>OX388310.1:19084191-19741062 GCA_947579605.1 Athripsodes cinereus
AAAAATATAAAATTTAAGTTTTGATCAAAGTCTATCAAAATACTCCAACTATCGTCCGAAAATAATGGAATTGTCAAAAATATTCTTTAAATTATCACTTCATGGTGCACCTGTCAAAAATATAAAATATAAGTTTTGATCAAAGTCTATCAAAATACTCCTATGATCGTCCGAAAATAATGGAATTGTCAAAAATATTCTTTAAATAATCACTTCATGGTGCATCTGTCAAAAATATAAAATTTAATATTTTGATCAAACTCTATCAAAAAACCGGTAAACTCCTAAAAACATGATTAAACTGTCAAATACACTAAAAAAATCATTACTTAATGGTGCACCTGTCAAAAATATAAAATTAGTATTAAAACAAACAATTTGATCAAAATCTATCGAAAAAACCGATAAACTCGTCAGAACATGATGCTGAACTGTCAAACACATTCATTAAATCATTACTTCATGGTGCACCTGTCTAAAATATAGCTTTATGTTATGATCAAAATATATCAAAAAACCAGTAAATTCCTCATATTATGTTTAAACTGTCAAACACATTCATAAAATCATCACTTCATAGTGCACCTGTCAAAAAAATTAAAATTCACATTTTGATCAAAATCTATCAAAAAACCGATAAAATCGTCAGGACATGATTGAACTCTCAAACAGACATAAAATCATCACTTCATAGTGCACCTGGCAAAAATATCAGGATTAACATTTTGATAAAAATCTACCAAAATACTACAACAATCGTCCGAAAATGATTGAACAGTCATAAATATTCTTTAAATTATCATTTCATGGTGCAACTGTCAAAAATATAAAATTTAATATTTTGATCAAACTCTATCAAAAAACCGATAAACTCCTAAAAATATGATTAAAAATGTCAAATACACTAAAAAAATTGTTTTGATTTCTAGTTATTATATGTGATTATTATTTATTAAGTATTTACTTATTCATTTATTTATTTGTTTATTTATATATTTTATAGCAGTGTAATTTTAAGCTACTCATTTTCACGAGGTTTGTATTTTTCTTTTTTGCACTTGATATGGGTAGGGTGGTTTCTGTTATAATTATTTACTTGCAACGTGTTCGTCATACGCTTCGGTGATTTGCGGGACCTTGATTGGTTTGTTTTTGATAACATATGACTGTTTATATTTGTTGATTTAACTGTTTGTGTCCTTAAGAAGAAATAAAATAAAAAATAAAATTACCTGTCAAAAATATAAAATTAGTATTAATACAAACAATTTGATCAAAATCTATCGAAAAAAACGATAAACTCGTCAGAACATGATGCTGAACTGTCAAACACATTCATTAAATCATCACTTCATGGTGCACCGGTCTAAAATATAACTTTGTGTTATGATCAAAATTTATCAAAAACTGTAATAATCATCAGAACATGATTGAACTGTCAAACATATTCATGAAATCATCACTTCATGGAGCACCTGTCAAAAATATGAATATCCATATTTTGATCAAAATCTATCAAAATACTCCTAAAAGATTGTCAAAAATATTCTTAAAATTATCACTTCATGGTGCACCTGTCAAAAATATAAAATTTAAGTTTCGATCAAAGTCTATCAAAATACTCCTATGATCGTCCGAAAATAATGGAATTGTCAAAAATATTCTTAAAATTATCACTTCAAGCACCTGTCAAAAATATTAAATTTAACGTTTTGATTATAATCTATCAAAAACCGGTAAACTCCTCAGAACATGATTGAACTATCAAATACACTAAAAAAAATCATTACTTAATGGTGCACCTGTCAAAATATTAAAATTAGTATTAAAACAAACAATTTGATCAAAATCTATCGAAAAAAAACGATAAACTCGTCAGAACATGATGCTGAACTGTCAAACACCATCACCTGTCCAAAATATAACTTTATGTTATGATCAAAATTTATCAAAAACTGTAATAATCATCAGAGCCCGTAGACAATTTGTACTTGGCGATCGCCTACAAACGAATTTTCCTCAATAACTGCAACAATAACGCATAATTATACGGTACGTGTAGGTAGATTGTCGAAAAGTTCGCCAGTAGACGATCGCTAAGTACAAATTGTCTACGGGCTCAGAACATGACTGGACTGTCAAACATATTCATGAAATCATCACTTCATGGAGCACCTGTCAAAAATATGAATATCCATATTTTGATCAAAATCTATCAAAATACTCCCAAAATCGTCCGAAAACGATTGAATTGTCAAAAATATTCTTTAAATTATCACTTCATGGTGCACCTGTCAAAAATATAAAATTTAAGTTTTGATCAAAGTCTATCAAAATACTCCAACGATCGTCCGAAAATAATGGAATTGTCAAAAATATTCTTAAAATTATCACTTCATGGTGCACCTGTCAAAAATATAATATTTAAGTTTTGATCAAAGTCTATCAAAATACTCCTATGATCGTCCGAAAATAATGGAATTGTCAAAAATATTCTTAAAATTATCACTTCAAGCACCTGTCAAAAATATTAAATTTAACGTTTTGATCATAATCTATCAAAAAACCGGTAAACTCCTCAGAACATGATTGAACTATCAAATACACTAAAAAAAATCATTACTTAATGGTGCACCTGTCAAAATATTAAAATTAGTATTAAAACAAACAATTTGATCAAAATCTATCGAAAAAAACGATAAACTCGTCAGAACATGATGCTGAACTGTCAAACACCATCACCTGTCCAAAATATAACTTTATGTTATGATCAAAATTTATCAAAAACTGTAATAATCATCAGAACATGACTGCATTGTCAAACATATTCATGAAATCATCACTTCATGGAGCACCTGTCAAAAATAATTATGAATATTCATATTATGATCAAAATCTATCAAAATACTCCAACGATCGTCCGAAAACGATTGAATTGTCAAAAATATTCTTTAAATTATCACTTCATGGTGCACCTGTCAAAAATATAAAATTAAAGTTTTGATCAAAGTCTATCAAAATACTCCTACGATCGTCCGAAAATAATGGAATTGTCAAAAATATTCTTAAAATTATCACTTCATGGTGCACCTGTCAAAAATATAAAATTTAACGTTTTGATCAAAATCTATCAAAAAACCGGTAAACTCCTAAAAACATGATTAAACTGTCAAATACACTGAAAAAATCATTACTTAATGGTGCACCTGTCAAAAATATAAAATTAGTATTAAAACAAACAATTTGATCAAAATCTATCGAAAAAACCGATAAACTCGTCAGAACATGATGCTGAACTGTCAAACACATTCATTAAATCATTACTTCATGGTGCACCTGTCTAAAATATAGCTTTATGTTATGATGAATATGTTTAAACTGTCAAACACATTAATAAAATCATCACTTCATAGTGCACCTGTCAAAAAAATTAAAATTCACATTTTGATCAAAATCTATCAAAAAACCGATAAAATCGTCAGGACATGATTGATGGTTTTTTTTATAGAATTGGATCAAAACATTAAATTTTATATATTTGACAGTTGCACCATGGAATATTTTTGACTGTTAAATCATTTTCGGATGATTGTTGTAGTATTTTGATAGATTTTGATCAAAATATGAATTTCCATATTTTTGACAGGTGCACTATGAAGTGATGATTTTATGAATGTGTTTGACAGTTCAACCACATTCAAAGGAATTTACTGGGTTTTTGTTAGATTGTGATCAAAATGTTGATTTTTTATATTTTTGATAGGTGCACCATGCAGTGATGATTTTATGAATATGTTTGACAGGTAATCATTTTCTGAGGAGTTTAACGGTTTTTGATAGATTTTGATCAAAATTGAAATTTTATATTGTTGACAGGTGCACCATGAAGTGATAATTTTAAGAATATTTTTGACAATTCAATCGTTTTCGGGCGATTGTAGGAGTATTTTGATATTTTTGATCAAAATATGATTTTTTATATTTTTGACAGTAGCTTACTGTGAAAGGTGTATAAGGTTGTATTTGAGTTTATAAATATATTTTAACAAACAAAACCCAGATATATCTTTTTAAAAAAAATAGTCATCTGAAAATGATTGAACTGTCAAAAATATTCTTAAAATAATTACTACTTATTTTTTTTTTTTTTTTATTTATTTATTTATTTATTTATTATTAATTTTCATTCTACATACATATTTAACATAACATAATTAACATAATTAACATATTTGATAGCCTCACTAGGCGTATGCCTGTGTTGAGGCGATTTAAGGACATTACATAATAATTAACAACATAATTTCTAATATCATTCATCCTTCGCTCAATCTATACCAATGTGTGAAATAGTTCAGTCTGTGACTTCTCTCTTCCAATCATCATCAACCACTCAGTCAGAGACACCCTGAACTCTCTCATACTCACACAATCTCTCAGATCACTGGGTAATTTATTAAACATTCTAGGACCCAGATAT
Organism: Athripsodes cinereus; assembly: GCA_947579605.1. Classification (NCBI taxonomy): domain Eukaryota; kingdom Metazoa; phylum Arthropoda; class Insecta; order Trichoptera; family Leptoceridae; genus Athripsodes; species Athripsodes cinereus. The sequence continues at coordinate 19,088,672 of OX388310.1, forward strand.
TCAGAGGATCTCCGTCCCAGCGCCGTCCCCCTGTTTGGGATCTGTCGTCTGTTTATATATGATGACCTTAGTACACGCATAGTCTGTGGAGTTTCTTCATCATTATCAAATGTCTTCAACAAAATTGACCTAATAAACAACTGTCTCACATCTAACACCTTAAAGCGTCTGAACAACGGCTCGGATGGACTCATATATCCAGAACCACTCATAACTCGGAGGACCGCTTTCTGCATGATGTTGACAGAACTGAGATGCACGGTAGCAGCACCTCCCCAACACTCTAACCCGTACAGGAGAATGGAATTGCAAAGTGCAAAGTACACAGATCTGATACGATTTTCGTCCATTACATGCCTCAACACCCCGAACACATACAGCAGCTTCCTCAGACGCGTCGTGAGAACCTCCAAATACTTAGCCCACCTAAGATGTTTATCAATAATAAGTCCCAGGTATTTTATATTGTCACAACTATTGATTGACGGACACGAGCATTGAACACCGCCATTGGAACATGAATGCATTCTTATGCTGTCGAAATTCGGCATCGCACCCCCCATTGTCAGAGAAAAGGGAATAAATTTGGTTTTTTCCACATTAAGGGTGAGCAAATGACTAGAAAGCCATTCGCTAACTATCCTCAAGCCTCTCTCAGCTTGCTGACACGCATCCGTCCATGTGTGGCCATTAAAAATTAGTGCAGTGTCATCAGCAAACGATACAATCCGACCTCCAATACCCAAACTACAAAGGTCATTAACGTATATTAAAAATAAGAGGGGACCAAGAGTACTCCCTTGTGGAACGCCGAACAAGAGTGAGTCTGAGTTGCTCACAATATTTCCTATCCTAATAAATTGTCTGCGATTTTGAAGATAGCTATGAAAGAATTTTTGAGCCAATCCCCTAACTCCCACCGCCTCCAGCTTTCGGAGTAAGATTTTGTGTGACACCGTATCAAATGCCTTAGCTAAGTCTAGAAAGATTGCAATGCATTTCTCCCTTCTCTCCAAATGGCTCGTTATGCAGTTCGTTAGTTCCAGAGCGGCATCTTGTGTACACAACCCTGGACGAAATCCGAACTGTCCCGGCGAAAAGAATTTTTTCTCTTCTAGATATTGACGCAGGCGTTGGCCAATCGTCCTCTCAAACACCTTCGATAATGTACTTAGTAGCGAAATTGGACGATAATTTGAGAGAAGTTTCTTGTCACCACCTTTGTATATTGGAACCACAATTGCCTGCTTAAGGCATTCCGGATAAACACCACCCGCCATACACAGATTATACAAGTGTGCCAGTGGTACCGCCACATTCCCCTTGCACAATTTTAACATGACAGATGTGATCATATCAATTCCGGAAGACTGTGTATTTTTTAGAGAACTAATTTGTTTAGTGATCTCAGTCTCTGTAACAGGGCAAAGAAAAAAAGAACCAATTGGACCATTCAGTGTATCAATGTTATCTGCCAGTTCTTCCTCGCTCCTGGAAGTATTCGACATTATTTTTTCAGCTAATTCCTTTCCCACATTACAAAAATAATTATTGAACTTATTAACTACAATGTCAGATTGCTCTGTAAATCTAAATTCTTTGTCATGTACTTTAATAGATTCGATTTTAATATCCCTTTCTTTACACGTGTCGGTACACTCTCGAACAGTTTCCCATATTTTTTTCAAGTTACCACCTGCATTAGCTATTTTACCGCCGTAGTAATCATATTTTGCTTCACTGATAGCCAATTTGCAAATACCTCTCATTTTAATATATTGAGTCATGAGAGACATATCATTTCTATTGTTTCTCACCAGAAGGTGTAATTTGTTTCTTCTTCTAATCAGATCTATCAATGATGAAGTTATCCATGGCTTTAATTTTTTATATTTACTATTTTTATAAGTTTTTTTCTTGTTTGCACCCTCATTTATGCAACTCGTCATTATAGTTATAAATCTATTTACCCCAATGTCCACATTGTTACAATTTAATACTTCACTCCAGTCTGCTTGTCTAATTTTGTCTTTAATTCTAATATAGTCATAAATGATTTTTTCTCTAACCCCACAATCCGCAGTGCTACTCATATTACCCAGTACGTCTGATAATTGACACATAATTACATTATGATCAGTAATATCACAATCATAAACCAGTGCTGTAACCCTCGAACCGCACTTAACCATTATGTGATCCAAACAAGAGCCCGACGCAGGCCTCGTAACAGCTTGGATAGCAGGCAGATACCCATGTATTCCTAACATATATATGTACTTTAATAGATTCGATTTTAATATCCCTTTCTTTACACGTGTCGGTACACTCTCGAACAGTTTCCCATATTTTTTTCAAGTTACCACCTGCATTAGCTATTTTACCGCCGTAGTAATCATATTTTGCTTCACTGATAGCCAATTTGCAAATACCTCTCATTTTAATATATTGAGTCATGAGAGACATATCATTTCTATTGTTTCTCACCAGAAGGTGTAATTTGTTTCTTCTTCTAATCAGATCTATCAATGATGAAGTTATCCATGGCTTTAATTTTTTATATTTACTATTTTTATAAGTTTTTTTCTTGTTTGCACCCTCATTTATGCAACTCGTCATTATAGTTATAAATCTATTTACCCCAATGTCCACATTGTTACAATTTAATACTTCACTCCAGTCTGCTTGTCTAATTTTGTCTTTAATTCTAATATAGTCATAAATGATTTTTTCTCTAACCCCACAATCCGCAGTGCTACTCATATTACCCAGTACGTCTGATAATTGACACATAATTACATTATGATCAGTAATATCACAATCATAAACCAGTGCTGTAACCCTCGAACCGCACTTAACCATTATGTGATCCAAACAAGAGCCCGACGCAGGCCTCGTAACAGCTTGGATAGCAGGCAGATACCCATGTATTCCTAACATTGATAAATATTTTACGCCAAACAAATCAGGACGAGAAATGTCTATGTTAATGTCTCCTATTATAGCCGAGACCTGTGTTCCAGTGTTAGTCAACTCCTCATCAAGAGAAGTGATGAAGGCATCAAGATCTCCAAAACTGGGAGGACGGTAAATTGCCAAGACAGAAACCCTCTCCCCCAAATAAATCGTCAAACAATTTGCACCACAGACTGAGCGTTCACACACACAAACATCTTTCAAATCATCTCTAACAAACACAATAACTCCATCAGATCTATTAAAACTAATTGTTGTATGATGCTCCTTGTATCCCGCCAACTGCTTTTTGAAATGTGAACCATCAGACCAACACTCCGTGAATACAATTACACCGTTTGATAATTCTAAAATAAATGTGTCGAAGTTTTTATTTATACTGCGAATGTTTATGTGTACTATACTCAAAGAACTGTCCGATGTAGAACCAATGTATTCACGACATTTTTCGGTACTACTTGTGGTTATGGTTTCTATTGGCTCAAAGTCATCAATACCCTCCATCATATTGCATGCAATAACCTCAGCAATGTCTTGGGTATGCTATCATGGATCTAGCTCTTGTATCCATTATCATTCTTACTTGACACTTTTTATCAAAAGTAGAATGTGCGTGATCGAATCCTTTATCTCTGCAATTTATGCAGAGTCTCTTTGTATCCCTATCCGGGCACTCCATCGATGCGTGTCCACCCATGCAGAATGCACATGCTTCAGCGTTTCTGCATACCTTCTGGGTGTGAACATACTGTTGACATTTAAAACACATTGTCAGAGGACTCTCATCTTCCACAGTCAATCGCTGGTATCCTATGCTGATTCTCCCCAGTCGAAGCAGGTCACTATAAAGTTCGGGTGGGCAAGAACACACAACAGTGCACAGCAAAGAGTTCCTGTGTTTCTTTCGATATCGTATTTTTAGTGTATTATTATTATCAGTTTTAATTAATTTGTTTTGTGAGAACAAGTAGTCGTTGAGTTCTTGCTCATTTATACTCTTTATTATACCTCTTATTGCCACAATCGGATTCCTTTTTTTACTTTCCTCTACCTTTATGTCTGCGCCCGAAGTAGTCTGTAAGTACTTGAAGATGATGTCCCTGTCATCCGCAGTTGGACAGGACACGAGGAGCCTTTTCTGCCCAACTATATGCCTGACAGCCGACACTCCCACGCCCAGCGATCGTACATTAACACTTCGTTTGAATAAACCCTCCAGCTCATTACTTCCTTTAACTGGATCCACGGAGGATATAACCATAGAATGTGTCTCATCTTTCACTTTCGTCAAAGAAGCCATCTGTGCGTAACTGAGAGGGGCTACATCCACCCGTCCACCAGTCTGAGAAGCTCTGCATACTTCGAGTACATGTTCTACTTTTATGCTTTGTTGTTTTAACTGAACTTTAATATTCTCCAATGCAGATCTCACCTCAATCGCATCGTTTGTCCTTCCAGAGAATTGCTGCAGAGCTAATTTTTTTATGTCCCTTGCCAATTCCTTTATATCAGTTATATTCTGCGAATCAATAATTCTGTCACACAATTCAACAATTCCAGCCCCCTCCGATGCAGGCCTCTTCACATTCGAATCCAGTACAAAAGCACTCCCCCTGCCGATGGAAACACCCTCTGCCGACGCCACCGTATCTGTCGCATGTGGTGAGGAGTCTCTAGATACCGGTGCCGATCTTATACCAGAGGTCTTCACCAGCAGCTTTGTAGCAGCTAATTTCTTCATTCTGGTTTCCATTGAATGTTTTTACGAGATTACTCCTGAATGTATACAATGAGCAGGTATACACAGCAGGAAAGACAAAACGGTTGCCTGTGCAAGGAGTAAGATCTGTTGCAGCCTGTTGGTTATTGTTGCAGGGTGTTTTGACATAAAATGTCAAGCAATGTTGAATTTGTGCCAGCTGTTGTTTATAATTAAACTGAGTATTTTCTAGTTCACTCACTTGTTTGTGGTGCTGTAATAACTCCCAGCGTCGACCGAAGATCTATGCTTCTTTTATTCACTTATATATAAAAATCACTGTTAGTTTTGACTTTTAAATTAAATTTAAAGAGCAGCAATGAATGTATACTTTTAACACTTATGACACCTGTCAAATTGATGTTATAAGTAATTATAAAAATCAACATTTTGATCAAAATCTAACAATAACTCAGTAAATTCCTCAGAATATGGTTGAACTGTCAAACACATTCATAAAATCATCACTTCATAGTGCACCATAAATTGATGATTTTATGAATATGTTTGACAGTTCAATCATGTTCTGAGGAGTTTAACGGTTTTTGATAGATTTTGATCAAAATTGAAATTTTATATTGTTGACAGGTGCACCATGAAGTGATAATCATTTTCTGAGGAGTTTTACGGTTTTTGATAGATTTTGATCAAAATTGAAATTTTATATTGTTGACAGGTGCACCATGAAGTGATAATTTTAAGAATATTTTTGACAATTCAATCGTTTTCGGGCGATTGTAGGAGTATTTTGATATATTTTGATCAAAATATGATTTTTTATATTTTTGACAGTAGCTTACTGTGAAAGGTGTATAAGGTTGTATTTGAGTTTATAAATATATTATAATAAACAAAACCCAGATATATCTTTTTAAAAAAAAATAGTCATCTGAAAATGATTGAACTGTCAAAAATATTCTTAAAATAATTACTACTTATTTAAGTTATAAGTAATTATAAAAATCAACATTTTGATCAAAATCTAACAATAACTCAGTAAATTCCTCAGAATATGGTTGAACTGTCAAACACATTCATAAAATCATCACTTCGCACCATAAATTGATGATTTTATGAATATGTTTGACAGTTCAATCATGTTCTGAGGCGTTTACCGGTTTTTTGATAGATTTTGATCAAAACGTTAAATTTTATATTTTTGACAGGTAGTGATTGACATGAAGTGATTAATTTAAGAATATTTTTGACAATTCCATTATTTTCGGACGATCGTAGGAGTATTTTGATATATCTTGATCAAAATATGATTTTTTTATTTTGAAAAGTGCACCATAAAGTGATGATTTTATGAATGTGTTTGACAGTTCAACAATATTCAAAGGAATTCACTGGGTTTTTGTTAGATTGTGATCAAAATGTTGATTTTTTATATTTTTGATAGGTGCACCATGCAGTGATGATTTTATGAATATGTTTGACAGGTAATCATTTTCTGAGGAGTTTAACGGTTTTTGATAGATTTTGATCAAAATTGAAATTTTATATTGTTGACAGGTGCACCATGAAGTGATAATTTTAAGAATATTTTTGACAATTCAATCGTTTTCGGGCGATTGTAGGAGTATTTTGATATTTTTGATCAAAATATGATTTTTTATATTTTTGACAGTAGCTTACTGTGAAAGGTGTATAAGGTTGTATTTGAGTTTATAAATATATTTTAACAAACAAAACCCAGATATATCTTTTTAAAAAAAATAGTCATCTGAAAATGATTGAACTGTCAAAAATATTCTTAAAATAATTATTACTTATTTAAGTTATAAGTAATTATAAAAATCAACATTTTGATCAAAATCTAACAATAACTCAGTAAATTCCTCAGAATATGGTTGAACTGTCAAACACATTCATAAAATCATCACTTCATAGTGCACCATAAATTGATGATTTTATGAATATGTTTGACAGTTCAATCATGTTCTGAGGCGTTCTGAGATTTTGATCAAAACGTTAAATTTTATATTTTTGACAGGTGCACCATGAAGTGATAATTTTAAGAATATTTTTGACAATTCCATTATTTTCGGACGATCGTAGGAGTATTTTGATAGACATTGATCAAAACATTCAATTTTATATTTTCGACAGGTGCATCATGAAGTGATAATTTTAGGAATATTTTTGACAATTCCATCATTTTCGGACGATCGTAGGAGTATTTTGATAGACTTTGACCAAAATATCAATTTTTATATTTTTGTATGGCCCGGTGTTGATAAATCTTAACCCATGTGGGCTGCGTCGTGTCCTCTACAGTCTTGGCTCCAGTGCTGAGATCCAATTCACCGCCTCCGGTCCTGCTTTATGGATGTCCCGCAGATACCGGTTTTTTGATAGACTTTGATCAAAATATGAATTTTTATATTTTTGATAGGTGCGCCATAAAGTGTTGATTTTATGAATATGCTTGACAGTTCAGTCATGTTCTGATGATTTTAACGGTATTTTGATCTATTAAAATCTACTTTGATCAAAACTTAAATTTTATATTTTTGACAGTGTGATGACATGACATGACATGAAGTGATAATTTTAAGAATGTTTTTGACAATTCAATCATTTTCGGACGATTGTTGGACTATTTTGATAGATTTTGATTAAAATATGAATTTTTATATTTTTGATAGGTACACCATAAATTGATGATTTTATGAATATGTTTGACAGTTCAATCATGTTCTGAGGAGTTTAGCGGTTTTTTGATAGATTTTGTTCAAAACGTTAAATTTTATATTTTTGACAGGTGCACCATGAAGTGATTATTTTAAGAATATTTTTGACAATTCTATTATTTTCGGACGATCGTAGAGTATTTTGATAGACTTTGATCAAAACTTAAATTTTATATTTTTGACAGGTGCACCATGAAGTGATAATTTAAAGAATATTTTTGACAATTCAATCGTTTTCGGACGATCATAGGAGTATTTTGATAGACTTTGATCAAAACTTAAATTTTATATTTTTGACAGGTGCACCATGAAGTGATTATTTTAAGAATATTTTTGACAATTCTATTATTTTCGGACGATCGTAGGAGTATTTTGATATATATTGATCAAAATATGATTTTTTATGTTTTTGAAAAGTGCACCATAAAGTGATGATTTTATGAATGTGAAAATTTCTACCATATGCTGAACTGTCAAACACATTCAATAAATCATCACTTCATGGTGCACCTGTCTAAAATATAACTTTGTGTTATGATCAAAATTTATCAAAAACTGTAATAATCATCAGAACTTGACTGAACTGTCAAACATATTCATGAAATCATCACTTCATGGAGCACCTGTCAAAAATATGAATATTCATATTTTGATCAAAATCTATCAAAATACTCCTAAAATCGTCCGAAAACGATTGAATTGTCAAAAATATTGTTTAAATTATCACTTCATGGTGCACCTGTCAAAAATATAAAATTTATGTTTTGATCAAAGTCTATCAAAATACTCCAACGATCGTCCGAAAATAATGGAATTGTCAAAAATATTCTTAAAATCATCACTTCATGGTGCAACTGTCAAAAATACAAAAATTAGTGTTATCATCAAAATTTATCAAAATACTCTTACAATGGTCTGAAAATGATTGAACTGTCAAAAATATTCTTTAAATAATTACTTCATGGTGCACCAGTACAACCTGCACCATTTTTGACAGCTGCACCAGGAATAATTTTTTTAAGAATATTTTTGAAAGTTCAATCACTTTCGGACGATTGCAAGAGTAGTACGATAGATTTTGATCAAAATGACAATTTTACCTTTTTGACAGGTGCACCTGTGCAATGATGATTTCATGAATGTGTTTGACAGAACAGTCATGTTCTGATGATTTTAACGGTATTTTGATCTATCAAAATCTACTTTGATCAAATCTTAAATTTTATATGTTTGACAGGTGCACCATGAAGTGATAATTTTAAGAATGTTTTTGACAATTCAATCATTTTCGGACGATTGTTGGACTATTTTGATAGATTTTGATTAAAATATGAATTTTTATATTTTTGATAGGTACACCATAAATTGATGATTTTATGAATATGTTTGACAGTTCAATCATGTTCTGAGGAGTTTAGCGGTTTTTTGATAGATTTTGTTCAAAACGTTAAATTTTATATTTTTGACAGGTGCACCATGAAGTGATTATTTTAAGAATATTTTTGACAATTCTATTATTTACGGACGATCGTAGGAGTATTTTGATAGACTTTGATCAAAACTTAAATTTTATATTTTTGACAGGTGCACCATGAAGTGATAATTTAAAGAATATTTTTGACTTTATAATTTTTTTAAGAATATTTTTGAAAGTTCAATCACTTTCGGACGATTGCAAGAGTAGTACGATAGATTTTGATCAAAATGACAATTTTACCTTTTTGACAGGTGCACCTGTGCAATGATGATTTCATGAATGTGTTTGACAGAACAGTCATGTTCTGATGATTTTAACGGTATTTTGATCTATCAAAATCTACTTTGATCAAATCTTAAATTTTATATGTTTGACAGGTGCACCATGAAGTGATAATTTTAAGAATGTTTTTGACAATTCAATCATTTTCGGACGATTGTTGGACTATTTTGATAGATTTTGATTAAAATATGAATTTTTATATTTTTGATAGGTACACCATAAATTGATGATTTTATGAATATGTTTGACAGTTCAATCATGTTCTGAGGAGTTTAGCGGTTTTTTGATAGATTTTGTTCAAAACGTTAAATTTTATATTTTTGACAGGTGCACCATGAAGTGATTATTTTAAGAATATTTTTGACAATTCTATTATTTACGGACGATCGTAGGAGTATTTTGATAGACTTTGATCAAAACTTAAATTTTATATTTTTGACAGGTGCACCATGAAGTGATAATTTAAAGAATATTTTTGACAATTCAATCGTTTTCGGACGATTTTAGGAGTATTTTGATAGATTTTGATCAAAATATGAATATTCATATTTTTGACAGGTTAGGCAGATTGCAAAATACATTAAAACTTACAATATCATCTTGTGACCTTATTGAAATTATAATAATGATTGACTGATATGAGATCTAACATGGGCAAAATCACCCTCTGTTGGGTGGAACGCCCACAAAAAAAAAAAAAAAAAAAAAAAAAAAAAAAAAAAAAAAAAAAAAATAAAAAAAATTTGACAGGTGCTCCATGAAGTGATGATTTCATGAATATGTTTGACAGTTCAGTCAAGTTCTGATGATTATTACAGTTTTTGATAAATTTTGATCATAACACAAAGTTATATTTTAGACAGGTGCACCATGAAGTGATGATTTATTGAATGTGTTTGACAGTTCAGCATATGGTAGAAATTTTCACATTCATAAAATCATCACTTTATGGTGCACTTTTCAAAAACATAAAAAATCATATTTTGATCAAGATATATCAAAATACTCCTACGATCGTCCGAAAATAATAGAATTGTCAAAAATATTCTTAAAATAATCACTTCATGGTGCACCTGTCAAAAATATAAAATTTAAGTTTTGATCAAAGTCTATCAAAATACTCCTATGATCGTCCGAAAACGATTGAATTGTCAAAAATATTCTTAAAATTATCACTTCATGGTGCACCTGTCAAAAATATAAAATTTAACGTTTTGATCAAAATCTATCAAAAAACCGGTAAACGCCTCAGAACATGATTGAACTGTCAAACATATTCATAAAATCATCAATTTATGGTGCACTATGAAGTGATGATTTTATGAATGTGTTTGACAGTTCAACCATATTCTGAGGAATTTACTGAGTTTTTGTGAGATTTTGATCAAAATGTTGATTTTTATATTTAAGTAGTAATTATTTACAGAATATTTTTGACAGTTCAATCACTTTCGGACGATTGCAAGAGTAGTACGATAGATTTTGATCAAAATGACAATTTTACCTTTTTGACAGGTGCACCTGTGCAATGATGATTTCATGAATGTGTTTGACAGTACAGTCATGTTCTGATGATTTTAACGGTATTTTGATCTATCAAAATCTACTTTGATCAAATCTTAAATTTTATATGTTTGACAGGTGCACCATGAAGTGATAATTTTAAGAAGGTTTTTGACAATTCAATCGTTTTCGGACGATTGTAGGACTATTTTGATAGATTTTGATCAAAATATGAATTTTCATATTTTTGACAGGTGCACTATGAAGTGATGATTTTATGAATGTGTTTGACAGTTCAACCATATTCTGAGGAATTTACTGGTTTTTGATATATTTTGATCAAAATACTAATTTTTATATTTTTGACAGCTGAGCCAGGAATAATTTTTTTAAGAATATTTTTGAAAGTTCAATCACTTTCGGACGATTGCAAGAGTAGAACGATAGATTTTGATCAAAATGACAATTTTAATATTTTTGACAGGTGCACCATGAAATGATGATTTCATGAATGTGTTTGACAGTTCAGTCATCTTCTTACGAGTTAACCGGTTTTTAGATAGATTTTGATCAAAACATTAAATTTTATATTTTCGACTGGTGCGCCATGATAATTTTAGGAATATTTTTGACAATTCCATCATTTTCGGACGATCGTAGGAGTATTTTGATAGACTTTAATCAAAATATCAATTTTTATATTTTTGTATGGCCCGGTGTTGATAAATCTTAACCCATGTGGGCTGCGTTGTGTCCTCTACAGTCTTGGCTCCAGTGCTGAGAGCCAGTTCACCGCCTCCGGTCCTGCATTATGGATGTCCTGCAGATACCGGTTTTTTGATAGACTTTGATCAAAATATGAATTTTTATATTTTTGACAGGTGCTCCATGAAGTGATATTTTTATGAATATGTTTGACAGTTTAGACATGTTTAGAGCTCGTAGACAAACCGTACTTAAAGATCGACTACTGGCGAACTTTTCGACAATCTACCTACATGTCCCGTATAATCATGCGTTATTGTTGCAGTTATTGACGAAAATTCGATTGTAGTCGATCGCCAAGTGCGTGTTTCTCTAGGCGCTCTGATAATTATTACAGTTTTTTGATAGATTTTGATCAAAATATGAATTTTTATATTTTTGACAGGTGCGCCATGAAGTGTTGATTTTATGAATATGCTTGACAGTTCAGTCATGTTCTGATGATTTTAACGGTATTTTGATCTATCAAAATCTACTTTGATCAAATCTTAAATTTTATATGTTTGACAGGTGCACCATCAAATGATGATTTTATGAATGTGTTTGACCGTTCAAACATGTTCTGAGGAGTTTAATGTATTTTTTTTACCGTTTTTGATAAAAAAAAAATTAAAAAAAATTTATATCTGGGTTTTGTTATTAACCCAAATACAACCTTATACACCTTTCACAGTAAGCTAAAAGCTTGTGTCGTGAAAGGGGAGTTTGCCGGCACCTGGGATCGAACCACGGACCCCTTGTTCATGAGGCCGAGACTGTACCCCCAGGCTACCGACGAACTATTTATATGAAAATATTTCTTCGTGCTCGTGCACACCCGTGATTTCTATTTTTGTGCTTATTTATAAAAAAAATACTATGAAGCTATAATTAAGTTAAAGTAAAAAACTTATACTGGTTATAAATATTTGTTTTCATATTTTATCAAATCAAAGCAGGGTCAGCAAGTTTTGCGATATTTTTACCAAACTTACTAAAATTGAATATTTTACAATTTTTGCTAGAGCGGTTAACCAGCATTTACATTAACTTAATTTAATTATTAGGTACCATATCTCATTTATAGCTTCGGCATACATTTGTTTTCGTTCAGCAATAAGGTGTGGTACACATAATTTAATTTTTATGGCACGGAGAAACATAAATGATAAAAAATAATATTATTTTACGGCCATCTCCCGCGCAATCATCCTATACACTTAAATGTTGTTTTGATACGCAACGCCATGGTTGAGAAATGGAACTTATATTTTACTATATGACTGTAATTTGCCTGAAAAGTATGCTTTCGTCATTATTATGCCGGCTGTTTGTAAACGGACGGATTCTTCACAATGACTGCGACATATACACCAGGTGAAACAATTCCAAAAATGTAACGCTCTGTACAAATATTGTCCTCTATATACCTACCCTAATAACTACTTCTGAGCACTAAGTTGTTCCATATTTGTCTGCGAATCATCCACTCGATGAATTATTCTGTCGGTAAATTACATATACTATCGGTGAATTGTGCTGTCGGGGAATTATTCATCGGTGAATTGTTGTCGGTGAAATATCCTTGAGTTCGTCGGTAACCTGGAGGTAGAGTCTTGGCCTCATGAACAAGTGGTCCGCGATTCGATTCCAGGTGCCGGCAAACTCCCCTTTTACGACACAAGCTCTTAGCATACTGTGAAAGGTGTATAAAGTTGTATTTGGGTTTACAACAAAATCCAGATATACCTATCTTAAAAAAAAAATAGAAATTCCATATATTCCAGGTATAAGTATTTGTAACTATTTGCATTAGGTACTGGTGAATAGACAAAAGCTTAAAATTCACTTAAAGATTTTAATGGTTACCCAGTTTGAAAGTTAGCTTATCAGTTTGTGATATTTGCCATCTGTTAAAACAAACATTGGCTTTTTTAAGATTAAAAAAAATTGGCGACGCAAGAAAACACCTTGAAGATATAGTGGACATAGCCCATTCTAAAGGCATGAAAATGTGGCAAGCCATGGCGTACTGGAGACTCGGAGAACTGTTAATGCTAGAAAGTATTTTTGAGGAATCTGCACAGAACTTTTGGATAGCTTACGACAGTTATGGAGGAACTAGCATCACGGTTAGTTAAAATGTTAATTTAATTTTAATTTGTACATGTAGAACCATTTTCATTCTTATTTAGTAAGAAAACTCTTAATCAATTTATCTATTATTGGAAACTTTTTTATAGTTCATTTCATAGTTGATTTATCTGCCCCCACAAGATTTGCATTATTATATCTATTGATATTTAATAATATAATATGGTTTTTAAGAGAAAGACACACACGAGGATATATTCAGATGATTTTATTCGTATGTCAGACAGACAACCTCGTAAAACCCTATTCAACAGAATGGGATTAATGGCGGCGCGTAGATCTTCCATGAAATTCAATGTATCTGATATGAAAGATAAAATAATGAATAGTACAGATCCAGTGGGTTTCTTGTATATTCCTGGGCCATCGAAACCTACAATTAAACTTAGAGCATCAGAGTACAGAACAAAAGCAATGGAATCAATTATGTCAATGGATGTGATCAGATCTAGTGTGATAGACTTTCAAGATATGTCTGCTACTCCAAGGAAATCCAGGAGATCCACAAAAATGGTTAGGAAAAAACGTTCTCCTGAACGTTATTTTTTGGACGATAATAACGAGGACGATGAGCCCATGAACACCTACCTTAATACCACAAATAAAGAAGAGCTTAACTTAATTAGGTGCCAGTATGGAATCGCAAAAGGTAGGTACCTTTTTTAATCGATTGATTATTAATTTAATATCTTTAACTAACTTACCTTTTAAATGTCTCTATAGTGTAGAACAATTGAAGGTACTTATTAGTTGGGTTTCGGTTAAAGATTATTTAAATGGGGACCACCTCAATACTTATATGCTATGTCCTCAAAAAGAGATTAACTATTTCGTCCACTAAATAAGTATTGTTTTACATTATTAAATCAACTCAAAATCAGTTTGAATTGTAAATGCTGGATTTCTTCCTGTGTCCCGATATATCTTTGTTTAAAAGAAAAATAAAACTTGAAACCACCCAAAGAAGTTGTAGGTATAAATTTTTATTTTCATTACAGCCCATCAATACTTGAACATATTTTTTGAAGAAGTAGAGAAATGTCACAAGAGTTTGAGAGCTAGACACAGGATTATAAGTTGGAAGCTGAACGGTCAACCATTTTGGGAGAACCGTGACCAGAGTGAAGAGAGGATCCTTCCAGATCGCACTGCAATAAAAAAGACAAGTTCTCGTATTTCTTCCGGTGATGAAACCCTAGATTTTCCATGGTCTGCTTTGGAAATCTCGATGAAATCTACATCCAAACATAGCTCGGATTAATACCTGCAGAATGGATGGGAGAAAAAAAATTAAGGAGCGTTATTTTATTTGAATGAAAATTACCTGCTACTTCTATTTCTAAACATATTTTATACACAAGTTATAAAGAAATATATACCTACCTATCTAAATAGGTACATCGTATTATTTTATTTAGCGGTTATGATGATACAAACTTTTTGCCTACTCCACGTTGCACCGTTACACATTTACCACAAAGGAAAATCTAAATTAAATCGTGCAATTTAAATGCAGGGTGAAACGCACCTAAACGTTAGATACATCTCCTTATAAGAAAAAATAGTAGGTAAATTAAAGATGAACAAGTATATTTATTTTATACGTTTACATGTGGCTAGTGAGCACACTGCATCCCTACAGTTAAAAATAATGGTACCTAGTCATATTCTGTCAACTATTTTGTATTTTGGACTGCCAAACAATTTTCAATTAAGATGTGTGAAAAATCTCTTTGCTGAACACAAATTTATGATTAACAAACGATAATATTTCCTTCCAATATGTTATCAAAATTTTTATAAGAAAAGATTAAATACATGAAAAGAATAGAAAAACGATTTTTCACGTGTTATTTATATATTATTTTTGTTTAGAGTCATCTATTGTAAAAAATGAAACCAATTTTATTAACTGCCAACATTCAACATTAATTATTACTGTTCGAACTAAAAAGAATATAATAATGTTTCACTATAAAATCAACAGATGTCACTAAACTTATTTCGTTAAAATATCTAAAGATGTCGCTACTAGTACGTAAAATAGAATGTTGTATCATAAATTGGCAGTCCAATAATATTACTGCATTATTATTATAAAACTAAATTCTACTAGCTACTAGATAGGTACCTACCATACTTACATAATATCATACTTACACTGCATATCCCACAAGAGGGTAGCCAGAAAATTAGCTGCATGTTATAATCATGCAAGCTATCTTCTCCGTGCCAACAAAAAATTAAAAACATACCTACAGGAAAGGTGGCAAATTTAATCAAGGTATTTATCTATTTTATTTGCTGGTACTAAACACATCAATTGCATAATTTATATGTAGGTACGTAGTAGTTTAATGAACTGTTTTTAATTTAAACAAAAACCGGATGAAGTTCACGTGTAGGTAATAGATTCTCTGGAAAATCATAAAACTAATTTGGTTAATCATCAATTTAAGAGGAAATAGTTAAATCTGATAATCAAACCGACAATTAAAATTGAAACAAAACAATTTATTGTAAGCATTGTCAATAGATTTAAATTGTAGGTAGGTACAATGGTAATGAAAATCATCATATTGTTTAGTGGTTTTTCATCCTCATTATTTCCAAAATAATTTGCATTTATTTTATCAGATAATTTGAATTTTCTAAATTGTTTTTAATGAATAAAACTTCATTGTATTGGGTTAGCTTTAATACCGGTAGGTATATTTTTGTCACTTAAATGAAAACTTATGGTTTCCTCACTTGTGGGAGCTTCTGCGATGGTATGAATGAATAAAGTTTAATTTATCGACCGACGGTTCTTGGTGGAAGTTCATATTAATAATTTATAAAATGAAACACAATATGTAGTTATTCCACTATTGACTATTTATTTTTGCGAGCCGGCTTTCAAGAGAGCTTCCGCTCTCATCGTAAAGACAATGCTTACAATAAAACTTTACTTATGCCTGACGATGAGAGCGGAAGCTCTTGAAAGCCGGCTCGCAAAAATAAATAAAGTCAATAGTGGAATAACTATATATTGTGTTTCATTTAAAAAATTATTAGTATGAATGAATGATTTTTTTTTTACTAAAATGTACAATGAAGACACATACCTGTATGATATTACTTCATCATTAAGTGCATGCAGAAGATTTAGCAGTCACCACCATCAATGGATTACTACGATTATATTTTTTTTACTAAAATGTACAAGGAAGACACATACCTGTATGATATTACTTCATCATTAAGTGCATGCAGAAGATTAAGCAGTCACCACCATCAATGGATTACTACGATAATATTTTTTTTACTAAAATGTACAATGAAGACACATACCTGTATGATATTACTTCATCATTAAGTGCATGCAGAAGATTTAGCAGTCACCACCATCAATGGATTACTACGATAATATTTTTTTTACTAAAATGTACAATGAAGACACATACCTGTATGATATTACTTCATCATTAAGTGCATGCAGAAGATTTAGCAGTCACCACCATCAATGGATTACTACGATTATATTTTTTGTAGACAGCTGATGTTATAGTACCTATCACACAAAGATCTCTTAATCAAAACATGTACGTCATTTCAATTAATTGGATAGTTACAATGATTCTTCCCAATCGATCAAACCCAATCGATCATCTACTAGTCAATCAGAGGCTAATTAAAAGATAAACGAGGGGTCACGGTCAAATTGTTTTATCGAGCATACACATACTTGAAGACGTAAATATACCTAATCATAAATATAACTTCATTTTACTACTCATTAATTCTGCTACTCATTCAACTACTCAATTCAACTACTCATTAATTCCTTTTGCATTTTCAAGGCAGATTACAGTAAATCTGTTTAAAAAGGAACAGTTATTCACCAGTCTATCTACCGAATTCATGAGAGTTGGCATAAATTAACGTTGGTAATTTTTGATATTAGAATATAATTATGGAAGTTTTTACTATTTAACAGACAGAGGTTGTAAAA
This sequence comes from Athripsodes cinereus, assembly GCA_947579605.1. NCBI lineage: Eukaryota > Metazoa > Arthropoda > Insecta > Trichoptera > Leptoceridae > Athripsodes > Athripsodes cinereus. The sequence goes on from OX388310.1 coordinate 19,106,257, forward strand.
TATCGCGAACAAAACATTAAATGCCAATCATCCTGAAACTCTAAGTTTATAATGTCACGTGGAGAACGATTTGGATGTTTGCTACATGCATTTAGATGTGCCGTGATGGTAAAGATATAGATTTTTTAACATCGTTACTGAAAGAAAGGGTGTGAGGAAGCGCGGACGTCCGAGAACCACGTGGCTTGATCACGTGGATCAAATTCTCAAGGACGGCCGTGTGTTGAGTAAGAGGAATCGACGTGCGTGTATGAGAAACTATATGAATGTGGAGGAAGCGAAGGAAGTGTGTGTAAAGATAGATCTGTGTGGCGTTCCGTTCTCTCTGCCTACCCCACTTGGGATACGGCGTGAGGGTATAGTATAGTATAGTAATTAACGATTAGTTAACGCCCAGCTTAGTATAAAGATATCGATAATAATAAAAAACGGTGCATTGTCTATTACCTAGATAAGTTGATATGGTAACAGGTGCATATATATTATGTACCTAAATGCTATTGAATTGAAAATAAATTTATTCAGCTATGTCCCTACTTATACTTAGTGTATTGTTATTTAGTTATGTCATTCATAGTGTGAATCGAGGCGATGCTAAGTAATCAAGCATTTAAGACAATAATGCAACATGATTTCCGTGCTAATTCCTGTTGGTATTCAACTCTTTGACACCATTATTGTCCAGCATTTACAAGAAGTTGTTATTAAGGTAACTAGGTGGAAGGCATTGGCAGAGGATAGAGTAAATTGATCTGTTAATGAAGAGGTATATAAGTATTATTCAGCAGTGAATACCCGCTGAAGAAGAAGTATTAGTAAGGTATTAGACCATTATATTTCTTTAACACGCGAGAGTATAAGGTATCGGCTATCAAAATTTTCTTCAATAAGCACGTTTGTATTAATGACATTACCCAATGCTATATCCGTTGGTTATATCCATCCGTTGCATGAAGATGTTCTTATAATTCAACCAGTCTCTCAAACTTTCCCTACAAAGAGTTCAAGAGTCAGAAGAATTTGTAAGCGTGCTAAGCACATAGGTTTTAGGTGTTGATTCAGCAGTCAGGCACTTTAGTTGAAATTTCAAGTTAAAACTAAAAAAAATGTTATGTACTATTAAAATTAACTGTATAAACCGAATTAGGTGTTGTCAGTGTATAAAATATCGACATTGTATGTAGTATGTTGTCCTACCACCCTTTACAAAACAAATAATAAAGCACCATAATGGCAACCTCGAAATCACTATCGTACAGAGCAGGATTGTAATATATATATATATATATAATGAAGACCTTTCACTTATTAAATTATAATGGTAAATCTAACAAACCTGTAAAAATACCAAAAAATAGTTGGACGGTCATCTCGCATATTATGGAAAAGCTTTTTTAATAATTTTGCCTAGATTTTATTTGGCAATCGATTTTTTAATCGACGTCGAGTTTCATTGTGCCTGTGCCTGCTTTGTTCACCGTTGCTTCATTCCGTCCATATGACAAAGCTTTTTACATGAAAAATAAAAATAACGCTTTGACAGACGAATATACTAAAATACAGTTTGTAGCTGCAGCTACCTACATAAATTGATGGGAAAAAATATAATTTTGAATAAAAAAAAATCATTTGAATCCAAAATGATTATTTACACAATACCTATATGTTTTATACTTGCGCTTGCTCACTTCTCATAACTTGTCCAGAGATATGCAATAACTTTAAAAAAATCAGTATAATATGTATAAAATCAGATATATAATCTACTATGTGGTTATATATAGGTATCTTTTAATAGGTATAGGTATCTTTTAAAAAAAAAAATTAGACACATTTGTAATTGCCTCTCGCTCTTCAGAAAGAATATGAATTCACAACTTGTATGTCTATTACATACCTATTGAAATAGTTTTTTTGTCTACCTAAAATGTGGCTTAGACTGGTTAAAGTCCGTAACTCCAGAAAAATAATACTTAGTCATAAATTTTAACTTCGGCCCTTTGAACTTTGATTAAAAAAATGGTAAAATGATCCTACCGGAAACTACTTAAACGCTTTTAATTTTTTTTTTCTATTTAGTCGAAACCTTAATTATGTGATCTTCTCGTCTAGAAAAACACAAATACAATAATAACGAAAAGGATTTATCATTTGATACCCATCCTTATGATGTTTTATTGAATATAAGTTTATCCTGTCAACTTTTAAAATTTACTTAATTTCATATTTTGTACTTAAAGAAATCTAGCGGAAATGATTAAATATTTTTTATGACATAGGTAATCGTATAAATCCTAAACAGAAATCAATGTCTGCGAATCAGACAGGTATATATGTACATATTTATTCCATTTTCGAAATCACTTGGGATTGAATTTATTTAATAATAAATTACATTACAATACAAACATAATTTATATTCCTTTATGAAAGATAAGTAGTATTTTTTTTAAATTGTTTAATATATATATATATAGATATTTATCTTGGTTGAAAGATAGTCTTAGACTTCTGATGGAAATGTTCATGGTTCGATTCCCGTTGTCAATATACGATACAAGACAATACATAATATTATTTATACGATTACACTATGGATATTTGTGAAATACCAATATAATAATATTACCATGATAGAACTTTTGGCGTCGCATGACCCGTCATTTGGAACCGACTCCCCGAGGACCTCCCTAACAACCAGCCGATAACAACGTTCAGGAGCAAGGTGAAGACATCGTTCTTCCAACATAGTTTCCCGCGCCCTTGAGAATGATGCTCCATTAAACGGCACCGAATAAATCATCCCACATACCTACATACCAAAAATCAAAGAGCAAAATAAACATCTTGCGTAAACTCGTAACTTGGGAATACAATGATGTCATATGAAAAAAAAGGAAAATTAGATTCTAAAATGCCTATGAGAAATTTAATAAGTATGTATTTTTAAATAAGTACAACTCATTCGAATTTATAACAAACACTTTTACTTTCAAACAGCTTTCATTCATCCCCACAACAAAACGCATACCTATAAATAATATTAAATCGCAGAATAAAAAGGTACGCAGGTATAATAGTAATGTGCGTACACGTTTACTCTTATTAAAAAGATAAAATAAATATAATATTATATAGAAGGTATAGGTAGGTTCCTTTACTTTGTACATCCTTAAGGCTGGGTCACAACATCCTGAATGCGATTTAATACACCTTGCTTGGTTCCCACAAGGTGTAACGCCAATGTAGGTAGTGCTATACATTTATACTCAAATAAGTACAATCAATAGAACTTTTATTATTAGATATGTAGGTACTTATCTTTTATTCATACATCTATTTGAGTTCCCTCATAATAATTTAATATTGTTTGTATGTCTGTGCAATCTTCCCTCCGAAGAAATGCGACTTGTGTAATGTGATAAAATTAATAAGTTGGTGAATAGATATCTCTCGCACTTTGCAAATTCGGCGTTTTGGTAAACATATACTTAACTTTATCTGTGAACAATAATTCAAAAACAGGAGTCCGTATGCCCAACTCTAAATAATATTGTTGACGTTACATATAAGTAGGTACCTACATACATTTCAATAATCTCTTTGAAGTAATAATACTATATCAGTTATTTTAGAAGGATTAACTATGTAACAGTTACGAGACATTTTGAATGTTTTTTAAGTATTCTACAATGCACAATCCGTTACTTGATTATTTAAATCGCGATCGATTTCGGTAAACCTATACCAATTGATGAGCGATATAATACTGACTAATATTTTTGTAAACAAAATATGTCAATGGTATAGGTTTACCGAAATCGATCGCGATTCAAATAATCAAGTAACGGATTGTGCCATAGAGTAAGTAATAATATATTTGATCTTTGGATTGTGCATTGTAGAATACTTAAAAAACTTTCAAAATGTAATAATACTAATTATAAATTACAGGATCTTTTAATTTTTTACTTCTAAGCTTACTATTGTTTTATAATAAGTAACTCCCTCCATTGAACTTGGCACAAATCGTCCTATACAGCAGGGTTACTCTCGACAAAACTAAACACGATCTTAATCTAGTCTTGATCTTGATCATACGACGCACGAAGGGACTATGGTCAAAAACACCGCGCTACCGCTAACGCGCCATCGGTTTGCGTGTATTTTTGGCCAATAGTCACTTCGTGCGTCGTATGATCAAGATCAAGACTAGATTAAGATCGTGTTTAGTTTTGTCAAGAGTAGCCCTGCAGAACATATTGTCATAAACTTAATGATAATTAATTCTACTTTACAATAATTAATTATTAGAAAATTCTTGTGAAAACTCCAGGCAAAAAAGCTAATATACAAATTCATTCATTATTTCATTCCTCCCCCTTCTTTGTACTGCTCTTTTGAATTACACATTATTTTTATTATTAATCTTAAGTAGCATTCACATTGCTTCACTTTGGATGATCATCCAGAGTGTCAGGGTCAAACCTGTTCATCGAAAGTGAACACGTCTGTTCACATTTGTTCATCCTATGCTTTCACTGCCATGTCAACACTCTCAGACATGTTGTATGTAGTTTGACGAATTTTCGTATAAAAATAATTAAACAAATTCAAAAACGAAAAATAACACTTAAAATAAATTAATATAGCTCTCGACTGCATAATAATTTTGTATATGATTCTGACATTCAATACAAATTCATAGAGAATAAAACAAATAATAAGATGAAACTTGTTTATGGTCGTTTCAGTGAAAGGACCTTTCATCAAAATTATGACGAGTGGTAATCGCTTTCCTCCGTCATCGCTAGTGATCACTAGCGATGAAACGGCCGTTCACACTCGTTCATCTTGGAGGATCATCCGGAGTGATCACTGAAAGTGAACGTATGTGAACGACCCTTTACCAACGGTTGTAATGTCAGTTCAATACTACAATATTGATGTCCTTGAATTGAAGATAATATTGTTTCCTGTATGATCAACAGGTCTTTTTACATTTTATTAATACCTATTTTGAGATCGTATTAAATAAGGAAAAAATAATTTATATATCTTAGTATGCATAATACTTTCATTCAAAATACAGTCTTGAAGACATTAGAATCAATCACATATGTTCATATTAGGTTTGCAAAAAGGTTATTAAAAATTAATTTTTGAAATTGTGTGCTACATCTTTCGCATTGCTTTCTAGAAGATCCTCTTTTACAATACATTTGAAAACAAAATCAAAAAGAAAAGAAATTTCATTGGGAAAGGTGGCCTGATGAGCATAAAATTACTGTGATTGAAGGAAGATTTTGTTTCCACTTTGTCACTTTAATCCTTTAATAGGAATATTGAAGAACGAAGGATGATTTATGAAATATTCATTTTAAGTTAGATAAGAAATCATAAAATATGGATATTAAAATTCATAAATAAAAAAGAGGCAATAAACTTATGCTTGTATATTATTATTATCTTATTATTTGTCTATCATTAGACGTTCCTACTGTTTAATATAAAAAGGGAAAACAGAATCTAACTTTTAAAAAATGGGTACCTAAATAAAAAAATATCGATCTCTCCACATGGCATCTGTTAAATCACGATCCTAGATAAAATTACTTTAGGGTAAATTTGTTGTTGAGGCTTTCATTTGGTAACGAACAATGCAGCTCATGCCCTGCAATATGATAAGTCACGGTTTTTGAACAACTTCCTAAAAAGCTCAGGTAGATTTTTTTTTACATTACCCGTAAGTGTTTAACTACTTTGTTTGTCGTCTTATTTTATTGATACAGTCTTGATGGTTTATGGACAACGATGATTCTCAAAAAATATGAATTCTTATAGTGTATTAAAAAGTATTTAGATTTAGTTTTTTTTCTATGTGTAGCTATTTGTTTTTCATAACTTATATAATAGTTTATACATGAGTAAAAGTATAAGATAACTCGAAAACTTCGAACGGATGCTGTAAAGTTTCAAATTTTGCTCGTAAATTTCGTTTGATAATTTACTTGAGAATCATTTTGATATTTTTTCAAGCAATGGATGAATATTGCTAAAAATGATTATTGAATAATTTTCTCTTCGATTTTATTGTCCTATCATTGTTAGAACAACGACATAGCCTTATCGCATAATTCGTAAAAATCTTGGAAATATTGGACTATTTCGCGAACTCATAATTTGTTCAATCTACCCCACAAAACATAGGGCGTGGTGTGATTCACAATAAATTGAAAACACTCGTAAAATCCGTATATGAACGTTATTTATCAGGTAAGCAACATCCTAACGCCATCTGTAACATGTTTTTTTTTTTTTACAAAAATCACAATAGAAAGGAAACGAAAGCGAAGACTCCCTTGAATCAGGTAAAACTATCGAGTCATTGAGTTTTTATTCGAGTATTTGATAATGTGATGGATATTATCCATTATGATTGTATCCACAAATGTAGTGTGCCTATTTTTTCGACAATTTCCTGCGGAAATACTTGTACTTTCGTTTGCGAATCTTTTCTTAATTCCATTTACTTTTTTTTGCGAAATATATAATATCTATGTAGGAGTGATTTTCTTTTCTTGTCAATATTACGGATTTTGCGAGGGTGGCAATTTAAGTGTGAGAAAAAAAACTGCAAATAGAATATGACCACGTGACATCAGTGAATGTGGATCAGTCAATATTTTTAGTTTAAGGTTTTTTACTGCAACGAGTAAAAATCTTTCAATACTCGTACTACATTATATACAAGCATCACCGGCGAATATAAACAACATTTTAGATTATCTATTTAAATTTTATTCACAATGTAAGTAAATGAATAAAAACTCGTAATAAGACTAAAAATAGATGTATATGGCAGATTCATATTGCTTTATAGAGTACCTATACAATATACTATATTATATAACCAAATTATCATATCCTTTACTATCGTGGGTTAGCCAGGAGACTACTGAAATGCGAGGATCTTATTTATCCAAAACATAACTAGTCGTAGTCATTCAAAAAACATAAGCACAGACGATGTTAGAGAAGAGAAGATGTAGTAAGGAATCTCTAAAGATGGTCTCAGCAGGCGGGTCGAAACTTGATGCATATTCAACAAATACATGGCTGCGAACCTAAAAATACAGAAAAGAAATTTGTTAATCATTCAAATATTGATTATCATCGAAAAAATCTGATTTTAACTGTTTCTTAATTTCAAATAACAATAAGCCTTAAGAATTCAAAAATAATATTTTGGTGAAAGGATAAAGAAAACAATTGTTTCCCAAATATAACCCATGAAAGTGAAGCGATCGTAAATCAACTAAACGCATTCCTTTAAATTTCACTATCATTTATTGTTTGAATGATTGGTACAAAAAATCAGAAGAATTCACAATAAGCTATAACGGCAAGCAAAATATTATTTTATTTCTTGTGGTATTGTTCAATGCGAGTAAATATTGTAGCAGTTTTAACAAACAATATTGATGAAATATTAAAATCGGTATAACTTTTAAATATTTGAGTCCAATCACAAAATGTATGCGTGCATTTTTATTTACATGTCCGCTATATCCACTTCAACCACCAAAGAAACAAAATGAATAATACCTTTACAAATTTTGTTGTTTTAGAAGCTTTTATGTTTTTCTATGAAGAGAACTGTAAAAGAGAAAGTGCATTTCAAAATAAAAAAGTGTTTTATATTTTTATAGCTCGTTTACTTAGAAGTTTTAGGATCACCTGCTTTTTATATGACACAGAGCTTTTAACAATTCTTTCTTTTTATTTCTGTTCTGTTCTTAGATTCCAATTTAAGTCTAGAGAGAGCGAAAGTTTATTTTCACAATCCAGCGCATACTGCATTTTCCTGATAATAACAGTTTTGCTACATTTAAAAAAATAATAATGAAATTATGAAAAAAAAATTTGGTCAGTAGGTAAAAGGAATTTTAAAAGGTCTTTCAATAAGTCACATTAGTTTTGAGAAAACAGGTACTTTATAAAAAAAATGTTAGGTAGCTACATAGAAAGTACACAGAATACAATAAAAAACTTCTTGCTCAGTACAACGTAAAATGATGATTCAATATCATAAATATACTTAAGAACGGCGAGGCACATCTTCAAAAATATCAAAATGGTCTTACTCGAAGCCTTAAAATAGTTGTAGCCAAAAAACATAATGATATAATGTCTGGGTATAATGCAAATCTATCTCTCAGCGTACCTATATTAATATGAGTTAAAATATAAAATTATAAAATCTAAATAGATGGCGTGGAGGAGGACAGGTGTTGTTGAAACTAAGAAGAATTGAAAAGACTGACAAATAATGCCATAAAGGATAGTTGAAGATCAGAAGCTTGTTGCAGAGCTATTCATTAAATTGTGACCAAGAAAGAGTTAGGTAATTGAATAATATTATAATTATTTCATGATCAAGGTGAATGTTATCATGTGTACATCGTGTCGTACTGTACTGGTATACCTATAATCTATATCAACCTACTCCACATAATAAATATAAAGTTTTGTGTGTATGTATACATATGTACATATCCATCGTCAATACGCAGACTATCTCACTTGAGGAAATTATCATGATGGTATGAATAAATAAATAACTAGTTAAGTTATTTATAAATATTTTTTATGAATTTTGCGAATATCTCAGAGATCCATATAATTTTTTTTTTTTTTTTTTTTTTTCTTTTTTTTTTTTAAAAAGATATATCTGGGCTTTGTTATAAACCCAAATACAACCTTATACACCTTTCACAGTAAGCTAAAAGCTTGTGTCGTGAAAGGGGAATTTGCCGGCACCTGGGATCGAACCACGTTCCCCATGTTCACGAGGCCGAGACTCTACCTCCAGGCTACCGACGAACTCAATTGAATGCATATATAGGCAGCTACAAATGTGTACATCGTGGAGCCCTGGCAAAGACTAGGTTTCCCACTACTTTCTGTTTTTGAGTATCTTGTAAAAAACAGGTATTCGTTAAACATGATATTTAAAATCTTCATTTCTGTGATGAGTTATACCACCCATCCTGAAAGTTTCAACTGTTATTGGCACGGAGATGATGACTTGCATTTTTATTACATGCAGTTAATTCGTTGGCGCTCCACTTGAGGGAATGTAATAGAATGAATTAATAGTAATAATAATTCGTTTATTATTATTTTATACAGTGAAACCTCTATCTATCGTTCCTCGAATAACTGTTTTCCCGTATTTGTCGTTATTTTTTACAGTTCCGAATTAGTTTCATACAAAACACGTAAAAATATATCGCATCCATCGTTTCTCTATATGATTTTATCGCATTGACCGTTTAAATTACACAAAAAAAATCGCATTGTATGTATAAAAACATTGGAGAGCGAGCGAGAAAGAAAGAACAGTTTGTTGATTCTGTCGGCTGTCTTTTATGATAGTACGTCAGTAGGTACAATAAAAAAGCAAAAAAGCAAATAACGATGAAAGATTACATACAGTATAAAATGATTTTGCTCTCCATGCAGCTTTCTTTTTTATTTTGTTACTATAATTTTTAGTTCAACAAATTGATATATAACTTTTGAAACATGTATCATTTTTATAAAACCTATATACTCGTATGTACCTACATATTAAACATTAAAATACATATTAATGTGATTTTTTCTATACTCCCGCATTCATTGTTTTCCCGCATCCATAGTTTATTTCAATAGGTCCCTTCAAAAACGATAGATAGAGGTTTCACTGTACTTATAAATTTTATAGAACACAGAATACAGTGAATCAAATGCCTTGAAAGATATTGGCGTTTAAAATTTATTCATCAAACTTTTATTATTTTTGTTTTAGGCTTCTTTTGCTACGTCAAACTTCAAGTTACTTCAAATTGCGAGCTAATTATGCCGTTTCTAGTGGTATTGGTATTCACTATTTCCAGAACTCTATTGGAGAATATGGGTATACTATCTAGTAGGAAGTATTATCGCATATATAGGAAAGTATTAATAGTATTTATAGGCACATAATTTTATATTGTATGAAGTTGGAATAATAATAATAATATGTAGTGTGCCTAGAGACAAGGTATTATGAAATATCAACATAACAATCTTATAATACTTTAGTACCTAAAGCATTTGTGCCACTTTCTTTTTGTTCGTACTGCGGAGACTTGCCACGCCGAGACATAGTAAAATGCAGGTATCCGTTACCTGCGGTTCTTAGAACGTTTTTTTAAACACAAATAATGCAATTAAGAAGACGTACTAAATATAAATGTTTGTTGTTTGAGAAGTTATGCATTTGTCTACTTCTTTACTTACTGTTAGTCTTCTTCTCTCCACTGCTGAATATAGGCCTCTTCAAAACTTTTCCACACTTTTCAATCTCGAGCATTTTGTGCAAGTTTTCCTACCATTTAATCTGAAAATCTACATTTTTCATAAAAGGTGTAAGTATTTTTTTTTACAAATACTAATGTTTAATTTAAAAGAGGGAAGTGATGTTTTTGTTGTTTGTTCTATTTGTTCAGGACTTAAAAATAAATTTAACTTCATTGTTCAACTTAATACTGTATAAGTGTATAGTACAAATGGTGGGTTAATTCATAATTGCCACTAGGCAATTTCTGATAACCAACCAGTTGTTCAATTGAAATACATGTTTGAATTTTTTATAAAACTTGTATCTTTTATAAACACTGAAAAGTCATTTCTGTTATGGGGTGTTCACATTTGGCGAATATTGCCAGGCGAAGTTCAAAATATATCGCCAAGCGAAAAAACAAAATTTGCCGGACATCCATTGATCGTCACACGTGTTCACACAGTCCACCGATATAGAAACGATCTGTCAGATGCGCTTTGATTTTGACACTGTTTTCAAATGGCGGACGTCGAGATGGAGATCGTGAAGTGTTTATTTTTAATTGAAAATGTTATAGTAGGTAGAGGTTATAAGGCGCCTTTTAATTAAGGAAACAAACGCTACAAACCAGCAACAAAGATAACAGCTGTCACGAAGCGGGAAACATTAAAAAAAATTATAGGTTATAAAGTTTTTACCATAGATACGAACGCCGCGCACATCTGCGCATGCGCGATTCGTTCAATCAGCCGAAAATGTTGGAAGGTGGTCAACTCGAGACGATATCGTTTCTACTGGTTTTTATCGTTTCAGACTAGCTGTCATTTTGTTCACACGGTTCAAATGGCTGGCGATATTTTGGTGCCTGGCGATATTCGCCAAAGTGAGAACACCACTTTAAGGAACAAAAACGATAGGCGATTCGTAAAATTAACTTATGATGATGATGATGATGAATTTGGATGATTTTTAATTTTTTTTATATAGATATTAAATAAATGGTTTACTTCCACTGATTCTAATGGTTGCAAGACATTTGGATGAAAGTAGCACAATGCATTATAAACAACTCCGTAATATAAAATATGCATCTGTAGTACATAACTCTTTATTGCGTTATTGAACGTAATAATAATATCTCACTCGCACTTACGTTATATCACACGAATGCTTTCCCTATCTCTCTTTCACTTATGTTGACATTTATATTAAAAGTTCATCGGAGAATGTAAAACACTTCATAGTGGAAAGGTATATTTATACAATGGTGAGAATATTGTTGGAAGGAACTGCAGATATTACTTTTTTATACTGTCACTAATAATTAAGTAGGTATGTGGGAAATGATAGTACACAAATTTTTTGAAGAAAAACATTTTAAAACATTTATGTCCTTGATTTGAAAGAAGTCTTATATTTTCTTTAACAAATTGAACAAATCATTTTTGTGTACCTATATATTTGCATGAAATTCTTGTTCAAATATAAAATATCAAGACGCCAAAATTTGACAATATTGTTTAAATTTATATTTTTAAATATTGATAATTAAGGGGGTCTCCACTACTGGCAGAGTTCTGGCTAACCACATACCTATTTACCACAAAAAATAACGTCTAGACTTCTAGAGGCTTTTTTGGGGTGTACCTATTTGAGTGTTTTAAAATCAGATTTGCCTAAGAAATATTCTTACATGTAAAGATTTTTGGAGTGATTAGATGTAATAAATAAATGAACTTCGTAAATATAATGTATAATTTACCCAGCGAGTATACAAATGTAGGTATGTATTTGTTTATTTTATTTACGAACTTCCTAGTAAAACTTATTTTGCTAATTAAATATTGTATAAACATTTATATATTCATTTATATATTCGTTTCGCTACTCGATTGGCAATAAATGATTTATTTATTTATATATTCAACGACGATAATAAAATGTATTATTATACACCAACACGATCCTGTTTTAACTGTATCTGATGCAATTTCCTTTAATGGCTACTATAGGTAGGAGCCTGATAGAAGATAATTAAAAAAAAAACGACAACAACCTTTATGTACTATGCAATCAGCAAAATTTACTCGAGAAAATCCAAGAAAAAGCCACGCTTTACCGTGGTCAAGTACAAGAATGTAGCTTTTACAACCATTACAACATGTTTGTATTTGAGATCCTGAATCGGAATTAAATTTCCGCTATCAAGAAAATAGTCGAGAATAAAACATCAATGTAGGTAATTTTCACATCTTGGAAATTAAAGTTTTTTTTACAATAACTCATGGAAAATGATCTATCCCTGCATAGATATGTACATGGGTTTTGTTATAAACCCAAATACAACCTTATACACCTTTCACAATAAGCTAAAAGCTTGTGTCGTGAAAGGGAGTTTGTCGGCACCCTGGGATCGAACCACGGACATTTTAATATCAGCTATGGAATTCTCTATCTTCAGATGTTGCTAATAAACATATATTATGTTGCCGGGTAGCGGTGATTCAGCTTACTATGTTGATAACGCTTCTTACATCGCTGGACCATTATTGTCCAACTAAATTCCCTATTATTTGCTAACTCGAAGACTGCGAAGGATTCTAAGCAACTATAAATAGGTACCCTATATTTTCTGGAGATATAATGATTTTTAAATGGCCCCTTTTCCACAAAATTGTCCAATTTTTAAGGAACAAATTGTTAGGGCAATTATTATAAAAATATCTAGATGAAACCACATCACGATCCGTAATTGATACATTCAATGCATTGCATTTTTTTGTTGTATTAAATGATTTGTTTATATTTCCAAAAATTGACAAACATATAACATCAGAATAATATTTATGTATAAATGATTTATTTTTTAAAAGTTGCCATATTAAATTGTATAGGTACTGATTTTTACGATACCTTTAATCACTGTGATTTTTACGATTAAAATTAATTAACAGAAGGAGTAGTAAACAACATCACGTAGTTGTTAATATTTTCATCTTGTTTTAATGGATTTTTAATAAAATATAATAATTGGTTAATTCACGACTTCTTTCGAATGTCATGTTAATTATAATTACTTTGTTCGGTGTTTATTGCTTCGACTAACCTTATGAATATGGAATCCCATTGCTTACCTTATCACGGATGCATTTCCGATATTAAATATACTTACAGGTGGCCCTCTGTGTAATGAAACATTTATATAATCGATAAAAGATTTAATAAAAACATCGTACTTTCTGTCTAACTCACATAACAACAAATAAGTATTTTTAAGTTCTCCACGTAACAAAGAAGTATTTTTAAGTTCTTCTACTATAACATATATGAGATTTTAAATCTCGATATAATCTCTAATTATGGATTTCGTAGTCGATTATAATTTTGTGAAAGGGAGCAACTATGTATCATTTCAAATACGGTACACATGTAGTAAAAACACTTATTTCTTACCTTCCGAATTTACTTACACATCTCGTTTCAGATGAATATCTATTAAGCATTTTTTCAATAGTAATTTTCTCGAATGATTTAAATTCAAATCTCAACACGTGAAGGAATATTTTACACTACCTCCACAATTCACTGCAATAAAAAGTAAGATATGCAGACAAATAAAACTTTAATATTATATACATTATTCAAAACTTTTACATGTGTCTTAATGGAATGAATTTAATATTGTATAATAAAATTAGGTTAGCGATAAGGTCACCTTAGCATTGAACTCTCTCCAAGAGAAATGTTAGGTACATTAGTTATGATGTTATATCATAGTAATATATATCTACTTAAACATGAACTCAACACATACTTATACACTAAGTTGTATTTTCTTATTATAGTAATACCTATTATCATATAGATACCTACCTGCGCTTTCTCATGATGTAATAACTATACTTGTAGGAACCCAGAACTAAACCATGAGCATGTTTTAGTCACGGTTTCAATAGCAAGCAAAAATTAATACCAAATAGTCTTTCTATCTTTACTATCACAAGATCTCCCATAAGTGAGGTAACCAGTAGACTAACTACATATAAGGGACATACAGGTCATCCTCTCTATGACATTAAAATAATATAGATGAATGGCATATTATACCTCATTGCTGAAATGCCTTATACATATGGGTTGTTTTATAAAAATAGGTACCTTTTACAGAGAACTCGGAAATTAATAGAAAAAGGTGAGAGAAAACTAAGCAGTAGATTGGGTTATTTGGAAGAAATCCCGTCTCTGCGATAAACTCGCGTTTGGTATATTGGTTGTATGATTGTATTTGTTTTAAATCTATTTTTGTGTAAATTTTCTTGTAATCAATGTGTGTTCTAAAATAAAGAAATTTATATTGGTGTTTCAGTGATATAATAGCAATTTATATTATCATGAATATGAGGGTGGAAATTGTTAACAAGGTCAAATGGAATATTACAAAATAAGTGCCTTCAGGACTTTCACTTTAATATTTTACTATTAGAAACATTCTTCAAAATTAATATAATATCGTTTAAACTAACGTCGTTTTTTTTGCATTGGTAATTTAAATCTTTTCTTCTTCTGCATTTATTGTTTTTTATTCCTTTTTTTTACTATTGTTAAATATATTTTTGAATGCTAATTTCGTACTAGAAATCTAGTACGAAAACGCCTATAGCGCCATTATAAGATGTGATAAATGTTAATGTGTAACACATAACTCATATGATAAAAAGTTACATAATGAAATCGTGTATTTACGTAACTATTCTCCTATCTAATATTATACTTGCACCATTATCAGAGATGGTAATGACATTGATTAAGTTAATATGATTATGGGTAAACATATATTAAGTATGAAAAGATCGTTTGTTCAAGTGATGTATTGGTCAACGAGATGGGTAGATAATAAATTATGGATTTTGTAAAAGTGTTTCGGGATGCTTATTACGTATGTAATATTCTCAATAGATTTTACACTCTTATGAAATATTATTTACAATATTATAATATGTTAAACTAATAGAGCGAATAAATTTCTTATATAACAAAGTAAAGTTTATTAATATTTGTATTACTTATTATTCCTTGTTATCGTTTATATAAGTGTAACGGTATTATCATGAATATTAATTACATTAGGTAACATTTTTCGAAATCCTTGCTACGAATTTTTGTATTTAGAGCAATAGAGATAATTTTCTGTTAATTATACAGGTACATAAAAAAATCAATAGGTATATATAAATAGTGTAACTACACAAAGCTCTTATTGATATCGTTGAAGTACGTATTCATAATTAGACTTAGGAAGACTCAACAACCCTTAATGTGTTATTTTATTACATATTGGGAATTCAGATTTCTTTCTTTCTCATATTCCCAGTTGGATGCATCGGTGACTGAATTTAATTCTTAGTATCAGTGTACCTACAGTATGCTGATCGAAAAAGGTTGCACTTGAAATGTTGCATGTAGTTTTTCAAGAAAATAAAGATTTTTGGATGATATTTCTTAAGCCTTGTCCCTACAACCCTCACCCCCAAGATATCTTAATCTTATCATACTTGGTATATCTTTTAAACTTTTCTTAACATTATTCTTTTTTTACTTTTATATTTTTCAAACATTATATGTTTTTGTATTTTTTCTTCTTCTTTTCAATCTTTTATGAATAGTTTTTATTTGTACTTATAATTTGTTTCAAACTATGTTTTTCTGTGTTAGCGATGACTGCTTGTGCGATATGCTAGTGAGAACAGATGAATGAGCGGAATGTGCACTAAAATAATTGACTTAATTGCGGTACACGTTTGTGGATGACAGCTGAGCTATGAACGATTTATTTTTATTTTTGTAAGCCATATTTACAGTTGTTGTCTGTTTTGTACTTTTTACCAGTAAATAAAATAAAATAAAAATATTCAAAAATCTTATGATTGCATCCGATTCCCAGAAAAATATGTAATGTTTGATGATAAAAAGATTTAAATATTACAATCGCATTGAACTTAAGGAAAACCATCATCATTTATAATAATGAAGACCGTGAAAGTTTAGTACAAATATATTAAGAAAGTTAGTTCACCTTGACACTGATCATACCGTAATAATACGAGTATTAGGTAATAATTAAAGGCTTGTATTTAAGTGATCATCAAAAATATACCAAAATCGTCACCAAATAATTCAATATGATTGCCAAAATAGTAGATTGATCATCAAATCGTGATCCTCAAATAATTCTAAATTGAACCTTAAAAAATTAAATTTTGTAACCAAATAATTCAATATGATCGCCAAAATAGTAGATAGATCATCAAATCGTGATCCTCAAATATTTCTAAATTGAATACAAAACAATAAAAAATTTGCGGGCAAAAATAAAATCTGATTCCAATATAAATTTCTTAGAGTTTTGTACATATTACTTTTCTGTAGAAAAAAAATACTCGACAACGGGTGGAGCCAATTTATGTTCGAACTAGATTTTATTTTCGCCGGTTTTATTTTATTTTTGCCGGCAAAAATAAAATAAAACCGGCGAAAATAAAATCTAGTTCGAATATAAATTTCCTTAAATTTCGTATATATTACTTTTTCTATGGAAAAAAATACTCGAATACGGGTGGGGCCGCTCAAGTATCATAGTTCCGATAATAGTGCATCTACAACGGGTTTGAGTATTCAAATATTATTATTGTAGTCGTGAATAGTGAAATAATAAAAAGGGTCATGTCATTTTAAGCATTCTTAAAAAAAATCACGATAGTGAAGAAAGAGACTTTCTAATGAATTTACTTAAATATTATGAACGATTTTTGTTATTATAATAACAAATTTGGCGATCAATCTACTATTTTGGCAATCAATCTATTTATTTTATGGTCAAATGTATTTTTTGGTGGTCATACCGAAATATTTAGACGATCGGAATTTAATATTTGTAGGTAATAATTTTGATGTTAGTTTCATTTATTTGATGATATTTATTTTATATTTTCATGATCGGAATATGAAATATTTGATGGTATTGTTTTGGTGTTAATTTTACTTTTTTGATTATCGTTTTATTTTTCTGATGGTCGGTGACTAGGATCAAAAAGATTATTTGATGATCATTTATATAATACCGATAATTAAATGAATACGAGTGTCTGTATCATCTAAGGTACAGCTCGCATACGAACTTGGTCGTGGTTGATCAACAACTGTTGTTCAACATTATCGCTAGTTAATTGAACTATAAGATGCAAAAATGGTCGATGAAAATTGATTCGATAACTACATAATATATCAATATTGCCAATAATAAAATAATAAATTAATATTAATAAATATTATCCATCCGTCCCATATTACTTACGTATAATTAGGTGGTTTTTTTTAATAAAATCCATAAAATGTTTAAAATAAAAATCGCTTGAAATGACTTACCTGCCTGCCTACAAGTATATTTCTATAAAAATAATTCTATCAGTATTAATGAAATATTTGTACATACATCGAATCGATTTTAGTCATTTGAAATTCATTGAACATTTATTCAATTAGCAAGATTGGCTTTTGCGATTATTATTTAGTTATTCATACATTATCGAATTGTGTGAAAAGTGTGGGTATAAAAACTTTGTATAAGTATAAGAGACGTAAGTAATACTTTGATTTATTTCATTAAAAATTGAATTCATTGGTTTTGATTTATGTTATTCAATTTTTCTTGTTCGTATAACTCAACCAAGATTATGTTTTGAAATAATCTTGCTTATGCTACGTTTATTTAATACGGTGTTGCAATACCATTTAGTAATATTTTAGTAAGTAAAATCTTCGTTTGAATTATGATAAATTCATTGATAAAGAATTTTAATGTATGTTATTATACCATAACTAAGCCTATTTAAGTATTGTGCCATACTTATAATCTGATTATAATGTAAATAATTTATATAATTGCCTAAAATGTTATGTTTTGAAAATTCATCATACCCAAGGGTAGGGTACTACATATTTTCAAACTGTCTCCGGAATGCGACTGTGGGCCTCAGTCCCAAACAATTCAACACCTGGTGGGAGAGTGCTCAGGAAGAAAGTGTGAGGAATACTGGATGTACATCCATAAGTCAACCCCAGAGGTGGTGCAGTGGCTTTCTGGACGAGAATCAAGGATTTGATTTGGAATAACTATTGAACGCAACAATTTTGCTAAGAAAATTAATACAAGCCGAAGCCATACAAAAAGTAAAGTAAGTAAACCGTTTTAGGTTTATTTTTCCTCGTCCTTTTGTTCATAACTATGTAATTGGGAGCTTTTTTATGATTATTTTCTGTGAAGATTCGATCCTCCTCATTTGCAAGAACTTTAGAAATTGCAAATCAAATATTTTGATCCTTCGTAATTTTGAAACTTTATAGTAATCCTTTTTATGTATTGTTATTGAATTGGTGAGCTAATTTTCCCTTACTTTTATGTTGTTTTTTTACGTTAATACCACATTCCTGGTACATTGTTTAATTGTGAGACCTACTGATCTAGTTTAAAAAACTTCTAGATATTTGGTATAGATTATATTTCTGAGTCTTCCGAGTAAATTATGTTAAATATGATGACAGGACCAAAAAACAATATGGCATGGAATAATGATTTTGGCTGCCTAAGTAGACAGAAAACTGAACAAAAATATAGTGAGAGAAGTTCATTTTCATTAGATAAAAAAACTTGTGTTGCAGTTATTGCCTATGTGAGTTGGGCAGATCTTAATCGACATGTGTAGAAGAATAAGGTAGATTATATTGTTTTACATAATCAAAACATTCTAAATACACTATGTTAATAATGAAACAATTTGTAAGCTAGGCACAATTACTTCGGCACGTGTATAGGAAGAGGAGAGTATAAATGCAAAGAGGTAAGCTGTAATTTTATTCTTCATACCAGTAACTGCTGCCTATTGACCGGGACGACACAATTATTCTAGAGCGAGGTGAAACTATATAGCGATAGTTCGATATGCAACCTGAAACAATGAGAGCGAATGAGATAGATACAGAAACGTAGTACTGACTTCATATTACGTGTAATGTACATATGTATTCAATAACGTATTTGACCGTAGTTAATTTTAGTTACTTAGTATAATAATCCATGTGAATAATGAATGTATAATAAACATATTGTGGGTATGATCTTCGTGTTTATGTTTGCCTGATACTTTTTGTCTAGAAAGAAAAAAAAACTATGCATGTAAGTACTTTATAAGATTTGAAGCCGCTTAGTTCCGATTAATTGTTTTTTTTTTGTTTAACATTTCCTTTAGTTAGAACACCGCGTCACTCTAGAGTAAAAGTTAACGAACCTCACCTGAAATTTCTACAATAAAAATATATTTTTTTAACGACAGATAGGACATTTCAATTTATAAATAAACAAAATTATATATGTAGATCAATTTCTGACATAGGTTATTCTACAAATTGACCAAGATATGTATATACCTATGTAACTATTACATTATAAATGATGTGAACTTGAACTTAAACACAAACCACAAATAATAGAGTACATAAATGTATAAGATCAATTATATAACATAATAATTTGCAATGAGAATCAAAACAACAAACAGAGCCGGTACAGGTTCAATTTTTAATTCATGATGTTAGAGAAAAGTTTTTGAATATATTTAAAAAATATCTACCTACTCGTGTTTTGTAGAAGCAAAGGAAATTACATAATTAAATATATGTATTATATTTGACACTTAAATGTTTAAGTTTGCACCATGCGTCGGTGTCTTTTGGTACAAAAACAAAATTTTATATAAGTATGTTTTTTTCCACATTGATATTTTCAGATGAATCTTTCAAGATTTTTTACGTTATTATGTTGCACACTTCAATTTTATTCACATCAACGTTTATGCATTGTTTTTCATTATCTAATTTATTCATACTATCACACATTTCAAATAGTGGGGTAGCCATAAAAATAATTTGATAAAGCGCGTGTAATAATTATTAATAATGCGGTGTTTTTAAAAGAATAACATAGTATATAATATCTAACTAATCTAACGATTGGAAGAATTTAACTAATATATTATTATGAAGCAGATTAATAAAATAGCTCGCTGTTTCGAACCAGCTTAAGCTGATTCGTAAGCATCGGTATTCTTTTCTTGTTTACTCTTTAAGGGGTTTTGTATTGTGGAAGGGAAATGTCTATGAAACAATTCTTTCATAATTTGTCAAGAACTGTGTGAAAGCCCCAACCAAATATGAAAAAGATTTAAAAATTGTATTATTAGTCGATTGATTCTTATCCCGGTGAGAACAATTATTATGAGTAAGTAAAATACTTAATACTGCCTTATCTCTTCTATAATCTTCCTCATATTATCTTTATACCTATCTATCAACATGGCGATTCTCTTCCGCGGTGTACTTTTTTTAATACTGAAATGTTGAATAACCTGTCGCTCCATGTTGCGGACGACAGGTTGTAGGAAATGAGGAGTAAGTAGGTACCTACCTACGATTATTTTGTACTGGACACAGGAAAGGTGACATAATTCGGCATTTGAAATACCATCAACATTGGTGCTCCTCCAAATGTATTTCAATTGATATTTTGTCTATACAAAATATCAATATATTATTAATATATTATTCTGTCGAGGGTACGCCTGATGATTACATCACGTTTAGAATAGGTAAAAAATTAGCTTTGTTTACAAAGAGAGGTAGGTATATAATATACCAAAAAACATTGGACAATAGTATATTTTTACGTATTTTAGTTCAGCATTGAACAAATAATATGAGTGAATTGAAACTTATTTTTAGTTATATATTTTGGAAGTGTTGTGAAATCACAGGAGAAGATTTAAGAGGTTCTTACCTATTAAGATTAAAACTTTTCTAGTCCAGTCCCTTCAATTTCCAAATTTTCAATTCTTGATTATGCTGATAGCGATTTTTTTCTGTTGATAGTGCTCGCTGTTGGAATAGTCTGTCTTTCAGAATAAGGTTGCTATCCACTCTTCACGCTTTCAAGCGAGCGGTCAAGGGCCACTTTTTCACTCAAAATTTGGCATCGGTTCCCTAATCCTTTTTCCTTACTACTATTCTCCCTTGCACCTCCTCTCTTTCTTCCTGAAACGTTTCGTGAAATTGGGTTAGTTGAAAGAAACTGCACTTAAACTCGCTCTCGGCACATTGATTGTTTGGTTATATTTAAAATAATTGTATTCATTTGTAAAATTGCGTGTAATGAATGTACAGTAAAAAATAAAAAATAAACGTATTTATCACACGAATCCATTGTACGGAAATTGTCAGTCAAGATAAAAAGTCTCAACTATCTTAGTTATTACAACACATAGGTTGCATGGTACTCAAGACCTGCCTACGACGCAGAAGAATTCCTCACCATCATCATTCACCAGCCAACCACCAACTACACACATAACGGGACATTCGATTCGCGGCATTACCTATTTATGTATTACGCATGTACCTACCCACCAGGTACTTACTAAATACTATGTATGTATTACTATAATTTTGTAATAGCAATTATATAGACATCTGTACTATTAAATAATACAAATATACAACCTACTCGTAATCATTTATAAACGACGCACTTTATGTAAATAAGAAAATAAAATAAGATAGATAATTTTCCCCATGGAGTCCCCGTTAATAGGTCTCCCACTGATTTCTGTTAGTTTTTTAATGTTCTGTAAGAGGCAGATTTTGTAAAACTTTTTACATCTTCAGTTCAGCGATGGGAAATGCATGCCACCCAACCTGAATGTCTTGCTTTTTTTTAGCACGAAGAGGATAACATGCGTGTTTGTTACACGCAGTTAGTCCGCTAATAATCCCATTAATGGGAAATGCCATGATGGTGTGCATGCATGTGTCTAAAAGTATCGCTGATCTGACACTCTGCACTCTTTGCTTAGCCTGCAGTAGATAGATAGTAAAAAGATATTAAGTGTTGAACCTCCAGTAAACATGTCTTTTCAGAACTAATGGCAGTTCCTATAAAAAAATCATAAAAAGTGTTATTTGATTAACATAACAAGTCAATCTATCTATCTCTCTATTCCCTCACGCCATATCTCAAGTGGGGTAGGCAGAGAGAACGGAACGCCATATAGATCTGTCCTTAAATACTTTTTTCGCTTCTTCTACAGTCATACAACTTCTCATGCATGCACGTCGGTTTCTCTTACTCAAAACACGGTCGTCCTTGATAATTTGATCTACACGATCAAGACATGTAGTTCTCGGACGCCCGCGCTTCCTAACACCCCTCCTTTCAGATAAGTATATCCTCTTTGTCATTCTTTCCTCTTCCATTCGTTCCAAATGATCAAACCATCTCAATTTATTAACAAGTGAAATATTTAGCAATAAGCTAAGTTAGTAACTAAGCTAAGCTAAGTAACTATTTTCACATTGATTGAGTACGTTCTAATTTTTTTCACCTAACAGGTAAGTACAATCACTTGTACAAATATAATATCATACAGGTATCTGATGTTTTTTAATAATCGAACCTTTGGAGGTAAACTTTAACTCGACGAACATACATACAAATAAAAATGTACGAACATAATATGTGCAATATGAAAACATTATTATTAATAGCATAAATGTCCATTCGTCCACTCCATAAAGCGTCCAGTGGCCTCATTATCCAACTTGCATATTCCGTAATAACAGCCAAAGAAAATCCTGTCCTAACTGAAACAAGTCTAAACAGGAAAACTACCAACAGAAATGTTTATAATCCTTGACAATATTACCAAAAGGTACAAACGAATATCAAATATAACAAAGGTATACCAAATAATATCCTTTAACTTTTTGACTTGTGGCCTCGAAGTTAGACGGTGTTGTTGAAAATAATATTAACCAGGCCACTGTAAGTGAAAAACACCACAAGGAAAATGCCAACCAAAAACCAATCCTCAATGTTCATATCAAAAAGGACAAATCAAATGCTTCACAAGTTTATTTTTATATAAAGTTTCCTGTTACTTTTGTACTTGTGGCCTCTGTTTAAGTTGGTGTTAGTTTAGTTGCAAATAACCAGGCCATTGTAAGTGAAGTTTATACACATTATTATTACTTTTGCTGGAAGTCACTTTCGTTTGGTTTAACGGGATCCACCACGGGACCTCGACGCTACGCAGAGAGTGGGACAAGAGGGAATTTTATGAGTTATGTAGGTATCTACTCAGGTACCTACCTACATTAGTTCGCACCGAAGTTAACACTAGAAGTGTGTTCCCATCTAATTAATTTATAAGATATGCGAGTATTTTGAATTTTTTTTTAAATTTTTTTTGTTTTATCATATTCATAATTTCACTCAATAATTTTCATGAATTGCACCCGACTTAATTTTTACGATGTAAGCATATTGCCAACTTTCATAAGAAAATGAATTATAATTTACACTGCTTTTAAAATTTGGATTGAATTAAAATTTACACTAGTTCACTAGTAGTTACAATAGTTCAGTTTAACTGTGAATTATTTCGATTCGAAAGCACCAAAAAGGAAGGAGGTTATTTACAAAAGTTTAGATTATGTAGTTTGTTTAATTTTGCTCTTATTATGGATATTCTCTTCATGTTCTCTCTTTTTCTTGACAATCTTCACTATTTTTTAAAAGAAACTTAAGTTCACATATTCCTAATTTATTTTTCTTCGTCTGTGATTATTTTCAAACAATAATTTATTGTTATCCTACCCTGTCTGTATTATAAGATACATACAAAAAATCCTTCTTCAGTTGACCAGAAGATGTACTGAAATTATGATGAAATAATAAATCTCTTCTTAGATAAGACAAAAGACAATTCATTGTTAGCAAGTCTTACATATCATTTATTTTGGGTTTATCCTAAGACAGCATATTTTTTTGGCTTAATAATAAATTGAATTTGGGACAGACTAAAGGTTAATTATTTTACAAGGTACAAAAAAACATGACTGCATGAGTCAAATGTTTAAAACCTCGTCATGACCCAAATACTTGAGGAAAATGTCACTAACATGAAACATAAAAACGCAAAGATATTATTAATCTCCAAAGTACGTAAATTTTCAAACTTAAAATAAACAAATGAGATCAGTTAAACGTCTACTTCCTTTGTTTCTGTAAAATTCTTTTGTTTTAGTCATAAAAAATTATATTATTGTCGTAGGTAGATCAAGTCGTCATTATATTTTATGGTATTTCTACGATCTAAGATAAGTTCAAAAGCCATCAATGTCTTTGAACTTTTAGCCTTGAAGTATTTTTTTATGACTTTATTTTATAAGCTTTGTGAAATTGTAGAGTAGGTTTAAGTATTTATCCTGTACCTACTAGTCAATGAATGCATGTTTTATATTTACTTTACGCGTAGTGAAAAAATATTTATATTATCCCAGCATCTCTAACAACTAGGGTATCCAGTGCTGCTTCAACCTTACTGTGATGGAATTTTAGTTCCATGCAGACTCATATTCATCATTAAAAGAACAATAATATATTATAACCACAACCATGCTTTCAAGAAATTTATGCTTGGGCGCACTTATAGCGACGTATTAATATACATAGGTATTATATAAATGTAATAGATAACATTGTTTTATAATAATAGAGTCAAAGTCAATTTAATAATAGGTAATGCCTCTAGGTCTATTGCTTGCATAACGACCGCCATTTTAGGTGTCACGGCCAATGGCGGCAAATGTTCTCCGTGTTGTTGTTATGTTATGTCAACATAAATAAGAAATATAAAGCAACAGCGTCGTAATCAGAAACGTAGTACATATTTATATTGCCAACATAATTTATGCAAACTGTAAAATTCAAAATAAATTGAATATATTTTTTTGAAAACATAATGTATCTACCTACCTATATGGACCTCAAATATCCTTGCTGAAGGAGTATGGGCACATACTTGCTTGATACGTCGGTTAAGATTTGGTGGTGGATCTTTGAGTATAAATAAGATTAAAACATTCAAAAAATATTTTTACAAGCATGCTTTACAAATTTTTAAATATTACCCATCAAGTATAGGTGCGAGGCATATCACCGATTCTGAATATTAACGTTGAGAGGACAATTCAGTTTTAAGGTATTCCACTCATCCTAGATATCTTATTGTATTATGACACACTAAGAACGACATGTGTGCTTATGACAAACACAGTAGATATGTTCGCTGGCTACCCTACTTATGAAAGATGCCGTGATGGTATAAATATATAAGTAGAACCACTTGAATGTTCAATGTACCTACGCATGGAGTCCACTAGATTCCACTGTCTCTCATGGAAGATGGTTTGAATTGATCAAAAGGAGAAAAAATTAAATTTATGAATTGTTTTACCAGATTTGTAATACTGCACGCCTCTGACACCAGCAACCTTAGTTGCTGTTTTGAGGTATTGTTTATAATTGAATAAATTGAATAAATTGAAAATTGAAAATCGAAACAATTTGGTAATTTTTTATAAAATGTCAACTTTATGTCCATAAAAAGTATCTTATAAAAAATAATGAGTGTGTACTTAGAAAAAAAAACTTGAAATTGAATCGGCGGACACTACTAGGTAATACCTTATAATACATACATAGAAAATACTCGTTATTATATGTACCCAGTACAAGTATGAATGTGAATATTGTTATGTACGACGAGTAGGTATTATTATTAATGTAACGGTAAAAGATTGCGTAACCATAGACAGCGAGATAAAACATAGATACGTACCTACCTAATAGCTAAAAAGTAAAATGGCGTCAAGTAGGTAAAGGCTTGTTTATAGCTAAGTACATAATTGGGTAGGTACGGCTTGCTTTTGTATAATAATTATTTTTTCTATGATTTATTATAACTATGTAAGTATACTTTATCTATGTACGGAGGTAGGTACTTAAAAATATTACTGTATAGTTTGTAGATTTTTAACAGTGTTTATTGTGTGTATTTGTTTGTTCTATTTTATTCGTGTAAATAGTATGTTTTGTCATATTCATCATGAATGGTGCTTTTATTAGTAAATCGTGTTTTTATAGTATCCATATAAGTTATTAATATTAAAATGGTATTTGTTTCTTCGAGTCATTTAGTACCCATAATACAAGATTCATACCTTAATTTGGGACTAGCTTGATTTGTGTGAGTTGTCTATACATGTTAGGTTTGTTATTAAAAGAAATGATTTCTACATAAAAATAAGATAAATTATATCCCCCTTATGAAATTATTTAGAAAAACGAGTAATAAACAGGTAAGTATGTACGATATTTGTTACAACGCTTGAAAAACGAATTTACAAACCGCAAAAATAGTCAAATTAAAATATTTTTCATATTGCGTTTGTTCCAAATATTTCTAAATGTTTGAATTTCCCGCTCATTTTCTTTGTTTAGTGAAAATACGCGATATTATTGGTGTAGCGTATGTCCAATGGCGTGACGAAAAAGGCAACTTGCGGGCAATACTCCCGACCTCGGGGCCTCGTGAGGAGCTCACTGACCCATTTTCCCGCTAACAAGACAACATTCTAAATTTAAAATGATTGCCAACTCAGTGAGATGTGAAAATAACATAAAATATTAAGCAGCCATGTAGACATATCTATCTACATATATTCTATAGCCAAACCCAAAGCAAACATACCTTCGTTTTTATTATCTACAGTGCAAATAACGTAATTTAAGAAATAAGAAGGCTGTGAGTTGTTACTGAAACAGAAAAAGTGAATGCATTTTTTAAACAATTTATACCATCACGGTATCTCCTTTAATCTGGGTAGCCAGTGAACTAACTGCATGTAATTAATACACCTTATGCAATTTTAAGAGACTGTATATCTAAAAGCAGGAAAAGAAAAGTTAGCAACAACTAACTAAAATTATTTAATTCCCAAAACCTCTTTGATTGTTTACATATCTGCTAAGAACTTATACTAGAAAATATTAATCAAAGATCACCAAAATTACATCGACTGTTTGTTAGTTCCTAATTACTATTTAATAATCAAAATAGGTATAATGCATCATTACAAAGTATGATGTAAAAATCTCTATAAAATAATTTTCATCCAAATTATGCAAAACAGCATAATTGTTCTAAGGTATGTTCTATAGGAAAAAAATAATACAAAAATATTTTGAATTCTTTTTCGATAGGTATATGACGATACTAACAAAACTCTGATTGAAGTCAAGTAAGTAGGTATAGTAAGTATAAAACTAATATTATATTTGTATGCTTTTATGTGTTGATCGTATCCAGAAATCCAGAAATGGACATCAATAACTCTTTAAGAAAAATCATCCAACATCCATCGCATTTCTTTTTTATTCTTTACAATGGCATTAATGATCTTTGTCATTACTAAGAATTGGGTTTCATCTCAACTTTTCTTACAAGTTGTTTCGCAGAAGACTTTATAAGGACAAACACCACATCCTTATTGGGCTTTCTCCAGTAGTTCTTAGCGTGCTTTTGTATCCATTTTATTTATCCACACATCAATCAAATGACAAGAAAAGTACCATGTGATGCCATATAAACGAACCAATTTAAGTAATACCTATAAGTAGGTAGGTACTTCAATATAAGTAGAATAAAAAATAAATTACAATTTTTGTGCATATCTCTATGTTATTATTTTACATCTATTTATTTATTTATTTTATTCTTCTTGCACAACATCATATATATAACAAAATCAACAAAGCAGTTTACATAAAAAATAATGTGATGATATGCAGTAGCGAGATTATCACTTTATAGTGATTTCTTCCATCTAACCACATTCACATTGTTATGTCCCTTCGATCTATAATTCTAAGAAAATAATGTTTTTTGTATATTGGACTGATAAGCAAACTCTATACAACATAAAGGTATCTTTGGTACCTATATATTGCTCTACTTTTACGTAAAATGCTTCGGAATTTTATAGTGTCAAATATTATAATATCTAATACCTACGCTATTTATGAAAAAAGCCTTCGTAATGATTTCACAAATGATAATATCAATGATGTCGATCTTAGTGATTCTTATTATTTCATCCAAGTTAACTTGACAATGAAACCACGGCGGCGGATGTGTCGTGAGTAGAAGTGATTCAATTTGCGCTAAATCGCCTCTGATTTTTTTTAAATAAAAGACAAATACAACCTTATACATGCCTTTGTACCCCGTTGCCGGGTATTATTGAGAGACTGAATTTGATCGAGCATCCTGCCGACGGTGCCATCTAAGGTGACTGTGAAGGCCGATTCTGGACATGCACACTTTGTCACATTCGGGACAAGGCTGCTCCTCGTTTATGATGGGTCTGCGAGTTGTTCGACTTTGCGGGACACTATAGTCATAAATGGTTTTCCGCCATTTCGTGCGGTCACCCACCATCTTATCCCAGTCATCTTGAGCGTTGATGTCCTTCAAGGTGTTGTGCAACCTTATATACCATTCACAGTAAGCTAAAAGCTTTTGTCGAGAAAGAGGAGTGTGCCGGCACCTGGGATTGAAACACGGACCCCCTGTTCACGAGGCTTAGACTCTACCTCCAGGCAACAGACGAACACTGTAAATGGGTCGTCCTCACCTCCTCGTGTTCCTAAAAAA
The DNA here is from genome assembly GCA_947579605.1 of Athripsodes cinereus. NCBI lineage: Eukaryota > Metazoa > Arthropoda > Insecta > Trichoptera > Leptoceridae > Athripsodes > Athripsodes cinereus. Next base: position 19,135,291 of record OX388310.1, read on the forward strand.
CAATAAAAAAGATTAATTTATTATAAGTATTAAATGTTATACAAAGTTCCGTTTACTCTATACCCTGTTCTTTTAATTAAAATATAAGCATAAAATTATTGCATAACATTGCACGAATGATTAATATTTATACCATCTGTAAACACGGTCATCCAGTGATCCGTGGCGATTATTACTTCCAATCCACTTCGCTTCACTATCGGTAGATATCAATATAACACAATGGAGTACTAAACCTTTTATAAATTAATATAAATATATTTCATGTAGCTATTATGTAAGTGAGGTGGTGAAATCTCATAATTGAACTCAAAGAATGTAACCGTAGAGGAAAAGTCTAGAAATGTATCGATGGTGTTTTAATATTTGACAACAGGATAAATTTGAGAAAATAATTATTTTATTTTTAGTAATGACGTGCTCATTAAATTAGTTAATGGGAGCCTAGGACATTTAAATAAAAATTGTACGTAGTTCAAATATCAAATTCAAATTATCAAGTTCAAATATCTCTGATTTGAATTAGTTTGAAGACCATTGGTTGGATCCCCCTGACAGAATCAAATTAACATATCACCCCTTTCACGCTATATTGACCTCAATTACCATAATTGATAGTAATTATTAAGTTTTATGACAACCTTATGGGCTATTGAATAATTTTTTATACACTTTTAAATTAATAATTAATAATTTTTTATACACTTTTAAATTGGGCAACGCATTGTTTTCTTGTAATATTGTTAATATTTTTTTTGTATTTATTTTTGTGTGTTGTCTGAAGTGTGTAACTGGCTATAAATAAATAAAATAAAATAAAATAAAAATTAAGATATTTCAGTGGAACAATATTCTTACTAAATAATTCAACTTTGCAATTTGCAAAACGGCTTTTAGGAGCATCCACTCTATTCCTCAAACATTTTTTACAACAATTCATGCACTTATCTACAATTAGGTACCATTATTATAAGAACCTAAAAATTACATTTTATGTATAAATAAATAATACATAAATGCAATACATACTACTCTCAAAACCTTGAAAAATAAATAGAGTAAAGCAATATTAAATCCGTCCTAGCCGATTCATCGGTAACTTTTCTGCCAATTATTAATTTTGTTGAAGTTCAATGTCTATTGAGTGTTGTAACATTCCTTCCCATAGTCGGCAGATTTCAGTGACTCTCTCAGGGTTTGTCGTTGGGTAAAATTATTGTGGTGGTTGTATTAAGTAAACACTAGCATGATGTGGAACGATCAGTTTATTGAAGAAGAAAATGGTTACACAGTTTATGAATACTCAAAAACAATTCACATTTTTAATACTGAACTACATACAAATGCGACACTCACAGTATGTTGAAGAAGAGAAGAAATATAGATTATTTTTATTGTGCGAGTTCCTCCGTTCTGTCTTGTAAGACGAACGGAGGGAAAACTGCGGCAAAATGGCTGACTCCCGGAAAAGGAAGAAGAAGAAGGAATCTGCTTTATGATAATATCAAAAAGGTATTTACGATATCTCTGGATAGGGGGCCAGGGCTTTCACAGGATTTCGATAGATGGCAACACAAGTACCATTTTAACGATACCAAATTATAAGGTTCCCATGACACCATCTCAAGTTGTCTTTTAAAGAAAAAAAATGAATAAAAAAAAAGAAAAGTCTCAAAGTCAGTAATAAGAAGGATTCTACAGAACTAAGAGTGTCAAAGATAAGAAAGATTTTACAATACTGTGAGTGTCAGAGATAAGAAAGGTTTTACAATACTGTGAGTGTCAAAACAAAGATACAAATTTTTCTAACAGACATTAGTAACAAATTCTTAACTAATCCTTACAAATAGACATGTCTCAAGCAAGCAAGGGACCAGGAAGATGCACCGACAGAACAGGTCGCGGAAACGGGATCGTAGACAATGTTCTCGCCATACTTCTAGGTAAACCTTTACATGCTTAAGACAAAACAAAAAAAAATTAATTCTTTTTACATAATATAACAAAACCTTCAACAATTTTACAAACACTTTTCTTTACTCCAAGAGGAGGTATCCATTACAATTATATCTGATCTACCTCTATTATAAGGGCGGTAATCCTTTACCCTATAGCATTTTTCTTTTGTGGAAACTTCCCACCAATTTCATACAGGCAAATGGTTAATATCAGGTACCAAACCTATCGCGCAGAGCTTCTCTAAGCGACCTGTATGAATTTTCTTTGTTTGAGCGTCCTCAAACCTCACTTGGACAATAAGCTTGTCGGGCATTAAAAAATTGATAATTACTAAAATAAATTTGAGTTAGAACTGATTGTATTAGGGTAGGACGATTAGTCATATCTCTATATCAGTCTAACCCAGGAGATGTACATGGAAGATGGCGAATCATCCAATGACTCCTTAACATTCATACTAGGCAAATAGAAATTACTGTAAGGGTACGCATTCCATACAGTAAAATTGCCGCAAAATGGCCAGCAGGTTCACACCATGTGAGAAACCTTGCCATATGATTTAATTACAAAACCATGCACACTAAAGATTGAAAACAATAAACTTATTTTTAATTTGTCTGATGCGACCTTGACCCTCAATTTAAGATTGTACATTAATGATTTGATAAACTACGGGAATTAGTGGTAGTCTTTCACGCACTTTCATACTTCATCATTTATCTGCAGTTTTTACTTGTATACTTCATTCTTTCGTACCAAGCATTCATCGTCTGCCATAAGTCATTCATCAGTTACCACATAACTCGGTGATTCATGAGTTCACGTAAAATATAAGGAAAATTAACAAAAGAATTCGTATACTTGTGTATACTGGAGGGTCAAAATTACATCAGTTATACAGTACAAAATTCTTTAAAACTAACATGTTGTATGTCTTTTGTCTGCGACAGTGGATGGGTTCAGATTATTGTGAACACGTTGCTACTGAAAACGGCTAGCATATGAGATGATAAAGGCAACTTCAGGCATCCACGGGCGCAAACAAAAAAAAAGGTGATCAAACATACAAAAAATATTATTTAAGGGCGCCACAAAGTTCGAACAATTCAAAATTCTCACAGAAGCGGAACCTTGAAGAGCCTCTATGAGATTTCTTAACTAAATGTTTACAATAAGATGGGCTGCAAAAGTTACAAGTACTTGAAGAGTAGAAATACCAAATTTTTGACTATTAACAGTATTATAATTTATTTTGCTTTAAAGAAGAAAGAAAGATAATTCCTTTGACATTATTATGACTGTAAATATAATTTCTTTTGTGAGTCTAACATTTTTATTACATACAAAATTCACTATTAACATTGACCTGTGATGTATAGACATAGTTCTTTTTATTCATTAAAATTGCAGCCCAAGAAAACATTACATTTTTACATAAATTCTTTACATTACCAAAATTTCAAGTTTACATTGATGGATTTACATTCAGAATGAAATATAACAACAAAATTTTGGAGAAACACATACCTAGGACTCAGAACTTAATGATATCCTTAGCATGATAGTTTCCCATTGCTCCAGTATCTACATCGCATAGCTCGTATACGTTAGGGGATATGATTCGGTGAACCTGAGACTTGATGAAACGAGGTGCCAATTTCCTTGAAAAATAACAGATGATTCAGACATTTTGAGATTCTAACTTGCAATGACAATAGAATAATAAACGGTTCTTCTATATAAGTTGATCCTTACACAGGAGAAATAGAAAAATTGCACATGCAAAACGTTTTGAATTGACGATCTGAAAGAAAATTGGCAAATAATAATCAACAAGACAAAAGATTATACGTACCAATATTCAGCGCTGGATAGATTGCGATGGACTTGCAGGAATTAAAAAAAATTCTTTAAAAGAGGAAAAAAAATTTTTTTCCAAAACAAAAAAAAGTTGAGAAACAGTGGACACCTTGGTTTGAAAATTGCTCTAGGAAAAATGGACTCCTACCAAGAATCCAAAAAAAAAAAATTCCTCAAAGCAAAACAAATGTTAACAAAAAAAAGTTTGGCAACCTTTGTAACATCAAATCTCAACAGTTGGGAACCATTGGATACTAAAAAAAATTGTTTGGAAGTCTTGTCCTTTGATAAGACTCGAAAAAAAATCAATAACAATTATTTCTTTAAATTGTTAAAGTTTGGAAATCGCTGGAAAGTTTGACATTCCCTGGAAATATCGTAGACATAACATTACATACATTACATATCATAAAATTAACAATTCCAGCATATGAGTAAAGAATTATTGGTAATTATTCAAATTTGTTTTGTTAAGCCTCTTCCAGCAATATTGAGGTCTATGATCATTTCACTTCAAACCATACATAAATACATCTACAGCCCGCGTGACACGCACGCTAGGTAGGTACAAGTACAATGAATTTAAATTTGATTTCTTTACTCTTGAGTATATTCAACCAGATATAGAAAAAACTTTACTTGGACTATTTCACAAACTGGACATTTATAAATTTACAACTCTTACTTTGTAGATCCTTCAGTGTAGAATCTTACATCAACAAGCAAATAATTCCGCAAATAATTGTAAAATGATCTTAGCTAGTATCACTTGAATTTATGCAAAATTGAAACTGGAATTTTTTTTTTTTACAATCTCTTTGGCACAAAAGGCAAAGCATGGAACAACATGTAAAAAACTGTATCTATAGTAGGTATATAAAATATTTCAGTACAAAATGAACACAACAACACCATATTCTTCCATAAAAACCTGTATAGTAGTTAGACGATTAAGGTTGTCTATTACTAATTGAAGGAAGTATTCATTTCATCATCCTCAAAACCATCAAGCATCAAGGGTTCTCTGTGTAGATAAAGAAGGCCTCGAAGAAACGTCAGATCTAGATGACAAAACATGGGACATCCTTCTATTGGAGGTCAGGAACCGTCAAGGAAGAAAATTCCGTCATGGACATCCTTCGTAGTGGTGGTAGCAGGCTTCTTAAGGGATTGCAACGTTGGAGATCTTCATCTCATCAGAAGGAAATTATCTGGACGTCTTAGGAAAGTTTGGAGTATCTGTTCACAATCTTGTCAATTTCTTGTTGTATTTATTTCTTAAATTCTCCATTCATTAACAATATCTGATCGTACTTGCAATATATCGGATTTCTTTTTGAAGATCATAAATGTATCTCGCATATATTTATTATTAAATCGTTTTTATTTTTAACACTGTTTATAATTCAAATAAATAGACTCGTTCATTCTTTCTTTGTTGATGTAACGGTTTTTTTCCTTATTATATGAGTTTTTTTTGAGGGCGCGCAAATGTATCACGCACTTGATTATTTATTAATTCTCACTTATTTATTTATTAAAATGTTTTTTTTTTTATTATTTATAGCACTGTTTATTTAAATCGATTTTTCACTGAAGCACCATCGTAGTCCTTATTGGTCATGCGGTGAAATTTTTTTGAAGAGCAAAACGACAGTTGCACAGTCTTGTTGCGAAGGAGGGAAAATTTCAACTGTTTTTGATCGAACATTCTAGAGAAGTGTGTGTGTGTGTTGGTGATACATGGAAACATGGGTGGGTCACGTGATACGTAACGAACTTATCTACGCACTATTTAATGTTATCATTTATGCACTGTTAAATTCACTCAAAACACAACAAAACACCACAATATTTAGGCCCCACGTTGGGCGCCAATCTGTAACATTCCTTCCCATAGTCGGCAGATTTCAGTGACTCTCTCAGGGTTTGTCGTTGGGTAAAATTATTGTGGTGGTTGTATTAAGTAAACACTAGCATGATGTGGAACGATCAGTTTATTGAAGAAGAAAATGGTTACACAGTTTATGAATACTCAAAAACAATTCACATTTTTAATACTGAACTACATACAAATGCGACACTCACAGTATGTTGAAGAAGAGAAGAAATATAGATTATTTTTATTGTGCGAGTTCCTCCGTTCTGTCTTGTAAGACGAACGGAGGGAAAACTGCGGCAAAATGGCTGACTCCCGGAAAAGGAAGAAGAAGAAGGAATCTGCTTTATGATAATATCAAAAAGGTATTTACGATATCTCTGGATAGGGGGCCAGGGCTTTCACAGGATTTCGATAGATGGCAACACAAGTACCATTTTAACGATACCAAATTATAAGGTTCCCATGACAGTGTTCACTGATAAATAAGTAAGATTCCAAATAGCATCGATTTAATTATTTTTCTTTTGGTCACATCCAGTTCCCCGATGTCAGCTATCACTTTGGCATAAACTTCTTTCCCACGCAAGATCAAACTATTTACAACATTTTATTTCTGATTTATAACATTTATTAACACAGAAATTTTATTTCTTTCAATATGAATTGAAAACTATTTATTTCGAGATGTTAGTCCATCCCTGGTTTAGACTAGTTACTAAGTTTACGGGATATGCTAATGCGGTAATGCTTGGGCGTACATGGAGGAAGTAGTAATGCAGAAGATGAATGTCATGGCACATGCCATCAATAATTATACATATAACATAAACACATAGGTACTATGATGCATATTATGCAGTGCCTTCCGTAGAAGACGCGGAGGATTTCGTGATGGGTATAAATGATTGCTTTTATATACAATTCAATTCTATTTGCCTCACTTTACAGATACCATACACATTTTTCAATTTAATATAATACTGCTTCCTTTGCGGGATATGTACAAAAGATAGATCCTTATCCATTTTAATCCTCACAGTTCTTCTTCCATTTATACAGCTCCGTAAGCATGTTTCCTTGTTCAATAATGATTTTGAAGAGAATATTTCACAGTAAATCGTAAGAATTTGTATATTATGTAGTCTGTTATAACTAGGCATCTGTCTACATTTTCTAAATGCGTTTTTTTATTAAAAAATCACGAACAACTGGTAAGACGTGAAAGCATTCCTCACCTTTGAAATGTATAATTTGGTGCAGTAGTTGGCAAAGTTCACGAATCAACCAGTTACAACAAACTCTAAAAATGTACCTACCTACTAGTATCTAGATGTTATCTCATTTTATATGAAAAAAATGACAATGAAACTGGAATATTTTAATTATTTATTCATTCTTTACTGTATATTGATTACAAAAAATTACATAAAAGTTACACATTCAAGTTAGATCAGTGTTTCCCAACCTTCTTCGTGCCATTCCCCACCGTAGTCATTTCATAAGTCATATGCCCCACCGGCCTCTTTTTTAATTAAATTTGGTAAATTTTCAATAATATGTGCAAGCGCGGTGCCCCACCTCTGAGGCGTGATGCCCCACCTTGGGAATCACTGAGTTAGATACAATCAATATGCAGAGGGCGAGTTTAATTTAATTAATTTTGATAGCGCAACAAATGAATAATCTACCATTTTTTAGATGTATTTAACAGCACAATAATTTTGTAGAGTAGTCGGCAAAAAATTGATCTTCCACTCTTTTCAGTAATTTTTCGAGTGTCCTGTTAAAGGCAGGTATTCAAAACAATAAAGTTAAATTTAGCAATGAAGTTTGCCACCTGAATGTCTTAATTTTTTGTTGCAGCTGGTCCGCTAGCTACCTCACTTATGGCCACTTATGGGATATGCCGTGATGGTATAGTAGTTAGCTGGAAGACATAACCGGGTCAGTTGGAACACATCGCATTTTAACGAAAAACTTGCCCTCTGTGCATTGAATTGTATAACTGATATTTTTATGATACATACTTAATTTGTAATATTGTAACTAATGTACACTGAAGGTTAACATAAAACACACTATTGAATATTTGGAACAGTCTAAAATTTATTTCACGTGATAGCTTTGTGTAGTAGATTCGCCCTCTATAAATCAATTATCAATTAAAATTGTATGATTTTCAAATTCAGTGTTATTTTCGCCACCTCAGTGCAACATTTTCGTCTCATTATTTATGAGATACCTGCGATAAATAACATGCTATTACTAAAATAGTTTATGTAATATTTATAGCAGGTATAATAACGCATACTATTAATATTTGTTCTGATAATCAATTAATTTAATACGTGTTGGCAATATAAACAACGATTTCTAACTGATTCTATGAAATAAATTATTTTGTAGATGTTAAATGTTTGAAGCAGAATACAGCTATTCATAAAACATAAGACATACAATTAATAATAATATAAATCTTTATTAACAGAACGAAATAAATGACAATAAAATAATATAATATAGATAATATTTTTAATGTCCCTTTAAAGGCAGCCTTGTTATAGTCCTACGTCTTCCAGCTTACCATATAAAAGAAGAAAGATAAATAAACAATTAATAAATATAAATGAATATTGAACAAAAAATAGAAATAAGAAAAAGCGTCTAAAATAAAAATATAATTATATAACATACCTATACTTTAAGAAAAAATCATAAAAAGTCATAATATAGAGTAAACTATTGGATATGCACAAAATTTAATGGAATAAAGTTTGACGAATGACTCTTCTACCAAAGTCAAAATTTTAATAATTTATCTGATGTTTCAATTACCAACTGAAATTTTTGATTTGTTGATAATATAAGCTGTAAAAATTACAAAATCTGGTCAATTTCTACTATAGGTTATCCAATAGTATCCAGTTAGAAAATAAATTTTGTTGATCATAGTTTTATTTATTTTTATTATCTTTCACTGTACACTGTTACAATATATCATGGAGCATCCAGATATGAGTTGGGGGAGGGGTAAAATTATATTTATATAACGATTTATTCTTCTACATAGTTAAATTTCTACATTTAAATAATATTGCAATCACTGGACAATATGCAACCCCTCGCCCCCATATGACTTCTCTTAACGGTATACAGTGAAGGATAATAAAAATACGTTCAATTATTATCATGAATATATGTTGTCATAATGGGTACTACTGGATAACCTATAGTAGAAATTGACCAAAAATCTTAAGTGGGTGAAAAACTTAAGTAGGTGATACCATCAAGTAATAATATTATTATCAATTCAACGTTCACGTGTCATCTTCACGTGACATAAACAATATTACGACTTATCGAATGAATTATAATTCGTTGATATCTAATTTTCAATAAATTCATTCACTGTAACATGTAATAACACGTAATTGATATATTATGTATATGAAAATTAATATTTTCATAATCCTAAATGAAATCTGACATTGTCATAATTATGTTCTAAAAATTTTAAACAAGACTTAGAAATAATATACATAGAATTGTAGATGAAAACATTCTTCCACAAAATTTAATAAAATACGAGTAAGCACGTATGTCTATGGTAAGCACTCTCTTTTTGTAATATACCCTACCTTAACCTGACAATGAGGTATAGTACTTAAAAATCCTTATGAAAAACAACGGATTACTTTTTCTCGTCTTTGAATTGAAAATAATATTGTTTTTATATAATAGTTTTTATCAGTCGTTTGACTGATCACTAGTGGATGTAGATTCAGAAAATATTTCAAATTTATCTAAAGCTTTTTTATATACAGGGGTTTAAGAGACTCACATTCTATCATATAAAATTGATAATTTAAAACTCGTGAAAAAGTCCTACTATCATGAATAAATTAAATATTTAATTGGTATAAAACTATATCAATATGAAATTTCTCACGCATATTAGTAAAGCAACATAAATGTAGTTAATTTAAATAACCAATCAATAAATGAATTGCTTTTAACTGTTATTTTTTTATTATACATATGTATATATAGCCTATACACTGAGATAGAACTATAAGTAATACATTATATTTATTACCTACTTCAAAAATTCAATTTAAACGGTAGCAGTTAGGTAGATACCTATTAAAAAGTAACAGAATATTACTTATTTATTGTGAAATTGTAACAATATTTTAATTTAATTTGTTATGTACACGCGCTATTCCTCTGTTGTAAGTTCCTAATAAAACAATTACTTACGATGAAACTAATGTCTCCAACTAGTTATAAATTCGTGATTTAAGAAAAAATATATTATATTTAAATTATCAAATAAAATAAAATAAATATTTATAATTTTTGTTTTATGTTACTGTTGAGTAAGTCTAACGCACGACCGGTTTCACGGACTCCGAGTTCGCATCATCAGGTGCTGATCTATACTGTATAGATTAGCATGTTTGTTGTATGTTACTCAACAGTAACATAAAACAAAAATAATACACATTTGTTTTATTTTATTTGATAATTTAAAATGAAGTGTTACAAAGTTAATGCCGATACAATTAATGAAATATATCATATTTCTTCGTGATGTGATAATAATATGCATACATTTTGTTTAATTTACAAGTTTTGTGAACGTCAGACTATTGGTATGGGATTCAAATCTACTCGAACTAACTCTTCTCCACACAATCATATTACTTGCTGTGAAGTTGTATTTGATTTTGTTTAGAAAATGGAGATAAATATATTATTCACATCAGAAACTCGAAATAGTATGCAATGAACGAAATTTAAAGTGCAATGCTGTCTATTCACTTTTTGATGAAAAATTTAATGGTATCCGACAAAAGTTTCTCCGGATGAATGTAGATAGTTTTATTAAGTCTTGGGCTATTATTGAATATGTGATAATTAAACATTGGTATAAATGATTAATACTACCAGACATATATTTACAATTCACATTCGTTAAAAGTACCGTATTTCAATAATAAATAACACTTGACTGTTATAAATAAATATAGGGTCACGAAGGAAAACTTATGTGCATGTAGGTGGTAAATCGAGTTGTAAATACTTAAATAGTATTACTTACATAAATACTAGACAAATATTTACTTACATAATTTCATATTATGAAACAAGTTTCATTGCTGGCACCCTGAAGTCTAAAGATATAAACTAAGATATGTAGATAGAAGAACGTAAGACATTCTGTATGGTAATCACTCATTATGGTAAATCACAAGAAATTGTATGGATGATGGGCATAGGGCATTCAGTTCAGATGGGTGAATGACGATGGTTCAAGTCAGTTCATGATTTGAGAATAGCTAATGATAGTTGGCCCATATAGATTGTTTTTGACCATATTAAAATGTTGCTAAAAGGATTTTTAATCAATTCCTACAATAGTATTTAAATTGACTTGTTTCCATATTATATTCATAATTTTATTCAATTTATGGGGAGTCCCGTTAAAATAAATCAACATTTAAAAACTATACATATTTGTCACCATAATGCCAAATTTGACAACATCTAAATTTAATATGAAATATAAAAAAATCGTCCATGGTTTCACAAAATTTAAGTTTCTTGGGTTCATTTTAATTTAAGTATACTGGCGACAGAGTGTCTTTGATTAATAAATGTGATAAAATTTCTACATTAAACTTAGTCGCTATAAAAAAATCGCTTTGAAATTTTGAAGTAGGGATAGAACAGGACATGAACCTTTTTTATAAAATACACACTTCCTATTCTTCTGTCCATGCCCATCTTGTATAAAAACTCCTTCTCCCTTCACGAACCTCATCTATATCCTTTGCCAAATTCTTCTTCACCTGGACATCGAAATTTATTATAACGCGACTTATCGGCTATCTCTTTCTATACATACATTAATGTTCTCTGACATTGATTTCCAATCTTAAATATAGTCACAATTAAGAAAATAAGTTATATCGCTATATATAAGAAAATATAGGTATAATATAAAATTTTAAAATGAGAATATAATCTGTCAGGATTGATATAAGAAACATTGAAATATAGGTGGAATTGTGAATGTTGCCAAGACGTAAAACGCTTAACTCAACCTGAACAAATTCATAAGTGTAAATATTCTCTTTCTTTACCCTGCGAGTGATTCATATCTAGTGATTGTATTTCACTTATTACAATAATAATAACTAGACAACTTATTTATGATGCGCCGTTTTGTGCAAAAACCACCGCAAGGGCCCATTCAAAGAATCATAACACCTCTTGAACAATAGGGTTTTTTATTTTGTCTTAAACACCTCCACATTCTCCAGAGTTCGCAAATCATAGGGGATTTTGTTCCACAGCAACGAACCAGCCACACAGAAGGCACGGTCAACATAGTTGGCCAGACTCCCCCTATGCGGTACCACAAGTCTATTGACAGAGTCTGTGTTTGCAGACCTTTGTGATTTTTGCCTTTCCGTTGCCTCCTCAGAAATGCAGAACTCCGAGATGTACACCAGTGCCATGCCATGTAGTGCCTTGGACACAGTCAATATGATTTTAAACTCTACTCTGTCTCTGACTTTGAGCCAGTGAAGATCTTTAAGAAGAGGAGTTGTGTGACAGGTTTTGTTGGCATTGTAGATCAATAATAATAACTTTATGCGCTGTGTTATAGAGCTACAGACAATAACATTCACCGCAATGATATAAAATTATAAAATATTCTCGCGCTGTTTATTAGAAGACAAAACAAAAACCATATTACTTAACCGTGACCTCTAAAATCACGCAATAAATCAAGAAAACAATAAAAACATGGCTATAATAATTTAATTAAATAAATTTTAGAAAACGGAATAAATTGGAACTAACATTACAAACTATCACATGTTACGGCAAATATGTATATATATATATATATATATATATATATATATATATATATATATATTGTTATTTATTGACAAGCAAACATACAGCCATATAGCGCATTCAGTATATATAAAAGATACATTATATAAATATTTAACTAATTATGTTTGCGGCTAAATAAAATATATTATATCGGATTCAATGACGAGACCAATCAACCATTCTGAATTTTTATTTGTAATTACAAGGAGAGGATTTTCAGAATTTATAATGACGATAAATAGAAAAAAATTACATGCAATCAAAATCACCATGTAAATTTAATATTTACGAAGTGGTGGTGAGGGAAGACGGCGCCCCCAATTTTAATACAAAACACAATGGTCGAAGTATTAAAATAATAAATTTTGGTTGACTTTTAAAAATTAATATTACCATAGTTGCATTCCACTCATAGTTCGTGATTGTACGAACAGGAAAGAGATAGATGAACGCGAGTTAATGAGAAAATCTTTTAGAAAAAGTGAGACAGGTGTATAATCTGCACAGGACAAGTGCAGTCGTTGACCCCATACCATAATCATGTTGAATACATGCCAACTTTGATGACTGACAGAAAAATGGTTAATGATTTGTATGAAAAAATCGTTAAAGATCTAACCACCCAAAGGAATATTTATATATTGAGTTTCTATTAATTAAGAGTGAATATATTTTCTGCGTGTCATTAAAAACAATAATCAAACACCTAATGTGAATGAAATAAATTTGGGAAAACTCTATTTAATGTGCATAAATGATAAAAATATCTGCATATTTTGAATATTTTCTTAGTTCCTTGGTAGTTAGAGAAGACTGTGCGCCAAACTGTTAATTTTTAGCCCGTTTTTTGCATTTATCACATTAATTCAACTTATCATATGAACATTTTCAATGATTTCTAAAACAAACTTCTATCAAACATATTATTCATGCTTTTCAACGCAAGTATTTTTTACTTTAATAGAAATTTCACAAAGCGAATATACATTAACACGTTGGATGTCTGTACATGTTTCGACTTACAACACGTAGATTCTCGTTTACGTTTTAAAGTTGTTGTTTTATATTATTCGCTGAGCGGAAAATTATGCCTTCGTAAATGTGGCGGAAATAAAAATATTATTTACTTACCATTATCTACTTGTGTAAATATATTTATTTCTAAACAATATTATATTCTTCTTTTCCTTGAAACATTTCATTTAATTGTTAAACCATAATTTCTATACGCCTATATACAGATACGATCGTTGCATCCCCCACAAGTGAGGCAGCCAGCGAATTTACTTCATTTATTAATCATGAAAGTTTTTCTCTCCGTATAAATAAAGAATAAGACAGTCAGAATGGGTGACATACCTCATTGCTGAATTGAATATGATGATCTAGATATTTTATGAATATGTATATACCTACAACTGAAAACTAATACCTTTAAAAAATTAATACTAGAAATCTATAAAATTAAAACAAATAGTTAATAGAATATTGACAGCACGGGTTAAATTTATTTGGATATTTAAATTCAGAAGCTATTTTAAATTATTAGTTAATAATCGCATATTAAAATTTATTAAAAAATAACTCATACACCTGTTGGTGTGATTAATTTGTATAATCAAAAATATTTTTCCTGATCCAGGAGGTTGTATTTTATTTAAAATAAATACCTAGATTTAAAATTTATTAAAAATATATTCAAATTAAAATTGTCTAATGCATAGATACTTTTTTACAATATATCGACAGGTGGTGTGCTCTGATTGATCAGTAGAAAGATAAAATTATCGATCGTGTAACCTTTTTTTTTTCTAAGTGGGATGTTTTTGTTTATTCATCCCTTTTACCCAAACAATATTATTAAATGTGTGGGAACACTTTTTTTTCAATTCTTAAATTTCTAAATCAGATGAGGTTAAAGGTATGTACCTATAACAAAACACATGTCCATCAAAAAAACGCCTAACCCTTTCCCCACGACTGTCTAAATGGACGCAGGGGGCTGTAGTTTTTATGCTATCTTCAGGTAATAATTTTTGTATTTTTTTTCTTTGTTTGTATTATGAATAAATTATATTAAAAGGAAATAGGCTAATTTTATTAAGATGTACAAATGTTAATGTGTACCATTTTTTATATTATTTACTCGCAGGGAAATGTATTCTGCTTATCCACTCTCTCATGCCACATCGATTGCGGAGTGGACAGAGAGGACGGTTCCTCAAAGTAAGAAGCGGATGAATGGATGATTTTTACATATATACCTCAATAAAACTATGTTTTCATTATAAAATTCGTTTGTGCGAAGTCAGTAGCCTAGAGGTAGGGTCTCGGCCTCGTGCACATGAGATGCGTGGTTCGATCCGAGGTGTCGGTAAGCTCCCCTTTCACAACACAAGCTTTTAGCTTTTTTTAAGGTTATAAGGTTGTATTTGGGTTTAAAGCAAAATCCCAGATATTTTCTAAAAATATTTATAAATATAATACCTATATAATTTTAATATTTATAGATACCTACCGACCCGATTTCCCTTCAATGCTCCTCCTGGTAACACAAGGCAAAAAGCAATCTCTTGCTAATAGAACCACCTATTCCCACGGCATTCGCTCTGAAATAATTGTAAATGAAACGGTGTCCCTATGAAAAAGAGACATCTAGACAATGACATACATCCAAGCCGTTAGAAACATTGTAGTGGAAATAAAAAGTGCTGTTTCAGGTATAAAAAGACTTGTTTTATTCATAAAAAAGTGTATCTATTTGAAACATCTTATGCGAGTCAATATTTTACAATAAAATAAATGAAAGAGGGGATAGGAAGTGTACTATGTAGTAATGACATTTCAATAAATATGTAATTACATTGGTACATAATAGAGATAATACGTAGGTACTGAGGATTATATACCGTTTTGAATCTGAGAACTGTGGTATTTTGCTTTATAAAGGCTTCTTTATATGTATATGTATAATAATATATTGACCTGCAAACATGTCATATTGTCACTCTATAGTCTATAGTATATGCATAGCTACATATTTTCTATCTTCTTGTTGATTTTTTGTTATATTTTGTACGGATATATATAATGTATGGTATGTATTATTTATTTATCTATTCTTTCTTATGAGAATAATAATAAAAGTAATATGTATCACCGCAAACATCCTTCATAGTGTCTCAATGCAGTGCTTGAAATGGATAAGATACGTACATAATATGTATATAGATATATAGGTACATCCTCACACAGTATCACTTCAAAACGAATGAACTCCATTCACAGTTGTTTTCAGTAGGTAAATTTACGATAATTTAGTGACAGTTACAACGACCTTAAAATATAGACTGGGGATGCGACCAATTTAATTTCATATCTATCAGGTGCAAACGAGCTTTGGTCTAAAAAGATTCGTTTTTAATAAATTATCTTCCTCGTGCCTCTTAAAAATATGTTTCTTTATTTATTTACACTTTTATACGGCAGAGCCTTTTACATGTTAAATTTAAAAAAATAAAAATGTTGGTGTTGATTCAGCGTAATATACCTTGATGGTCCATGTATTAGAAGTTCTTTTACTATTTTTACTACAATCACAAAAATGAAGTGAAAAATTACACGCGCAAACACACAAACACGACCCCCCCCCCACACACACACGTAAATATAATATATTTTGTGTTGCAGACTTAAAAGACATTTGTGTTTTTTTATTGTAAATGTCTTTTTATTGCTTAAACTGATGAGTAGTAAAGTAAAGAGACCATAACCATCTTAATTATGTAGAATGAAGCAGCATTATATTACTCTAATTATTCCTATTAATTTTGGAACATAAGACTCTAAGAATATTTATACTATGTTACCAGTTTCGTAAGTAAGTCTATGGATAATTAATACAATTCAGCGTACAACATTTTTATGTTAATGATTTCATAAAATTATGACGAATCCTATCCCATTTGAAGCCCCGAGACCAGCTGACTGTCGGCGTGGGAAGATACACAGGTGCAATTGATAATATTTACATTGTACGCACACTTACATACACTCATGCACTCACAGGTACTAACACATAAGAATATATGCATTATCTTTGGATACTAGGATAGATGTGTAGAAATATGTGTGATATATACTTAAGAGGGGAAAGATCGTTAAAAAGATATGAGAATACCAAAATGTACGTAGTGTACGTATTACGATATGTATAGAGATTACTACCCTATAAAAATACAATACTTAGTCAACTACTTATGTAGGTAGGTACGTAGTTACATAGATTAGCCATAGATTTGCATGTTTCTTGGTTCCCAGCAATTATAAATTTAACATTTTTAATTTATGATTTCTCTATCTATTTCTTACCATCACGACATTTCCCATTAACGAGGTAGTTAGGGAACTGACTGTACTTGATGAACATATAGATCGTCCTCTTCGAGATAATCAACATAACACCGTTAAATAATAAGGTTGACATTCACATCACTCATTACATAATCTATAACTGAATTAGCCAACGAATATTCTTAATTATTTTAGTGTAATAATACATAAAGGTAAGTAATAAGGCTTATCCCTGAATTCAAGGTGCTGAAATAAACAGGCAAATTATTTTTATGAAGTTATGACGTCAGAATATAAAAAAAAAACAAACCAGTGAATAATAAAAACAAACAAATAAACAGAAAAAGCAAATTTATTCCTTACGTTCTCAAAAAACTTAAGAATCAGAATCAAAAGATCTTCATTTTCAAAAATAAGTGTTTGAAACGAAATCGAAAATATGATAAATAAGTGTGGGTTGCATCTTTCCAACAGCTAAAGTCATTAACATACAAAAGAAAATACATACATACATACATATTATGTAGTCCTTGAATTATAAAGAATGGTATTCCTCGGCACGACCAGAGCAATATTCCTTTCAAACTTTTAACAAAGGGTTAGCGCTGTAATGAAAACGAACCTTTTTCTATGCATATTTTAGTAATCCACACCACACCCCAAAGATAACAATGTCAAAATAAATTTGACTTCTTTGAAAAATAATCTTTCTTAAATTTGAGAAGAGTCAACCTTGTATTGAAAATCATTTTCAAATCTTAATTTGAAATTTCAGCATTATCATCAAAGAATACTGTTATTTCTACTTCTATGTAAGAAAACTTTTTATAAAATTGTATTAAACGAGGAAGACAACGGCGAAGATTTTGGTACGAACGCAACTAGTGGGTGAATAATACCAAATATTGTCCTACACGGACTATCTGAGGGACTTCGCTCACTAAGAAGAACCCAAAACGATAAATGGACAGCTGGGCCTCCATATCGCAAGAGGATCTTCCGGCATGAACAGAACTTTGGGTCTAATAAAAGATTAAGAAGAAGAAGAAGTTTTGAAAATATTAAAAATGTGTACAATGACGGTTGGACGAATATTATATTAAATATGATTTTTTTGCTTTGTATTTCTTTAGTAAAATGTTTTTCATACTTTGTTTAGTTTCTTTGAAATCATATTGCTTTTACAATAGTTTAAAATATAACTAAAATCTCAAAAAATATAATTTCCAAGCACAATTAGGACACTTTGTGCATTTTACTATCTAAACCATCACGGCATAGCCCACAACAGCTCGTCTATAATTCTTTACACTATGCACTGACATTCGTACTTTAAGCACTTAACAAAACTAACGTACAATTATTCAAAAGATTCGTTTTTATATGTCCTTGAAACTACAAGTACCTACCTACATACATTATTTTAATATTACTATACATACTATACAAGATACATAATAATATATCACGTTACATTATAAGGATGGTATAGCGTCTCTCCCGTTTTCCTTTTCGTAACAAAAGTAAGCACCAACTAACTATAATAATAATAATATTATATGGTATAGTAATAATACTTTGCTCTCCTACATACTAGTCCTATAATAATAGGTACCCATGTACTACAATATTGTACCTACGGTATTATCCACGTATGAAGAACGTAGTTATGCAGAAAGCAGACAGCCCACAAAAAGTATAATTTAAATATGGCCGTCTTTGCATATAGACACTATATTATATTGAGCGAACTGATTTTTTTTTCAACGTATTTTTTATGAAATGTTTATATGAAAGGCCCCTGGCTGGTTTTTGTAGACTGTAGTATTAGACATTTTAAATCTCGTAAGACAAAAAACTCAAATATACGTAATTGTGGGCTGTCTGCTTTCTGCATAACTACGTTCATTATTATCTTTATACATAAACTGTATCTACCTTTATCGCTCCGTAGAGGCGACCGTAAATAATCGGTATTTCACTATTTAATGTAATTTTCGAGAGTCATGTAAAAGGAAGACATTTAACATCTTTAATTCAACATTGAAGTTGACCCCCACCCACCCGGATATTTTCATTGGCTAGGATAGGACGATTAACATATTTATTATGATAATATAATATGAAATTGCAAACATATTTATAATACAATACATATTATTATAAAGTTACCTCTATCTGGTATTTTTGAAGTTAGTCTAACAGTTTTGGAAATACGATAAATTCGTTCACAACCTTTTCCGATATACGAACTGGCTTCTACATACATTATAATTTGTTCTATCTGAGAGAAGTCGAATATAAATTTAATATATTATACATGTTATATAAAAGGGAACACACTTATCCCAACTGATTCTTCATTATATTGCAAGATAGGCAAAGACAATAAGGCATTGAGCATTTATTAAACATAACTTTAAAGTAGGTACCTACATAATGTAATCGCTATTTGCTTCCGTTAATTTCGCAAACACAATATTTTATTTATATATCAATGTAGTATTTTACAGTAACTACCTATTAATTACAAATTCGACATACAATATAAATTAGTTAAACTCAGGAATTCTTGTACAACATAGTTTTTTTCTGATTTCATATAAAAAAAAGATATGTAATAGATTGGGCACCTATTTAAAATCATGTTGTCTTTTCGGTAGCGATTGTAAAATAAATATTATTCAACAACAACAAAAATAATATTGAAACAATCTGTTTCTCAGGATAAGCGGTAAAATCTTTTGACCTTCGAGAATAAATAAGATTTTATTCTCGACAACCGACAGACAGCACTACTATTCACCATAACTAATTATGCACAATTGGACCACAATTTTACTTTTACTTCTATAGAATGTTATAACAATAAAATCTTATTCCTTACTGTAAATTTTTGAACGACATACTACTTATAATAAATAACTTAAAATACAATAACAGACAGTAAATTTGAATAAAATTGCTTCTGTTGAAACAAATGAATGTAATAAATCATATCTGATACATTTGTTACAAATATGTTTCCCTTTCATTGAAGTTCTTTTGTGATCTCAATTCTTTAGATGAGACATAAGTTTTTGTAACGATGGTATAGCGCACAGATGTGGTAAGTGCAGTTTTTACCGAAAATGAGTTATTATACGCATGCGAATCTATATCATCTGAAGTATGTTCCTTACGAATATTATTGCGTAACTCTGTGTCATTCACGAGATATTTAACAAAAACTATGTGTGGTTAGTACTAAATTGTATGGCATCTCAAACTTTCAACATTGATTATCTCAAAACTATGAAAACTGCACTTACCACATCTGTGCACTATGCCATCGGTAATATGTATGACTTTTATAAGGAAAGTGAAAAAGAATCGTTTGAAATAATTAAATAAAGTTTTTGAATTCCCTGCAATAATTTATGGCCCTATACAATAATTTTGTATGAAATAGGAAGTTATTATTTCATTGAAGATTATTATTATTGAACAGTTATATTATAATATCTAAAATATAAATATAAATAAAACGGAGAGAACAGCTTGGATGTTTGTTAAATGCGCCTAGTTTGCTGGGATAAAATTTCACTCATGGGACGTAATGAAACATTAAAAAAAGTTTGAAATACATGGAACATTAAATTGTAATGTCTCATCTACTGTAGAATATATAAGGTAAATTATACTGTATGTACATATTTAAATAGGAGTTGAGTAACAAAAATAAATGTTTGACTTATTAATTGTTTGTTTATATAATTGATAAATAAAAAATTTGGCCTGTCTTTGTACTAATCTTCGTTAGAGTATCATATCTCATCGATCGTGTTACCAGATCTTTTTAGCAGATTCCATTACATCAATTGATCTTTCCTGTTCCTTTAACATAGATGATGATGCCCAGATGGTTTACACACACTATGTTAGACTGTCACGTAGGAATGCAGCAAAACAAGGAAATAAAAATATGTAGTATATTACGCACATTTTCTCATACCTGCCTGTATTACCCACATGCTTGTATATAGAAGAATCTAGAATCTTCCAATGCAACAGGTCTATAATAGTTCTCAATCAAAAATGCAAATATTGCAAATGGTATGTATGTATGTATATACTTACATAATGTGACACCTTCATCAGATTCTCAAAGTAAGCACATCTAAGGAAAATGCTTCACAGCTTATAAATTATTACATTGATGAAGCGGAAAGTATCATCGACTTTATACACTGATACTGTATTTAGAAAAACACGCTATTCTAGGTATAAACTATGGTATAGTTATGCCAGGTATAATTTGTTATGCCTGGTATAACTTATTGTAATTTAGAAAAAAAAAACTGCAGTTTTATTATACCATGGTTGCACCCATAGATTTTTATTTGTATGGAATTCTGTGGTTGCACCACGGTTTTCATATGGTAACACTATTTTTAGCGGCGCTATGTTGGTACAACGCCGTGTTTACTATGGACATGTGACGTTAAGATGACGTTTTGGTGCGTTAGTTTCGTAGTTGGATTTGTTTGTATTGATAAGATCGGTGATAAAATTTATATATAAGTACATATTGAAGACTCCCTCCCATACCCGGATATCTCAGAAGTCGTGGGATTTCTATTTATCCGCTCTTCTAAGCAAAACTTTTGTCCTCACGGGCGGGCCCTATTGGGCAGCCTGAAGGGTTGGCCGGCCAATACCGCCTCGTGGGAATCTTTCATGCTACATTTACGTCTTCAATGCCCCTCTTAGGAGGATAAAATGCAATCATAAACGAATCAAACACAATAAATAAACAAAGCTTAACAACAATGAACTAAAAAAGACCCAAAAAAATAGCAAGCAAGCATAATTATCAATGTATATGACAATATATTTACATATATTTAAATCAAAATCTCCATCTCTACACATATACTCGTAATAACGTTCAGCTCCACACTCACAATGCAAAAATTACAAATGTCAAATTGCGCTATAGTTAAACTACCCCCGAGTGTGGTATAACGTTATTCCATGGTTTATACCACAGATTACGGTTATACAACGTTTCTAAATAAGATTTTCCCTATTCCGTGGTATAAACCATGGTATAACTTTATGCCACGATTCTAAATAACAGTGCTAAAGGATAAAAATTGCTAGCGGGCATATTGTTGTTCAAAAATAATTTCATAAGTCAACTGGGTACCAGGTACCTATTACATACGTGACAATTGAGTTGAGTATGATTTATTTTATTAAATGTCACATTAAATATACAATTCAAATTTAATATTTATGCTTATTAAAAATATCGTCAAACGGACCACAGGAAAGAACCGAGATAATTCAAAACAAATAAATTACTTAAATATAACTGAGGGTAATAGACTTCAATTTTGTCGACTAGCTTCGCAAGTATTTTTCTTTGAACTCGATAATAACATTACGTGAAGAATCATAATAAAAACTAACTTTGCCATTATCAATCTGCCATACCAAAGCGAATCATGGTAAATTACACCAGAGGAAGCAGAAGCAAGTTACATATTATATTTTATGTACTAAGTTCTTCTCATATACAGATTGTTGATTTAAAATATGGCTACCTCGATTTGTGCGACTTAAGCTAGAATTTTCGAATCAGCAGTGGACTAGTTCAAAATAGGAAATTCTTGAACTTTTCCGCTGAACTCCTCTGGTTTATGACTCACATTTGAGTTTCGTGTCTCTTTGTATTAGCATACATTTGGCATATTATATTAAGAGTGTTTTGTAACGATTCAATTGCATTTGTGCATTTTATTAGTTGATAAAGGCATAAGAGTTTTTATGATACATTTCATCAAAATCTCCCGCAATCATGATTGCCAGAAAGTATGTGTAGAACAATAATGATGTGTATTTATTTTATTTTCTTTTTTATACGCTATCAAATATTTATATTAAATATTCATTCTCTGAATGCCCATTGAAGTGGGTGAAAACGTTAGAGTCTTAATAAAATAAAATAATTTAATATGAATTTTCACAGTTTAAGCACAAACACTCTTCAACAATTAAATATTTATACTGAATATTTATTCATATGCAAACAACATTAAAGCAATACGTTTAAATAGCTTTGCAGTGACAATTAGTAGATAATCATGACGTCAATAGTATTTTTTTCCATATAACCACGATTTTAATAACAACGAAGATAGCTATAAATCAATTCCCGCAGTACTCGAGAGACGTCTCAGTACAGAAGCATTATATTTAGATAAGTGAGAAGTACGTACATTACTTATATTGTGACTAACGGTCTTATGTAATCTGTAATGGCTGGCTCATGGCTGATGTGAGAGAAAAACTTCAAGGTTAATCGATGAGATGATTATTTATGTACATAGACGAAGAGTTATGTGCTGCAAAATAAAGTAGTGGGTATTCTAATGGTAGAGTCTCAGAGTTACTAGTTAGAATTGTATTGTTCATATTATTATTCTATTGCCGATTTGACTTAGACACGCCGGCTCATATAGTTAATACATAACAAAAAAATCATTTTACCTGCGACACCATGCACTGTAACCAACCAAAGTTAATTCGAAAATATTGCGACACCATTTCTGATCTGTTGAATTGTGCAAATTAACGAATTATTTTATTGTAATTCAATACTTAGATTGTACATAATATGGTGTATTTTTTATTAACTCAAAATACGTATCATTTTTTGATATCGTGTCAAATTTAACCACATATGTATTTTGAAAGTAGATATATTTTTATATATTGAAGGACGATATCTTATATTGCAATATGTTATTACTTGTACACGCGTACAAAGCTTTTACTTTCAGAATTTTGCGGTTTTCAAACATGGACTCAAAACTACAGTTCCAATTTAACAATTGATTAAATTTTATTTATTATTTATTTTATTCTTCTTGCATATCATCATTCATAATTATAACAAAATCAATAGAGCAGTTTACATAAAAAAATGTGATCATGTGCGGTGGCGAGATTATCACTATATATATAGTGATTTCTTCCATCTAACCACCTAAATTTTAGAATATTTTGTGTAAATATTTTTATCTATATTAATTACCAATGCATCTTCGACAGTTTGATTAAATTTTTATTGCTGCTTTTTTTAACACATATTTTATGGTTTAAGAACAAAATTTGCCTATTTATATTTTGAAATTATGAGTAAAAAAATCTATATCTATAACGTGAATAATTTTAAAATATCAGACGAGTTTTAATAAATATTTTTACCTTTATTTTTTAGAAATGTTATAAATTCAACGATGTGATATGGTAAATTTGTCTCATGTTCCATTATATTTGTATCTTTTGTTTGTTTGAAAGAAGAAAAGTGGCTGGTCCTAGAATGAACGATGCACTTCGACCCATTGTCAGCAATGGCCATGACGTGTCGAATGTGAAATTTATGCTGACGCACAATACCTACCATTCTGGTATCGACACTTATGTATATAATCAAAATTTGGACAAGATTGTAGAAGAACGAAATTGGAATAAATCCTAAGAGATGCCATCGTTGGGAAGAACGGTTGGTAAAACGTTGCGCAATAGAATGAGAAATGAGAACACGAGAGAAATGAGTGGATGCAATAGTAGTATTGTGGATAGAATGCATTACATTACAATAAGTTGCAATAGTTTGAACATGAATAGCAAATGGATAATGAAAGAATAACGAGGAGTGTGTATATATCTGAAAGAAGGTGGGAGAAAACGCTAACCTCCGAGAACTATGCGGTTTAAACATGTAGATCAAAAAAGATGGCCGCGAGTTAAATAAGTTAAATCGGCGTGCATATTTGAGAAATGGCATGCATTTGGAAGAAGTGAAAAAAATATGTCAAAATAAGCTATTACGGCGTTCCGTTCTGTCTGCCTATTGTACTGAAGGATATATAGGTACCTATGTATATACCTATATGGAAGATGAAAATATGGGTCAAATTTATTATTTTGAAACAAAAAATAGAGAACTATAACTTTTCCCTCACGCCACATCCCAAGTGGGGTAGGCAGAGAGGATGGAAACCCACACAGCTATATTCATACAATTTCTTATACACGCACGCCGATTTCCCATACACAACACACTGCCATCCTTGAGAATTTGATCTACGTGGTCAAGCCACGTAGTTACGTAGTTCTCGGGCGCCCGCGCTTCCTCACACCCCTACATTCAGATAAGTTTATTTTGAAGTAGTGATTAGTTATATTAAATATCTCCAGTTTCTTCACATTATTTTTCTTTTCGTGTGTCCTGGTATATATAATATATCTTCACACTTGTGGGCTGCGTCGTATCCTCCATAGTCTTTGCTCCAGCGCTGTTAAGTCTTTAAATCATGTCCCTGTTTTAGGACAGATAATTTCTGCTCTTGTACGAATTATTATACGTATAGGTACATACTAGATAAAGGGTTTTTCAACAAGGACTTTGTTTTTTAAAACAAAATAAAACAAAAAAATTTGATGAAGATGATTAAAATTTTTATTGAATTACAAAGAGAAAAGTTTGGCAATTATGCATGAAAAATGATATCTGACAAATGTCCACCACGAGCACGCTGACAGATGTCGATTCTTTCATCAAAGTTTTTAATCACTTTTTGGCAAAATGGCGGGACTATTTCGCTAATCACATCACGGATTTTGAGTTTTAAGGCTGCAATCGATTCGATTGGCTCCGTATAGACTCTGTCCTTAACATAGCCCCACAAAAAATAATCCAGTGGCGTTAAATCACACGATCTGGCTGGCCACTTAACAGCTGAGTTTCGTGAAATCATGCGATCGGGAAATTTGGTGAGCAATAAATTGATCGTTTCATTGGCTGTGTGACATGTGGCACCGTCCTGTTGAAACCACATGTCAGTGATATCCACGTCATCAATAATAGGCCAAAATTGAGTTGTCAACATCTTGCGATAGCGTGATCCATTGACCGTTACCGCATTTCCAGTCTCATCTTCGAAAAAAAACGGCCCAATCACGCCTCCAGACCACATAGCGCACCATACAGTGACACGCTGAGCATGCAACGGCTTCTCAATAATTGCTCTAGGATTTTCAGAAGCCCAAATGCGGCAATTTTGCTTGTTGACGTACCCTGACAAGTGAAAATGGGCTTCGTCTGAAAAAATGATTTTTTCAGAAAAACCAGCGGGTTGTTCCTGAATGAATTGAGCGAATCTACGGCGATTTGAATGGTCGTTCGGCTTCAATTCCTGCACCAGTTGAACCTTGTAAGGCTTCAAAGCCAAATCCTTACGCAAAATTCGCCATGTGGTGGTTTTGGATAACCCCAATTGTCGAGAACGTCGAGGAATTGACAAATTTGGATCTGCTTCAACACTGTGGCTCACGGCTGCGATGTTTTCAGTTGAACGACCCGGTCGTACACGCGTTGGTGTTAACACATTTTGTATCGAGCCTGTCGACTCAAATTTAGCGACCAAATTCTTAATAGCGGTCTCAGAAGGACGATTATGTTGTCCGAAAATATCACGAATTTGACGAAATGTCACTTTAGCAGAACCACCATTTTCATAATGGATTTTAATTATTTTAATGCGATTTTCAAGCGAAATTGAATTCATTGCAACAATTGCCAATGCATCCACTACGAATACGTCAAAAAATTAAATGTCAAAACTATCATGTTGCTGGTGTTGCCACAATTAAAAAACAAAGTTCTTGTTGAACAACCCTTTACTACATAGTAAGTTGCGTAGATATAAGAAATGGGCTTGATTAATGGCAAATATCTTACTAATATTTTGAAGAGAATATTTGTTAGTATAAGAAGGTTAGTTTGTTGTTGTATTACGTATGAGGTATTTAATTAATTTTCCTGTATAACTGGTAGATTTGTAATCACCTCGGTACCTTCCTTATTTGAACTTCCTATCAAATGATATCAAAACAAAAATAGTCAAAAATCACGTCTTGCATTTATACTAAATTGGTTTTTATTATTATTATTTGTATTACGTTTTACATCTTTTTATACGACTTGTCCTCGAAATCAAAAATAATGCGATTGAATAAAATCGGCAAAATCAAACTTTTTTAAAAGTGCATCTTGCATATCTATCAATATTTTAATATGGTTAATATAAACAAAAATAACTTTTTGGTCTGAGTCGCTGTACTTATCCTTGAAAATTTGATCTCAAAGATCACGACTTGAAGCGGCGTCTTGAGTAACCGGATTCTGTGAACGTATTTACGGAATTGGTTGGTACAACATTGAGATTAAGTAAAATGTTACACCAAGAAAAGGTAAACGATTTCAAGCTTTGTTGTTAGGTACGAGTTTAACTTGGTGGTGAGGTGCTATATTTTATGTGTCTTGATGGTTGACGATGTATCCGACTGGCTCATGTTCAACTAAGGTCAAGGAACCCTGAACAGTCCACGGTCGATTGTGGCAACTTCTTTTTATTTATTATCTGCATGAATTTGATTGACTGTACGTTTGGTATGTACAATCATCACTGTTGAGTGATTATAAAATACTCCAGCATCCATAACTTCTTTTACTTGTCCAAGATGGTTAAGAGTTTTATACCTTCCAATTAGGTATTTACTAAATTCGGATCTCTATTCTCTTAACTTCAGAAGTACACCTACTCAAAATTTAGTTTTTCAAATTCTTATTCTATGATGATATGACCAATGCTGTTACAATGATTTCATTGATGTCTTCTAAAGGTCTCAGAGATACGCGATGTCTCTCTTCTGAGATACGAAGTAAGCGGATCAGCTATCGAGGTTTAATGTATATTTTTAAATTTATTTATTTATGTGTATGTTTATAAATATTTTTGAAATGTAATTAATTTATTGTAATCGATTTAAAGAAAAAAATATTTGAAATGTAATTTGCATTCCACGGAATACTGAAAAACTGTAAGTACATATGTAAATGTCCTTCATCGTTATAATTGTGTTACATACTTGGCGTTAAATACTCATTTCCTGATCAAGTTTTTTTATTTATTTGATTTTAAATTATTTTAAAATATAAAAAATGAAATAAATGCCAACAGCGTTCATTAACATTAAAAATTATTTGTATGATGTAATAATTTGTACTTTATTTATTCTATAACAGGACAAGAAACGTTAAAAACATAAATCAATTAATTCTTTAAAGCATTCACTTAGGTATAAACCAAATACACGTAATAATAATAATTAGGTATGTTTTATCTACATTAACACATTGTAAAATATTATTTGCAATTATGTTCTACACATAAATATTTTTTTTTTTCAAAAGATTTTTGGATTGAAAACGTCATTGAATTTGTAAGAAATCATTTCAAAGCATATAAGAACGCCAGTTATATCGAATTTTAAATATATGTTACAACTTACTTTTTTCCATTCAATGAAATTTCCAAGTTGATAAAATTAATTTTAAATAGGTATATAAAATTTCTGGTTGGTTTTTGTCCAATAATAAATTAATAAATGATACATAATTTAATATCCTTCTTTAATTTTTAACACATTTTTTATTTATTTTTCGCCCCCAATAACAATGCTCTTTAATATTAGTATGATCGTGACAGTATAGCAATGAAAATGGGTAAAGGAATTCGAAGCCAGTATTAGTAGGTATAATTATACTTATGCATGTTCTAAATGCTCAATTTTGTTTAATATTTTAGCATGATTTTAGTCAAGAAACATATCTAATTTTCAAAAAAATCTTGCCTTTGAGTCACGAGGTCCCGTGTTCGTTACCCGGCCGGGGAAAAATGAAGAAAGATTTTTTTTGAAATTGTCCTGGGTCTGGGTGTACATATATATATTTAAAGCAATGTAATTAATATGTGTATCGTCGCTTTAGTAACCATAACACATTTTTTTTTACCTAAGTTTGACACTAGCTAAACTTGTGTGAATTTGTAAATGCTTGTAAGAAAATATAATATGTGAGAGGATTTTGTGTACTTTTAAATTTTAGGTCACACAGGTTTGTAGTCTGGGCAAATAAATATTTTGGCAGTATTTGGCATGTACTTGTATATTAAGCAGTCAGTAGCTATGTGTCCATACGTGATTCCCATTTTAATTCGATAACTGTACCCATCAATCTTCGGTCGTACACGTATAGTCATCAAATTCGAAGAACTACAATAATAATATATTATACAATCAACTTTATCACACCGCAAACAATTATGTTTAAATTTTATTGACTTGGTATTGAAGTCACCAATAAAATAATGTTTATGTATGTATCTATGTATATGCATATATGCAAGGTTCATATTTTATTGTTTGGAGTTATTGAAATATTGTTGGAGAGTCCAATAGTACATCATACATATGGGCCTGAATAGAGGTGCGAAAAATGCGGATATCGGAGGATTACGTTGCATCAAATGTTCAAAGGCGGACGCTTCTAGAAAAACAAAAGAAAAGGTGTCAGAAGACATACGAGTATAATGATAAAATCAATATGAAAGGTGTCTTAAAGTTCCATCTATATATACATTTGGCATGTAAGAATAGATTGATATGGATAATATATGATCGGTAACCTAAAAGGGTGTTTCTCAAATTTGCATTGATGCAACAATCTTAGATATTAAATCATCTATTCCATCCTAAATTCGAAAGACTGGATTTTTTTTCTATTTATAACAGCACACAGCGAGAGCTTTTTACATATTAATTATATAGTTCAATAAAAAATAAACAAAAACCAACTTCATTATTTCAAAACCATATAAGTATATTATTTATTTTCTCTTATAAGATGAATTTGGGTTTAATACCTAACCCAACCTCCATACATTCTTACTACATGTCATGATATCGACAGTATCTGTCAATTTAATGTTCAAAAATGTGATATCAGGCTGCCTTCCAATTTTCAGATTTGCGTTCCAGTGAAGACTAACAATAAATTGAAAGGTTGTCAGATAAAACCACAAAGGTATATCACCAAGGTCAAAGTTTATATATTTATAAAAATGAAACCCGCCTACGAAGGAAAAATAATACATAAATCATAAAGGACCCTATATTAAACATTCATGTACAATTACATTACATTACTGAGTAGGTATGCTTTTATTGAAATTACATTTTGCTGAAGGCGCTATTTTGCCAACACACGATTAATAAAGAAAAATTATATGCGCGTATGAAACTGAATATCTTTTATCTGTGGTTATTCAAATTTCTTTCCTCGTTTTTCTAGTTTTTAGCTCCTTGTGGAGTCTATGGAAAATGATTTTTCCGACTCTTTTCTGTAAAATTAAGAGTGTTCTGTCAAAAGTAAATGATGATGGAACTTGTTTTGCTGTTGTTGGCGACTAGGAGAAGCGATCCATAAAAATGATATATTCCATGGGTTCAACTTGAATCTTTTGTCAGCCGTCGTGTCTATGCCTAGCAGATATGAGCGAGATTTATCTAGAATCACACAACCAAGTCCATACTCATTCTTCAGGCATTACAGCAATCTGTTCGTAAGCCTCACGTATAAAGAAAATTAAAATCTTCAATTCAGTGATGCAGCATGCCACCCATTCTGAATATTTTTTTAATTGGTACGGAGAGGATTACTTGCATGTTTATTACATACAGCTTGTCTGCTGGCTACTCTACTTAAGGAAGACATCGGAATAGTATAGTAGTAGAGGTTTTTTAGTACCTATACCGTTTTATATCTGTCACCATTCACTATTGCTTGGACAACGATATCAGGGTAATAAAATACTCAATTGGCGAATATCAATGTCATTATTTACGGTTTAAATTATCACAAAGCAGTGCTATACAACCTATCCTCAAATTATTTATAAGTTGTGTATATTTTATATTTATAATGCGTCATGAACAAGTTGATATTATAATTATTTAATAAAGTCTTACAAGTTCATTGTCTTGGTGAATATTTTTATTTTCGGCTATAAAACAACTTTTAACAAATTCACATTATGTTATTTCGAACAGTATTTAATGTTAAATAATAACACGATATTGCTTGTTATAAATTTTAATTGTGAGAATATTCACGCCGAATAATTATTATATAGAAAATCAAATTGTATAAATGTTTATGGTTATAAATAGAAAATATATAATTCCATTTCCATGAATTTTATGAATCCCAAAAAAAGAAAAAGGATTTTAATAACAGTGAAATAAAAACAATGAGCAAGCATTAGCTACTGTACAAGACTTACAAGAATGCATGTGGTGTGCTAAAAATGAAAATTTTGTGAAAAATATGGTAGGGTGTGTTATATATATTAAGGTTGGCAACATTAGAGACTGGCTGGATGCAAAGTGACAGGAAGGCTGGGGAGAGACAAAGGAACGAGAAGGTCACTAAAAGTGAAATTAAACATGTGCTTTTGAATAAAACCTCATTGTTAATAAAGTATCGTTTTATTTATTAAAAATATAAAACCAAACATGGTGTCAGGTGTTAAAAAGTGTTAAAAATAAAAAATGTCTACTAACATACCGGGATTAAAGTCCCTTTCCTTCTGTGATGAAAACAACATAAAGGATGAATGGATTAGATGGAGGCAACAATTCGAAATTTATATGTTGGCTAACAAATTTGATAAAGAAGAGGACAAGAGAAAACTGGCTATTTTATTACATTTATTAGGAGAAAGATGTATAGAAATATACAATAACTTTGCAAAAAAGGAGAAAAGTTATGAAGAAGTATTAAATGCATTTCAAGAGTATTTCATACCGCGAAAGAATATTGTGATTGAGAGACATAAATTTTTCTCACATCGGCAAGAAAATGAAAGTCTTGATACATTTTTAAACAAATTGAGAACATTATCTTCGATGTGTGAATTTGGCGACATAAAGGATGATCTCGTTAGAGACATGTTTATATGTAACATGGATAAAAAGTATTCTCACATAAGGGAGAGATTATTGTCAGAAAGCGATTTAACACTGGAAAAGATGATAAACATATACAGGACTATTCTAATGTCGCAAAATAACACAATATATTTAGATAATGAAATTCAACTGTCATCTTTACAATTTGGAAATGTCAAAAATAATGTGTACAAGTCAAAGACTGCATCAAATACAATGAAAAATCAATTTCAAAATAAAAAGCAAGTAAGGTGGAGTGATTCTCGGCAGATAGAGCCCAACTCAAGGTCAAATAGAATGTCACCATCAGCGAGCTGCTGCTCAGGATGTGGAGAAGCACACAGATACAGATGTCCGGCACAAGGTGCAATATGCAGGATATGCAAGAAAGTGGGGCATTATGCGAAAATGTGTTTTAAGAGGATAAATACAATTGAAATTGAAGAAAATGATGATGATAATAATTTACAAGCACAACCTCATATTGAAGGTCATGGCAAAAATCCATTTATTTACAAACATTCTAATTTATATGTTGGAAATTTAGAAATAAATTATACAGATTTATTGAACTCTAAATTAGATTTTGATAATGACTGGTTAATTAATGTCAATATTAATAATGTCTATATAAAATTTTTGATAGATACAGGTGCAAAAGCAAACTGTATTTCTTTTCAAACATTTTGTACTTTAAAATTGTCTGGAACTACAATAGAAAAATGTAGATTGAAATTATATGCTTATGGTGGAGTAAGGATACCTATTAAAGGAGTCTGTAAATTGACATGTCAAATTAATAATAATGAATACTTAATTGATTTTATTATAGCAGATGTCCCTTGTCAACCAGTTCTTGGTGCTCAAATATCTAAAGAAATTGGAATTATTGAAAGAATTTTTACAAATAACATTGCCGATGAGAAAATACATGATATGAATGCATTATTAATTAAGTATAATATTATTTTCCAGGGTCTTGGATGTTTGCCTCAGATCTGCCATTTGACGGTTAATGCCAATGCACAACCGAAGATTGATGCACAAAGAAAAATTCCCTTCAAATTGACTGAAAGATTGAGAGATGAGATAGACAGGATGGTGGGACTGAATGTTATAGAAAAGGTATCAAAACCAACTGACTGGGTTAGTTCTATTGTTATTGTTGAAAAGCCAAATAATCAGTTACGTATATGTCTGGATCCTAGAAACTTGAATGAAGCCATTAAAAGATCACATTTTCCATTGCCTACTATTGAAGATATAAGAGCAAAATTACATGGTGCAAATTTTTTCTCTCATTTAGATGCCTTTTCGGGCTTTTGGATGATTCAACTTGATGAAAAGAGTTCTGATTTATGTACTTTTAATACACCTTTTGGAAGGTATAAATTTCTAAGATTACCGTATGGGTTAAATTGTTCCACAGAAATATTTAGTAAAATTCTGATGGACTCCTTTTCAGATATTCCGGGTATAATAATATATGTAGATGATATTCTGGTATATGGAAAAGATGAAAAGTCACACAATGAAAGTTTGAAATTGTTATTTGAAAGAGCGGCTGAATTGAATCTAAAATTCAATAAAAGTAAATGTAAATTTAATGTGAAACAAATAAAATTCCTAGGGCAAATATTCAACTCAACAGGAATGTGTCCTGATGATGAGAAAATCAAAGCAATACAAGAAATGCCGATTCCTAAATGTCAAAAAGATTTACAGAGATTTTTGGGCATGGTTAACTATTTGGGGAGTTACGTTAAGAATTTGTCAGATGAAACTGAAATTTTTAGGAACTTATTAAAGAAAAATGCAATGTGGTATTGGGATGAAAATCATAATCAATCATTTGAAAGATTAAAAGAATTAATCACCAAGGCTCCTGTACTACATCATTATGACAATAGTAAAAAGCTGACCTTAAGTGTTGATGCATCACAGTCAGCTTTGGGTGCAGTTTTGTTACAAGAAGGTCATCCCATTGCTTATGCATCTAAAAGTTTAACAGAATGTCAGAGGAGATATGCACAGATTGAAAAAGAATTATTTGCAATATTATTTGGCTGTCAGAAATTTCATCAATATGTCTACGGGCAAAAAATTAATGTAGAAACAGATCACAAACCACTGGTTAACATTGTCAGTAAACCATTAAATCAGGTTCCAAATAGATTACAAAGAATGATGCTATCATTACAAACGTATGATTTAAACCTATGCTACGTACCAGGTAGTAAATTATATATATCAGATACGTTATCCAGAGCGCCATTGCCACAAATGGAAGAACATAGTATAGACAAAGACATATCTGTTCATGTAAACATGTTTATTTCTTCACTTTCAGTATCGCAATGCAAATTGAAACAAATTAAAGAGGCGACATTAAATGATAAATCATTACAATTATTGAAAAAATATTACTTGGAGGGTTGGCCACAATATAAAAACAAAGTAGAAATTACTGTAAGACCATATTGGAATTACAGGTCAGAAATTAGTGTAATGGATGATTTGATTTTTAGAAATAATAGTTTAATTATACCACAAGGAATGCGCAAGAACATGTTAAATGATATTCATGTAGGTCATATGGGAATTAACAGAACAAAAAATGTTGCTAAAGGTGTCATATTCTGGCCTAATATTAATAGAGATATAGAACAAATTGTAGAAAATTGTGAAATATGTTTAAAATACAGACCTGGGAATCCTCATGAACCTTTGATTGTTAGTGATATACCAAACACACCTTGGGAGAAGGTAGGTGCTGATTTATTTCAAGTCAGAAATAAAAAATACTTAGTTGTGGTAGATTACTATTCAAAATATGTAGAAGTGGCATTATTAAACACAGGATCTTGTGCATCACATGTAATTACGCATTTTAAATCAATTTTTGCCAGGCATGGCATTCCCTTAAAATTAATTTCGGATAATGGCCCCCCCTTTAATTCTTCGGAATTCAAAAACTTTTGTATAGATTGGGATATAGAACATACTTTGACAAGCCCAAATTTTCCTCAATCAAATGGGCAATCAGAATCAGCTGTGAAGATTGTGAAAAATATTTTACTCAAATCATATGAAGAAAATACAGATCCTTATTTAGGGTTATTACATTATCGCAATAATGAAAAAGAATATATGAAATCTCCTGCAGAATTGTTAATGTCTAGAAAATTGAGAATTAATATACCAATGAAAACAGAACTATTGAAACCAAAAATAATTAATAGTAGAAATATGATTAGACAAATGCAGAAACATAAAAGTAATTATAAGATGTACTATGATAGGAATAAAAAGAGTCTTACTCCATTTAAGATAGGTGATTATATAATGTTCAAAAAGTTAGCTAGTAGTCAGTGGGAGCCAGGAGTAGTGTTGGATGTAATAAATAATGTTCCTCGGTCATATCTTATAAAATCAAATGAAGGGGTAACGTATAGAAGAAATCGCTATCATCTGATATTGGACACATCCAAATATAAAATGAAATCGTATTTGTCATTTCCATCATGTTCTAAAGATAATGAAAAATTAAGTCAGTCTAAAGTCAGTCAAGCGAATGAACCAACCTCACTATATCAGTCAAATCCAGTCTCATCATCATCTCAGTCTCATTTCTCAAATTCTCAAGAGAATAGTACTGATGAAGGCGGCACTGAGACAAACATTTCGGATCAGCAGACTTATACTACTAGGAGTGGACGAATTTCCAAACGACCAGATTATCTGAATGAATATTATAATATATAGTATGTAATAATTAGTAATTAAGTTTGTACTTTTGAATAAGTAATCCTTATAAAGTTATATTAGTTATAATTGTTGGTTAAGTTATATTATGTAATAGATTAATCTTCTTTAAACTAAAAAAGGAGGATGTTATATATATTAAGGTTGGCAACATTAGAGACTGGCTGGATGCAAAGTGACAGGAAGGCTGGGGAGAGACAAAGGAACGAGAAGGTCACTAAAAGTGAAATTAAACATGTGCTTTTGAATAAAACCTCATTGTTAATAAAGTATCGTTTTATTTATTAAAAATATAAAACCAAACAGGGTGGAAAAGTTATGTAAAAAATAATGAATCCAAAAATTTATTAGGTTAACATATTATAGATCTCTTATAATATTGAAATGAAGGTCAACCTTATCTTAAGACCCATAAATTTAAAAAAAAATATTTGTCTTCGGTATGTAAGAAAACCTTTTTGAAATGGAGTTGGTTCTTTTGAAATACAATCCGTGTACATTATGTTAATATCAAATAATAACAGGTCAATTTGCTTTAAAGCCTTTTCATATTCACAAGACTTGAACGAAATAATTGGCAAAAAATGCTAACTTTACAAAGTACAAAGCTATGCTTGTAAACGCGTTTCATAGAGCAGAGTAAATAATCAATTTATGAGGAAAAATACAAGTTAAATAGTTACAAAAATGGGAATTATCACTGGAGAAAATTAAAATTAGTATCATTTTTAAAGATGAGAACTTATTGAAGCTATTAGAAGATTTCTTCAGCTTGAATGTCTTAATCTTATGACATGATAAAAATTTGTGTTAAATATAATCTACCAAATACATAATTTCCTAGTGAGGGGAATCGTGGATTTTTTAAAAAAAAGATTTATCTGGGTTTTGTCATAAATCCAAATACAACCTTATACACCTTTCACTCAATGCTAAAAGCTTGTATCGTAAAAGGGGAGTTTGCCGGTACCTGGGATCGAACCGCGGACCCCTTGTTCCGGATGCCGAGACTCTACCTCCAGGCTACCGACGAACTCAACAAATTTAACAGTGAACATAGGAACCTCACTCTATTTATTTGGGCGAACCAAGAAATTTGCGATACAATTCGACGTTTATGCAATGTATAAAGTTAAGTTTACTAGTTTATGTGAAACTATCTCAATACTAAAGATATGATTTTGCATTACCCACACAGCACAATATAATCTTTTACGCATCGTATAGTTTTCCGTTACAGTGAAATAAATGCATAAGCAATGACTAATGAATTTATACCAGAGGAAACCTCTTGCCACAAGTCATTTATGATTGTAAACTTTACAATAAGAACAGCAATTCTTGTAGTTAGTATATTTTCATGGCAATGTTTTTTGGCTTCCGTTTGAGCTATGTTTGGGTTTATTTAAATCGATACTGTTGTCCTAATCTACTTCTAAAACCTAAAGAAAGAGTAATTAGTTTATTTCAAAATAAGCTATCTTATGTCAAAGGTATCAGTTTTCATACAAAAGTTCATCTTTAAACGATTTTTAAAACCTGTCAAATTGCTAATTAAAGACTGCATGGTACCTACTCATAACACGATCTAAGAATATCTGATAAATTATTTTTATGAGGAAATTTGAAGATATATTTCATATTGATAAATTTCACAACAATATTAATGCATACACCAATATCCGGTAGACTCTAGGAATTATGTTACATAAGTACCTACTATAATCATAATACTCGTGTAAATGTTAATAACGACTATCCTCAGCAACCGCGGAATTAGCATGCACGTATTTATTACTACAGTCACTTCGCGTATCGTAGAGTTTAAGATCAAGACAAGATTAAGATCGCTTTTAGATCAAGCCATGATGCTCTTCTTCTTCTTCTTCTTCTTTCTGTGCCATGTCAGGTCCCCCCGACGTTGGCGATCACTCCGGCGAAAACCTCCCTGTCCTGTGCTGCTCTGAACAGGTCATCCACTGTCCGGATTCCAGTCCACTCTATAATGTTGCGCAGCCAGGACATCTGCTTTCTGCCAACTCCCCGTCTTCCCTCTATCTTGCCCTCCAATATAAGGCGGAGGACACGATACTTCTCTCCACGCAGATGATGATGTGATGATGATTCTCCATGATGCTCTACTGATCTTTAATAAATTATTTAATTACATTTTAAACTTCATTATATTGAAATTGTAGATTAATCGGGAGCAATTACCAAGGGATTTTATATTATAGCTACTTAATAGGTCAATGTGTAGGCACTTGCCAATATTATTGAAATAATAAAAAGAAAGTAACAAAGGCATATTTTGAAGTCCTTATATAGGTTGAATAGCGTATTTATTGGAGATACTATAAAACATCCACTCTGTGTAGCAAAGAAAGTATAAAGACTCATTAATGATCGGTGACATGCATTGTACCTGAAATACGAATAAAAATACCTTATGACTATTTAGTTGTTAAATAAAAGAGTTTTTATTGTAGCAATACTCTGGAAATATGATGAAGAATACTCAATACTTGGTGAAATAGCAATGCCAATAATTACAGGTAATTTTCCACCTGCCTGCAACCTTTGTATAGCTTCTTGAAAGAAGTGGGGAATATTTTGATATCGTTTATGGTCTGAATTCAATAGATTACATTATTTAGTTCGACATAAGTATAAAGATATATCTATTATAAAATCGTAAGAGAAGTTCATAAAAGCATTACTATATGAATTTTATTTATTTTTATCATTTACATTTGTTTTGTAGCATAATAAAACACAAAACACCATTAATAATAATAAAAATCTTTATTGTACAGATTTATTGTAGAACCAGACAAATAAATTTGTGCAATGGGCGAGTTTATCGCAGAAGCGCGATATCTTCCAACTAACCCATTATGTTGTAAAAAAAAACTAATTTATCCTGGTACCTTTTTTTCACTTTTATAAATAACACACAGTTTCTCAAACATGCTTTCATGTTTAATGTACTAAAGCTTGCAGTAAAAATAAAATAAGACAGATTTCCATTGTGTAATGTTAAGTAATTGACAGGTAGTAAGGTTTATTATTGCTTAAGTGTCGTAGATAACATGTAGGTAATGACCTACAAGTCAAAATCGTGCTTTAGTTTTCCTACTTTTATCAAGGATTTAATGGTTCTAACTGAATAGACACATACGACAATTAGGCATTCAATCCACGATGAAAATACTCATACGTGCATTATAAATGTATAGGTATTATAATACCCATCGAAGTCGTTAACACATCATTTTATTTTATTCCTTTGAATAACGCGAGACGGAAGTTAATTTACAGTGCGAAAGGAGAGCTTCAACCAGCAATGATGCATAAACCATTTATGATGTCATTCCTACCAGCAATAAAAATATAATAAACTCAAGAATAATAATACATAATTGGTAACGCGTTGAACTCTTTTGTATCGAAGTAGCCAAGTACCTTGAACAGCGACAATAAAAGGTTTATGTACGTTGTCCTTGAATAGATATTTTTGTATTTATTTTAATGCGATTTTAATGCTTTCAATCAATTTGGTTGTAGTTTGCGTACCTCTATTGAATATTTTTTTAAGTTTTCCTAAACTTTTTTTGTTAGACGGTATTGGTTTTAACTTTTAAGTATCTAGCTGTCGTCCTCTTTTTGACTGCCTTGTCATTTTTATAAGTAATCAATAAAACAAACATAAAATATGTAAATTTTAAACTCACTTCACGGTTATTTTTCCTTCGCTAGTTGTTATGTTCTATCTTCATTCATATTTAAATTCTTGCTTCCCGCCCCTAAAGACATTGTACTACTACCTCTGGAGTCACGTTTTAGTTATCCATCCCATCTCCATCACACTTTCCAGTTGAATGCTCCTCCATAAGTTTTATATTGTTATCACATTCCATGTTTTGTCAAAGTATTGTAAATCAATCACTAAAATACAAAATAAATCATATAATTATGTTTCTCAAAATATATAGACGTTTTTAATATCATTATTTAAAACATTGTTTTGTAACAAGTCTGAAGAATCAAGTATGTAATTATGTATTAACATGATACAAATAATTTATCATTGTAGATCAACTGTTGCTACAATATCTTGATACCATTTTGCTTATTATATTGACTATAATTATGTAACTCAAAATGAAATATTGTATTATAATATACGAGTATGAAAATCTATGTGAAAGGTTGTCATCCTCGGAATAAATAATAGGTACAACATATTGCTGAACTAAATGAATTCTGATGCAATAGAGATAGAAAAATAATCAATTTGTTTTACTTGACATCATTAATATGGAAAATATATTAGATACTCTTTTCCGAAAAGATAAAATGGTAAATATTTCAGAATATAGGTATATTAGGAAATAGCTCAAAATAATAAGGTGTACTTTTATTTATAAATTTCCAATAAAGATTAAAAGATTGAATATATGAAATACATTATAATAACACAGAGAAACAGAGATAGCAAGATGATCGATATAATACTATAAATACTACATCGCAGAAAAGAG
The DNA here is from genome assembly GCA_947579605.1 of Athripsodes cinereus. Lineage (NCBI taxonomy): Eukaryota > Metazoa > Arthropoda > Insecta > Trichoptera > Leptoceridae > Athripsodes > Athripsodes cinereus. Next base: position 19,175,479 of record OX388310.1, read on the forward strand.
ATTTGTAGATAAGAGTAAAGAAACAAGAAAATCAGCATTATATCCTTTACAAATTACAATTAAATAAAAATTATTGTTAATATACAACTTATAACAGTCGTTTAGCGGATATTCAAACCAGTCGCATAACAGCGCCTCTGGCGAATAAACACGAGAGCATTTCGATTGATATCCTCCTGCAAGCTTGTCGTTACGTTTAGACCTAGACTTTGTATTAACACACAATTTAATATTTCATAGATAAATAATTTTAAAAAAAATACTGTGGTTGAATGTACTTACACCTATTTTTAGTGGTCTGGAATTTCTGTGATTGTTATTGAGTAAAGAACATTCTATCTGAAGTTCTATGGCTCAAATTTAATTCCGTCATTACGATACGAATGTATCTAATTGACATTTTATTGTGAGGATGTTAAAGGACCCTACTTTGGGAGGTGTCTATTGGTACTTAATAGTCAATATAGATATACTAATGGAAAATTTCTTAGTACATAAAGAGGCAGATATTCGTAAACCACCACGTTTAAAATATTTAATATCTTCAGTTCAGCGATGGGATATGTCATCAGTCCTGGATCTCTTAACTTTTAATGACACGGAGAGGACAACTTATATCAAAATATGTTTGTTATAAACAGTTGATCAGCTGGCTACCCCACCTGCGGCAAGTGCCGTGATGGTTTGAATGAATGAGAATCATTTAATTTTTATTCATCTACTATTACACATCATTACACACACTTGACTAGTATATCAGAGTTCGTCGGTAGCCTGGAGGTAGAGTCTCAGCCTCGTGAACAAGGGGTCTGCGGTTCGATCCCAGGTACCTACCGGCAAACTCCCCTTTCACGACACAAGCTTTTAGCTTACTGTGAAAAGTGTATAAGGTTGTATTTGGGTTTATAACAAAACCCAGATAAATCTTAAAAAAAAAAATATGGCATATCAGGACCACTCGATGTTGACGATCACTTGTGAGAAATGTCCTCTGTCTTGTGCAATGCGAAACATATCTCATCTGTGTCCTCTTTTAGATATTTTGTTTGTAAAGGGATTATTTTTATGTGATATCAGTATTTCATAAAAAAGTAAAGAAAGACTTATTTAATAATTATTTTAATTGTAAATTAACATATTCCATATTTTTCTGCATGTTTGTATTTTGTTTAAGAAAATAATTACATTGAAGATAATGTCTTCGAGTATTACTCGATGCCACACATATAAAGTGCATATCTAATAAGTTGGAACCTACTAGAACATTGTGAATAATTTATAATGTACATAGGTATGCAATACCAACATACATAATAATTATAAATATTTATTGCACAAAAAGTATCCAATTAATCGAAACATTAAACAAGTGCATTTATCGCAGAGGCGCGATCTCTTCCAACTAACCGAAGATATGACATAGATTGATTTGTTGTAATAAGCATAGAAAAAAATCCATTTGTACAAACTCCTTCATTAATTTTCGTGCATGTATTTGATATGGTGTACTGAGGGAGAAAAGTATGAAATTGGCCAAAAAACGGAGGAATGATTTATAGATGACACTAAACACCATCTATATTTTTAAAAGTAACAGTTAGATGAAAAAAGGAAGTAACATTATGAAAATTATTATTGTCTTTGTAATGACGGGAAGAAAATAATACAAGTAGTCATCTGTTATGACGATGTAGTTAGCGGTGTAGCGTCTGCCACTACGAGTATTACTAACGGGCCGACTTGTTGGCTGGTTTCCACTGAAAACGGTACATTGATGTCGCTGTCATTTTCGTTTGGGCCCAAGGTAAGTAAGTGTATACGAGTATGTATGAAATGTAATATCTACTGAACAGTACAGTAATAGTGTTGTTTACTATAATAATGCAATAACTGTTTTTCTTTTCATTTTTCAATTTTGAATAATAATTAATAGATGGTTTAAAATAGCATAATACATAATAACAACGTCGCGTACCGTTTTATATTAATGTTATTGTGTGTTTGTTTGCACTAAATGTCTACTGTTATTTATAATATTATGTTATGTCTTATATAAATAACGTGTCTTCACTTTTCCGCGGATCATTTTGTTTTCTTTTGACCGCAATTTAAGGTCACCCACTGTGCATCAAATTGATTGTGGTATCTCAGATTTAAATTAATTATCTGTATTCGTTACGAGTACATCTTAAACAGGATATAAGCATGAAACTTTGAGGGCTTACTCCATGAAATTTATATCATTTGTTTACGATTCATATTGACTTTTCCGAAAGTAACTTTATTTAGTTGATACCCAAGCTAAATTGTACTACTTTTTCACCAGATGGTAAGTTTATAGACTACATGTTGTATTATAAATAGTATTGCATTGTCAGAAATTAATTATTTCTCACAATTTATAGCCTTAATGCAAATCTATTCTTATAAACAGGACCTTGACTAACCCAATAAATACTCAATCGGTGTTATATCATATCCAATTACTAAAAGAAACGCAGAAAATGTTCTGACTATGAAGAATATACAAAAATGTTAATGAGGAAGACAAACCTCACTGAAACAGACAAAAACACTTAAAAGTATACAAGTTTTTTTATATCATATTTTGCCTACACGCATCTTTCAAAAAAGTTTTATTGACGTTTGTTATTGAGTCAATGCGAAAAGCAGGTTGCATTTTATATACATACCCTCCTTTACACGAGACTTGCCTCTATAAGGAGGATGTTTAGATTTTAGTTTTTATCAAATAGTCTATGTATTGTTATATCTGTATTAATTGTTATGTTAAATAAAATAAATATATATTAAAATTCAGATAAACATTAGGTAGAGGAGTTTTATGGGTCAGTTTACCTTTACGAACCTTGTAATCATAAACAAAACTGAGTTCACAGAATACATAAACAATATTAAACAGCTTTATTAAAATTATTTTTAACGACTTGATTTATGTCAAAAGTTATCCTTATATGGATGAACTCATAAATAATACTTTCTTTGCTCCGCTGAAAAAAATATATCGAGATGGAAATAATATAGGTATATGCATCTATCCACATATTTCTATCTGAACAATGTCATTAGTATTTTTATCCCTGCATAAATAATGCAACAAGTTTAGGTATATATAATTTAACAAAAATTGTTTATTACGCGAGATTATGTAATTATATAGATGTAACTCATGAAATCATAATTATATATCATATATACACATTTTCCATACAATTGACAGGAAAACATACACTTATAAAACGTGCACCATTAATTAAGAAAGATTTTTGTTTAAGTTATTAATTAATTATCCCGTGGAGCACCCGGTAAAGAATTGGTCTCCCAGTCTTCTGCGTAAGTTTTCGAGTGTCCTGTAAAAGGCAGGTGTTCTAAAAAATTAAGACATTTTACATCTTAAATTCAGCGATGAGGTTTGCCACCCATCCTGAATGTCTTGATTTTATATTGGCACGAAGAGGACAGTTTGCATGTTTCTTACATGCAGCTGATCTCCTGGCTACCCCACTTGTGGGATATGCCGTGATGGAATAGTAGTAGTAGTAGTAGTAATAGTATTAATTAAAAAATATTAAAGATAAAATTTCTTTTTCAGTATGCAATCTACTTTAAAAAATCTAGAAAAAAGTCTTATTTAATTTAAAAATCGATGAATTCCAGTGGTAATCACTCTTAAAAAATGTAAATATGTATTGGGTATTTCATATTTTAAAAAGCACGTAAAAACATACAGTTTTCATGACACGACATATAAAGAAGCATAATAGTCTCTTATTTAGTTGTATTTAGGTCATTTGTGTTAGGTGTAATAATAATAATAAATAATGTGTAAAAACCCACAAAATATTCAACATAAATAAAATAATAATATTTGTTTTGCCAGAGTGAAACAGGGAAATATTAGGTCGCCGGCGATGATTAAATACGAATACACCTAATACCTGAAACTGGTGACACACACACACTGAAGATACCTTTAATCGATGAAACTAATGTCACTGACAAAAAACCGAATAGTAGCAATAAAGAATATTATATATGTAAATATAGTAGGGTAGATATCTATTGTAGGGGTAGATGGCGCTCTTGTAGCTGACTGAACCCATAACTTCTCCAATTTTTTAATTAAATATAATAGTTTTTGTTTATTTTTATTTTCCGACCAAAATAAAGTTTTTTTATTTGATACTTTTGTTTTTTTGTGTTTGTTTCTTAAAATTAAGTGATAAATTTTAATAAAATTAAATCTAACACTAAAATTTGTGACAATAAAAATAGTTTACATGATTTGTATTTTAAAAGTAATAAAAATAAATCAAAGTGACAAATAATATTGTAAATACGCTCTTAAAGTGATTTCATTACAAAAACAGCGCAATATAAGTGATCCAATAATAATAAATAAATATTTCTTTCTTTTTCGAAAACGATACAAAGTTAGCTGTTGATGACTCGTTTATATTTATCGATTGTTCACTGCATGCATTAGAAATAATATGTTTCATACATTAAAATACATTTTATTTGATGAGGTATTTAGAAAGGTATTTATAAAACTTGATTACTGAATTAAATATGTAATATGTTTCAGAAGGAAAACGAAATTTGTTGCAGACCAATTAAATGAATTGTTACTCAAGAGAAGAAGTTATTCAAATACGTCAATTTTTTCTAATATTAATCTTAATTATTATAGCATGATGAGATAAGCATGTAACGAAAGTATTCACGGAGTTACCACGAAACTGATAAAGATTTGCGTCTCATATAAATATAACAATAATACTCACAGAAATGTTTTGGCGAAATTATGAAGTAATATCAATAATTCGATATGACATCCTACAAGTTTCACAACGTGAAAATGCTTTATGTTGTATCTAATACCGTTATTCGGTCGCTATAACTAATATACTGTATACGAGTATATTCTAAACATTACATATTAGGTGTATGACACAGTACCAGTACAAAGGACATTCAGCTATTAGCGACTATAATAATTTTGTGTCAAAATATTTTATCTAGGTACATATTTTCGTCTGTCTGCCAAATGAGGTTATTTGATGGCGCGCGACGTGTTTTAGATAATAGATTAAATCAAACACCTATGTACATAAACATGACTAGTTAATAATTTACAAGTTTAAATAGGTCTCCCATTTTTTTATAGTAAATTTTTTGGTTATCTGATCAATTTTCCTTAACGTTGAATGCTATGAACTTGGATTTTTCAGGTACAGCTCTTCATCAATCCTTCCTACTTTTAACATTGTACTCATTGAAGGAAGTTGAATATAAAACTTTTCTAAGAGAATTTGTAATTAGCAACAAGATATTCCAACCGTTTCTGTTCTACCCTTTATAAGTTCACTAATGACCCACTTTACTTCTTTCGGGGTTGCTCCAGCTCTGAAATTTGGACTGGAGTGGGTATTACTCACTTGCGGAAGTTTTTCATAATTTTCCCCATAATTAAGTAATGTTCTTGAAATTTTAGCTATAGCTGCCTCCTAGATACGCCTATATTTTGTTTTGTAACTGATTTTTTGCATTGTAAATTTTCCCGGATACTTTCACCTAAATTTAGAGATGTATGGAATGAATACGGAATGTCTGTAAATTTTTTAATGGAAATGACTTTGACAACACTGAAAACAATAGAAATTAATAAAAATAATAACTCGTAATAATAATCTTCTTAATTCGTCTTCGTTAATGTAGCTATTTCCTGTCTCAAATTCCAAGAACTCCTCGCCTGAAACCAACATGACCCCACCGACCCCTATATTTTCACTGTAAATCTTAACAAACTTTTATATTTTATCAGTCTACCTTGGTACGCGCTCATGCCCAGTTAGGTAGGTTTTTATGACTTTTATATTTTTAATGATGTTGTACAAATGAAATAATAAATAAATAAATAAATATTTGTTTTTATTGAAATTAAATCAAACACTGTATCATTCCACTATGAGATAGTGGAATGAAACAGTGTTTGATTTAATTTAAATATTGTACACTGTTTATTTACATATACACTGTTTCATTCCACTATGAGATAGTGGAATGAAACAGTGTTTGATTTAATTTAAATATTATCTTTTATCATGCATTTCCACAAAGTGACACTTGAAAATATAGAATATTTTGTTTTTATTTTATTCAGTGTAGATCAGCAACTGATGATGCGAACTCGGAGTCCGCGAAACTGGTCGTGCGTTAGTCATACTCAATAGTAACATTAAACAATAATAAATATTCATTTTATTTATTAATATAGTGTATATTTATACTACATAAATAAAATCAAATGTACAAAAAAAACGTATTTATACTAGGCAATCCCTTCAAGTAACGATGAAGGCAAAAAAATCAGAGAACTTAAGAAATTATACACCTACACTTCCGACACATATTTATTATTTAATATCACTAATCCATCATCAACATAAGATTCCTGAACCATGTGATTAGAAGTCAAGGCTTTTCATATGTATCTACTTAGATAATTTTTTTAACCACGATTAGTCAATGTTCACATTTGGTAACTACCTTCTGCTTAAAAATTAACCACGTGAATATAACAACTGATTAATACGTCATTGATAAACTACTAAATACAATTAGTAATCCAAAGACCCAATCATTAAAACAAGTAAAATATAATGATCTCTTTGATCTTCTACACAGATATAGGTATGAGTGAATAATGATAAGATTATTAAACAGATAATATAATTATCTCGCGTATGTACCAAGTACTTGTTAAATTCAACATAAATCCTGATTATTTATTTATTTATTTTATACTTCACTGTACATTGGTTACATTATTTCAAACAAAAGTATTTCACACATATATTCATGTTTGTATTTTGAAAAATAATTATTTGAAGTTTAAAAACAAAAAATTATCAATAGTAATTTTTATTATATTTGTTTTCATGCTTGCTAATTAGTTTTAGATAAATGCTCGTTATTGGTGGACACTCCACCGAAACCGCGGTAGCGAAAAAAGCTCACAAAATATAACAATTAATACATAGTCATCTAAAATCATATCAGAATTATCAAGAGTTATTAAATAATGTGACAAAAGTAAATGATATTGTGCTATGGGCGAGTTTATCGCAGAAGCGATATCTTCCAACTAACCTATAGTGCTAGATGATATACTTATACCTTTATAATAAAATACTAGATAATATATAGATACCATAGAACCGCTATGTACCTATCTTTAATTCACTGTATGAACCTACCGCTTCGAGAAGTACAATACCATTATTATAATTCCAAGGCTATATAGGTTGTTGATATCCACAATTACAATTTTATAGCTACTGCCAAATTTCAATGTTTCCTTGAATTTGGTTCTTGACACCGGCCAGTCTAACAAAGAGAATGCATTAAAGCTTATTTATTATTAGGTGTGGAATAATTTTATTTTATTATTTACTAGCTCATTGTAGTACTGCGATAGATTTTTATGTGCTGTTTATTTAGTTACAAAGGTAGCTATATTTTTTTAATTTACTCGTTTACATAATAATAAAGTCAATTTTCTGTTTTCAATCATTTCAAATACATAAACTACCTAATTATATATAACAATTATTCACACCTTTATATTGAAATCAAAATGAATAAAAAAAATATATCGTCGTTGCATATTCAAAAAGGGACAAGTGAATTCATAAATGTTTTGATATTTCTAAAATAAATTTCTTAAAATGACATCATAGCCATGTTATAAAGTGATTCTAGGTATCAAATATTAAAATTCAATACTTAAAGAATAATATCACATGCCAATAAAAAGTTCAAACTACAATTTTAATGCCTTAATGAACAGTTTTAAAAGAGTATGCATAAATAAAAATGTGCGCACGAGTTTCTTTTTGAATATGCAACGACGGTATTATGCAATTCGAAAACTGCTAAAAATTGCGGGAAATTCAAATTTTGAATAAATTTAATTATAAATTTTGTCTAGCTACTTACTTCAAATTAATATATTAATGAATCTTGAAGAATTTAATATGATGGCACCAGAATTCAGACCTCGGAACTTCAAAACAGAGACGAAAGCCTTTTCTGATTATGTAATCATATATTGAGAACTACAGGCCCATATCGAAACTGTCTTTGATGAGCAAAGTGATGGAGAGAATTGTAGTTGAACAACTTACTCCTGCAATAAAATCCTTCATCATTCCGAATCAACATGGCTTTTTCCCGGGAAGATCAGTCGAGTCTAATCTTATTCAGTTCACTGATTATATCCTAAATTCAATGGGGGGTGGGGGACAGACGGACGCTATATATACGGACTTTTCCAAGGCGTTTGATAAGATTAGCCACAATATACTGGTTCACAAATTGGAGAGATACGGTATTCATGGTGACCTACTGAGGTGGATAGCATCGTACATAGAGGGAAGATTACAGGCAGTCGCCGTGAACAACTGTGTTTCTCAATACTCACATTGTTCCTCAGGTGTCCCACAAGGCTCTCATCTGGGGCCTATCCTTTTTATCTTGTACATAAACGATATAAAGCATTGTTTTCAGACTTCCAGCTACTTAGTTTACGCAGACGATATTAAAATCTATAGAAGCATTTCTAGTGCTAGGGACTGCGAAGAGTTGCAACTAGACTTAGATAGACTCTCTAGCTACTGCCTAAAAAATCAACTTTACCTCAATGTCTCAAAATGTAACTGTATCACCTTTACAAGATCAAAGAAGCCAATTGCTAAGAGATACGTTCTGAATGGCGCGCAGTTGGCAAGAGTAAACGAAGTTAAAGACCTAGGTGTATTACTTGACAGCAAAATGACGTATAAAAATCACATAGACCGAATAGTAGATGGGGCATTCAAACAGTTGGGTTTTATATTGAGGGTATCTAAGCCATTCAAGTCTATCAATACCTTGAAAGCGTTGTATTTCTGTTACGTGCGGAGTAGTTTGGAATTTGCATCAGTTGTATGGAACCCACAATATATAACATACATAGATCGGATAGAAAGGGTTCAAAACAAATTTTTAAAACATATTAATTTCAGATGTAGGTTATCTTTCGACGACTATAAACTTTCTGCCCGTCACCATAGGGTTGCAACTTTGGAAAACAGGCGAACTGTAAGTGACATGATGTACTTATATAAACTCCTGAATGGTGTCATCGACTCGACTGAACTTATCCATAAAATACACTTTAACTGCCCCCCAAGACGAACGAGAACTGGTTCTACATTTAGACTTCCACAGTGTACCACAAATTACTGCCAAAACTCGTATATACAACGAGCTTGTGGTAGTTACGACTCATTTTTTGGCGCGGTGGATATCCACCAACATACTAAGACCAAATTTAAGTCTCAAATATCTGAGACTTTAAACAGAGGATGACTCTGCTGTAATGGTTTTCCTTTCCTTCCCTTTTCCTTCTTCATGAGCGCTCCATTGTAGGTTTAATTTTTCTCTACAAATATAAGATACTTAGTCTTGTTAAGAATCATACATACTAACTTTAAATAAAAGCACTTTTCCATTTTTAGAATTAAGATTATATGTCAACTAAAAACTTGTAATATTACTGCAAACTGTTTTGGTTTACTTATTATGTAACTTATATCTTGTAATGTATTCTGTTTAACTGTTTGTTTGCTTAAAATAAAATAAAATAAAATAAAAAAATATATTTTTCGAATTTATGTATTTATTAACATATGCACAACATTAGATAAAACTATAAGTTATTTGTATAAATTGTTCTGTACTTAGACTATATAAATCTATTATATTAATATTGTATTTTCTTACGTCAGTAGGTATATAACAAGTCAAGACTTTAAATTACTACATAATGTTCTGTCGCTATGCATTTTTTCCATACCTAACTGTGATACTGTCTAGATATAAAAATAATTTAATTATATAGATACTTAATAACCAGTATTGAATATTTGATTAAACAGTGATTAAGGAAGTAACACGTACATATTTATGTCTAATGTCTTATTTTAAACTCAATTTCAATAAAACTGATAATATTGTAGTTTGTAACTGGGATATGCAAAGAAAGTAATGATTGTTTTTATAAAAAAATTAAAATATTTTCCTTTAAGAAATTGGGATGAAAATCTGACAAGAGAATGTGCAAAATGTGGGTATGCTCCTTGATTTGAAGTAACTCTAGCCCCTGAAAATAGCAGAAAACAGGAAATATGTTCATAAATGCAATGGACCCCAGACCCCGCCAACACCTAGGTAGGAGATAATAATTGTGTCTATGAATGAAATGGTTTTGTTTTTTGGCCAAAGATATCCGAATCGAAGTACCATAGACACATCAGCGAAATACGATGTGAGCTTTGTGAAACAGTTCAATAGATAACAAAACATATGGAAAGTTTTGGATTGAAAATTAAACAACAGTAAACAGTCATAAAATAATGTCAAATAGAAGACGTCAAAGAATACAAGATGTTGAATACGATTTGATAGAGTTTGAGCTAGCAATTATGTAAATATTTATCTGACTTGGCACTGTAAAGAAATTTGCAGGTTTGCGACCCAACACGACTATAAAAAAATATAACGTCGAAGGATATTTCTACAACCAACTAATTATCACTAAACTAAGAAGCCATCATTAGATGCCGGCCACCTTTGCGATAGTTTGTGAAAAAAATATGATAATTTATACTAACAAGTGGGAGGGAATGGGATGGGTGATGATTCAAAATAAACTACTGCATATTGTAATATAATAAATAATAATATTATACACTGTCGTCAAAACAAACATAATACAAAGATTTCATAATAAAGAAGAACGTGTTAGATTTTATTAGCACCTCGCGTATGAGAATTCCATACCTGACATATTTTTTATTTGTATGTAGGTATAATATAGTATTATTTGCTTACACACATTTTGTTGACAGTGTCAACCTAATATTTAAATCATCTCAGGTATGTTATTGGTATGTAACACCCACTTTACATTTGATATAAATAGTAAGAAGACGAACTAGATAATGCTATGTGATGTTTTGTAGATGTCAAATACCGAAAACGACAGTCAGCTATATGTAATTAAAGACCGAACTCATCAATTAAGTACCTACCCTTTCTCGTACTTTAACATCCCATAAGAGTACGCAGATTATTCGAAACAATTTTGTATCTTTAGAGTTACTTCTTTCCACTAAATTTTTGAGGCTCCGATACTTTTACTTATACTTTGGAAATGGTATAAGCCACCTGCGTACTTATATCAAACCATTATGGTAAAAATCGCTCTTTTTTAGAATTCATTATTATAGTTATTTATATATAAAATTTTGCCTGTTCATCATAATATCTCCTGCAACACAGAAACTCCTTACAGGTCTACGTTTGTAAAAATTACGAATACAGTAGTGTAGGTATGAAAAAAATATATTTCCAAATTTTGCAAACATTTCGAACACTAGCCGTTTTTGGCTTACGAATATTTTCGAGTTTCAACACAAAAAAAGATATCGTTAGGAACATTATAGAATTATGTATGGATTATTATAATTTTTTTGTCGTACCAACGTAATATCATATACATATATAAATGATTGTATTACTGTATTATATTGAGATTCTAATACACAATATACAGGAAAAATAATAATTTGTATAACGTTCTTTTCCAAGGTTAACCACATTCTAAACAAATCCAAAGAATCATAAGAGTCTTTGACCGATTTAATTTGGCAACAGGAAATCTTGTTGCCAATATTATTAATCGACCCAAAATTTTTATTCAATTTCAACAGATTTTTTTACTATTATTTATCTATTGTTGTATTAATATAAGATACATACCTGTCGTTACTTGTCCATTATAGAATCTTCTGAAAGTGATGTATGAAGTAAATTTATATCTGTTCATCCCTTTGAGCCGCTTCCATTGTAGGGAAGGCAGAAACGGCTGTATAATGGATCACTTTATTAAAAGCACTCTTTTCTATCAACAAAAACATAATAGCAATGAAAGCTCAAGGATTTTCTTGCACAAAAGTGTGTTGGTCCTTAGAACCGCATATTATTCTTGAAGATTTTTTTAACAAATACCTACATAGCTTAAATATTGAAGAGAGACCCACCTCACACCCGGATATCTCAGGAGTCAGACACCAATTTATCCGCACATTCAAACTAAAATTGGTCTCACGGGTGGGCCACTATGCAGGCCAAAACTGTCGTCGTGGAAATCTTTTATTTTACTTCTCTCTTCAATGGCCGTTTAAGAGGTAAGTTTATTTTAAAATAATCAACATGAAAAATAAATATATTATGAAATAAAAATGGATCAAGAATAACATAAATGATTAGAAAACATCAATGACAAAAATTAAAGAGGAGTCCAAACGTTTACTTAAGCCGTATATACAGACGCACACCAAAAATGCCTTAAGGTTCCTCAGGCATTGCTAAACCTCATCAAACCATATTGGTCTGGGAGTGTTCTTACTCATATTATCGGGCATTGCATCTCTAGCATTATTAATCACAGAACACTCCAACAGGATGCGCTCGGCATATGGAGCCTCCAATCCACAAACATACCACGGATTCTCCGTCAGGCCAAGGTCGTATAACTTGCCCTATAGATCACCACAGCCCGTCACAAGTTGGAACAAATAATTGAACTTAATAAGAGGTGGTGAAATATGTTTTTGATACCCACACATTTCGGTACTCTGATATGACTATAGGTAGGTACATTTAGGAGGAACCATCATCATCATAACATAATTCCATAATCATTTTCGTTAATGTGTATTTGTTCTCACAATATCATTAACATTTGGGTACCTACCTAATTATATTCAATACACGTACCCGCTTACCCGTTCGTTTGAGTCTACACAGTTCAACAATGGAAAACAAATTGATTGGTATGTAGGTATTACATAGAAGCCATTGTTCGTGTAATTTGGAAGTGTAAAGTACATTGTAATTATCCTGATCAAGGACAATATAATTGGGATATTAAGGGCATACGTCCACACTCCACACGATTTTTTGTCAAAGCAGAAGATCTCAGTTAATTTTTTTACTTAACTTAACCAATAAACAAATTCAAGAACAAAATTTTTAGGTAAATGCTTACAATGATACGTTCCTCAGATTAAAATTTTGGATCGCTGCCGATTAGTCCAGAGTTTATTTTCTTTACAATCATAGTGGAGACAATTGAATTTAGTTGCAATAGCCACAGATATCTAACACACACAAATTTACTTTCGTTTACGTTTTTGGGTATTCTACGTCTACTAGTCTTGAAAGAAACTTTTATTATTTTTGATTTGGCGATAAAGTAAGGAGTAAAAAAACTTTACTACTGTACGAAAAGAAAAATTGTTATAATGAATAGAAATAAACTTGTGTATGATGAAAAATAGAGTATGAACTGCCTTAATTAATATAATACCAATACTTTATATGGATTAGTAATAATATTCTGTATTAATATTTCATAACAGATTATTTTGTACAGCTAGGGGATAATCCAGAGTTCATTGCTGGGACAATAAACGTTTAATGTATAATAATAATCGTAAACAACACAACATCCGTTGTAATCATTTTTGATTTATTATATTCATTGATGGATTTTTAGGGTAACTGTTTATTCTTTTATAATTCAGGATCAAGAGTATAATCTGCTTACAGTGTGTTATAATTTCTCTGATAAACTACCTCGATCTATCTATACCATCATAGCATAAATCACAAATGGAGTAGCCAGCAGATTTACTACATGTAATAGATATGTAAATTGTCCTCTTTATCCTGATAAGAAAAAAATATTAATAATTCGTTATACATTGTTGCAGAATCGAAGATTTTAAATATGGGCTTTTTTATGAAAACCTGAATTTTACATAACACACGAAAACTTATATAAATACAGTAAAAACTAATAAAAAAAATTAGTTCCGGATTATGACTTTAGTAATGCTTCTCATTATCGACATGGATGTAATTAGCGAATTTATATTTATTGATGATAGAATGTCAATAACTTTGATTTATTTCTATAAGTATTTGAAATTACTAATTGAACTCCATTAACAGAGTATGAAGACATATATATGTTTACCCCCTGAATATATGAATATAAAGGGTACGCACTGACACTATGATGCTGCGATGAATTAATCATATTATGTAGAATTTGTTTCAAAAGATGATTTTCCGAAGCTATTTCGCTGATGCCGGATGTGAAAATATTATGTAGATAATTTATGATGTAAAAAATGTTAAATAACTCTCGTGTATTCTGTTATTTATAATAGGTACTTCCCGTAAAATTCGGATACTGAAAATTTAGATTCACGATGATGTAAACATATTGGTATCTAGACACTAATGAATATAATATAATCTATTTCAGAGTTGATTTTTGCACTCAGAGCGAACGTTTACCTCAAAATCAAATTTATCACTTGTGAATTATTTAAAAGATTCTCGTGAATCCAATCATAAAATACATAAATAATTTTTCAGTTTATCTTTTTTATCATTTCAGAAACTCCCGCAGCTTATCAAAAACCTGTCCATAATTTTGTTTATGAACATAAAGAAATATTTCATTTCCTCATTTTGAAGGTCATTTTTAAATGTTGAAAAAATTAATCTAAAAATATACTAGCGTATTTGGTTCAATGACTGAATTTTATACTGAAATAGGATTAGAAATAGTTAAAATGTACATTATGTGTATCGTTCATAAATGTATGTTAATAAATTAATTTAGGAAACCATTATGGAAAGAAGGCTGCTTCATGATTTGACATTGTCCAATGGCAAAAAGTTGTCTCTAGAAGAATTTCTTTCTCAGTGTATCATCTTCAGTCTTCTTATACTTTTGCCTAAATTATCAAAGCTACATTAGAATAATATTTTGCTACAGGTAATGAACAATCCAGCTGATAGGAACTAAATGATGTATTACTTCCACGAATTCCCGAGATAAGATTTTATGGCTATCGATATGATCTAGATAATATTCAATTAGGCAGGTGTTTGTAAACATCACATATTATACAGCAATGAGGTATTCCGTCCATCCTCACAGTTTTGATCTTTCATTGACACGAGATGGACACTTTGTATGTTTGTTGCACACAGTTCTTTAAAAATCTCACACATTTACATTAATTTATAATAATTATTTCATTCACATTCGGCATTAATTTTTCTTTAAATGGATAAATTAAAATCAGTTACATAATTCACAATTGCATTTTTTTGTTTTTTAAAATTTTCCGGGTAATATCTTAAAAACTTTATGTGATAAAAAATTAAAACGTGATCTTTTAAATTAATTTCTCTTCGATATGTTAATCATTAACATTGATGAATCGGTCTCATGATTTTGAATTAATATTAAAGAGATAGTTCAGCTTAGAAAATGGGTTAATATGGGATATATTATGCGACACTGGACACTTAAATATATAATCAATTACTGACTTTCTAACTAAAAACACCTAGGCATAACGAAGAAAGAGAAATCGTATATAGAAATGGAAAGATTATTTGAGAAAGTGTAGAGAGGTGTTTTAATAATAATAATAATAATAATAAAGATAATTTGTATTTGGCGCCGTTTAATGATCCGTGACCATCTCAAGGGCGCCATGGCTTTTCTTGAAAAGCAGTGTTTTCAGCTTACTCCTGAACGTTGCAGTGGGTTGGTTCTGTCTTAAGTCCGCTGGCAATCGGTTCCAGGCGGTTGGCCCCGCAACGCTAAAGCTCCTCTCTGCGAATTTGGAAGTGTTTGCCCTGTTGGGCTCCACAAGTTTGTTGACAGCGGTGGAAGCTGATCGCAGTGGTCGCCTCAGAGTTTCATCGAGGGGACAGAGTTTAGCGAGGCATTGAGGTGCCGTGCCCTTCAAGGCTTTGTGGACCGTGAGGCACAGTTTGAACTCCACTCTCTCTGGGACTCTCAGCCAGTGTAGCGCCTTAAGCAGTGGTGTGATGTGACAGCGCTTGTTCTCTCTATAGATGGTCCTGGCAGCAGCATTAAAGGCCATCTGGAGACGATTCAGAAGGATCTGGGGCAGTCCATCAGCCCTAGTCAAAACACATTTTAGCGTCACTTGTCGTTCGACTACAAACGAAATTACGACTATAATTGCAACAATAACGCATAATTATATGGTACATGTAGGTAGATTGTCGTAATTTCGTTTGTAGTCGAACGACTTCATAACGCTAAAATGTGTTTTGACTAGGGGGCCTGTACATATGATGTTACAATAGTCTAGACGAGAGACGACGAAGGCGGCGACTAGACTCTTAACTGCGTCTACAGATAAGTATCTTGATACTAGGTACAGTTGGCGAATATAAAAGAAGGCTGTGCTCACTGTCCTTGACACTTGAGCCTCCATAGAGAGTGCTCCATCCAGTAGGACGCCGAGAACAGATATGGTGCGCGATGGTGTTATGTCAGTGCCGGAGACAGAGATTGGTTTGGTGTCTAAGAGATGTTGCCGTCCAGGAGAGGCAACCCACATAAATTCCTTCTTAGTTGGATTCAATTTAAGACGTCTCTGGGCCATTAAGTTCGAGAATTTTGCCACACACTGGACAGTGGTAGCCACCAAGTCGTCTCTTTGATCCGGACTACAGAAGCCTACGAGGACATGATCGTCAGCGTATGCATAGTTTCGCATGCCACACTCTTCCAGCAGGCGGTCAATGCATCCTATGTATAAGATGAAAAGTACAGGACCAAGAACTGATCCTTGTGGAACTCCTTGAGTTACAACGTCTTCATCAGTTGAGCCAGATTCGACTTTTACAGACCACCTTCTGTTGGTCAGGTAGGAGCGTAGCCATTCTTATGGCCGGTTTCAATAATCTATCTATCCGCTACTGTCGATTGAAATCTATTGTGTTCTATATTTTAAATCATACATTTCAATCGACAGTCACGGATAGATAGGTTATTGAAACCGGCCATTAGACGGTTCCGTTAAGGTTGTATTCAATCTCCATTGTATTCAATACTTTTTTCATGTATTAAAGATAGGTTTTACATATTGTATTAAAGAATGATTATAAAATACTGGTAGGTATATAAGTTACGATGTTATGCATATTTTTTTCAGATTTATCTAGGTTTTGCAGTTTCTTCATTGTTTACGTAATAGGTTGAAAAAGATGGAAAAGACATAGCAATATTTTTGTTATCAAGGTTTATAAAGCTTCTCATTGTTAGATCAAAAGTCAATGAAAAATCAAGCATCCCATTCTAAATTTCTTAGCTTTAATTGTGCACGTAAAGGACAATCTGAATGCTTGCAACTTGTTATTAGTCTGCTGGCTTTGACAAATGTTACTATTCCAATTATTTTGTGATAGCCCACTAGTCTTCTGCCATCCAAAGCAGCTATCAAAATAATACATAGACATTAATCAAGCTCTCTTTTAAAATACAGAATATGTTACTTCATATCATTATGTTAATCTGTTAAACAATCTTTTGTAATTGGAATTGCTGTACATGATGGAGACCTATCGTTTCTGCTTTTAAAACCTGAATATACAAATTCATGCAGTGTTATGTCACCTGAAAATATATTATACAGAATTTGTATTTTATTTTCCAATACATTGTTTTAGTACATTTGTTAAATACAATGTTTATAGGTACATTAGCTACATTATTACCTATAGGTACATTACCTAAAGGTTCTAAATCCTTTTTAAAATTACCTGGAAAAACAAATATATACCTAATACACCTATTTATGTTTATTTAAAAACAAGATGTATTTTTCAACATAGCTTAGAGGCAAACAATAATAATTGTGAAGCCATAATATTATGTAGTTATTTACTTACTCATGTAGTGTGTGCCAAAGAATTATGTTTCCTATTTTAATATCATTAATCACTCACAAAATAATTATTAATGAACTATGCGTGTTTTACCAAAATATACATTATTACATTAACAATAGAATATTACTTACTTATTACAATCATAAACTTGTTTCTGTTCGTTTACAGAATATATGTGTGTTTGTTTATTTATTTATCAAAGACACAAACAGATTGTTGACAAAATACACACAAAAAATAAATAAAAAAAACATACATTGATTCGGCCAGGCCAACACCCCAATTAAGTGTATCTACAGCATACACATATTAATGTTAACAAAAGAATGATAGAAAAAAAAACAATTTATCAATTATTCATCTCGTAACTTAAATTGAAATAAAAAACATATCTCTAACATAAAATATGAAGTTGTATGTGGTAGAAATGATATTGTTTTTTTTTCAATATAAAACACATAATATGATTATACAATATTAATTTAACGAAATTTTAGAGATGATGAATGATATCTGTTTGGCGTTCCGTTCTCTCTGCCTACCCCACTTGGGATATGGCGCGAGGGTATAGTATAGTATAGTATAGTTATACAATATGATGAAAATTATTGGTATTGTAGAGACTGAAAACATTGGTGTGGAGGTAATGTCCGAGTTCTGCTAATGAATGTGTATAAAATATTGTAAGATCGTAAGCACCCACCGTAAATATGGATTACACGGTAAAATGAATCATCAATATTTTGTACAAAAAAATATATCAATATCTTCAATGACAACATCAGTTATAAGTATTAAACATTCTCATAGGTAATTATGATCTTTTTTATAATGAAATGATTAGTTAGTTGAACATAAATAAATAAATAAAAAACGAAAATTGATTGCGTAATAAATTATTTCAATATACAGGAACATTTTCGTTTTCAAGAGGAGGAACCTATGTATAGTTGCACTTTCTTTCAAGGAGAAAACTCTATAAGATATCAGCTTAAGATGTTGAACATTTGTTTACCATGCAACGCCGGGTATAGATATTAGATAATAATTATTTAAATAATTTTTAAGTGTAAAAGTACTTAGGTACATGGTTATATAATGAACATACTGACAGATTATTAGGTACTCTAGTACTCACGATTTTAATTTTTTTGAACTTGAAACTTCATGATTATGTTTGAAATTCAAATGCCACACAACCAAATCAATATTCTGAAAGGTACTACATATTATTAAATTCTGACATTTAATCCTGGTGTAAAAGAGTTTGGATTAGTGACGTAAACAATCGAATCCTTGATTTCCAACAATCTTTCTTAAAAGAACCTTAGTTACCGAAGTATTTTAAATGACATCACATAAAATCAATTTTAAAAGAGTTTAAAATAAATCATAACCAATTCATAAACATAATAATCTACCTTCATTTTATTTAGTCAGCAATACTGAACATTATAAGCAAAGTAATTTTCATTTTACCATAATATGAATTGATAAATATAACGCTGAATGCTGAACGTGATGAAGAAAAACTAAGTGAATCAGTTAAATTTATTCACTTTAGTAGGTAATAATTCACATTAATCATACATAATATGTACCACTATTTTAGAGAGATTTTTCTATATTAGAACTGGACTTTTTTCAATTTTCTATTTACTACCCGTAAAATATTATGAAGTATCTCTGAGGTGCTTTGGTACGAGAATGAATTTAAAAAAGTTTTTCCCTAGTCTCCAACAAGAATACCGTATAAGAAAATAGTAATTTCCAGAATTTGTATACCTACCTCGATTAATATAGAGCGATTGTGCAGCCGTAAGACTCATTATGCATTCGATAGATCGAATTAGATCAAACTAAAAACGTGATTGATATTAGTAAATATCTCATACATCAGGCGATCTAGTATTAGGTATTTTTTCTGTAACAGTCATAATTATAATAAAATTAGGCAGCTAAGTAAATTTTAAGTATAAGACCTATACATCACTAATAGGCAAACGACAAATAACGCGGTAAAATATGTAAGCTACATATGTGTAAGATCTTTGGAGAAATAGTTTGAACTGTACCAGGAAGAGAGATACAAAAGAGACAGTACTAAGAGACGCAGATGAATTTGGTGGGATAAGCAAAAAATTAATAATTTTTACCTACGTAATGCACAAGGACTGTCGTATAAAAATATGGAAACACATAATATTATTGTTTGTGTGTGAAAGTGCTTCAACAAATTTAGAATAGATGGCGAAATCTAACAATTTTCAAGGAGAGAATATTATACTTTTCTCCATATTACGATAATCAATATTATAACTATATTAATATAAGAACTTATTTAGAAAAAAAATCATATGAAGTTTTTTTTCCAAATAACAGATTAGTGATTTTGATACTGTGAATTAAAATAGTTACATATTTTTATTTCGTACAAAGATCCCTGTTAAAAACTAACATTTCGATATTGCATAAGGTATTTTTATCATTACTATGACATCATGTAATTATTGGGTAATTACTTCTATCATTACAGTGCATTGATTACAATAATATTTTCGTTATCATAATGATGTTATTTTTCATTTGTACATACAGTTTAAGTAAACATAGAAAGATGAAGGTAAACTCTATACCTACCTAGATATCCTAAGATTCCTAAGTTCGAGTAGGTATTTTTAATTCAGCGGAAATAACTTACCTACTTCTTTGTACTTAGTAAATATAGTCTTACCTACATCAAAGCAATTGTTGATCTTGTTGAATTTTGACTGATGGACTGATAAAAAATAATATTAGGTACGCTTCTGGAGTGCACCGTATTCTGGTGATTGTTTCCCTAAATATGATATATATGTTTTATCACCTGATTTTTTTTTAAATAAGTTGTTAATTTACACTGATGAAATAACTGTTAATTCAATGCATTCCTGTGTTGATGTAGTTCATACAGAGATAATTTATTTTTCATATGTAGAATACATTATTACTCCTACTTTTTATTTTGTTTGTAATTATAGAGGAGATAATAAAATTTTATTTAATTTATTATTTAGATACAAAGAAAATCGTTCTATCGACATCTGCTTTACGAACACAATATGAATAGAAGCTTAATAAAAACAGACTGAAAAAGTATTTTTCTTAATCGCTTTGGGCAGCAAGAATCTTACTCAAACGTATGATCAAGTACACTACAATTAAGATTTGATTAAATACATAATTTACCTGATTCAATAATACTAGTTTAAGGTATATTATAATGTGATGAATTTACATGAAGCATAATAATCAATATGTAAAATGATGTGATTGTACAATAGAACGTATTAGGAATATTTTAATAATATATTGTCCCAGTGAACTATTATCACATCTCACTGGTATTGATTCATAATAACATTCAAATTAATTATTCATTATTAACAATATCACGTTTTTTCTCCCTTATGTATAAATATTACTTATAAGTAAATTAATTGCAAATATAAAAATATCCCTAATCACTAGGTAGGTACATTCTCTTAGACCTTTAAATCCACATATTTGTTTTTATTTCCAATATGCAATGATAGAGATTATCTTCCATTCAAAAAGTTTTCGATAACATGGACTTGACCCTCTTTCCCAATATACAATTTATGTGTCAATGGAATCAGAGTATACAGGACACCATGAGATACTATATCGATATTGTCTTCGATTCTCAGCTGGGTTTAATATCCAGCTGGGTCGTAGAGATTCATTCCAAGTCTTCGCATCCAGGGTTAAGAAAAACTTCTGTAGTACACTATACTACAATTTATCCTAACGCCGTATCCAAAGTGGAGTAAGCAGAGATGCGGAAGCCATATAGATCTAATCCTTCCTTCAGATAAGTACATCCTCTTCGTCATCTTTTCATCATTCATTCGTCACACATGTCAAAACCGTCTCTGCAAAACTGTATCACCAAAATTGAAACAGCATGGGTTGTCTGGAAACCATAAGCTATACTGACCTCTATGTATGGCAATAAGTGTAAAAGAATTTAGCAGATTTAATTAGCAATCAAAACACAACCGAAATACACATCTATGTTTACCATTCATGTTTAATGTCTTATCATAAAATTATGTCACAAGTTCAATCAACTCACCCGGCCCGCCTATCGACATACCTACATATTACATATTTTAATGAACGCACCTATCTACCTGAAATCAGGGGCACAAAGGTGAAATAGAAAAATAAGTTTATATGTTGCATAAATATTTCTCACGCATATCTTCATTATTCATCATCATCATCATCATCGCCCTCAACGCTCCTCTCGGGAGCACATGGCAGAAACCAGCCTCCTCCATTCAGAGCGTCTCTGCGCCAATTGCGTCACCTCTTTCCACGACATTCCCTGCGCTCTGCGCATTATTCATACATTAGTAGGTACTAATCTTTCTCCAAAAATCAATACCTTTTAGATATTTCAAATGAACGAAAAAGTATAACGAATAAATAGATTGACATAAAATACTTAACTGATTTTATTGGTTAAATCAACATAGGTATATAGTCAGTTTCATATTGAAGAAGGATTTCTTGTTGAGAAACTGATTTTGTGTAATAAATATGCTCAATGAGTATAGCTCTAAACAAGGTAGATAAAATTTGATTTTATGTAGTAATGAAATCTCCGTAATACAGGAGAGACGATGGTCCTGGCTGGGACATGTTTTGAGAATGCCTAATGATAGTTGGCCAAAAAGAGCACTGTTCTTCCGTCCGCAGGGGTTCCGTCGGCCCGGGCGTCACTCTTTCACAATACACCGTTCCTATGACAATGATATCAGAGCGCAAGGAATGTCGTGGAAAGAGGTGACGCAATTGGCGCAGAAACGCTCTGAATGGAGGAGGCTGGTTTCTGCCCTGTGCTCCCGAGAGGAGCGTTGAGGGCGATGATGATGATGATGATGAGTAATGAAATGTAGGTATATTTATACTATGCCTAGATTAAAACTTTATCAAAACGTTATTTTAATAATTTTATGAATCTTTTACAGCAATTCTTTAACGTGTCATTATATTGATATCCCTAAAACAAAAATATCTCAATTTATGTGCTTACCAGTTAAAACATCCCATACTAATTTAGCATTCATAGGCGGAGGTTATTAATTAAAATAAGCTTTATTTATTAGTTTTGGGTAATTGGAATAATAAATACTCCCAACTTCATTTTGTAAAAGAGAAAGAGTGATGTAACATTTATTTTTGAATTGAGAGGTAGGTACGTAATTTACGGAATTCTAAAGATACTTGTAGCTCGCCTAAGTTAGCTTTCAGGGTTCAAGTATAATTTTACCTATTTTATTTATGATATTATTTAGATAGTAGATAAAATTTGACATTCACAACTAGAAATAAATATAATGGAAATAGTTGTAAGTTCATCATACTACCCCATCTTTGCTTGTCTAGTACTGTCCATTTAAATGTCTAGATTTTCAAACATCTTACTGATAAAAAGTACAGATTTTTCAGGCCAAATATTACCATTTTTTTTTAAATATATATCTGGGTTTTGTTCGTTATAAACCCAAATACAACCTTATACACCTTTCACAGTAAGCTACTAAAAGCTTGTGTCGTGAAAGGGGAGTTTGCCGGCACCTGGTATCGAACCACCGACCCCATGTTCACGAGGCTGAGACTCTACCTCCAGGCTACCGACGAACTCAATTAATTATCCGATACAGAAATAAAAAAAAATTAGAAATATGTCTTATTCCATAAAATAGGTATTTATATAAAATCATGTCACCATAGTATATTTAATTTAATTCTCTATTTACAATGACTCATTTGAATATTTTTGATTGACATAATTATAATTATCTCATCTTACACTTATTTTACCTGTATGACTATATATTTATAAATCCTCTATTTACAATGACATATTTGAATGTTTTTGATTGACTTATGATTGTTTCACTTACACTTACATATTTTTACCTGTGATACTGTACTTGATATAACAAATTTATTGTGTAGTTTTTGTTGTTTTTTGTTTTTAATATGATTGTTAACATGTCAAAGGCTAACGCCGTAAGTATATGAAATAAAAATAAATAAAATAAAAAATGTATTATTTATCTAGAAGTTAATTTTTCTCCTTTACAAATGATACCAAGACATCGGACCTCCGATTAAATGATAATAATCTGGCAAACTGATAAATAGGACAACTTAATTTTTTTACCTCATTAATTAATTCAATGGATCATGCTACATATCAAGGGCAGATTTAATTTAACAGTTGGTAGATAATAAATATATGTATGGTTATTTAATTAATTTTGGGTTGATCTTCTAGTTATCATTAAAATAAATATATATGTTAGGTATATAGTAGCAAAATGTATTTAATACTTCCCCCACACTGTATTCCAAGGGGGGTAGGCAAATAAGACAGAATGCCACACAGCTTATAATACCAATAAAAAATAAAATGCTACAACATGTAAATTTTAGGATAGATAAGTTCGATTTCCTTATTTTTTATGAAATTAATTTCCTTATTTGTAAAAAGCAGATAGATAATTTGTGTAACGTTACGTATAAAACATTTAAGATTTTCAATTCAGCAAGGAGGTAATCAATTTATCCTGGATGTTTTTTTTATGGACAGCATACAATCTATGGCTTGTATGTAATCAACATACAAATAGTCCACTAGTTGTCTTATATGTGGGAAAAGCCAAGAGATAGACAGTTTATTTATTTAATAATGCACTCAATCAGTAGTAGGATAAATATAAAATACCACAATACATATAACACTGTTCACTGGCAACACTATTATATGTAACTACCTAATTAATATTCGCGCCATCGACCGAAGCGGTAAATAACCTCACAATAAATGTGACTTTTTTCCATGGCATCGAAATGAGGTTACAATAGCTACTTGCCTATGGTTCCTCCTTTTGTAATGGCTACCCATCAACAGCCAGAAAACATTTTGATTTCGCATTGTTTGATTTTTAAAATTCAAAGCTTGTCGTGTCGAATGTCCTCTCATTTATTATGGCTACCAAATATTATAATATAATGTAGCCGTTGGCCATTAGGTAACTACCTGGATGGATACAGTTTGTTCATGATGAACAATGAAATATTTTTTTGAATTTAAATTGCCTATTATTAGATGGAAAACTAATAGAGGTAGTAAACACATACAACACTTCCCTGAACAAATTTGTCTGTGGGTGCATTAGCTTGATAATAGTAACCTTTTGAGAGTCAATAATATTCATGAATATTTTTGACAGTTAAAAAGTGGCGAGTTTACATTAAGGAATATTGAAGACATTCAGTCGAGAGACTAAGGATTCGAATCTGGTTTCTAAATCCTATTTTGAATTAATGCTATTTATATTTGAACTTCTGAACTTTATATACTTAAACGTTGATTCCTATTTATCTTTTAAGAAAAATCATATCCAAGTTTTATCATAAAAGTAATTATTCATTAATAAAGCTTTCCTCTCCCTCTACCCTACTTATTCCCTTGGAAAACAATAAAAGTTCTTTTTGTGAAAAAAATATGTAGTAGATAAAAAATATCTAGTGGATAAAAAGGTCAGTAACATCGAAGTACTTAGGAGAGCCGGAGCCAAGAGAGAGCTGTTGTCGATTGTCAAAGTGAGGAAGGTCTCATATTTGGGTCACATGCTGCGTGGAGAGAAGTACCGTCTCCTCCGCCTTATATTGGAGGGCAAGGTAGAAGGAATACGGGGAGTTGGCAGAAAGCAGATGTCCTGGCTGCGCAATATTAAACCTGACACGGCACAGAAAGAAGAAGAAGTGGATAAAAAAAACTTCTTTTTCATCCAACGTAGCAACAAATAATTTTCATTTCACATAATATTATTCCCAACTAACTAATCAGAAATAGTTGTGAAAACAATGAACAAAATATATTTAAAAAAAACCGAGATTATAATAATAATATTATGTATAGAATGGTAATATGGATAAATAAAAAGAATAATTTTATATGTAGTTTATCTAATAAATTAAAATAAAATTGCAAAGGACATACAGTTATTATTAATGTAGACTATTCATTCTGTACGCAGTAATGCGGTAAGATCTGAAAGGCCAGATAATATTATTGTAACTCTGTTTTTATATTCATTATTTTACATTGATTTCCCACAGTACAGGATAATAAAACTGTTTCAATCACGTAAAATGTTCAACTTTATTTTTCTCATAGTGCATACAATATTTTCACCGACCGCATAATATTATTTTTTTAATGTTTGTTTATTTGTGTGTTTGATAATTTTTTTCAATGTGACAAGGAAACGCTTGTGACAGTTTGTTTTATATAAATAAAGTGGTCCGATAAACTAATTACAAAATCTAAGAAGTGTGATATCAATATACTTTATTAAATAAAAAATAATTGTTTGCAGGTAACAAATTTAGTTCAGTGATGAGAATTAAATGATTATTTTGCTTCTAAATGTGATTTAATGATATAAAATGATTTTATTATTGCATTTAAAATGCCCACTAGATACCATATTTATGGAAAACCTCTACTTCTACATACCTCTATATACAGATAGTGTGTATTTTACACCACAAAATAAAATCCGTATGCTTTTTGCAAACAATACATTAACTAGCTACACCTCTGGTTTAAAAAAAATGTGATAATAGTGTTACAGCTATAAAAATAATGAAATGAAGCTAAAAAAAAAACATAAAAAAATTGTTCAAGATTCAATCGAATACGAGAAGATTATGTACTAGTATTTATAATAATTAGTCTCTGGACACAACATGCTGATAAACTGGATTATTTACGCGTGTGTACGTCTGATATTAAGAATATGTTGGCATTATAAATTAGATATAAAATCGCTTTATTATATCAGCTGTCATACACTAATGATTGTTAATATAATACGACTCTTTGAAAAGAGCCTAGAGAGCCTAGACATCAACGATTATGAAACCGTAATACGAAGAGATCCTAGACGAACGTTGTGAATCAAATAAGAGGCATTAATTGTATCAGTGCACACGTAGTAGAATTCCATAATTATGTAATTTGAAACAAGTGTCTCTTTCTAATCATAAGGTCACGATCAATCGATTGATAATGACCTTATAAGTCGAAAGACGTCTCTCTGCGAATTAACAATCAATAGTAGAAAGAAACACTTGTTTCAAATAACATAACAAATAAGAGGCCTTAGAAATGTAGAATCAATAATTGACAGAAGAATATTCAAGATAGTGTTTATAACCGAAATAAAAGATGCTTGAAACTGCATGCGTTAGAGGTGATTCTTGATCAAGAATCAAAATCTCAAGGATGACAGTGTATTGCAGTATTGACATGCTTGTATGAAGTATGTACGAGGTAAAAGATGTTTCCAAAATTTCAATATTATGATATAAGATTAAAAGAGATGGTTGGTATTTTTTCGAGTGCCAGGTACGAAATAGTTGTATTAGAATATAATATTATTTGTAGGACTTGTCGCCTGCATACTTTCTCACGTGATAAAAATTAGTCAATGTTTTACATTTGAACTTTTTGTAAGAGACTTTATTAAGTTTTTATCTTTGCAAGATGATATTACAAAATTTCTGTAGTGACATATTTATTTTGTATGCGCGAAGGAACTCAGTAATGCAGGATAATCGAATAAATACATTACCAATAATTATCTACATTCAAAAAACATTTAGAAACTTTTAACAATTATTATAAATATTATTTTATTATGCACCACAGAAATAAATTCATTTACTGAATCAATTAGCCGTGGACCAATTATTTATTTATTTATGAATGGTAAACAAGTTATTTATTTTCAAACTTATTTTTTTCTATGTACCTACCTACCTACAAAAAGTTAACAAAAATATTTGTTAACTAGTGAAATAACTCGTTTCTATTCATAGAATTTTTTATTACCTTTTCAATCCTGAAAATGTTATGTGTGCCACCGGAATTATACAATTATTTTAAATAGTATTAATTATGTCATAACTTCACTTTTCGTTCACTTTTCAATAACAAAATGGAAATTAAATTTAATATTGGTAATTCTATGTTCCCATTTCTATACGACACAAAGCAGAACAGAATACTATTTTAGACCAAATGGACCAAAAACGTGTCATTATTCGAAAGTTGTACCATACATTTTGAATTTCGATTTCGTAATCCACCATTTTACTAACTTATGCAACCGCCATTTTGTTTTCATCGAGTGACATCACGGCGAATGCTTCTTCCCAGTGTTACAAGTAATGAAATTAAAGCAATAATAATATTATGTAGGTAAGTACTTGGTATTATGCCATTATAAGTACAATTACCATTAGGTAGTTTCTACGTGGTTGTATTAGAATTACTATGGCAGCAGGCATGTGCCAGTTATCCACCATAGAAAAGACCACTGCGTCAATGTATAAAATTGAGACATGATTGGATACTTCGAGTAGAAGTTATAATGTTGGCTCTTAGTAAAATTCATAGAATAAATAAATACAATGTCGCTTAAAAATTAGTATTTATGGATTCATTGTCATATTTTCAGTATTTTTCAATTTAATATGCATGTTATGTTAACACCATAATCATTTATTAAATATTTTAAAGCAACATTATCATATCTATACATCAATTAAATAAACTATGAACCATTAAAAATATTCATGATACTTAAATAGTATTTAATAATAACTAAAAAAATCAATAAACACATAAACAACACGATCTTTGGAATTTGACGAAAAACCAGAATTTAAATTCGAGACATAGTTATGAATATAAATAAGTTTTGCTAAAAATAAAGAGAATAATTATAATATTAAATAGCTCATAAATTGTGTCTACATACGTTTTAGCAGACCGCAACCGGTTTAGAGATATTGTCACTGCTTCAATAAAACAAACAACTTATCAGCTGTCAAAGTATGTCTTTGAGTATATTAATATATACAGAAACATAATAATAGTGAAAAGTTGTTCTGTCTTGTCAATTTTCTTATAGTATGTTTACTAGATTGCTTTAAAAACAATAAGGTAAACCGTAATATAAATGATTAATTCTAGTGATCAACCACGAACCTCGTATTATTGTGATTATTAGAATTTCAAATATGTATAATTATTATAAATTGGTTGGTTATACATATTTATAGTTGCCGAATTTACTTCCGTTAGGAATACATAGAGAAAAACAATTTCTTTCATGTTTACCCGAAATGATTTTTTTTTGAGTCATTATTGTTTACGACATGAAACTATAGGTATGTATATAATAATTGCGAATCGAAATTCAAACAGTTATAATTATAATCTGTTATGTTTTTTTTAATGTAACACATCATTTAAAAACAAATAGTTATTTCACATGAGGTTTTTATAACATTATCTTGAATCTGCAGGAACTATTACAGCATTACTGCCAAATCAATAATTAATATTTTTCCAACATATATGAATCAGTAAATTTGTTACTTTTTTATAGTAAATTCCCTTTACAGATCAGTAAGTGTAGTGTTTACTATATCTAGGTAATATTGTGTGTAGTAAACTGCGTAGGCGGCGCATAGGTCCGTCAGGCCGTCGGAGGTTGTAGACCCCAGCGCAGAACACGTGACTGCTGCTAAAGTCCCGTTAGTCTGCGAACCCACAATAACATCGCGGCAGATACATAGATGCATACCTACCCACCTAACTAAATAAGTACATACCTACATACCTAATGTTGTTTTGACTATGATGTGACTTCGCAGCATGCATTAGATCAGGGGTTCTCACGTGAGTTGGAAGCAAAGGACATGCCATCCTTTATAGGCATATTGTTTCAGCCCAGCCCGATGATTTCATTAAGTATTCCGATTTTAAGATTTTCTATCTTACGCCCTGATTAGTCATATGCGTATGAATATTAGTCATCCTTAGGAGAATGTATTCCAGAAAAGTCTAAGATTAATTAATGACTAACACTTTCCACTTTAATTAAATTTATATATTTTAAAAAAATGTTTACACAGGATGATTTACTCTGACTCAATACATCCATACTAGGAAATCGCCAATCTAAGAAAAATTAAGATACATTGTTATCTATTTATATGTATAAATGTATCATCACTACATTAAAAAAATTGCATATAAAAAGTATACAGATTATTCTTATTGTGACAAAAAAAATCAATTTAGAATGCAAGGCATTTCTCGCAACTATAACACAGAATAAAATAATTGATCTTATAGAAAAAGTTTTACGAATATATAATTTTTTCACAAAAAAGCGTAGAGATATTTATCCCATGAAGCACCCGGTAAACAATTGGTCTCCCACTCTTATCCGTAAGTTTTCGAGTGTCCTGTAAAAGGCAAGTGTTCGAAAAAATAAGACATTTTTTCATCTTAAATTCAGTGATGAGTCTTGCCACCATCCTAAATGTCTTGATTTTATATTGGCACGGAGAGGACAGCTTGTATGTTTATTATATGCAGCTGGTCTGCTGGCTACCCCACTTGTGGGATGTGCCGTGATGGTATGGTATGGTAGATATTTATATATCAGAGACTATATAATCATTGATTCAATATTATTACATTGTCATTTTTGTTTATATCTGTTGAAATGTTTTAAACTTCTGGTAAACAATACAAGTAACTTTCTTCTTATCTATATAATGTATTAGATAGATATTATATTCCTTAACCTAACATTGGCCTATAATAATAATAATACAATTCATTCATTCTTTCACGATTTTGTTGGATATCCAAGTATTACACCACACACAAACAATGCTATATTCTGTACATAATATCTATTCAATATAACAAATAATAATATGAACATACTCGTAGACACCCAGATAATATGAAAATCATACAATGAATATTTAAATATCTCTCAATCTAGGTATCTTTACTCAAAATTTAACGAGAAAATATATCAATTATGCCTGCGACTTTCATTTAATATTACCAATATGTATTAATTGACTGCCGAATTGATTAGTTTGGAAGATTCTTTTTTACAATATTCCGCAAAAATATATGCACATAGTCTCAGCCACCACTTGTGGAAGGTGCCGTGATGGAATGAGAAATATTCTCAGTTTTGTAGAATAAAGAAAATAATAATAATAAAAATCCTAATTTCATAAAAAATCAACATTAGTAAATAAACATTGCAGATTTCAAACCAAACTAATAAATTTGTGCAATAGGCGAGTTTAAAATACTCGTATTCTTTTCTAAATTTTTCTATTTGTGAGTACCTACGGTCCAAGCAGTAGGTAAGTGATTAAAAACGTAATTGCATTAGTGAACCGTTTAAATACTTTAATAAATAATGTGTGTAATACGTACAAACGAGTACTTTAACAACATTAGATTGATAGAACCCACTCACTTAAGTATATCAAATACCTAATTATACAAAATCCTCACTTCGTTTTTTACTCGTTATTCATAGAATGTAAGGTAGTACCTACTAGTATTTCCACAACAAAACATCTCATCTCTAAATTGTAGACGAGAAGTTGCAATGATAATACATAATATATATATATATATACTAATTTGTACTTTATATACATTTAATTCGACTTGTCACGAATAATTGAACAATTATAAGGAATATAATGTTTTCAGATAGTTGTAATACATACTTTTATAAAAGTTATATCTAAAACAAGATCAAAGTACTGGATGAACCAAAAATACTTCCAAATAAAACTTAAAAAATCAATATTTTTATTACAATAAAATTAAACCGGCTCTAGACAAAATGGTCCGATTACATCAAAAAAGTTACGAGCAAGCACTGGAAGAATGTTATGGAATGGAAAATGGAAAACTTTGTTTTGTTAAGTCTAAAAAGGAGGCCTTCGTCTAATACTAGACACGAGAAGAAAGGGCTTAAGCAAACAATTAAAATTGAAAAATAATTTGAATTTTAAATAATTATGAATCTGAATTAATAATGAGTTAATTATGAATGTTTCTCCAATGCAGGTGAATGAGTTTAATTTTCATTTATCATGTACTTTTTGTATCATCTTGTACTGAATACAGTTTCTTAATGTATTATCGGAAGAACTTTAAGATTTACTGTTAAATTCGATACAAATCCAATTTATCTCAATCCATGTTAACAAATTTTACAAACGTTAATTAATTTTATGCACACAATAATACAGTGTAATGGGATGAAATAAATGTAAATACCAATTAAATATACTTGCTATTAAAAACTCATTAAGCCGTTTAAGTCTTTTAGAATTTGCTAAAAAAATAAGGAAATCGTTAAACAGGTTTATTATTTACTACTTATCTTCCTATACAGTTAAACATATTCACTGTTATTTAGAATCGTGGCATAAAGTTATACCATGGTTTATACCACGGAATAGGGAAAATCTTATTTAGAAACGTGGTATAACCGTAATCTGTGGTATAAACCATGGAATAACGTTATACCACACTCGGGGGTAGTTTAACTATAGCGCAATTTGACATTTGTAATTTTTGCATTGTGAGTGTGGAGCTGAACGTTATTATATGTGTAGAGATGGAGATTTTGATTAAATATATGTAAATATATTGTTATATACATTGATAATTATTATGCTTACTTGTTATTTTTTTGGGTCTTTGTTAGTTCATTGTTGTTAAGCTTTGTTTATTTATTGTGTTTGATTCGTTTATGATTGCATTTTATCCTCCTAAGAGGGGCATCGAAGACGTAAATGTAGCATAAAAGATTCCCACGACGCGGTATTGGCCGGCCAGCCCTTCAGGCTGCTCAATAGGGCCCGCCCGTGAGGACAAAAGTTTTGCTTAGAAGAGCGGATAAATAGAAGACTTCTGAGATATCCGGGTATGGGAGGGAGTCTTCAATATGTATTTATATATAAATTTTATCACCGATCTTATCAATACAAACAAATCCAACTACGAAACTAACGCGCCAAAACGTCATCTAAACGTCACATGTCCATAGTAAACACGGCGTTGTACCAACATAGCGCCGCTAAAAATAGTGTTACCATATGAAAACCGTGGTACAACCATGGTATAATAAAACTGCAGTTTATTTTTTTTTCTAAATAACAATATGTTATACCAGGCACAACAAATTATACCTGGCATAACTATACCATAGTTTATACCTAGAATAGCGTGTTTTTCTAAATAACAGTGATTGTGGATAGACAGTTGTCAAGTTAGGGTGATAATATATTTTGATTAGCTGGAAGATATTGCCTCCAGGCTCGCCTGTTTCTCATGATTTTGTTTTGATTAATAAAGGGTTATTATTATTATTATATTTCTAGGTAAAAAACATTGCCAAAGGACAGAAATATTTAGATGACATGCTATTTGAAATGACCTATGTCTAACAGTACATAGGCTAAAGAATGGAATAAATTTATAAATAGTACCTATGTATTTCTTATATAAAATTTTCAAACTCTGTTCCTGACTATCTTTAAAAATAAGATATTCAAAATTATGGCATCCATTTTATGTGTAGGTATTTTAAGCACTAAGAGTTTTAAGAATATAACAAAAAAGAGTTTTAAGAATATAACAAAAAAGAGTTGTCTCAATTACAAACATAAGTCTTTTAAATAAAATCAACCCTTTAAAAGTAGTATATATGTGTAAAAACAGGTAATAAATACTTAGTAAGAAGAAAAAAACAAACGATGAAAATAATTATGATATGTAACCAAGTAATTATGTACGAGTACCTATTATGATAGTTGTCTGTACCGCGTGGCTAATATTTAAATGAATCCACCGGGTAATAACTCTACAGCTCATAATAATAATAATAAATAAATAATTAAAGCAATCACGCGATCCGCAACAGACAGTCGCAAATTATAATTACGTAACATCCATTACCCGCGACTAAACAGTTAAATACTCGTAATAAGGAATGAAATGCATATTTATTTCTAAAGTGTTAGAATTTGATGCATTTAGAAATATTTTTTTGAAACATTGATTAAATTCTTCAACGTCAAAACTGAACAAAAAGTGTTGTGGAATTCTCAAGAAATAAATTTTCGAGAAATTTACCGAGAAAATTCTCGGTAAATTTCTCGAAGAGAGAATTTTCCGAGATATTTTTAATTTTTTATTTAACAGTATAATACCTAATAATAAATATTTTATTCAATCAATCAATAATAATGTACAAATGTTGAGACAATTTATCACCAATATGGCTACAATTAATTATGAAATCAAAAAAATGTTAGGTACCTACATAGAAAAAAGTGCTAATAACTGATGAAAAATCTTGATGCTTGACACCCCACATGCCCATATTTATGTAAAAAAAATTGCAGGTACGTATATGGAAAAAGTGTTAATAACCTCTGATATTAACACTTTTTATTGGTTAATATCAGAGGTTATTAACACTTTTATTGGATCAATCAGGTTGGCTGCGAAATGTACTGGCCGAAGGGTCATAATACCACTAAGAAAAATTATGGAGAGAAATTTCTTTTTTCACATCACAAATTATACATAATTATACATAATTCAATCTAGATAAGGGACAAAATAAATCAACGATGGGACATTACATATGGGATATCTCCCTGAAATTTCAGAATAAAATATTTCTACATATTATGTTACCTTTATCCAATAAAACATACAACGTTTATTTATAACACTTATTTACTGCAGGAGAAAAGGGCAGAAACCGCAACCTCCTCCATTCAGAGCGTCTTT
Organism: Athripsodes cinereus; assembly: GCA_947579605.1. Lineage (NCBI taxonomy): Eukaryota > Metazoa > Arthropoda > Insecta > Trichoptera > Leptoceridae > Athripsodes > Athripsodes cinereus. The sequence goes on from OX388310.1 coordinate 19,210,220, forward strand.
GAGCCATTTAGTCACCTCTTCCCGTGACACTCCTTATACTCTGATGTCATTGGCATAGGAATATTTATTGTGAAAGAAGAACGTCCAGATCGTCAGAAACCTTGTGGATAAAAAACATTGGTGTTTTTGTCCAACCATCATAAGACTCAAAACATGATCCAACCATGACCATCATCTGTCCTGTAAAACAGAGACCACAGATTTTCGCCGATTGCGTTGATGCCATGTATTATCATTTTCGACATGACATACAAGTACGAGTAGGTACATAATTATATTCTTCCAGTTCATTGCGACTTTGCTGTGTTGCATTCATCCATGCATTTTGCAAAGTACAAACACGTAACATGCTTTACAACATCTACATCAATACTAATAATAATAATACCATAATAATATGTATACAGCGGGCCTACCAGTGGGCCAAGTTCAATGCTATGACGTTGGTTGTTTGTTTGTTGGTCGGTTATTTAATAACAAAACAGTCCTGGTTGTTTGGCGGAACAAGGTCACCTTGTTGGAACGTGTCTACAAACAGTATAACTAATAATATTAATATGTTTTATAATTTGATGTAATTATAAGACTGCCATCATGCGAACATATTGTGACAATATAAAGAATTCAAAATACAAAGACAGTTCTACAAGGGAAAGTTATCTGTACAGCTATAAACTATCAATTTTTAATATCTGTTAATCCCTAACATTAGCTCCAGAACATCAAAGCGTTGATAATATTGAAAAAAAAAAAAAAAAAAAAAAAAGAGGTAGCTCGCTTAGCGCAGAATCATTTTGAATAGACAAAAAATATTTTCACACTTTTCTCACAAAAAATGCCCTGAAGAGAAAAAGAAACGTGAAAACTCTATACTATTACATATCTTATAAATAGCGAAGGCAAAGACCTGAATGTACATAATAAACAATAAATAAAAAGTTCACCCTTTCAAAGCCACAAGTAAATTTATATAAAAAAAAATCAATGTACTAATTATTGCCCTCTAATATCTTAGATAAGTATAACTTAATTGACAAATTTAAAATTGTCTTAAGTTGTTTCTTAAATTGCATAAGTGGTTTGTTCAGCCAACTCCAATTAAAAATACATCTTAACGTCAAATTATGAGCACAGTTGCATTTATAAAAGTATGTAAGTGCTGATTCAAAAATTATATTGATTGTGCATATATTATTATAAGAGGTGCACTTTTTACAACAATCACCACAGTTTGTTTATTTTATGTTTATATTTTATATATTGTCTGAATACTCTGCAAAGTCCTATAATTATATTTTCTTTTTGGTCGTATGTGAAGTGTGTTACAAGCTTTATATAACAATCTCAATCCAAACACGACCACGCGTCTCTGTGTCAATTAATTATTACAAAATTATTATTTGGAGGGCAGATGCTTCAAATAACTCGCAAAATTACATGCACATCTGTATAAATATACAGGTACACATTCACGAATACAGTAAAGTCAAAATACGTTATCAATTTCTTGAAGTTCAATATCGTGAGTTGACAAATGGAATTACACTTAAATGGTTTGGGATCAATTTGGAAAGAATTAAAAAAAAAAAACAAATTGATAACAATAATAATAATAACTAGACAACTTTTTGAAGATGCGCCGTTTTGTTTAAAAACCACCGCAAGGGCCCATTCAAGAATCATAACACCTCCTGAACGATAGGGGCTTCAACCTCGCCTTGAACACCTCCACACTCTCCAGAGTCCGCAAATCATATTGATGGTAAATTGACTTGGAAAAAGAAAGGAAATAAATGTTTATTGTGCTATTTTTTTTAAATATATTAAAGGTATTTTCTCTGTTGTCACAGCTAAAATAATTTTATACTCATTATTAAATGATTTTTATTTATTTTTTCTTCACTCATTTTCATAGATATTTTTTAACTATGACAGGAATTTTGATTTTCTTTGTACAAACATTGAATGTTATTTTTCGTTCTGTAAAATGATCGCCAAAGAATATTTCGTAAAGGCGCCGACAAAGAATACATAGTTCTCATACTCGTTTCTGTAAGTTTTAGAGTATCCTGTAAAAGGCAGTAATCTGTAAATCATCCCTTACAAGAAATTGAACATCTATTATAAGGGATGCCTCGAATCCTCAGTGCCTTAACCTTTACAGACACGAAGAGAACTTTCATTTTATTACATACAGGAAGCTAATCATTATTTCATACCATCATTACTTGTCTGAAATATGGTGTAGTACGAATGAATACATGAAAGAATGAGAATCATTCTATCATTTGTTTCTAGCACTTATAAACATCAGCTTCATATTTAACTTTGACGGAATATTGTAATATGGGAAATATTTGCATGTGCGACTAAAATAATAAATGGTCTACTAACAATTTAATATTTTTTTTTATGGAAAAAAACTTAGTTGGTGACTTATATCGAGGGGGAAAAATCATACCGAAGTGGATAAAATAGTAAACGAGTGACGAAAATAATTAACTGAAGGACTTTATCGACTGAATGATAAAAAATACCTATAAAAGTACGTAAACAAAATTTTTCCTCTATCGTTTACCTAACTATCAAGAAGATGAAGTAAGTCATCAGCGGGGTTTGAACCTGTGAAAGCTGTCACCTAAGTTGTTTGATTATGGCCACATAAACTGAATAAGTTGTCGCTCACTTTAGTATTATGTCGTCGCTCAAATTTAGTCGCACAGTAAGTATTTTTCATATTCATATACACAGTTTGTGTAACCAGTAATTTAAGATTATTGTCACTCGTTTAAATATTACCCTTAATAATCATTTCATTTTTGAAGTTTGAGACGCGCATGTATGCAAAAATATTATTTATAATGACATAACCTGTAATAGGGGAACATAATTTTAATAAACGCAATCATGCAATATTTTGGTAGAAACCACCTGTCAGATTTAGGCCAGTATAATAATTAAGCGGATTATTATTTATTTAGAAAACACATTAGCGCATAAAATTATCCAAAGACACGCGAATTTTCTAAGAAATTATTCTGAAATAAAAAAAAAAATACAATACATTTTTTAGATAGCACCTTTGCGCTATAAATAATTGGGTGAACTTGAAACATGTACCTATGCACAAGATGTTTTTGCTGCAATTTTTGATGCAATCAGGTTAATGTTCAACCCTTTTCGAAAATCATTAAAGCTATGGTGTTTTAACAACTTAAATCATATAGAAATAACTTTTGCTTCGTTTTATGACTATAATTTTAATTCAGCAAATTTAAAAATCAACTTAGAATTATATAGTCCGCATTTTTTGAAATTATGGGGTAGAGAATTACTTGTCAATAATTTTGCGACAGCTGGTGAATGATTTAGCTTTACTTTAATTTTGTTCTACTTGTATTAGATATATCATAATTGTAATAATTTACCATATTTTACAACTTTCTGAATGAGCATATTGAATTTCATCTTACTGATAGTGACTTTCAAAAATCTTCAAGGAATAGAAACGATTCTTCATGGATTTACGTTCTGCTTAGTACTTTTGGTAATAATAATACTAATAGTAATAGTAAAACTAAAGTAATAATACTATAATAGTGTCCTCCAGCATTTTATACGAAATTGCGGTTCTTATTATTTTTATTTGTGTAGATTCTGGAACAAAAACAACGTACTAATTGTATCAGTGCACACGTAGTAGAATTCCATAATTAGGTAAATTAAAACAAGTGTTTCTTTCCACTATAAATTATTGATCACGAGAAAGACGTCTTTCGATTTATCCATAGATTTTTATATATAATACCTAGATGGAGTACTCGTATATATTTTCATTGTAATAAAGTGAGGCACCATTTGTCGGCACTTTTGACAGAACGGTTGGCGAAAAAAAGTGTGGTAAATCGCTAAAAACGTCGACAAGAACTTCAAAAAAGTCCAATTACGTTTATATAAATGTAAAAATGATACATTTTTATAAAAATGCGAGAAATGGTCCATAAATGTAGGAAACACCACACGCTTTCGCCAACCGTTCTGTCAAAAATTCATAGATTTTTTGCCTCACTTTTGTAAACGTGTCAGGGTTCTAGGTTTTGTATGGAATTCTGTGGATTTATCAGGTCATTATCAATATAACTGATTTATAATGACCTGATGAGTCGAAATACTGATTGATAATGACCTGATAAGTCGAAAGACTGATTGATAATGACCTGATAAGTCGAAAGACGTCTCTCTCGTGATCAATAATTTATAGTAGAAAGAAACACGTGTTTCAATTTACCTAAAAAAACAACGTAATAAAAGAAATAAGGTATATGTAGGTATGTACTCAAACAAATAAGTAGATTAAACTGTATTCTTGTACTGTTATATTGACATCTAAAATACACAACAAAGCATCAATTATGAGAAGATGATTATAAAAACAATGACACTAAAACTGAAACAAATGAGGATTAGAAAAGAAAATCCTTTGACTCCATGCAGTAAAGCGGCTTCGATCCATAAGTAATGAAAAAAAATATGGAAAGTACCTAAGTTAATTATGCGTTGGCGTCAGAACTCAAAACAATAACTCTCACATAAAAAAAAATTGCTAATCATCTGATCTGTGAGAAATAATTTACATAAGTTATTAAAAAAAATTAGTTAATAATCTAGCATTTTTGCTCTTCTCTGATTTGGGTTTTCTGTGGTTTCCCCATTTCGCAATAAGGTAAATACCGGAGAAGTTAGATATTTATAAGTATTTTTCTTAAATTATTCTCTCGTGAATCCGTCCACAGCGGTTCACTTTCCAATAGTTTTTTATCACTGAATTATAATTACTTTCTTATCAACACGGGCTTCTCCCAACTTTCTTTTGTTCAAATCCTATAAATACTGTTTGTCTCTGTATCTTATTTTACTTTTTTACTAATCGCCTGATGATGGAGACGAGAGTCTCCGAATACTAGTACGCGAAGTTAATAAAGTCATTTGGAAGTTAACTACATATTGTGTTTTTTTTTTCAATTATATTTACATAAGCATTGTAAGATTATATTAGCTTCTGAAGTGGAGTTAAAAAAACTGTATTTAAAAAGAAAAGTTTAGTGAGTTCTCTTAAGAGACACATTAAGCAGAAATACCATCATGGTTCGGATGGCCTTTACTTCGATTCTTCGTGCTGTCATTAAAAGTAAGAAACCAGTTTTTGCAAAAGAGACACCGCAAGCAATACTACACAAACAAATAATATTATCTACAGTATTACTGCTTGTGGTAGTTTACCAACATAATAATATTGTTTTATGTTTTATAGTTAGGTACTTACACATGACCAAGTCCGATGGCAAAATAATGCATTGTGACATGTTCTCTTTGGATTTAAAATCAATACAAATATCATATAGGTACATTCATTATCCTAAAGTTTTTTGGAGAAAAAGATTTTTGAGTTTAACGATCATTTCACGTGATGTTGAAACTCAAATTTTGAGGTTAGTTATTTTCTCTGGAAAGTCTTGACACTGTAATACAGGAGAAATGACGATTCTCGCCAAACAAAATTGTCTAAATAATGACCAATGCCAGTTGACTGACAAGAGTGATGTGAAAGATTATCTCTCATTAGTTGGCATTATTATGAAAACATAGTAGGAATAATTGAAAATTTTCGATTTTACAATAGTTACTTCATAATCTGAATTGACAACATAAACAATATCATGGTGACAATAGAGTTTTTATGGGCTGATTTTATTTTTGTCTTTTTTAAATTAAATCTTTTATGACAAACCATATCTCAAGAAAGTTACAGGATATATTTAAGTTTATCCAGAAATAGGTATTTTTTTATTTTACAATGTATTGCCTTGATTCATAAATCGCATGAAACTGAACAAAAGCTCTAGCCATTATTACTACCACTACCTACAGGGCAAGCTTTATTACCACTGATCAAATCTCAAACCAGCACACGGCACGACACACAATCATATCCAAGGTTATGGCAGAGAATAATACCCACTAACTTCGTAATTTTATTTCTTACTGGTTCAGTAAGGAAATGCAATATGGTCAAGAGACTAAGCTTATCATAAAATGAACTATGTACTGCATAAGCAGTAATGACGTTGCCTGTTATTACAGCTGTTGGCAATCTGAATACTTGCTTATAGAGATCATTGGTTTATTAATATTATTTTAATCCATGGATCTTTTATGGTTGTGAATTTTGTTTTCATTGCTTGACCATTGAAGAATTACGACATATTATATTACATTTCACTATATCTGTGGTGTTTTTACTAATTTATTGTGTACATAAAACACTTTTATTATGTATTATTTTACATTTACATAGTTAACTGTAACGCAATGCCTCCCTTATAATTTTATACAATGAAATTTATTTTATTTATTTATTCTTTACTGTATATTTACAACAATTTTATAGAGAAATGCATTGGAACAAAATTTAATCAATGTACAGAGGGAAAATTTATTACAAAGCCGCGATCTCCTCCAACTAAACCAAAAATGTATGTTCACATTATGTAGTTGCTCATTTATTTCTTAATTTGTAATAATATTTAATACAAATTAAAGTTATTTGTCTATAGCACTGTGTTCTAATTATTTCTTACAGGACTTTCTTACAGATAAAAAACATTGTAATTTTTCATATTAAGTACCTATTTCAAATCCAGCGAAGAAACACATTTTTATTATCCTTTTTAAATTTATATCATTAATATACTAATTAACGTTGTAAATATTGTGTTTTTTGATAATTTTCTAATATGTGCAATGATTCAGTTGACGACTTCACATAGCATGAAAGATTGAAACTAATCTAAATGTGCATATAGACCACTACGAACGGTCATTGCGGTTTATATAGCAATATTTTTTTTATCTTTAGTCTATCCATATTTTTCAATCCATGGATTACAATGCTGGTATGTTTTATTTCCATTGAATGACCACCAACGAATAGTAATATTATACTCTTTTCGATTATCACTCATTCTGTTGGCTGACCTTTCGAGGGATTGCGCAGAACATGAATAATGATCCACTGAATGTATGCTTATAAATCATTTAGTTGGATCTTTATACATATTATTTTGTTTTGTTCTCGATTAATGTACGCATAACATTTACATAGTGGATATTTTTAACAATAAAATGAAATGAAATACCTATATGCATTACTTCAGATAAGATCCTGTGACAATCTTAAGATTTATTGAAAGAAATTTTCATATAATGCTCTGTGGAATTCCTCATGAGAAATGATTGATTGCTTTGTTTACATATCTTATACACAACTCATGTAAGTACTTACATTTTATACGTAGGTACCTTAATGTGTATGTATGTGGATAAGTATAGATATATTTATAAGGATCCATAATTCACAAAAGTTTATGAACTCTTTATTAAAAATAAAGTGTTTAAATCACTTGTAAACTAGTGAATGACCTCAATGCATATAAAGTATGTAAGTAAAAAATAGTTGCATTTAATTTAAAAAGTGAAATAATATAATCAATTCTTAATATAAACTGCTTTAGTTTTAATAATTTTAACTTTTAATTATTGTGAGTTCTATCGAAGTGTAATTTTTAACTACTTATTTTCATGATTTTTGTCTTGGTTTTTGCTTTTGATTATAGAGTAGGGTAAAGCATGTATTATTATTATTAACTAGCAACGTGTTCGTCATACGCTTCGGTAATTTGCGGGACCTTGATTAGTTTGTTTAATGGAGAAATATAAATGTTAATATTTGTTGGTTAAACTGTTTGTGTCCCTTAAGAATATAGAATAATTAAATAAATAAATAAATTTAAAACTAGTTATAGAAATAAAACAATATAAAATGTAAAGAATTTATTCCTATAATATCTAAGAACTGACAGTGCCCAATGTAACTGAATTCGTGTGATCGAACGAGGGTCGGTCCGTCCATCCGTTTTGATCTATGAAACATAACAAAAAGCTGAGATTAATTCATTCACTAAACTAGTATCCTCTTTTTTTCATAAGTTCTATATTACTGTTATTTTCATATGAAAACTTCTTTGGTTACTATTAATTTAAAATAAAATAAACTATGTATTTTCCACTAGAATTCTAGTGGAAAATACAAAGTTTATTTTATTTTAAATTAATAATGAACATGGAATTCCACAGTGTTAATCACGAAACATTCGAAAAATTCTTTGTTTACATTTTTCTTGAAGATAAAATAACTAAACTTGCTTACTTTCCATAATTTCAAAAGAAAAAATCAATAAGTCTCTAAAATTTTAAAACCTGTCGTTAAAACCAGTCGAAAGATATAAAATAAAAACAGTCACAGCCAACAAAAAAGCTTTTGTTTTTATTTTCAATTTGTTATTGAATTATATAATTCTTATACTTGTCTGTCTATACCAGGGATGTTGCGAATATTCGCATCCGCATCCGCAAATACGGAGCTTACGCATGTATTTGGACATCTGCATCCGCATCCACAATAATCGATGCGGATGTTCATGCGGATGCGGATGTAAGACAATTTGCATCAAGAAAGAAATGGGGCGGGGCCGGCGAATGGCGCGTGCCGTTCGCACTTGACATTAACCAATGGGAACGAAAAAATTGGTGACAAGATCCGACGCGATTTTATTTTTGCCGGTTTTATTTTATTTTTGCAAATAACAAAAAAGAAAAAAATATTTCGCCAAAAAATCCATAGTATTATTGTAGCAAAAATTTCGTCACATATTTGACAATGGGGCCTATCAACTATTTCTATAACATCTTAAACATCCGCATCCGCATTCGCATCCGCATCCGCGGATGTGAGACTTCAAAAATTCGCATCCGCATTCACATCCGCGGATGTGTAAAAATCGACATCCGCAACATCCCTGGTCTATACAATGAAAGAAAACTTTTTTGCATTACATTTTATTGATAATCACATTAAAGACGCGGTATGATGGAGACAATTTCGTGTTTCCTTTTCTGGAATATCTAAGTTAGAAACCAATCACAATACATAGCCTCTTCTACAATAATAAACATTACAATGACTCCACATACAATGCAATAGCACATACATACATGTATAAGAATATTTTCCATCTGAATTGTGTCGAATCACAAATAGCTTGGATTTATCATGGTCCATTGTTGCAGAATTATAGACGATCGTTTGATGTTCTGCGACTCACTCTTAAGTTTACCGTAATATCTAATTCGCTATGCTGAAAATGACTCAATCCTTGAAATGCAATTTGATCACAATCATTCATCAGAGTATTTACACTTTTCAAAAGCACCAATATGATTATGTGGTAGGATTAATGTTTGAAAAAATCGTACCTATTCAAATTCAAATTCTTTATACATAAAACCATTTACACAATTTTGAGAAAAATACATTAACACACTAATTATTAACAAAGTCTTGATGTTTTTGACCGAAGATGCTTGTTGGAAGTTCATTCAAGATAAATTGAAAATAAAACACAGTACGAAGTCAACTTCCCAAAATGACTATTTTGTAGTTAACTTGAAGATAACTTCCAAAATAATCATTTTGGAAGTTATCTTCAAGTTAACTATATACCTACTGTGGTTTTTTTTTTCAATTTATCTATTAACAAAGTGTTGGTGTTGCTACCCCACTAGGTACAATGCACCTGTATTGGGGCTAACAACAAACAACATAGACATTAAAAAAGTATAAAAAATAATAATAGAACAAATAAAACACATAAAAAATGTCAAATACAAGAACACTCTCTGAATAACTCTGCACGAATATTGGTATTGAACTTGTCACTATGACATGGAAGAAAAAAAATATAATGTATAACTATGTTTGGGTTAGTTGGAAGATATCGCATCCCTGCGACAAACTCGCCCATTGTGCAAAATTATTTCTTTATACTATGTTGTAATCTTATTATTTTTATACAAATATTTTGTACAATAAAGTATTTTTATGATTATTAGATATGCCATAAATACCAACACCATAAATAATCTGGAGACATCAATTCACCAAATAAAAATTACAGAGCTGTTGATGGGTATTCTTTAAATACATTCTGAAACCATCTACTCGTATATATGTAGGTATTTTAAAAGTATCTATTCTGAAGACATCAACGCACTAAGAAAAATATATTTAGGAGACATCAACGCGTTTTATAAAAACGTTCCAAAAACCATCAATCCTACAACGCAGATATCGCTATACTGTATAAAAAATTATAAAAAGCAATGAGGTGTGCCACCCATTCTGAATGCCATAGTTTGTGTGTTTGTTTTTTACATGCATTTAGATCGCTGGCTACCCCACTTGTAGGATATGTCGTGCTAGTATGAATTATTGAAATATAAATATCAGTTTAAATACTTTTTTTTGAGAATGTTAATGCATTTTGTGGAAGTTGTGTTAATGGCATCAATATTCAATACAATACATCAATTCTGTATCTGTAAAAATCGTTGGACTTTTTAACATTTTACAAAAAATAAACACAAATCATACCTTCATATCAAATAACAAATATATGCATTAATGTAAATTTTAAGTGAAACTTTGGACATTGGCCTGTAGATAATGTACGTGCATTGCACTTTTACCCTATTATTGTATATCTTATATACTGTATAATATATTGTATCCCAAAGAACTTGATCTCCCATTTTCATCAATGATTTTTAAATATATACATATTTAGTAACCTATCTAAATTGAGGAAAGTTCATTTATGAAATTGTGTTTGGTACAAAAGGTGCTTTGCAACCAGTTTAAGAAACGATTCTATTCAAAAATGTATATGAATATTTATTTATTTATTAACAATTCACGGCGCTAGCCTTTTACATGTTATATATTTACATACATAGTTCATATGATGAATATAGAAGTTACTTGTTAAATTTCTTAGCTCTGTTAGGAAGATTCTAATTTTGAAATGCAATCACAATTTAACTTTACTTTTTTTCCATTCCAATTATATTAACTAACTTTTAAAAGACATGGCACGAATTATGTAATATTAAGTTTGCGGAAACGTATATTTGATCTAGAAATAGACGATGCCTTACAGAGCTTCGCAATTCAATTACACGCAATATAAGAAGTGTATATTGGGAATGAATCTACAGAAGATGGGTAATAAATAGAGTACGTGATATAAATATGCGGTTTTGGTGGTTAACCAGACAGCTTTTGAGTTTCATTTGATGCCAAAGTAATATAAAGTAGTAAAAAAAGATATAAAAGTAGTTTGATTTTCTATATATTTATATATAGACAGAATTAAATGACGCGCTCACGAAAAGGTCAATATCCACCGGTGAACAGACAAAATCTGAAAAAAGGGAGATCTAGATCTTTAGAAAATTCTTACATAATAAATCAAAATATTATCAGCAATGAATGTTTTATTTATGTGTGTGTTGTGTTCATGAAGATTTTCTATATCAAATACGTCAAAGTTCAAATTAAGATCTATAAATAAGTTACTATGAAGCACTACCTGAGAACAGCATTAATTAAACAAATAATAAAAATCTTAATACGCAGTTTTGCAATCAACATAGGAACTTGTATTTTTTTGGTCAATCTTGTAGGTATGTTTTTCAAATTCAAATACTAATATATTTTTTTTTTATTTTTCAACTGCCATTAAAACGGCCCACTCGATCAATGATCAAGATCTGCAAACAGTTTGTATGGATTAATGATTAATATAGTATCACTGCTGACATCACCACTTACAAGAACCAGTGTAAATGTTCTCAGTAATGCTCGTGAAATAATACAAAATGTTCATATTTCAAACCATCCAAAATTAATGTGATTGGTGATAAGTTGTATAAAAAACAATTATTATGGCTGTTAAACGTGGTTTTCGCATATAACTGGTTTTATTTAATATTCTTAATTTTCAAAACTTACCTACTAATGAGACTGGTTTCTGCCCTGTGCTCCGGGAGGAGTGTTAAAGGGCGAGATAAATCATTCATGAGTGTTTTTTTTATTATTTATAATTATTTACTTAAAACCTTTAACAAAGTAAAACTACTACTACTACTACTATACCATCACGGCATATCCCACAAGTGGGGTAGCCAGCAGACCAGCTGCATATAAAACATGCAAGCTGTCTTCTCCGTGCCAATATAAAATTAAGACATTCAGGATGGGTGGCAAACCTCATCGCCGAATTTGAGATGGAAAATGTTTGTAAAACTGTACATTATTATTATCATAATTCACAAAAGTAACACAAAATATTCCATGATACTCATATAAAGCAAAATCATATGAAAATTTAAAGGCAAAGTGACAAGACACACTATCAAAATGATGTTTTATATAATAAGTGTATTTTTCCTGTCATAACTCACTGCACAGACACATACACTAATACATATACAAATAAACTTTCAATAATAATATTTAATAAGCGATTATTTAAGGATTAACGAACTTATCGGCATATTGTATTATTGTATGATTTGATTTAGCCATTATTAGATCTGGTCGCCTGCGGTCAAGAGTTGTTATTTTACGCTAGAGGTACAATACTGATTTGTAGTGTTGCGGAGTAGTTTAAGATAATAATAATAATAGAGTATAATTTAAATGTCTATTGACAATAATGTTCAAATAGACTAACTACCTCACAATGCAGTGGTCTGCATAGAATACTAAGAATATGTACCGAGTGGGAGGGATTTTCGTAAGAAAGTTTCACGAGTCTTACAACGAATTCATCCTTGGCTCTATTATAAAAATATTTTTTGCTCATTTTTGTTTAATATAAGTAGACATTGTTGAATTGAAAGTAGGCTGACAAATTGAAATTCTCACAGAAAGCTTTTTAAATGGTAGTGTGCCTTACCTATCACCAGATCTAATGACAAGCTGAATACTTATTTTAAAACTATGAAAGTTATTCATAAATATATGATAATACCCTCATCATCAATTATTTTCTTGCCTTTTATTGATAATCTCGTGATTTCTGCAATGCAAAACCGTTTAAGAGAGGCTTAAGAAACATCTCTTGAAAATACTTAGAATGAATGGTGATGCGTATTGTAAAAAAAATGAAAGAGGACATTTATAAAATAAAATACCCAACCAGATATAAAATAACACTATACTTATTATAAAGGTTATATTCTTCACACTTATGAGTTCTAGTACATATATCTAAACAATTCCTGTATAAGCTTTCAAGTTTTAAGATATTCGAATGTATAGATGTTAGGTATATGACTGTAATATCTTATTGACTTGCTGCTGACCCTCATCGTTTCATTGCTGGATAGAGAAATTGTCAAATTTTCTCTTTTCATTTCCGTCTCGAACAACGTTAGCCAACTTCTTTCTCACCATTTGAGTACCTAATATCATCGGTTTATTTTTTCTAGAACTACCTATACATTTTTATTCTTGGCATGGTCTACCTTTGTGGTATATTCTTCTTATTTCACTCAGAATAATTGACAACTGTAGATTTTCAAATTAATGCAATTATTTAAAAAGGTTCTGTGATGTTTTGAGTTCCAGTTTTATAGATGAATCATATTTGTAATAAATTGAACATTACTTTTCAATCACAGCATAGTTCATTTGCCATAATGCACATACTTGAATCTCGGGTACTTTGACATAGAACTTGTCTGACAAGTGACAGCAAGGAAATAGCATTGGAATACTCGTACATGCATGACCAAGTAGTAGGTATGTACTTAATACTTATAGATTTAATTCCAACTTGCGCTCTGTTGCAGTAAAGTGTCATGTGCGCAATGTAAGTTAAATAATCACAGAATGGAATGTTGATCCAACGGAATAGATCGTTAGATCATTATGATCTTGCATCACAACTGCACTGATGGTGTTTGTTGATGTAATTATTAGATTATAATCTATGTATGATCAATGATCAATATTAGAATCAATAAATATTCTATAAAACTTTTAAATTAGTGTTTAGTGATAAAATTGCATACTTTGTATAATAAATCATACATTAAACACATAACTGGCTTATCTAATTATTTTTTACGCATTTTTATACAAGCTGTTATATAATATATTTAAATAAATGTATTTATGTATTAACTATATATTGAGAAAAATATTAACATGTTGACGTTGACGTAAGAGTCGATGGAAAATGCTACGATATATTATTTTTATTAACTGTTACGGTTATTTTATGATATCCGGTAAAATAACAGCTTTTAACCTGTATGAACAATAATTACTCCTATTTAGTCGTCTATTTGTTTAAATAAAGGTGCTTTATTAATTATTATCAACAGATCATCAAAATTCATATTTAATCAATTAAATTTTCCATTACAAACAAGTCGAATATAAAAATGACATTTTGTTTTCTATTCCTATAATGAAAATATCTGAGAACTGAAGATATTGCGTGTTAGAATAAAACATAATATGGTAGGTACTTAGGAATTGTGTGGATTGCATGAGCAGTGACAATGTAATTCAACTGTTGCAAACAAGGCACCATTACACTGACAACTACCAAGAAGGCCGCTTAAAAGATGGAAGGACAGCTGATCTTAAGTGTCGTAAGAGAGAAGAAGAATGATCTTTTATATATGTAGGTACTATCAAGACATTAGGGTAGCCTACAGATTCATTCAGTGGATTTGAACGTTTAGCACACAGAACATCCTTTATGTACTTGATAAATAGACGCATGCAAAATAGATTGCAAGCATTATTACTAAATTTCAAATTATAATATTTACTGGACAGTTACATAGCGAAAACTTATTTCTCATATTAAATAATATTTATTCTTACAAGAATAAAGCTTTATGCAGGCTGCCCTTTGTAGATATAACATTGGTAATGTCAATAGAATATATTATTGTTGCAATAAAGTGATTGAATAATACACAATAATGTTTTGTATAATTTATAGTTATGCAATAGTCAGCTGCAAGTATGCAAAAAATATTATTCCGCAAAAATTTCTATGATAATAAACACGTTATTACTGTTAAATCAGAGTATGTCATAATACAACTATGACGTATAAATTTTTGTTGATGTGCCCTTTAGGAGGATTTTTTAAATGATTTTTTAAAAGTTTAATTAATTTTTTTGTTTTATTATTTTAAGGAATTCTACCCGAGTGATTTGTTCATGACAAATGTTTTAATCTTGAGAAAAAAAAATAATGAATTTTAGATCTGTGTGGCAATAAATTCCACAGTAAAGAATTTGTAACACAAAAAGGCCAATCAAAACACTCAGTTATCAGTATTGATTTACAGTGTTGTTTCTATTATATTCAACATCAGTGACATAAGAGTTATAGATATAAAAATAAGAATCCTTAGAGAAATATTCAAGACTCAGTAAAACATTAGGTATATACCTATTCATTCAAGACAAAGATAAATTTGCATTCCACAACTTTAAAACATATTATACAAACTTATATTAATCACAAATCTATATTTTAGTAGGGTCTACATTGTTAATCTTTTAATACTCGTAATATATTGTGGTCTTGATTAATTAAAGTCTCAATATGATGAATTTGTCTAGTGTGTTGTGGGTGGACATTTAGTATGGATGATTTACATTGTACTTGAATTAATTACTACACGTCGTGTGACTTACCTGACTGTAAGTTTCCACTGATATTATTTGTAATGATTTATAAATTTATTTGTATTTTATTAATTCGTTTCGCTCTTCTAAAATAAGGCTTGCTTTTAAATGATAAGAGATTATCTCGTTCACGATGAAGAGTAGAGGAATCTGAAAGAAATACTGAATAATTCATTAAGCTCCTAAATTCAGGTAAGATAAGGGGAGAATATCCATATTTTATTTTTCTGTAAACTGCATACTAATGTTTTGTATAAGAAAACCTGAATGACAAAATACATTCAGGTTTTGATTTTCATATAAGTCACATAATTTTCCACAGGAAATTTCATATTGATAGTTTCAGCTAGAACATTTCTTCTCAAACACTAAATTAAATCTGTAAGAATTTGTGTACAACTCAAAAAGATAACTCATTACAAGTATTTTCTGATCCTCTTCTGTGTAAAACTCAGAATGAAAATCTTCAAACTTTGAAGTGAATGTTGAACGTCACATAACTACAGAAACATGTTACAGGCATAAAAATTACCGCAGTGTTCTAATTGGTCACGTTTGACTGAAAGACATTTTTGTTGTATTTCGTTGAAATGTCCAAAACAAAAATGTCCTCTTTATTTAAAAAAAAACATCAAGCGTCTAAAAATACTATGAGTAATAAAGAATGATTAGGTATGTTTACATAATAAAAATGATTCCTACTGAGATTTGCCGGCGGATAGGGCATTAAACTTTTTATGTTTATCTTCTTGTATTCCGGTTTGTTCTCAGATAAACCTACTAATTTATATTTTTATTTACGTCTACTCATATTATTTTAAATCATTATAATATCAACTCGTTTCCTGTCTAAACTTGATTCCAATTTTATCCTTTTTGTACTCATTTTCAACTACAATGAAAAAAGACATCAATTTATTATTAGTTCTGGGAAATATAATGTATACCTATCAATAATAATTCACAAGGTACAAATTGCAAAATATGCCAGGAAACATTAATGTCTTCAATTATTAATAAACAGTTTTAATCAATAAAAGGTTTATGTTAAATATCCTAACCCTTTTACGTACCCACCTTGAAGAAGATAAGCTCTTTTCTGTAATAATTGATAACAGAGGTTCTCTTCATATTTTCACTATGTTTTTGTATTATCTCTTGTATATATTATTTACTTAATTTGAAATATGATTTAACTCAAAAAATGGGTAACTAATGATAATTCACTGTGTCGGTGTTTAGGTAGTAGAATGCCAAAGCGAAATAAATAAAACAAATGTTTTATTCTACTATTTGATTTATTTGATGAGAGAGACGTCTTTCGTCTTGTTAGGACATTCTCAATTATATTTAACTAATGATTACAAACAAATAAATTTTAGAAGGTAAACTGTTTTTCTGTCACCTCTAACATCACAGTTAGACACAAAGAAACATGCCTTATCAAAACAATTAAATACCTATTAATTGACAGTTCGCGACATTTCCAATGTCTTAACAAAAAACAATATTTTCTAAAGTTTAATTTATCGACCGACGGTTCTTGGTGGAAGTTCATATTAATATTTTCTAAGCTATCGATAAACATTAGAGATAAAAATTAACAATGTTCGTTTTGGTTACTTTTTCGTGTATACTTACTTATACTTCGAGTTACTAATACCGATCCCATTTTTGGGTAGCAGGTATTTTATTCATCTTAAACTGTATTCAACTTTTAATTTTGATCACTATCACTATCACTTCCAGTTTCTAAAATGCTGTTCGAAATTTTCTACGTAAGAAAAATAATTTAAGGAAATATGGCCATTAAATATTTTTTTTATATTTCTACTTCTACAGAGATATTGATGTGTGAACTCTTACAATTCTGCAAATCGTGATCTGCCTAGAACCTTTATAATATTTTGTTACAAAGTATTGTTTTTGTAAGCGGTGATACGTAATGAACTGAAAATCGTGCCACATTTACTTAATAGATATTATACTTTAGTATAATGAGCGTTGAAAAGTGACTAATACGTGTTAATGCTGTTAAGAATAAAATGCACGTGAATTCCTTTTAAAACGATTTTCGTTTTAACGAAATTCGTGATATAATCAACAGACAATGTCTGTTGATTAAAATTAGTACAAAAAACAGTTATACGGTAACATAATTACGTATCAGAAGATAAAATTTCAGAAACAAGGCGTTTTTATAAATAACTTTATAATCTTTATTGAAAATATATGTATGTATTTCTGCACAGTGCTCCCAAATATTTAACTCAGAACAAATAATCAAAAACGGTTCTCAAAATCAATTGTACCTATTGTATATAATGACCGGCGTGTTCACTGCTTGTGACTAGTCCACTGCCTACATCACTTGTTGTAGAGGCTCCAACTTATGTCATTACAACTTTTATTTACAAGAATTTATCAATAAACAGCAAAGGCTTTTGTTAATGTTTTATCAAGCATACGAC
The DNA here is from genome assembly GCA_947579605.1 of Athripsodes cinereus. Lineage (NCBI taxonomy): Eukaryota > Metazoa > Arthropoda > Insecta > Trichoptera > Leptoceridae > Athripsodes > Athripsodes cinereus. The sequence goes on from OX388310.1 coordinate 19,228,373, forward strand.
ATTCACACAAAATTTAATACACTACTACTAATGCTTTACCATCACGACATATCTCACAAGTGAGGTAGCCAGCAGACCAGTCGCATGTAATAAATAGTTAAATATGCAATTTGCCCTTTCCTCCTGAATATCTTGATTTTATACTGGCACAAAGAGGACAGTTTGTATGTTTCTTACATACAGCTGATCTGCTGGCTACCCCACTTGTGGGATATGCCGTGATGGTATAGTAGTAGTAGTAGTAGCCCTTTCCGTGCCAACAAAAAATTAAGACATTCATTATGAATGGCAATACCTCATTGCTGAATTTAAGGTACAAAATTTCGAACATTTGTCTTTTACAAAACACTTGAAATAAAAAAATTAAATTAAAAAAAATACTAATTTATGTGAATCTGGTTGCTAATTCCGCCAGTTTTTTTAATAATTTTGTTTTTGGAAGTTATAAAGTAAATTATTATTATTATTACTGACAATAAGACGATTCTTACAAGGATCATTACAGCTGAAGGCCAATGCGATTCTAGAAGAAAACAATAAACAATATCCAAACGATAACACAACTACAATATATCTTCGATTTTTCTTACAAATTCTGCATACGTCACGTTGAAGATATCAACTTCTCCAGCCAGACCATTAAACATTTGAATAGCTTTTCCCACTGGGGAGTTTGCCAATATGTTTGTTCGGCTTTGAGGCTGGTAAAAAAATCATGATGCCGAGAACGTCCATATGCATCGGGAACATATATATTGTATTTTTCTAGTATTATTGGATTAAATATGATACCGTTGAGTAGCTTAAAAAAATGACGAGCACAGAATACATCTCGGCGATGTTCTTAAGTATTATAACCAAGGCAACCCATTACGAATGAAGATGGAAACAGGTAGGGATAATGTCCATCTATTTTCCAATATAGCGACCTTAAAAATCTTCTTTGTACCTTTTCTACTATTAAAACATATGTGGCTTCCGATGGACACCAAATAATCGAACCTGATTCCAGAACACTCCGAACTAATGACTCATACAAAAGCTTTAACGTGTTTGGATTTTGAAAGTGGTTGGAGTGTCTCAGCAAAAAACCCAGCGATTTGTAAGCCTTTTGAGTTATGTCCGTAAAATGCTCCCTTAAATGAAAATTCTGAGTGAAAAGAACTGAGTAAATATAAAACAATCACATATATTTTGAATCGATGTAATATTCGCTATAAACAGAATGCATTATGAATAGCATGTCGACTTATTAATAGCTATATTTAAAACTTGGTATGTCTAGATATTATCTAGCCAACATCTACAAATATTATGTAAGTATGTAGTCCGTTGAGTGCTCACATTATAATTTTGCAATATGTCTAATATAGTTTATAACATTCATTTTGGCCATGGCCGGCCATGACATTGTCCTCTATCATGATCTAATAATAAATCCTAGGCGTAATTATAATAACAATACATTAAATATATCGTGTAAAGCTTGTATATTATATACTAGACCATGTATCTAATGGTATTATAAGAAACATTAGTGATCATAGTAGAACGGCGTGAGTAACGTTAACAATAATATATTTTGTAATAAGATAGATAATTGTTCGGCATCAGTAAATGATTTTTCTTGTATCTGGGGGTTAGAAATTCATTCCCCGTGGTGTCCCAGGCAACCGATAAGTTTTACACTCTTTTCTGTAAGTTAATCAGTATCATTTAAAAGACAGGTATTTATAAAACATCAGATATAAGACATTTAATATCCTCGGTTTAGCCATGATGCATGCTATCCATCCTGAATGTTTTTAACTTTCATTGGCACGAAGAAAAGCTTGTTAAAATAGGAAAAAGTTAAAAGCTTGCCTAGAAAAGCTGCTGACTAGGAATGAAATGATCTATGATAATTCAATATGATATGAAATGCTATGATAAAACGGTTGAACATCAAATATATATGTAAATGCAACCAAATTATTTTGTAATAAGCATTTACTAGAATGTGGAAGATTATAATTTCCCATCTAACAAAAACAATGAGAATTCTGAATATCATTTTACCATTAAAAAAATATGTATATCTTCAAATTTAAAAAAAAGAAATTAAATATATTTTCTAATTATTAAGAAATGTTGAGCCCAGCATGTTTAGCTTTTTGAACAAGCAGAAGACAGATTTCTCAAGTGATGTGTTCTAAAACTAATTAAACGAGAAAAACGACATTAGCTGTTTTATGAAAAGGTGATTCAGATGATACATTGCTTTAAATGTAGACTATTAACTACTAGGATTTTTTGATAATATTTGCCTAAGCTACATATATGTCGACATACCTACGTAAATAATCTATATCATATGATTTAAGGCTTATAGGTACCTACTTTTCAAATCTAATGCGCAGTATCATTATTCTTATAAAATATTCAAAAACGCTGCGCATGTAATATGATCGCTCCATATTTGAAAATAAAGATCTCATTAAATTATTTTAATTATTTTGAGCTAGTTGTTTAGTACATACTTGATTGATGATGTTTCTTAGATGAATAGTTTTTTTTTTTATTGTAGTTAATATTACCCAATTGAATAACAAAAAACATTTTGATTTCAGCAATGAAGTTTACCATTCAATCTCAATATCTTAATTTTTATGCATCAAGTAAAATATATTTTTAATATTCCCACCGAACCCACCGCATGCATAATAAAATACGTTTAGCCTATTTATCAAATAAATTCGTAAAAATACGACAATTTAAGATGGGTGTTATGTCTCATTTTGAAACGGTAAGTTTTAGAAACAAAACTTGACTTCCAAATTCCGCATCGCGTCGTCCGTAAGGGTACACAAAGAAAGCAGGTTGCCTGCTTTCCGATGCCTGCGTCTACCGGCGCCGAGAATGTTTACATGCATTTCAATGGACACGAACATAGTAAAAGCAGGAAGGCCGATTTGCGATTTACTTTGCCGGCGCTGGCAACCTGCATTCTTTGTGTTTGTACCCTAAGTGTGTGTAAGTCCTGAAGTTCTCATTCGAATGTTATGTGGGACACTAATTTATCAGATGGTCGATAGTTTGTGTCATTCTAATGTGCACGCAGGTGAGTCAATCCATCCCTATTGGTATAAGTTAGAAGTAGTACAGCCTACATCACATCTTATACCATTTATTGTACACCATATTTCCTTGGGAAGTGTAAATCCAGGCAGTTGTTTTGTAGGATCTGGTACAAGGTTTTGGATTCTTATTGACGATAATGTTCAAAGTTTTCTCCACCTATCTTCAGTACTGCAGTTCTAGCTTTGAGGAACTGCTTTCCAGTATGGACGTTGGAATATTGCACCACTTCTCGCGGCTTAAGATTAAGACCTTTCTACAGTGAATGCTGTTGGACACCTCACACATGGGATCAGTACTTAAATAGAATCGTTTTAAATCGTTTATTTTACTGCGAAATAGTGTTTATAATAGAAAATAATTTATTCATGTCCTCCAAAAGGTTGTTGACACTCATTTGGCAGTATTTCGAATACATTGTTAAGTACACTTAAATAACGCTTATATTCTAATAGAAAACAATAATATAAAAAGTGAAAAACAAAGTGTCAATCAAAATCGACATTGGCGCCAACATGCGATGATTCTAATAATATGTAACTTCGTTGTTTTTTTTGTAACTAAAATTATTGTTTTATTCATGCGGATGATTCCAGTAAAATACTGTTGTGTAAATTACGTTTGAATAATTTGACATAGGAAATAAGGATATATAACTAACTATATTTAAAATGTTTTGATAAAAAGTATTTTTATTCTCTATCTCGGTGCTTAGGTAGTAGGATTCCGTAACGTAATTAAAAAATAAATGGATTTTTTCAACTATATGATTTTTTTTATTTTTTTTTATTTATTTTCCATCAATATTACATACAAAAATAACATGAAAACATCATTATGGAATATAATGCCCCACTAGACCAAAATCTGTTCTGGGGCAATACTAAGAAAAATAACTAAGAAAAATAAGACAATTAAATAACACACTTAAATAACTACGCATACTTAACACAGACAAGCATTTATCAAAAGAAAAAATAAGTTTTTTAATTTCAAAAAAGTATTATTTACAATGATTTCTACAAAACTGTATAGGTATTTCAAAATAAGTTGCCTTGATAATTAAATATGGTTTCCAATTTAAAGGCTAGTAAGAGCTATATTTACATACTAATGTCTTCACGACACTCTTCTCTTCAAAAAGTTAGAAGAGTTTGAATAGTTACTAGATAAATAATTCTGCTCTGTACCTAGAGTTATCAGAACAAAAAAGGTCAAACACCCTTTTCGGTGAGTTTTTCATGCTCGCTTAATATTTAACCATTGAACTCTATTAATTTAATGGCTACCGATATTAAAATGTTTTTTTTTATAAATATTTTAATAAATAAATTGTGTGGAATTTACTTATATATAATAATATTGTAGTAATTAAAATAAAACTTTAAAAAATAAAAAACAACAAAACAATTAAAATAGCGGATATTAATGCAAGTACATAATTATAAGATTAAAAACGATTTTTTACCGTTTGATTCAATTAATTCATTTTGATTGGAGGATCAATGAAACCATAATTAAGAATTATCGTTAATTTTTATTATGGTATTGTTGATAAAAAATCCATAAAATTCTTGTCTTTATGATTCAACTACACAACCGAATTACCTATATTCGTATTCAATTTATTGTTTTAGTATAGTTATATTCGTAATACTAAAATACGGTAATAATCTCAATTCTGCCACTGGTTAATGTATGTACTCGTATTATTATTTATTACGATTATTAATAGAAGGTAATTAAATTAAGAAAATAGCACTCTACTTGGCGGTTTTCTTTAAGAGCAGTGATGCAGCGCACAATCATTGTAAATCCAATAAGTACCTAAGCCTTCTTTATCTTATCTATCTATCTTTTCCCTCACACCGCATCCCAATTGGGGTAGGCAGAGAGATTGGAATGTCATATAGGTCTGTCCTACTGTCCATACTATGTCATTTCTAATGCACACACGTCGATTTCTCTTACTCAGCACACGGTCGTCTTTGAGAATTTGATTGCACCGGAGGCCGTATCTTCTTCTGATAAATATATTGTATCAGAAGATTTTAATAATACATTGAACCTTTATTCGTTATCATGGATAGGTAACGAATAAAGAAAGGAAATCGATGTTTTCTACATTGAGTTTTTCGCACCCCCACAACGGTTCAACCCACCAACCGCCCTCTGACTGAGTGTATTAATTACAATAAACCTATTAATGATTTATATCAATGAACAAACATCTAATAATAAATAATTATGTCTTATTTCAAAGGTATTTTATATACCCACATACCTATGTACCTACAAACCACACTTAAAGTAGGTAATAGTTTTACATTCTGAAGGTGGAATAGATAAACAGCAAAATTGGAATCACGAATTTTTGCTCAGAAATCCGAGAAAATAAAAATTGGAGCATGGGTATTATTTAAAATTATTAATTTTAATAAATAAAATATAAAAATATATTATTGAGCACTGTTTAATCTCCACTTTTAAGGTTCGTAAAGTCTCATGTTTGGGCCACATCCCGCGATACGATAAATATCGGCTTCTGATAATAGAGGGCGAAATTGAGGGACATCGTGGAGTGGGAAGGAGGTGGATGTCGTGGCTGCGGAATATACGGCAATGGACCGGAATAACACGGATGGGAAAACTGATCCACACAGCGCGAGACAGAGAAGCATCCTCCAGATTAATCGCCAACGTCGGGGGGACATACGCCACTAATAGATGAAAAAGAATTAATTAAGAAAACGTTGTAAAAAATTGAAAGAAAACCAATTTAAAGTTAGCTAATTTTTCTTATTTAAGAACTCCAGCAAACTCATTCGGAAAATATCCATTAACCGAAGATAATTATAACTAAATGATGTTTTTACATTAATCAAATAATTGAATCTTCACAATAATTAGTAATCTGATGTGGGTTACTAAAAATAATCTAAAACCTAATACGATTTACGTTTTACCAGTAAGTTTCGGCCATGCACTTGTCTCTACAAAACGTTTTATGTACGAAATCTTATTTTATACGTTATTTATTACATGAATTGTTATAAATTATAACACATATTTTCTTATAACGTTATCGTTATTAATAACTTATTGATATTTTGTTATGATGTCTAATAAACTTTATAATAATAAATGTACTAACTAATTATAACTGTTCTCCGACGTGTTAAATATAATCGGCACTTGTGAATTTGTTTTGATCAATAGGTTTATAATTTACGCTTTATTGGAGGCATGAGAACAGCCCAATTAATATAAAAATATGATAGCTAAATTTTACGTCAAAAGTTTGCGGTAGTCCAGAAGGTGGTGAAGGACGATGAGGCTTTGAGATAACGGTTATAACCCATAAGTAGAAGAAGAATTTGGTACAGAGGTATATAGTAGGAGTATATTTTTTACAATTTTAATAGATCATACAATGGTAGTCAGTAGACTAATTGCTTATAATAAAAATATAAACGACGTACGTGCGTCTACTTGCCGTGCACTTAAAATAATCTTTATTTAAATTTGAGTTATCTTTTTTTCATAATCGGTATCAAGGATTCTTCCATATTTCTTCAAATAATATTCTTAAACACGCCATTTGAATATGAAATCAATATTTATTTAGTGCCTTCAACAAAATAATATTAAATATTTAAAATTTATCACGTACAAATGCATGCAGATCTTTGGCCCTTGATATTCTTGATTTACGTGTCCAATAACTTTTAGTTCAAGCTACGAGCTTCGAATATTAAATAACATACTTTTAACGCTATTTTTTGGAATGTTCTAAGTAGCAACGTAATCCGGCGGATGTTCAAAGCAAAGTTAAATGAGAAGGCAAATAAGTATTTGTGGTGCTAGCAGTAATAAAATTGTAATATTACATATTACACGCATATAAATATTTTAGTCAGTTCATTTGTATTTACCGGACAATTAACAAGGAAACCAATATTCTCTGTAGTAACTTGCATCCTTTGAACGTATTATTTATTATATAGTTAAATTAAATACATCTTATATATTATCAAAGATGATTTTTGATTTTCCTTTTTTTAGAGTTTGTTTTGTATTGTTATTGCATACATTTAGGATGTGTGAATGTGTTTGTGCGAATGAATGTATTATGTGTGCGAAATTGGGTGAATGGATGTATTGTGAATGAATGTATTGTGTGTAAGATTTTCTATGATAGTTTTGTGTGTTATTGCTGAAGTGTGCACTGTTTGAATGTAAGACTATTGGAATGTTTTTGTCGCTTACATGTTTTATTTATGTGTCTTTCATCTGTTGTGTACCATGTAAATGAATAAATAAATAAATAAATAAATAAAATGTTAGAAATAATACGAAGGCATAATTCAAAAAAAATGTTGGTCTTAAGAGATATTAGTTTGCTACATTAATAGGTCAATTAAAGAGGGTATCTGAAAAACGGCCGTGAATACAACTTAGAAATTTTGTGAGGCTAGGTACTAAGCTATGTTCATTACTATTTTAATGGAACAAAAAAAATCTAATAAACAGTGTTACGCAAAATTACCAGTAAGTAAATATTAGGTACATTATACATTTGTATTGTCAACTTGCCGCATATTTGTGCAGTCTGCTTCCGTAGTAAAAAATGATAGTAGGTACTATAGGTAACTAATATAATACAATATACATATGTATGAAATGCAGGCCAGCATTGTATTAAGATCACACCTTTGTTATGAATAAAACTACGATAATCCAGAGGTGGCGTAAGGCGTACAAAATAAATATGACAATGAGTGTGCTCTCTGTCTACCCACATTACTAAGAGAATGAATAGAAAAATGGACACGTTGTCTTAATAAGAGCTAAAGTTTCAATCAATAAGAGAAGTATTTCTATCCATTTGTTATGCAATGTCTGATCTAAGTTCTGACTTGACTCATTATAAATTAGGTGAAAATATTTAAAATAGCAGCATTTGGAGAACCACTTGTGCGTTTGCTGACCCTCGATTTAGACCTCCTTGACGATTCCCATAAATAGAGTAGACTACCTGCGTGTAAAGAGCATATAATTTGTCATCCCCGTAACACAAAAAAAATATTCATGCTATTTGGTATCGCTGAATTAAATATTTCACCAAAATATCTTTTACCTATTTGTTTAAATACCTACCTTTTACAGTACCTACCTATTTATTTCAGAACTCTAGAGTATTAATATTTATTTCCCTTTCCCAAAAGCGATACCGTCGCGCTTTGCATAGTAAATAACATACCACATATTATTAACTATTGTATCATCAAACAATGTCATTTGCATATCACCATCGCTGGTAGACATACATATGTACTTTGTACCTGCTGATCACTGTTACTAACAAGTTACTACGGTAGGTTACTGTATTATTCATAGATTAAACTCATTGCAAGTACCTACTAAATTACAGGTAGGTACCTATATCATATGCATAACTCAGTCCTTTGTATGAATGAATATATTGAGATAACAAGTTTTTCAAATATGTCCAACCTACATACTTCTATCATACCTATTTATCAAAAATCTTGAAAAATATTTGTTTTGGACATGCTTTCATAATCTGATGACAGAGTTTAGAAAATCCAAATGGCAATGTATGTTTTACCTTTTAAACATTTTTTTACAATAAAGTATTATTTCAAAAAAATGTACAAAAGGAATTATTATTATTATTGTCCTTCTACATAAGTATGAAATAAACATACATGCAAGCGAAACGTGGACATGGTTGAAGATGGACGAAAGAGAAAAAAATGTTGTGGAGATGAGATCGCTGAGGAGGATGGTTGGTAAAACATGGCGGGCTGATGTTCGCAGATGACGCCGACTTAAACCAACACCGCCTTACTTAAGCCAACCCAGGAGGCAGATCAACCATTTTTAAACTAGGTTTGCACTGATAAACGTTTATCAATACATTTTTTATCGAAACGGTGGTTTATCTCCTTCTAGAAATTTAATCCACGTTTATTAATAAGACTGTTAAACTTTCAATCGAGTTATAATAAGTTCAGATTAAAAAAAAGTTGAATTGGTATATAGCCATGCAAAGATAGGTTTTTTGAGCGTTGCACATTCTCTGCTTCCTCACTAGACACATAGCGTTAGGTATGGAAAGTGAACAGACAACTTTATCAGTGCAGTTTAGTGACACAAACATCACAAGGGCGGTGAAACATTATGTTATCATATTGTCTGTAGGTAATGTACATACATTATTACGAATATATAGCAGGTGTTTTGTAAAATGCTTCTTATCGCCCGCTTCTGTTCCGTGTATGTATATCATAGAATATAATATAGTATAAATCATACTGTTTGTGCCCGTGTTATAAAATAATACGCATATTATTATTATTACAGAGCCGCTTATTGTCCTATCATTATGACAATATTTGATGTTAGCACGTGTCCTGTAACACTTCCGTGCCCGCATCATTTATATAAAACATGCTAAACTAAATAATAAAATAGATATCTAACATATTATACAGTGATGTTACGAATGGCGAAACGTATACGTCGTATTCGCTAATGCGTATTGTTATTAAAGACATAATATGACGACTTTTGCTAAGATCTTTATAGCTGAAGGTCAATATGACAAGGGAAGCTTTAACTTAAACTTTCAAAAGATCTTCCGTTGGATTCAGTGTAAGCTGGGTTTAATATGTTTTAATTTATATTTTTTTATTTTTAACCAAGTGGTAAATTAAATAATAAATATTCAAATACGCATTGTAAATCAAAACATTTTTTTGTAAATATGTCGTATAAAATATACATGTTATGTAGGTATATTTTTAAAATAATTGTATCTGGGTTTATATTACGAACCCAAATACAACTTAACACACCTTTCACAGTAAGCTGAATGTTTGTGTCGTGAAAGGGAAGGCTACCGACGAGCTCAAATAATATATTGTATCTTCTTCTTCCAAGTCGGTCCCTAAATGCTGAGGATCGTGACCATCATGACCCCAACCAAGCGACAAGCTCCTTCACCGTGCACTGTCCTCCGCCTGCCTAAACGCCTCACACATTGTACCCCCTGCAGCATCTCTCACATGATCTGTTGTATATAAAGTTTTAAAAGTCATTTTTTTCACGTTAAAGTAACGTTTTGAAACTAACTATTATGATAAAAAATAATCTTTAAAAGCGTGATTAATACTTGGACAGTTAACGTATCTAGCCAGAACAAGAGGAATGTTAATCATATGTTGGACATATGTGTTCTTCTGATTTAACCGCCAAAATGATCAAGTAATTTAATAAGAATATTGCAACTTAAAGCCGCATTAAATAATGTTACACCTAGGACATAAAAATATTTTGCAGTACTTAAAACTGAAATAAAGATAATTTATTGCATCATATCAACAACTGTTTTTAACAAAATCCGTTTGGAAATAGGTAATAATGATAAATATTCTAAAACAAAATGTTCATAAAACCGTTCCTGACATGAATCATAATAAAAGAAGACAAAAAAGGTTCGTTGTATTTTAAATCATCGACATATTGTTTAGCTTAAAAATGTGTATAAATAAATCATAAAAGTTATGAAATTAATAAATCAATGTAACAGTTAATAACGACATTGCGTATATCATTTTTATTACTTATAGATATTTTAAATACCTGTTCGACAACCGAAAAACAACACATCGTAATAATATTCATCAATTGCGTAATATGTACCAAAAATATTGGTTAAGGCTTTTTGTACTAATACCTAAATTAAAAGTATATTGGAACGTATCTCTCTACAGAACAAAATACTATCAAATTATCGTGGCATATCCCACGAGTTGTGGGATGGCCAATGAATTAAATGCGTGTAAGAAACATGCAGATCTCGTACACGTATCTCTGATGTAAGTAGAAATAATCTACGAAGTTAATTTCTAAAAAAAAGCCGTCAAGAAAGATCCGATGACTGAAGGTATGGGAATTAATATGAAGGAAGTGGATGCAGAATATCTGCATGGTTTCATGGCTTAATCGCAGCTGTATTTCCAGAAATGGAATAAAAGTGGATAAAAAAGATGAATAATATAGTCAATAAACCAATTTGGTAAAGAGAATACAAAATGTTTTTAACTGTGGAGAAAATTCTAATATTTATAATATCTTTTCCATATAATAACTTGACGATTTAGAAAGGTATTGATTTTAAAGTTTATTCATACAACTGAGTATACTTTTTATTTGAATAAAGCACATTTATTCAGCATAAATATAGAGTTATAGAGCTTTAATTAAACTAGTATTTTTACGAGCTTTTATCCATATAAAAGTTGTGTAAGTAATAATTTATTTTATATGTAGGTATTGATGGATTGTAGATGGATGGATTGTACTCATGTATATGATGTAGATTGCTTATCTTTGAATTACATATTAATATGAAATGTGATAATGCGGCGGATATTCAAATTCACCTGTTGGCATAACTGGTTACATACATAAATCTGATTTAGGCTATATTTGGTGTACAGATATTAAGTGTATCAAAACAACTCATTTGTTACACACGTAGGTGTACTATATATTTATTTATTCCTTCTTTGAAAATAGTTACCACTAAATCTAAATATTGTATTTTATGCTCTTCACATATCGTGGGTTCAATACTAGAACTAGACAACTCAAAATCAATAGTTTTGAGGTGATGGATAAATCATAATATTACCCTCAGAAGGATAGAAAAGAAGCCTCTTAATTCATAATTATTACTAGAAATTACTCAAAACATTAAAGACAAACATCGGAAATATATAATTCAAAACGATCAAATTTGAGATATCTAGTTCTAGTATTGAACCCACGATATAGACAAACTTTTTTACTAATCATAGAAATACAACAAAATTGAAACAATATCTGAGCTAGTACATTTGTAAAAGTTGATTACTTTAATATGTAGGACATGATTTTGATAAAAAAAAAATAACTCAAGCTTATATTATAAATTTATATTCGTAATAACATATGAAAATTATAGAAATTAGTATGTATTCTATCCATAAAAATCGACCTCTTTGCGTACTTTTTTTTGATAATCCACCCGTAACGAGCAATTTGTGTCGTTGCGCAATTGAAATGATGAATAATCTATTTTATTTTCACATGTCTCTTAAAAAACTTACATGAAAAAATGAGCATTTTTATAAATTTGTATTGATATTTTACTTAAATTACGTATTACTTCATCCTGTATTCAAAAAATAAATTATTTTAATTTTTTATTTATTTTTTTATTTTATTTCACTAATAAATTACAATTTACATACATACTTTTATTTATGCTGCCTAACTAGGTATATCCTGTACTAGGGCAAACATCTCACAAACATATCAATCATATAGAAACAATATATACACAATTACAAAAAGCATTCATCTCCTATATTTACACAATCACATTCATAACAAGAAAACACTGCTGTAAACCGTCCATACCTACATGAAACAACACACAAACAAACCATTTCTCCATATAAAACAAGAAAAAACAACATATCCCTCAACCACACACATCACAATTAAATTGACTTTTTCTACCTGTATTAAAACTCTTACTATGTGTTTATTTTTCAAAACACATTGACAATTATTACAGATGTGGAAAAATTACAATGTGAAATATTTGTGTAGTCAGGTTGTTGGGAAGGTACTCAATAAATAAAAATATTTTATGTTAATAGGTGTAATGAGGTTAAATGCACAAAGCATGTACCGTCGCATCGTGAAATAACTGTTATGGTGTTATTGTATCAATGTAAATATTGCATCAACTCGATGAAAACAAATAACCCAAATTACGCAACTGCATTAACTGATGGATGCCAGTATGTTACACTATAACTACATTATATGATGACATGCGCAAGCGCACTTCCAATGCGCATCTCTTCATTAGGTAGGTACTTAAGTATGTTTATGCGTAAGACAGTCCTTTGCAATATTATGTCAACACTGAATTGCTTCACGTCATTATCTAGATAAAATCAAGAACGAATAAATGAAAAATCATTAATTATAATTATTTTACTTATGACTTAAGGAATGTAACATAATTATCAAATTATTGCTTAAAGATGGATATTTTTCCTCTTTCCTTTTTTTCATTGCTCATTGCTGTGGGTTGAAGTTTCACAGAATTTTCTTTATGACAATTCTTTGTCCACCTTCACGATATATACAATAGGAATAAAAAATCTTTTACATCAATATGAAAACGATGAAACAGTCTTAGATACAGCTAATAACATATTTTTATATAAATTGTGGCAAAACTGCTTACTTATCGAAAAAACTATAGTATTGGTACCTATAATATTTATTCCGTATGTTTGACATTATTTTGCATCAAGCCTATTATAATGATAGGGGACTTGTTACTTTATTTTTGGTTTTATATAACTCTGTAAACTTTGTTCATAATATACCTGTTTGTTTCCCTGTGCAAATAAATAAATTAAACAGACAACCAGAATGGATAGGACTTTCAGACTAAAAATTAAAAAAAAAAAGATGTTGGTTCAAAGAATTATACAGAAAATGGTTAGCATAACGTTGTTGTCATTAAAAAAAATTAAAAGGCAATTATTATCAACATTACGTAAGTAAAAAATATGATTTCATCGCTGTTAGGTCATTGAACTCCTCCCAAAAAATATTAATAGTTCAATCAAATAATATGTATATGTGTAATTAAAATTAATAAACAAATAAATCTGTATTCATGTCGAGACAATGATGGTATTCTATAATACATATTAAGTAGGTATTAGATATATCCTCACATTAAAATTGGTCAAGTTGTCCTATTTTCCACATTAGGTCTTGTGGTTATCCTTATATAGAGACCCATCAGACTTGGCAAAGAGTTCGTGATTTGAACGATCTAATGAATGAATTAATCAATGAATGTCTGATTAATTTTACTATTATATATTATGTAGGTACATCATATGCATTAGGTTAGTTAGTAGTATTGTTGATAGAATGAAATTAAATAATTTATGTTACGATATTATACAATTGAGTTGATTAATAATTTACGGAACAAATTTACTATCTTTATTTTTATAGGTTAAACAATCCCATTTTTTGTAAAGATTAGAAATACGTTCTTCTTCCTGTGTCATGTCAGATAATCTCGATGTCAGTAATCATTTGAGCGGGTGCTTTCCTTGCTCCCGAACTATTTTTACTCCACTTACATCCTCCACTTTTACATGATGCTGAAGATTCATTGGTCGGAACACGTCGAAAACGTAGAAGTGTTACCCAGGGTAGGCGAAAAAAGGCAACTCTTTAAGTGAATTAGCCAACAACGAGCTAATTGAATTGGCCTCAACATCAGACACCCTGGACTGCTCATCGCTATCGCAGAGGGTAGGACCGGAGGCACAAATGGCAGAGGCCGACCAAGAGACGGACCAACTGAAGAGGGACATGAACTGTGGCTCATACGTAGAGCTGAAAAGACTGGCTGAGAATAGGGAGGAATGGAGAAGAAAATATAAACTCGTTGCAGACCAATCCAATGGATTATAACTCATTATATATATATTTTAACAATTAATTATAGTCATTTTCACAAACACCATCAAAAATATAAAAATACGAGAATTTATCAAATGTCCGGAGTTTTAAAAATTTCAAAAGTATTAACTGTTTCCAAGCCTTTCCAAGATTTTTCTACTTTACAACTTGATATAAAAAATGAGGAATTTATAAATCTTTACCCATGATCATATACGTCATATATGACGCACACAATTTTATGAAAAGAAAATGAGGTAAGTACGGTAATAATAACTATAAATTTCCTAGTAGTGCCATCGATAATAATATGAAAAGAACACATTCCAATACTTTCAAATTCAAGTGAGACGACACTTCGTTCGAAATACATGAGTAAGTAAAATAATACCCAAACAACCTTTAAACATAATCTGACCTAAAAAAGAGATGACGCAATACATTTACAAGAAACAGACAAAATAATAATATCAATTTCTCTCTTCTTGGAAAGGAGAGTGGGATTATATCTATGGAATTTCCTCCCCCGCGCATTTGAATGTTCCATATTCAAAAGCACGGTATTGTGGTTGTGTACAGGTAATACTGGCAACCCACAATAACAACTCTTTAAACGGTAGGTACCTACCCATTTTCTTTTATTACAATAATAGTCGGCCAACGGGTTAGTGAGTTCCCTTAACGGTCATCTTTATACATATTATACAAAACCAGTAACAACTACAACTGATCCTGTGTTTCTCTCCCTCTGATACATTGGCATATTCATCTCTCCTCTCTTTTGTTTTCTCAGGACAACAAAACACGATCGACCATTATTACAGTAGGTTTCTTAAGTAAACAATATTGTTACTGGCCATGATCCTAATATTTTATTTATTTAAAAAATATACATTAGAATTATCATTGCTGAATTTTGAAAAGAGGGTTTTTTATGTATATATTTCACGTGTTCCATGATTTCATGTCCACTCCTTGCAACCATAATACTAGATGATTTTATCAGGCCAATCCAGAGACCAATGCTCTACAATCTCGAGAAGATCATTTTCTCGTAATAATAGCCCGATTCTCTAGTGTTTACTCCTTTCTCTTATTTTGACGAATGCATCGAAGAGTATTATCCACTTAATATACGAATGATTTTTCTTATTCATCTTTCGTTGTTTAAAAGAAAACACAGCATCATTGATTCCGTCGGCCATTATTTATAAATGCCACAGCTGTTTGTATAACTTAGAATTTAGACAAACAAAAGTCGTGTATTCGAAAAATTAAGACACTTTACATCTTAAAATCAGCGATGAGGTGTCCACGCATTTCTGAATGTCTTGTTTGCATGAAGAGGACAGTTTGCACATTTATTACATGCGGCTGATCTGCTGGCTACCCCACTTGCGGGATATAGTGGTATAAAAATAATAGTAGAAGATGAAAATATTATTTATAATCCGGGGAGGATCAACGAATAAAGGTTGAGAAATCCTGATCTAAAAGTTTCCAATACGGCCATATATTGTATAGTTTACTCTATTTAATTCGCAATAATTCTAAGCCACAACTAATGCGCTCAAAAAATAAACAAAAGATGTTTTTAGCGTATTTTTTATTGAATTCTCTATAAATAGACAAACGGTGGGAAGAGGAATGACGAACATGTTTCTATGAGTACTTTTAATAATATTATGGATGATGATATTTTTTACTACCTGAATCAAAATAGCTTGGATTTATTTAGAATAAATTATTGGTACGTTTGAAAATGTTTCATCACATTTTTATTATCTTTCTTTCTTGTCTTCTTGTTTGATCGCGATCAATATCTCTTAAAACTTGTTCTACGCAAAGAATGAAATAATAAAAAACCATTTTTTTTAGCTTACACAGAACTATGTCGTATCTGAAAAACCTGAAAATTTAAAAAATATAATGAAATAGTATTTTAGAAAAATTTAAATGCATTTGTATATAAATATTCCAAAATAGTAGGTACATACTCGTATAAACAAACCACAGGTTAAGTAAATTTATTTCTGCAACCAGTCACCAGCGATTATTCTAATGTCGTCTGACCATCGTGTGAGAGGTATTCTTCTACTTCTATTTCTATCTTCACGAGGTCTCCACTCCGCTACCCTTTTTGTCCATCTTTGAGTCTAGCAAAATGCCATGACCTGGTGACCATGCGCTGGTGACTGTTTGCAGAAAGCTAAAGATAGAGATGCCTGGAAACATATGGAGGATGCTTATGTTCAGCAGTGGACAGAAATAGCTGTACAAGTAAATAAGTAAAGGAATTTTCTAAATTTCAAAATTCAAATATTCAACGCATAAAAAACAAGATCATTCAAATTTAATAGGAAATGTCCAATTGATATTTTATTCCTATTTTAAACCTGTCGTTGTATTCGTTCCTTGTTCGAGTTCAAGGTTCTTCTTATCGGCTTTTGTTTTATTTTACGCTATTCTTTTGTTTCATTTTTCACTGTTCTTTTGTTACACCGAACGATTTTGTTACAAAAAACAACAACAATGAAATTATACAATTCTAGACATGATTATAAATTGTAATGACTAGCTATAAATTTGTTTGATAAAGAAGTTGTATTATAGATACATGTATTAAATCTGAGTCTAATAAATAAATAGGTACTTCTACTTCTATGAGACGTTCTTATAAAGAACTAATTCAAGATTTGTCCATTTAAATATATTTCATTTCACACGCTAAATATCTAAAAACATTTTTATGTAATTTAAAACAAGTGTTTCTTTCTTCTTCTTCTTCTTCAAGTGCCTTGTCGGGTCCCCCCAACGTTGGCGATCACCTCGGCGAACTTGTCCCTGTCCTGCGCTGCTCGGAACAGCTCTTCCACACTTCGGATGCCGGTCCACTCCCTTATGTATCGCAGCCAGGACATCTGTGTTATTTGATAATGATCTGATAATTTTGCAAGACCTCTCTCTCGGAATCAATAATCTATAGTAGAAAGAAACAGTTGTTTCAAATTACATTATTATGGGATTCTACTACGTTTGCAGTTTGCACCGACACAATTTATAAAAACATTTTCATACAAACAGAAAACTTACAGAAAAGAGTGGGAGACCAATCCTTTACCAGGAACTCCGCGGAATTTTACTGAGATCTAAAAATATATATCAAATTCTATTTGATTTTATCGCGATTCATACACAACAAGTAAAAACTAATGAAATTTCAGATTTTAATGACAACTGTCATGTTAGCCTAAATTTCTGATTCAATTTTTAAAAACTAATCAAGTTTCGAGTAAAATCGAAAACAAAACTATTCCAAATAAAAATAAGACATTTGTTTAACGGAAAATGAAATATTTTAGCAAACAAGTAATAAAGTATATACAACACATGACATGTAAACACTTTTTACAGTGGTGGTATCGGTGATGTGTTTGTATGAGTGTAAAGGTATCTTTGTGTTTGTGTTGTCATAATATTATGTATTGAATACTTTGTATTTAAGCATTTTGGTATTAGATATATTATTATGAGGTGTGCTAGCAAACATGGAAAATCTTATTCAGTTAAAACATGTGTAGAGAACCTTTGAGCAAGATGCATCCAAACTTGTATTACGTTGCAGTTATTCGTTATGTTAAAATCGTAATGTTAATATAAAGTTGTTGGCGCAGGGCTGTCCATGAGAAGAGTATGTACAATCCCCTGATTCAGGGAAAAGACCAAAAAGTTGATGTCCATATAAAAAGTCCAAGTGAACAGAAACGAAACCCCTAGGGTGCAAAACGATATCTGAAAGGTTGCAAAAACTCGAGGATACTTGAGTCGATGAATAATACTCTAATGTATGTACCTACTTATAACATGTAATTTGTAAAATTAATATCCTCGATTCATTATTTTCAATTCTGTTTCTTGAACATGCAACATCACAATATCTTAATATGTTGTTATTATTTACAACTCAAGGAAGTAAAAATAGACAATCCATTATCACATAATATTTACTAGTTATAAACTTACAATATTATCATTACTTATATAACTTTACGTAAAAATGCATTTGTCACATAAGTAAAGATTATTTGATTATACAGATTAATCAAAATGAATAACACATTTTCACTTTATAAAATACGATTATCTTAAATATTATGTGATTTGTAAGTGTACAAATTGTTGCATTGTACAGTCATACAGCCTTATAACTTATCTACTATATATTATATTTGTATATTATTGATGCTTGTAAAAAATAACTGCTGGTTTTCACAGTCTTTGGGCGAACGTGCTGTAGCCATCTTCAGGAGTGTAAAGTTTACAAGCTAGAGTTAAAAACTACCACACGGAGATTCCGGAAACCATTGTAAAAATGTTTAAGTTAGAACAAATATCAATTCTTTTCTCTTCTTGTCATTTAGTTTTGTGGCAAATATCCATAG
The DNA here is from genome assembly GCA_947579605.1 of Athripsodes cinereus. Classification (NCBI taxonomy): domain Eukaryota; kingdom Metazoa; phylum Arthropoda; class Insecta; order Trichoptera; family Leptoceridae; genus Athripsodes; species Athripsodes cinereus. Next base: position 19,247,518 of record OX388310.1, read on the forward strand.
GTTATACGAGTAATATGGATATTTTGTATTACTCGTACTTAGGTAATTAAGATTTTCTTCTCTTAGTCATTAATCCTGAACTAATATTATCCATCTTCCTTAAATCATCTGAATTATATCTTTTTTTTTAAATAGTTACTAAAATATTTATTATTAGTCGATCCTCTCGCAACCCTTTTTTCGCGATATAAAAAGGGTGAGCATGAAAAAAAAGCTTGTTCTTTCATTGTTCTGTCTCCTGCTCTACGTTAATACATGTACCATTTCTAAGTGAAATATGTTTTTTTTAACACTTAGTATATACTCCCACAAATAATATATACTCCGTTCACAAATATTCTGAAAAAGAATTAAATCTCTGAATTTAATTTCATTCAATTCAGAGACTTAATTTTTCGGATCTCTAGTATTGCAAATTGAATGTGAACGTAATAGTAGTTAGGTAGGTATATCCTGTAAACCAACAACATGCTCTTTGACACTGACATCGTAATGTAATGTAAGTTTATTAAAGTACGACTGTTTATATTTTATGAAAACGTGTTAAGTACATTCACAACCAAATGTACAGCGTCCATGCTATGATCAAAGATTCTTGACCTTCAACGGAGTCATTCCACTCGTGTGCCAAAAAACTTGCCAACAAACAAACAAGAGAATAAAACCACACCAATCACAGCAGTGATCGTACATAAATATACTTAGTATATTTATATACCTACTTACACAGTACATATTTAGTACTTACATACTCACAGGTAACAATTATCTATACATTACCTATTAGTAGAAGTATTAGTAGACATGATGTACTGAATTAAGTAAGTACCTTAAGATCAAATTTAATATAACATCTAGATATTTGTTAAAATGTAGGTAAGTACTGTGTGAACTGTCTTTACATGTTATGTTTTTTTATATAATTATTATTTACCGATCATTTTGGCATCTCCCATGGGTGAGATGGACTGTGATTTCACTGCATTTATTGAACATAGAGATCATCTGTGTCGTAAAAATTTTATTTGGAGTGTAAGTGAAATTATTCACTCAAGTTATGCAATGTTCTATTTTATGTAGCATAGCGACAGCCAAAGATTACATAGATAGAATAGGCAATACTGAGAACAAAAAATAGTGATACATCTTCATTTGATTATTATGAAAAAACTATAAGCAGACTGTTCCAGTAGGCCTAATCAAAACACATTAAAGCGTTACGTTTTCGTTTTGTTTTCGTTCAAACAAGACGAGGTTGCGAGAACGCGTGTATTTTCGGAGCTAAAATACACAAGTAGCTACGAAAATTGACGCGTTCTCGCAACGTCGTCCGCGTTTGAACGAAAACGAAACGAAAACGTAACGCTTAAATGTGTTTTGACTAGGCCCACAGAAGAATACATGGAAAGACATATTTGTTACAACATTGCTAACTAAAATTTTGTAAAAGTAAACGCAAAAATTCTTAATTGATTTTTAATCAAACCTTCGTTATCAAATATATATTTTATTTGCGTTTATCTATCGTGAGATAGTGGAGTATTCGTCAAAGACTCTAGATTCAATGTGTGGAAATAATTCAGAATTCAATTTCTTTTTATCTACATCTACATAAACCAATGCCCAAATAAGTATGTACCTATTATGTATGTTAAAAACGTCGTATCAATCTGTGGAATATCAAGTGGAAGTACTAAATGTGTTTTGTTTTTATTAAATAAATATTACATCTTAATGCATTTGTTATCATTATACATACCTAATTGCCGTAGGACCTGTATTTACTTATACATCTGTGCATATATTTTATCAAGAACTATAAAAATACTTATATATTTATATAATAATGTCACTAGGTTTCGCGCTATAAGTGTACACAGAGGCTGTATCTACTCAATGGAAAATTATTTGAAATTACTTTATCAAAACGAATACTTAAAAGTAAAATATAAAAAAAGATTTATATCGCTAAAATGATGACCTAGGAGAGAGGTATTTCTAGAAACATAGAGGTATATATCGTCCCTCTTCTGACTAACAGTCGTATCTGCTAAAACGTAAATTGTTCAGGAGAGCGTTTTTAGTGTTTTGCCGCGCATATTTTCATCTCTCCTAGTTATATGATACAGTGTAAGTATATTACAGTATTTTATTTTTATTCTTATATATCTCAGAATCAGTTTTGTGATGAAATTTTGAGTAATTTGAATCCGTAAATATGACAACAAATCAGAAAGCTGTTCCAGGATAACGGTAACAGTTACATGTGTGATCTTCAGTGAGAACATGCAGGGCACATATAAATACACATTGGTGATCATAACTCGATTTCGCCAAAAAAGTCAGATACGACAGTTAGTCAGAAGAGGGACGATATATGTGTAGATATATTTTTAAATTGTATATTAAAATATTGTCTGAACTAAAACAAATACATTTTTTGTCACATGAAGTACATATCTCTCATATTATAAACATTCATACTCTGAAATAGTTCTTTGTCTATTTTATACTCCGTGTACTCACTGATAATACCACGTCATTGCTGGTAAATTGGCGTTTATTTTCTATGAGTGTCCTATTTTCTACTTCAGGGTGAATGTCCTAGTGAGAGACGACGAAAGCACATCTACATATACCTACTTACAGTAACATAGAGATCACAATAGACAGGTATATTATAATAATATATTTCCTCATGACCCAGATAAGCGGACCAGCAGATAATAACTTGTGATCAGATGACTCAGACACGATTTTGACTCCACCATATTGCGAAATCATGAAATAATTGTAAATGAATTAACCAAAAAAATATGCATAATTAAAATATCAAATTAATATTCGTTTATATGAAATATACTTTGTATTTCAAATTAATTATATTCGCTATTAAAACTCATGTAACGTTTGAAGGTTATGAAAATAGTTTTTCTTTTTCTAACTATTATTTTCATGCTGAATATCATGATTCCCATCAGATTTTCATAGTTTTTCATCACGTCTGTGTCTATAGTAAAATGCATCAAATTATGTAAATGGATACAATTATGTAGAATCAGGATTTGGAATATACTTTTTTATTTTAATCCTGATCCCTCCATGTACACAAATTAACTTTACTGTGGAGTTATTCACGGATGATAGTACAAGGATTTATTAACAAAACAAGTTATTTCACTGTTGATTTTATTTATTAATAAAACAAGTTATTTCACTGTTGACTTTATTAATTTGCGAGCCGGCTTTCAAGAGTTTCGGCTCTCATCGTCAGGCAAAAGTAATAAAAATCATATTTTGTACTCAAACATCAGCTGTACAATCTTTGTCAAATAAAGATTGTTTTTGTTATACATTACAAATAAAAAAAAGAAAGAGAAAATTTACTCAAAAGCTTTTGAAATAATATGAGAGGTTCGGGGTCAAAAATGGACAAATTAAAAAAAAAGACAATTTTAGATATCAATATAAGCATGGAAATCAGTCAAAATTTCATTCACTTTTGAGCTTTACCAATATTTTACTATAAATGAAAACAAATATGAAAAATTATTTATTTTCTGCATTTTTAGGGATTTCTTTCACAGATATTGAAGAATGCTTACGAAAATGAAAATTATAGACACTAACTTACCGTAGATAAATGTAATAAAATATTTGATAGGATACTACTACTACTACTATACCATCACGGCATATCCCACAAGTGGGGTAGCCAGCAGACCAGCTGCATGTAATAAACATGCAAGCTATCCTCTCTGTGCCAATATAAAATCAAAACATTCAGGATGGGTGGCAAACCTCATCGCTGAATTTAAGATGTAAAATGTCTTAATTTTTTCGAACACCTGCCTTTTACAACACACTCGAAAACTTACGGAGAAGAGTGAGAGATTGCTAGGATAAGTAATTAATATTCGAAAATGATTCATAAATAGTACACCATAAACTTAATGAACCTTTTTTGTTATGAATCAAATGTTGCTAGCTTAAAAATAAAATAAAAAGTCGAATTATCTTCTACAGAGTGATATATTTTCATACATAGATGTCTAATATCTCCCAATAAACGAATCAATCATTTCCTCTTCATTTTATGAATGGCAATACTTGAATTTTTCTTTCATCCTTGTAACTCTAAAAAAAAAATACGTAATCCGAAAAAAAATTGAGTAAATTAGGTTTCCTTCTTCTTTCCAAGATATTCCTATGTCTATATCATTCACATTGTGTACTGTTAAAGAGGTTTTTCCAGATCTCATCAAATAATAGCAAAAACTCTTGGTAGATTAGTTAAACAATAATATAGCATCAGATTCTGCATGTATCATTTATAAAGTCATTAGGCTTAATTTACTGAGTACCTACTATTTTATGTACCTACTTAAATTATGCTACAGTACAAAATCGTGTGTAGGTATATTTATATAATAGTAACAATCTTTACCTATATATTGGTACATAGCAAATGAAGTACAGGGAACAAAAAGCACCGTGTATAAATAAATTCTTTAAACTAATAAAAATATTAATGTTGTAAAATATCATAATTTATCTATGATATGATGTTCTTCTTTTTTGAAGTATGTTTTTTTCACCGAAGGTGTTTTTATTTAAGCTAAAGCTTTACAAGAATATGGTAATTTTAAACTGAAATTCTTCAGTCTTCATAAAAATATTTTAATTATGAAGACTTAAGTGAAGAGATTTCTACCACTTATATGAATTTAAGTATTTTACTTGTAATACTAAAACCAATGTAACGATATAAATAAAATAATGTAGGTATATGTATGTACGTAAAGGCTATACTGTATTAGGTATACGTAGCGTATACTGTATACAGTTCTATGCGGTATGAATGTTCAGCTGTGTGCTGGTTGGATAATGTTGACCTCCCGGTAGTTCAAGGATAATATTATTATATGTATTAAAATTATGTATGTATCTATATACTGTGCGAATATAACGTTATAAACTGACTGTTAATGTATAGATACCTTTATTAAGTAGGTACGTATACATTTTTACGAATAGGTAGGCAGGTATACCTAATAAAGTTATGAATATCACCAATAGAGCTTCTACCAATACTGTTTATTTCATTTATATGTGATTGCGTATTTTTTTTGACTTGTTATTATATGTTTTTTCCTATAGTCAGTTACATTGGTGGATTTTTGTACGTAGATGATGATGATGATGATTCTGGATGATTTTGTTTTGACGCCGTTTAAGGGCGTCTAGACCGTCTCAAGGGCGTCGGTGAAGAGTGCAGTTTTCAATTTGCTTCTGAAGCTAGTGTCAGTGATTTTCTCTCAATGGCACTGATAGGCGATTCCACGTAACCATGTAGAGGTATTAATTTATCAGAAATGTGTAAAAATATCATCAGGAAATGTTGTATATTATTTAACTATTGTTTTTTTTCACATTGTCTTTATATTCAGGAGAGCTGACAAGAATAAAGAATCATAGTAGGTACATGACGTTTTATTAAATATTTTATTTATTAATTTAAAAAATATCTGCAAATTACAAAATATTCAAATTCATGCATTATTTTCTATGAATCTTTGACGATCTTGAAGATCACACGGTAGTAAACCAAATACAACTCATTTAAACCTAATGTCAAAAAATTTTTCTCTGTCTCGATCACCTCTTTTTATAAATATAGAGAAGAAAACGAAACGTTTGGACTTAGTGCAGGCTATGTTAGTCTAGGTCCTTTTATAGCAAAGTACGTACAGGAATATTTTTAAAATATGGAAAAAATAAAACATTATTTCTGTCCTTCAGTCCTCCAAATGGGACTTCGCTAAATAGAGACGCCTCTAGTTTTTAGAATAATTTTATAAAATGCTAGTAATATAACATTGATTATTAGAGTGCAATTATATTTTGAGACTCCGCAGGGAATATTGTACAATGACATAGGTATACGACAACAATTTGACAAACGGAACCAAGACACGTTGCTGATGTTTATCGTTTGTTTTTATCTCACGATTCTAATTAACAAACAACAATAAAATATAGTGCGTTGTCATTTGATGTTTATCATGATATTATATTATCTACTATCGACAATCAAATTCACTGTGCACCGTTTTTTTGTCATGTACGCAAAAACAATGCGAACTTGACTATTGTATTTATATTAACGTCACCATGGGAAATCGTTTTTATTCTTTGTATTCCAAATTCAAATGAGATTTTCAACTTTTTTGGAAAAACATTCTATGCATGTTGTTTCAATTCTTTATAAAAATTAAATTTACTTAAATCTTTTTTTAATCAATATATTTGTTACGCTTTAATTTCATGTCAGATTTTCCACATATTCTATGAATATCAAATTTCTTATTAATGAGGAAAATTCGTATTATTTTCGACACATTTTTCTATACAACTGTGTAAATTATTAATTTACGTTTATTCCATCTACATTGAAGAGAGAGATAATATCCGAGTATCTCAGGAGTCGTAGTGAAAGATATTTTCTTTACCAGGGACTCCATGCAATAAATTTGTTTTTTCCCACATTTAATCAAAAGCTCAAATAGAAAAACAAACTTCTCGAAAATGAATCTAAGTAAATTAATGATAAAATACCTACATTAAATCTCTTCTTACCTGTAAACTTAATATTTAAAAAAAATGTATAGAGATTATTAGCTATTTATACATAGGACCTTAAACTGCATGCATAACTATTGTTTGTTTGTGAAATATTTTTAGCATAAGCGATAATTTTATCTAAAATCTAAAGATTGTAATCGTACATTGACGTAAATGTTGTAAAATTCTTTTGTGTTTGTGAGAATGAAATTAAAATATTTTAAACCTAAGCAACTAATTAAAAATGTTCGCATTGTAATTATAATAATAATAATACTAAGATAGCAAAATTATGCAAATACTTCCGCCTCCAATTTTTGTTAGATATACATGACACGACCAGGTTAACCAAATTGAACTCTTACAAAATAATGAATCTTATGGAATAGAAATACTTGTGTAATTAAAGGTCTAAACTTTGATAAAAAAATAATCTGAAAGTTTGTGTAATTTAAAATACATACGTAGAATATCTGATATGAAAAGTTTTTGCAGTAACAATATATGAATCTTTATGAAAAATAAAACAGTCATAAAACATTCATCTCAGGTCAAAATATAATATATAACATTATGCGAATTTATTGAATTCATGAAATATATCTTAGCTGAAGTAGGGCCAATAGGATAATAAATCTTTTATTCAGATAATTTTCGATAAGATTTTCTATTCAGTTATATAATATGTATTTAGATTTATTCTTTATATCATTCATTACGTAGATATTACCAAATCCTGATTCCTCAAGGAATATATTTAAGTATATTATTAAGTTCGAAGACATGTTATATAATGAACACGCAATAAATTAATGACTATCCTCAATTCAAAACTTACACAACCTTATTACCATTTACTTTGGACGTTTCTCTGAAAGTTAATTTACATTAATTGTTTATTTAGAAGAGATTGTATCACTTTCAAGATGATCCTATGTTTTTCATAAGAATTATGTAATTTCACAAAAGAATTAAGGATTTCTTATCGATCAAGTCAAATTAGAATTGAAAATAAGTGTTTTTTTATGTCAATTTTCGAAAGTGTTAACAAATCAACTAATAAATTTACCTGTTTGGTATGACGTTTGCTGTACAAGGCATTTGAAAGGATTAAATAAATAAAAATTGTTATAGTTAAATATTTTAAATTGGGCAAATGCAAAGCGGATGTATGGTGATTGTATTCCACTGTGTTTTATTACTGAAAGAACAATAAGGATGCAAACATGATAGCGCTATATGGCAACAATGTTTATAGGTAGGTATACAAATGTATCGAAATAAATTAATATATCATCTTTTTCATTTTGATTTCACCAATCATGTATCGAAATAAATTAATATTTCTTTTTCATTTTGATTTCAATATTATATAATCATCGTTTTCCTACTGCAGTTAATTTATCTTTATAAACATCTAACTAACAAATGATGTTAGTTTTCATGAATATAGCTATCCCAGTGAGTAAAAAAAGTAACTCATATAGCCATTTCGGTATAAGTTATTATATAAGTATGTTTAATACTTGGAGTATTTTTTAAACAATCCCTTTACAGTGGGCCTAGTCAAAACACATTTTAGCGTTACGTTTTCATTTCGTTTTCATTCAAATGAAGGCGACGTTGCGAGAACGCGTCGATTTTCGTAGCTACTTATGTATTTTACAAAATTATTTATTCTTTCTTCAACATAAAACAAGAGTGTCGAGAAAACTTATTAGTTTTATAATCGCATTAGCACAGTATTGTGTAGTCAATATCTGTGTTTTATTCAAAATTAAATATAATTTCAAATATTATAACATGTACATCTACTTACTTAATTACTTATTCATTTCAATTTAAAAAACCATAAGGTTAAAACACGTTGACTCATTAAAGACAGTTAATATATATTATGATTGATATTGTCCTAATAATGGCCAATATAAATGTTAAATTGAAAAGAACATTACCTAACGGTATGAGTTATTAAATACATTAAAAGGAATTATATTACACGCCATATAAGATTTTTTTATAACATAAGTAGGTATTATTAGTGTTTTGTAAAACGCATTAGGTACTTTACTATACTTAGCCTTAAATTACTGGAATAAAATACGAGCCCTACGATCTCAAGTAAAAAATCTATAAATTTACTAAGAGAATGATTCTTTTTTTATTTACTATAACCCTTCAATGACACGAAAACTTCTCGTTGTGTCTATTGGGATTTTTTTTAATAAATATAACCCTATCGCTTTACATGGTAGAGGGTCCATGTGGTATGTTTTTACAGCAATAAAAAATAACTTTTGATGATAAAATTATAAAGACGAGAATAACAAAAACTCACTTAGGTACTTGCCAATATCGTATGTTATAAAAAGTATATCTTGAGTTTTGTTGCTTTGATTATAATAAATTGATGAAAATGTATTCCATCCTCCATACTGCTACGACATTTTCCATAAGGGGGGTAACCAGCGGACTAACTACGTGCAAAATATTCAAATCGTCCTCTTCGTTCGAACAAATGCTTAAAGCACTCAAGGTATGTGGCATACGTCATAGTTGAATTGAAGATTATTAAATGTATTACAAGAGATTTTTTTAGGTAATATTACCAATTATGAATAAACCATGCCTAATTTAAAAGTATATTTTTATTTTACTTTTTTGTATTTATTGGCTAGTTTGAATAATTCTTACATTAACTTTTTATCTGTTCTTCTCGTTGATTTATTTCCAAGGACCAACGATCAATTAATTATCATGTGAAATAACATTTATACTAAAGCCATAAGCATATCTCTTTACTCTTGTACATCAAAATTATAACTTTTTTCATGGAAAACGATGTTCTGAAATCTTCAAAATAATAAATAAATCATATCTTTGAAATGGTCGCTCCAAACTAACATTGAACTATTTATACATTTATATCATCACGGCATTTCCCACAAGTGAGGTAGCCAACGGACTAGAACGAGTTGTATAAACATGCAACTCGTTCTATTTGTGCCACCAAAATATTTGACATTGAAAACGACTGGTATACCTCATCGCTAAATTGAAGATGTTGTAGTTTTATACGTGATGTTTTACGCCTTTTACAGGACATTCAAAATCATATCGGAAAAAGTGGGAGTTCTATTTTAGCTCAGAAATCTATGAAACAGAAAAACACAATGGATATTAAGTTGTCATTTTCGTTGAGCTTTTCGGAACGAATTGGAACTTGTTCGAAATTTCGAATCAATTTCACATAATAAGACGATATTTAACAAATTATAATATTGCACTTGAGCCTGCATTAACCTGCTTTTGTAGTAATCACAGAAATATTCCAAAACTTTAATATTATTAAAGTAATATTGTTCACGTAAAGAAACCTGTAATAAAATAAACTTGCGATTCAATACATAATAAGTTCCATAGAAAATAATTTTTACAGAGTAATGTTCTCAGTAAATATTATAAAGCAAAAGTATAAATATAAGTATGAGTGCTTAATGATAATAAAACCAATGAAAATCCATTAGTCCCGATCACGTATTTTATAAATGAATACAACTTAAAATACTTTTTCATAAAAAATATAAATATACTTACATACGTACTTAATGCATTGTTATATAAATAAAAAACTGTATCATTTCAAGATTTATTATCTCAAAAGATAACAATTTCTCAGAAACAACTTCTGCTAATGATTATTGTACGAGAGAAAAATGCTTCGGATAATTTCACTAAATTACATGGATTTTTCAAGGTTTGTGTGTAATACTATATATTGTGAATTACAACTTCTCTTATCCCTGATACTTATCAATATTATCAACAGTTAAAAATATTTCTTTCTTTTTAAAAATATAAATATATATCTGACCATCTTATTGCACAACGTTATCATCATTTCCTTTTCAAGTTTAAGATTAAAGCACTGTTTAAGAACTTATTACTATACTACTACTATACTATACCCTCACGCCGTGTCCCAAGTGGGGTAGGCAGAGAGAACGGAACGCCAAACAGTTATTCACGTGGATCAAATTCTCAAGGACGGCCGCGTGTTGAGTAAGAGGAATCGACGTGCGTGTATGAGGAACTGTATGAATGTGGAGGAAGCGAAGGAAGTGTGTAAAGATCTGTTTAAGAATTTATTTATTCTATCTATTGCACAAAATTTGTGTTCAGTAGCAAAGATGTAATGTTTTTTTTTATAATGTATAACTATTTTTCTGCAGTAAAGATTATTAGATATTATTATTATTATTAAATGATTATCAAAGATTTTGAAGTAAAACTGAACGAAATGAGAAAAAAAACATTTTTTTCTGTGATAGACATACCTGGAAGTATACGTTATGTATTATAAAACCAAACCACAAAAGAATTAAATTAACTAAAAATTCAGAATATATTATTTTGTATCTTATCAATGATCGCATTAATTTGTTCCCATGTAAATATTTTGTAAAATAAATGTAACCGCTGTCCAATCAACATTAAGTGAAGATAAAGTATGTTTATCCATGTACGAATGTACAAAGAGTTTGTAATGGAGAGAAGTACGAGTATGTGCATGGTATTAAATAACATGGAATAAACAAGTTTTACAATATGCATTGAGAACAAGTGAGATTGATCACAAAGATCATGTAACATTGAATATAGTACAACAATGGTAAAATTATGTATATTGTACGTAACATTGAACTTATGTTCGTACATAGTATGGCAAAATTACATCAAGACAACATTCTCTGAAGCGATACTCATATTAGGTTTACCTAGTAACTTATAGTGAGTGTGAATGTGTAAGTTTAAACATTTTAAGCTATAAGAATAACTTAGTTTATGTTTCATTGTATGAACATACATATTTTACAAATGTAGCATAGCTAGCAGACTAACTGAATATAATAAACATGCATGACATCCTCTCCATACTAATTAAAATTTTCACATTCAGAACGGTTGAAATGCCTAACCTATGTTTTACTAGTCACTCAAAAACTCACAGAAAAGAGTGTATTTATTTATGTAACAAGATTGTATGTCAAACATGTTTGACATCTACACTTCTAGTAAGTAAAAAATCCAGTCCCCGACATCCAATTGTGTCAAAAAAAATAATTCATAACATAAGATTGTATGTATTTATTTATATAAGTATTCAATACAGATTCACTTCAAATAATGATGATTTTATCGAGATTGAAGTCGGTGAAGATTTTTTTTCTGTATAAAAAAAAAAAATTCCAACCAAATAAAATTCAAATACCTACATATTACAGTGACAGTTCTGGTGTTTGGCGAAAACATATTTAAATTTTCTTCAATTTATTGCCCCCTCTCAGTTTTTTCATTTAACTAGGTAAATACCTTTTTTATTTTTTTTCAATAGTTTTTATTTTCAATCAATTTAACAATAAAAAGTATATCCATGCCAAGTCTCTTTAGAATTCTTATCGGCGTAACAACATAAACCTACATGTGGGTTGGGTGGGTAACCACACATGGGTTAGTTGGAAGATATCGCGCCTCTGCAATAAACTCGCCCATTGCACAAATTTATTTATCTGGTTTAAATCCCGTGGAGCACCCGGTAAAGAATTGGTCTCCCACTCTTCTGCGTAAGTTTTCGAGTGTCCTGTAAAAGGCAGGTGTTCGAAAAAATTAAGTCATTTTACATCTTAAATTCAGCGATGAGGTTTGCCACCCATCCTGAATGTCTTGATTTTATATTGGCACGAAGAGGACAGTTTGCATGTTTCTTACATGCAGCTGATCTGCTGGCTACCCCACTTGTGGGATATGCCGTGATGGTATAGTAGTAGTAGTAGTTTAAATTCTTTAATTTTTATTCAATAATGTTTGTCTTTTTGTGAATCAAGATTTTTATTATTATAAGAATTCTTGAATGGAGGCCGCGGGAGGACAAAAGATGCGTAGGAAGACCCCAAAAAAGATGGGTTGACGATATTGTCCAGATGATGGGAAAACACTGGTATCGTGTTGCTCGAGATAGGAAAGTGTGGAAAAGTTTTGAAGAGGCCTATATCCAGCAGTGGAGAGAAGACGGCTAGCAGTATGTATGCAGTATTATTATTATTATACCTACATTTATGCAACAAATATAATGCTATTTTAATATTAAAGTTAATTTTTATTAGATTTCTCCAGTAAATAGAGAAAAAATGTCCATCACACCTTCTATTCAAAGTTCACACATTTGTGATACTTCCAAATTATCGCAGTGAAAAAATGAGTTTTATAAAAAATATATACCAATTACTTCTATTATTTGTAATAATCAGATAATTATGAGATACTTTCCAGAACTAAGTTTAAATTGCTGAATTAACCGCGCAATATTCTTATGACAACGATAACTATCGAAGCATTATTTATATTTCGCTTCGATTAACTTCTCCAGAGAGCAAGAATTGAAGGCGAACACTATCACTAATGACAGTAACTATACCAGCTTGGTATGTAGGTAGTATGTTATCATAATAGGCTCAGTATTAAATATTATGTGTCTTCAATCTACCTACATCATAATGCTATAATATAATTGTATGAGAGATTATATAAGAGGTGTGCAGCAAGCAACAAACAACATTGAGCGTAGGTAAACGCGAATTTAGTTTAAGTAACGGTAAATCCAAACGCTAATGTCATTATCGATTTTTGTTACCAGCCATACCTAGTACAACATCATAATATATAACTTCTCACAACTATGTTGTATAGAATGAACATAGCACAAACAACACGCATACATACAGACACACTTATTATTATTAATAATAATAATATTCATTTTATATTTTCATACAACAAGCATGAGAGAATCATGTTGACCATGCGTTGATGTTTTTGCGGAACTTTTCGACTATATAAATTATCGTTATTATTTTCATCTTATTTTGCTCAAATAACTATACTATACCCTTACTCCGTGTCCCAAGTGGGGTAGGCAGAGAGAACGGAACGCCATACAGATCTATCTTTACACACTTCCTTCGCTTCCTTCTTCAAATAAACTAGGTATTTTTTTAATTAATCGGCAGCAGTTACAAACGAGGAATTACTGCGTTTTCAACTATTACACCTAAATCAGTGACACCATACTTGCAAACAAAGATTAATAATGTTACAACTATATGCCTCACAAAGATTATTAATTATAAATGTCAGTTAATATACATTCCTTTATTTAGTACGTTAGCCTGGTGATGAGGGCGGAAGCTCTTGAAAGCTGGCTCGCGATTAATAAAGTCAATGCACAAATACCAAATTTATTTTTATTAATTTCACATGAACTTCCACCAAGTACAGTTTGTCGCTGTTATTAATTTCTTATAAATATCAAAGTTTTATTTACCGGTAAAATATTGAGTAGATGCACTATTAAAAATTAATTTTTAATAATTCAGGATTAACTTCAGACATGTTAAATAAGTATTATCTTAACATTAATTTTCAATGTGATCACGGTTGTATATGTTTTTATATGCTTAGTTTTAAAATATATTGTTCCAAACAAAGTGTCATGGACCCCCCTCTTCAAGAGGAAGAAAAAGAAAAACCGTTGAGAACCACATTGACAGGAAATAAATAAAATATATTTATTTATTTCGACGAGAGAATAAATACGTATTTATCCTCCGAGTTGGAAGTAATTAAACTAAAAAGAATCGAGTTTATCCAATCTATGCAAATTTATAAATTTCTTTTCGCAATTACGTCTTTATAATATTCCGATTAAAATTTAATAATACAAAAATACTTTCATATCACCTACCTACTTATAAGATCTATGAATAATTATATTCGTTGTGTGTAAAGATGTCATACGTACATAATAATATATACTCGCTAGTCTACCCATATCAGTTCACACTTCACCGTAATTAAAATTATTCCCGAACGTTTAACGTAAGACCCGTCAAAAGTGTCGGTCGCTAAATTCAACAATTTTCGTTTCTTCAAAGAAATTTGCTCATGATACATCTAGAGGAAAGAAAATTTACGTAAAGGACCCTTTCTACGTTGTGTGTACGATTTATAAAAGAAAATTTTATCAGTGAAAAACAAACAATAATTTCTATTCAGAACACAAAAAAAAACATAATTTTATAACAATCAAAAATTTAATTTTCTGTTGTACATAAAGGTTAGTAATTAATAAATTATTTCCTTTTATACTCGGCGTTAGCAAGTATAAAAGCCTTACCTTATTGCTGAAAATACACAAAGAAAACAACACACAATAACAATCAAGAATAAATATCAAATTTTTTTATGTACCACAGAAATCCATGTTATTTGTTAGAAATAGTCAATGAAATAATATTTTATCAAACTTATGATTCAACGTTATCGAAAGTTTATTTCTGTAATTATATTACAGATTAGTTTTGAATGCAGTTTCATTTATAAAAGGCATATGGTTTCATACATAAAATAGAATCTGTATACAACGCCAGGGGCGCATCGAGATGAAATATTTTACTGAACCAAAGTTTGACAAAATTCAATCACTGACTATTTTTGGTTAATATAACAATAAAAATTGGTTTGTTAGTGAAAATTTGCTCCTACACACGCAAATTTCGATCTGACACAGCCTTTCATACACTATTGTCAGCCTCATTAGTATACAATATGATAAATTAAGAGAATACAATACATATATATTTTCATGCAAAATAAAATATAATAATATAATATTTTCTGCGGAATTCGCTTAGCCTTGCGGCCATGATAACCGGAAGAAGTTTAATCACGAATTTTAATTTTTTCACGCTGGGTATCCCAGTATTCCACGCTGGGACTTGTGGGTGTGGATGGTGGGAAGTTAGTTTATGATATAATAAGAGATATTTACATAAAATAAATATGAGTTTAAAAATTCATGCTCAAGTTAGTATTCAAAATTTCATAAAAATAAAAATTTATTCAATGTTTCTGAGTCCGTCCCTGCTCTTATTATCAAGTAATGTCTATAAATTAAATTTACAAATAATATTAGTTATCCAAATTTTATTAATTTGGGAAAATAAAATAATTTTATGTTCTGAATTCGACTCTGTTCACATAATTGAGTAATCCTCCACAAGACAAAATTGCAAACAATGCTAGTCTACAAATCTAACAATGTAGAAAATAAAATATCAAACTAGTCAATCTCACAAGAAATTATCAAACTTTACTTTAAAAGAGACATTTAATAAGATAAAATAAATAAATATTCTTAACAATCAAATTCAACAAAATAAAATAAAACAAAATCTTAGCTTTGAGTAAGGTGGTTTACTGCAAAATTCGCTGCTTCGAGACACTGAATTTAATGTAAAATTATAATAAAATTTTAGGATGAGTTTCTTATTATTTCCATTGTGGAAATAATCACTAAAAGAAATATTATATTTATTACTCGGAGAAAGAAATGTCAACAACGAAAAACAAATTGAATACAACACTGCTTTTATGATTTTAACCTCTCTCTCCTAATTCCAAGAAAAAAACTGCCTCGAATTTTGTTGTGACATCATTTTTATTAGTTCATTCCTTTGTCCTCACCACAAAAATACCTACTCTTTCACTCCTAGCACAAGCATCTACTTTTTTATGTAAACAACCACACGTGTCTCTCAATCCTTTCCTTGAAATTATTTTTATTTGAAGTATTTATAACTACATAACATATCAATATAAACAAAATTTAACCTCTTACCTAAAAGCAATTAATAGTTCAACAAACTTTCTTTGTTTAAAATTCAATTTGGTACTTTTCTTCACCCGATGTACTAATATCTACTTCCTATCATCTAAACACTGTCGCGTGTTAAAATATTCAATGTACCTTCCTAATAAAATTATCTAATAAATAACGTACTATCTGAAGTACGTACCATTTATTTACCAACAAATATACTCCGAGTTATACATCCATATACCACTTAAAATAGTAAGTCGAGATATATTTAGTTCAATTTCAAACAAAGTTTGTTAAAAAAAACTAAGACCATGTCACGCCCCCTCAGAAAATTAATTTTCCGGGCTTGCATAAGGTGAGGAAATTATTTTCTTAAAAGAAATTTTTTTTTTAACAAACAAAGAAAAATATTTCACAACGCAATCAATATGCTACGCCACTGGCCCTAACTTTCCAATTCTCTATATTGATTAAAATCATTCACAATCCTATACTTATATAAACAACCACACACTTGTATTACCCACTATCCTATAATTAATTTGTAAACAATCGCATGCTTACAGCACTATACAAGTCAAATAAACCCATTTATAATTTCTTACCAAAACATTTTGTTAAAGTACAAATGTCTTTGTACTGACTCTCAAGTGGTTGGAATACACATTCAATATACATAACCGAATTATAAATAATAGGTATATATCTACCGTCCCACGTGTCAACCTTAGGTACATCCAAACACATGACATACGTACAGTTAATTCACTATAATTATTACTCTCACATGTTTTCATTTATACAAACTCCGTCGTATGTTATATTAATAGTATGTACCCAATATAAATTGATATTACTATATCATATATAATAATACCGACCCTATTCTATAATTATGTATATCTGTTGACATAAGTATTAGTCAGTTTTTATATTGTACATAATTATTACCACATTTCTTTTCCTAAAATTTTTTTCCTTCACGATACTGATTTCTTTATGTGTGAACATAAATTTTAAAATAAATTTCCATATTGTACACATTCATATTTCTCTTTCATACATCCTATAGTAAATTTTACTATGAAAACTCTCATGATTCGTATTCATTTTCTCATTCACAGTACCGCCAAAAACCAACAAATTTTCCCAATTTACCCAATATCATCATAAAAAAAAATATTGAAAACTTAATTAATCAGTTAAAAAAAAATAACCCCTACCCCCTCATGACTGGAATTAACCCTGAAACTATTAATCATAATAGCCAATTACCAACTGATTAATTTTTTATGGTACCATACCACACTCACGCCGCATCCCAGGTGAGGCAGGCAAAGGGAAACAGATCGCCATGTTGATCCATTCCCAGACACTCCCTTCTCTCTATCCACATCCACCCCATTCCTCAAACATTCACATCGATTTCTCCCACCCAACACGTGACAGTCCTTGTGAATTTGATCCACGTGGTCAAGTCACGCAGTTCCGGTACGTCCACACATTTTACACCCTCCCCTTCAGACAAAAAATTACACTCTCTTCATCATTCTTACATTCCATTCATGTAATGCTTCATCAACCATTCGTCTCAATGATCACATCTCCACAGCACTCATTCCACTCTCATCCCTCCTCAGCCACGTCCATGTCTCACTAACACACATGCCTAACACCTCATTCAAACACAGCACCCAAAGAAAAATAGAAAAAAATTCACACAACAAAAACCCCAGTTATAGCATGCAACTCTCCCCTTTCAAAAGACACATTACATATGCGCTGAAAAGCAATATTATTTCATGAAAACAAATTGTTCTTTAAATACACACATACATGTTTTGACTATAAAATCTACGCACTATAATATTATATACGAGTAAGTATTTATATCTACTTACTGTTTAAAACATAAACTTTAGGTACCCATAAATTTTATGAATACCATATTGATATTAACATAATATTATGTATCTACTGTCTTTCATCAATGTTCTACCTATATTGGAAAAAAAAACATCAGTAGGTACCTAGTATTTCTGTAAACATCGCTCGACAATTATAATAATATTGTATAATACCATATAGGTACTTAATAGTCATTCCACTTAGCTAGCGACAATCTAATATAATATTATTATTAGACTCAGTCTAAATAATAATATGATACAACGAACAAATGCGTTTTTGTTAAAATAATAATATTACCGACTGTACTCAGTTCACCGATCATACTTGTCGAAACCGAACAGTTTTTTTATCTAAAGTGATAAATCTACTTAACCCATCAGATCAAAACACATACCTACCCGCATTATTATACCTACAGATTCGTCATTTATGAAATAATATTATTTCATATTCATTTTGTTAAGATCTGAGCAAAACCGACATATTGAATGACATTCCAATATATATAAAACTATACATATCTAACAAAAAAAAATATTACTACTGACACACATTTCAACCCCATAAATTATTACAGTATTCAACAGTCAAAAACCCCATAAAATTCATCCTTCAAAAATTATTTCAAGGTAGTTCATTCAACTTTCACATAACTGAAATAAATAACTAACAAAAAAATGTTTACCATTCTATATACATAACATCTTAATAGGTACATATAAAAAACCCACGATCCACTTAATATCAAGATATAATATTATTACTAGTTCACTAGTCATATAACAACAAATTTATCTAACGAGTTCGTTTTTGTAAAACTAATAATATTTTTATTTTCTAATAGATATAAAAAAATTGCTAACAATTTTTATTTAGTTTGCCCTCGATTCAATTAATTTAACGTATTTTTAGTGTTCATAATGTGTTCTATAATATTCGTCGTCTTCTGTCATCAATTTTGAAATGCAAGTCACCTCCTTAAAGGATAGGCAGAGAGTTCTAACATAATTTAAAGTCGAAATACTGGAAAATTTCACCCCCCCCCCCAAGACAAAAAATCTGCTTCTCGTGTAGAAACCCCCCCTCTCTTCCATAAGACTATTAATCTATCTCTCACCCCCCCTCCTCTGTAAGACAATTAATTTAAAGATTGGATATTTATCTATTTCTTCCAACTAACTATACTAGCTCAGATCTACAACCCAATGTTTAATATCTGCAGTGACAGATATTAGATCCTGGCATACGGCAACCATTTTCTGTCATGGACCCCCCTCTTCAAGAGGAAGAAAAAGAAAAACCGTTGAGAACCACATTGACAGGAAATAAATAAAATATATTTATTTATTTCGACGAGAGAATAAATACGTATTTATCCTCCGAGTTGGAAGTAATTAAACTAAAAAGAATCGAGTTTATCCAATCTATGCAAATTTATAAATTTCTTTTCGCAATTACGTCTTTATAATATTCCGATTAAAATTTAATAATACAAAAATACTTTCATATCACCTACCTACTTATAAGATCTATGAATAATTATATTCGTTGTGTGTAAAGATGTCATACGTACATAATAATATATACTCGCTAGTCTACCCATATCAGTTCACACTTCACCGTAATTAAAATTATTCCCGAACGTTTAACGTAAGACCCGTCAAAAGTGTCGGTCGCTAAATTCAACAATTTTCGTTTCTTCAAAGAAATTTGCTCATGATACATCTAGAGGAAAGAAAATTTACGTAAAGGACCCTTTCTACGTTGTGTGTACGATTTATAAAAGAAAATTTTATCAGTGAAAAACAAACAATAATTTCTATTCAGAACACAAAAAAAAACATAATTTTATAACAATCAAAAATTTAATT
The DNA here is from genome assembly GCA_947579605.1 of Athripsodes cinereus. Classification (NCBI taxonomy): domain Eukaryota; kingdom Metazoa; phylum Arthropoda; class Insecta; order Trichoptera; family Leptoceridae; genus Athripsodes; species Athripsodes cinereus. Next base: position 19,267,642 of record OX388310.1, read on the forward strand.
TTCTGTTGTACATAAAGGTTAGTAATTAATAAATTATTTCCTTTTATACTCGGCGTTAGCAAGTATAAAAGCCTTACCTTATTGCTGAAAATACACAAAGAAAACAACACACAATAACAATCAAGAATAAATATCAAATTTTTTTATGTACCACAGAAATCCATGTTATTTGTTAGAAATAGTCAATGAAATAATATTTTATCAAACTTATGATTCAACGTTATCGAAAGTTTATTTCTGTAATTATATTACAGATTAGTTTTGAATGCAGTTTCATTTATAAAAGGCATATGGTTTCATACATAAAATAGAATCTGTATACAACGCCAGGGGCGCATCGAGATGAAATATTTTACTGAACCAAAGTTTGACAAAATTCAATCACTGACTATTTTTGGTTAATATAACAATAAAAATTGGTTTGTTAGTGAAAATTTGCTCCTACACACGCAAATTTCGATCTGACACAGCCTTTCATACACTATTGTCAGCCTCATTAGTATACAATATGATAAATTAAGAGAATACAATACATATATATTTTCATGCAAAATAAAATATAATAATATAATATTTTCTGCGGAATTCGCTTAGCCTTGCGGCCATGATAACCGGAAGAAGTTTAATCACGAATTTTAATTTTTTCACGCTGGGTATCCCAGTATTCCACGCTGGGACTTGTGGGTGTGGATGGTGGGAAGTTAGTTTATGATATAATAAGAGATATTTACATAAAATAAATATGAGTTTAAAAATTCATGCTCAAGTTAGTATTCAAAATTTCATAAAAATAAAAATTTATTCAATGTTTCTGAGTCCGTCCCTGCTCTTATTATCAAGTAATGTCTATAAATTAAATTTACAAATAATATTAGTTATCCAAATTTTATTAATTTGGGAAAATAAAATAATTTTATGTTCTGAATTCGACTCTGTTCACATAATTGAGTAATCCTCCACAAGACAAAATTGCAAACAATGCTAGTCTACAAATCTAACAATGTAGAAAATAAAATATCAAACTAGTCAATCTCACAAGAAATTATCAAACTTTACTTTAAAAGAGACATTTAATAAGATAAAATAAATAAATATTCTTAACAATCAAATTCAACAAAATAAAATAAAACAAAATCTTAGCTTTGAGTAAGGTGGTTTACTGCAAAATTCGCTGCTTCGAGACACTGAATTTAATGTAAAATTATAATAAAATTTTAGGATGAGTTTCTTATTATTTCCATTGTGGAAATAATCACTAAAAGAAATATTATATTTATTACTCGGAGAAAGAAATGTCAACAACGAAAAACAAATTGAATACAACACTGCTTTTATGATTTTAACCTCTCTCTCCTAATTCCAAGAAAAAAACTGCCTCGAATTTTGTTGTGACATCATTTTTATTAGTTCATTCCTTTGTCCTCACCACAAAAATACCTACTCTTTCACTCCTAGCACAAGCATCTACTTTTTTATGTAAACAACCACACGTGTCTCTCAATCCTTTCCTTGAAATTATTTTTATTTGAAGTATTTATAACTACATAACATATCAATATAAACAAAATTTAACCTCTTACCTAAAAGCAATTAATAGTTCAACAAACTTTCTTTGTTTAAAATTCAATTTGGTACTTTTCTTCACCCGATGTACTAATATCTACTTCCTATCATCTAAACACTGTCGCGTGTTAAAATATTCAATGTACCTTCCTAATAAAATTATCTAATAAATAACGTACTATCTGAAGTACGTACCATTTATTTACCAACAAATATACTCCGAGTTATACATCCATATACCACTTAAAATAGTAAGTCGAGATATATTTAGTTCAATTTCAAACAAAGTTTGTTAAAAAAAACTAAGACCATGTCAAAAGGTACACTAAAATATTCAATATGATTTATATATTTTGTTGAAATAAAAATACACCTATTCAATAAATATTCTGAATGTGTTCAATTTTCTTTGAAAATGTGGTCACGATTTAGCACAGTCACAAGCTATGACCGGCATTTCGACGCCATTTCAATTTCAATTATTCCGCACATCATCACAATATACATACATCACATTCGCCAGTCACTGTCTATTATTCACTCTTACGCCCGCTTGTTACCATAATAATAAATAAAATAATACGATGTTACATAAAGGCATTAATAAGTACATTATGTACTGTAACATTACATAGAAATAAATTATATTACTATTTACATAATTCATTCAATCATATCATAAAAAATGCAATAAGTTACTTATTTAGTTTTGTTCTTAACCGTGAAAATAAGTACAAAGATATTAATGAGTACAGCTTCACAATCAATATCCATTTTTCATAGGACACTAGTATTAAATTTATTATATATAAATAAGAGTGGGTATATTTCTTATCCGTGAACTCTTATTTATTCCATTCTAACTACTAGGTTATTATATCGTTCACGAGGGAACAGGACAACGTCTTTTAAGTCAATGTATTCAATATCTGTCTCCAACCACTTTTATTGAAAATACTCTACAAATATTTGATTTAATTTTATGATATATTTTGCCAACAGAAAGGCGATTTCAATCAAAAGAGTAACCTCTATTTCTTTTGTATAAATTCTTAAAATTCTCCATAAGTTTTATTATAATATGTAGGTACGTTTTGTGTAAAATATAATAAGTTAAGTAATAGAAAATCAGTATGTTGTTTTAATGGGAAAAGGAAGATAATCATTATTTCTAGTCAATGTAAGGAATATCTGTCTCCAACTACTTTAATTGAAAATACTCTGATTTGATTTTATGATATATTTCGCAAACAGAAAGGCTATTTTAATCAAAAGAGAAACCTCTGTTTCTTTTGTATAAATATAATTTTACAATACTCCGAGAGTTTTATTATAATATGTATGTTTTGTGTAAAACATAATAAGTTAAGTAATAGAAAATCAGTATGTTGTTTTAATGGGAAAAGGAAGATAATCATTATTTCTAGTCAATGTAAGGAATATCTGTCTCCAACTACTTTAATTGAAAATACTCTGATTTGATTTTATGATATATTTCGCAAACAGAAAGGCTATTTTAATCAAAAGAGAAACCTCTGTTTCTTTTGTATAAATATAATTTTACAATACTCCGAGAGTTTTATTATAATATGTATGTTATGTGTAAAACATAATAAGTTAAGTAATAGAAAATCAGTATGTTGTTTTAATGGGAAAAGGAAGATAATCATTATTTCTAGTCAATGTAAGGAATATCTGTCTCCAACTACTTTCATTGAAAATACTCTGATTTGATTTTATGATATATTTCGCAAACAGAAAGGCTATTTTAATCAAAAGAGAAACATCTGTTTCTTTTGTATAAATATAATTTTACAATACTCCGAGAGTTTTATTATAATATGTATGTTTTGTGTAAAACATAATAAGTTAAGTAATAGAAAATCAGTATGTTGTTTTAATGGGAAAAGGAAGATAATCATTATTTCTAGTCAATGTAAGGAATATCTGTCTCCAACTACTTTCATTGAAAATACTCTGATTTGATTTTATGATATATTTCGCAAACAGAAAGGCTATTTTAATCAAAAGAGAAACCTCTGTTTCTTTTGTATAAATATAATTTTACAATACTCCGAGAGTTTTATTATAATATGTATGTTTTGTGTAAAACATAATAAGTTAAGTAATAGAAAATCAGTATGTTGTTTTAATGGGAAAAGGAAGATAATTATTAATTCTAGTTTTTTTTAGCTACGAAATATTGTTGTCTCATTTAGTAAGAAGATGTATAAAAAAGTAGTGTCCAAGTCACATTACAATTTGCTTCAGGTACATAATAATATATTGTACACAATATTACGTTATTATGCATAATACTTAACATTGAATAGGTATATTATTAACGTAGCAGGTTTTAGTTCAAGTTTACATACTTATAGTTAGTGTGTATTTAATATTTCCGGTCGCGGAATAATGTCAGGAAAACATTAAGACATACAAAAATATAACAATGTATTGTACACCATAATGTGCTATTGTATCTATGAACATAATATTTACCTGTTTTTAAATGATGAAACTGTTAACAATGTCAGATATTGGTCGATACTTAAAATGTTTTATAATGTTTTCGATTTCGTTTGTAAATTAGCCACTATCACATGAATTGATGCATATTTTCAGTTTCGTAATGATGGCAAGCATGCACAAGTTGCAATTATTGTTTAAAATGATATGTATACATTGTTTCAACTATGTAGATTGAAGGATGTTAATAATATAAATCAAATAAATGTTTTATGAAAATAAAACAATTTATGTGTTCACTGATCTTTGTGATGCAAAGAAGATAATGAATAATAACACTAAACAAAAACAATTAAATATTCACAAATTAAACAAATAATAGATTTAGGAATCATTATATATTTTTTTTAAATAAATAGCACATAAAAGGTACACACACTAGCGGGTCGAATCGAGGAGTAATTTTTGAATTTGTTTTTCAAGAAATTTAGAATGTTTTTCGAAATAAAAAGAATTAGTAATTTTATAATGCAAGTACTTGTATAGCTGGTGTATGAACTTATGTAGGTACTCCTACATAGATAAAACTTCAATTTACTTAATAGAATATACTTTCCGTGATTGAAATAATAAAGGAAAACAGAATAGGAGAACCAAAAATTTATCCAGAATAATTGACGTTGCCAGTGTAGTCGCGTTCATTATATAGAATCAAAAATACTTAGGTTCATGTTTAGAATTAACATCGGCCATTGGAGTTGTGCTAAGTGGTGAAACTATTATTCGTAAATTGGATAGATACTATTTCGCGATTAAAAGTTTCACACTATGAAAAGAGCTATTGGGTGATATTGTTGTTATAGTGCAGGTGGGTTTCGTGTCTCCCAAATCAGTGCTTACTTAATAAGTAAATTATATTTACTCCGTAAAGGTGAATGCATAATTATTTTATTGTTGTACAATATCTCACATGTAAAAATGCAGTAAAGACTAAAGTCTAAATGTTAAATATTTTTATATTGAATATGTAGGTACTTTTTGTCTGTGATAATCTCTTCAAAACACTTCTATAATATTCTAAAATATTGTTATATATGTAGTACAAAGATGATTCGCAAGTGGTTATTTATAACTGGTACGGTTGCTAGGAATATAGTAAACTGATAGAATTAAAAAAAACATATGCTTAGATTTTGTGATATTTATTTGAAGATCCAGATTTATCAAACAAACTTCTTTAACCTCTATTATCTCTGTATTTCTCCAAAATTAAAAACGGAAGGAAAAAGTATGAACCATCTTTCAGTTAGTCTAGACTCTCCCAATGGTAACTAGTGGTCAACAAATTACGAGCATTTTATCCAATATCTACAATACTTAAGAAAAACACTGAGATTTTGAATATAATCATTTAAAACTCATTTATATTTATATCATAAAGCTGTAAGACTTTTCGACTAGAAACAGTATTATTGTTTTGTCTTGGCATTGTATTTACACCACATACAGTACAAAAATACTATAGAATTACTCAAAATATATTCATTATTTTTTCAAATTACAATCTTTTCATTTTCTACCTAAACACGGGCGATCATTTTTACGGTATATTTCTAACTACCAACATTTTACTGATAATTATTCTATAAGGCAAATGGAACTACACTATTCTGATTTTTGTCCACTTCGAGATATAAACATGGTATTGTATTTCTTGTTATGCCTTTGCGATGTCACATTAATCTTTGTTGAGAACGAAGTATAGTTTTTAATATCCAAACATGATTTAATTTTTTTGTTAGAGAAAGCAAAATGTACCTTTTAGCTGTGGTAGATATTGGTACAGAATATAGCTATTTGTATTTTGTTTCTTTATAACCGTATCAGCCGTTAAGCACCCGGCAAAGAATAAGTCTTGTAAAAGGCGGGTGTAAGAAGAAAACTTACATTTAACGCTATTAATTCGGTCGAAAAATGAAAGGGTGTGAAAAAAATGATATTTTACATCATAAACGTTTGCTTCATTACGACATTTTATCCGATTTTTTCTTATGTGTTTTCAAGGAGATTTAGATTTCCAGATACAGAACAAAATGTATGTATATTGTATAAATAAATTGAACGAGCATGCTGAAAAATGACATTTCTTGTTATAATGTAGTTTTGAACAGATATTATATGCTCGTATATTTGCTTGCTCTAACGTTCTGTACTGTATGTGTTATATTTTTATTTTATCTTTTACAAGATCATTAGGTGAATATAAATAATAGTCTGTATATTATGTGTGTATGTCTTGCTACGCATTAAATAATCGCTGCGGAAAAGTTCATACTGGCTAATGTTCCTACAGTCATTTGTTGTCTGTGAGTCTTCCGTAATAATAATAATAATTGTACGTTACAAGGAACACGTGACTGGCTGATGCTTCGATCTGCACACGGCACCACATCGTATGATTCTCATTCCCTTGAAGAATAACCGTTAAACGTGCCTGTTCCTCCTCGCGTCGCTTGCAAGCAAATTCAGTTACCCGCAAACCATGGCATAGGTTGGACGAAAGAAGGGTTTGTCCCTTCCCGCCTTAGTCGCGAACAGCGATGTGCGTAACTCCGACACAATAATAATACTAACAATAATTATTTAATAGTACTTAACTTCGTAATGTGATAAACAAGTGTGTTGCCCTCTGTTGTACGTAAAACAATTCTTATTGTGTGTCGTTAATAATGTACTTTAAATATCTGTGTTAGTTTTACGTGCGCGACCAATCATACCGCCAATATCAAGGAACAATAATAACGATTAATAATTAATAGTAATTAATAAACAGAATAATGTTATAGACAAGCTTATATTATATTTGAGATATATATAGACTACGATTCTAATGGTGATAATGATAATATTTGGAAGTTTTGAGTATAATAATATATGTTGGTTTTGGGCGTGGTTTTTGCTGTTGCCGCCATTATTCATAACCGTGTGAAATTAGATAATCCATTGTTTCTGAACAAATATTCTATGTTAGGAATCATGAACAATCACATAAACTGTTCTTTCTACTTTCTCAGTATTGTGAATTTGATTGAAATTGCGAATGTGTTCCTAAATCTTCAGCGTGTACAGCTTCACCTCTGATAGTCAGTATATCGCGTAGCGGTGATTTACCGATATAACTCGCATTACAATGTGAACTGTGTAATTCTCTAGTAACTTCTCCGGTCCATACCCTTGACAAACGAGTGATTGAATGACTAGCTGAGTATTTCTGAAAGGAATATTGAAATAGTGACGCCTTCTTCCTTTGACACTGAGAATAGTGTTGTAACGTATAATATTGCTCTTATCACTTGAGAAGTAGTGATCTCTTCGTCCTGAGGACAGGATCTATCTGATTCTGACACCACCTACGCACCCCTGTACGTCTTTGGAATGGCCAGCGACCGCCATAGATACCTCAGAGTATGTTTCTTTCACGAACCTGCCTTCTACCGTCAATGTGTACAAAATACGTCATCAGTAACATGCACGTCTTTGTGTTATTCAACGACTGTTCGCCTGTCCATCCGTAAGTGACTATATTGCTATTGAATATTGTATGTATTTGTTCCGTAACAGAGTTCATGTCATCATTGAACTGACCTATATATTATTTTCCGTTGTATGATAACTATATATTAATTTCCTTTGTGTAATAATTTAAGATCTTGAGTTTGACTGAAGAATGAATGGTTCCATTTAAATATTTATAGATCACTTGATAAACCAGGTATTGATTTATATTGATAATACCAAGGTTGGTTTATTTGATAATTACCATTGTTTGTTTTATTGTCTCAATCCGAATATGATATAACTTTCATAACTTTGCATATTGAGCGGAATGTCGTTCCCTACAAATTTACTTTGAAAATAACTGTCTTGTTATGTAATATATATTTGCACAATAAACGTGAATCACTTACCTAACGATATCTTTCTGTTGAAATTCATTTTGTATACCCACCAGTAGATTCAATACTCTTATTAATACTAAAGTACATCTCTCCGCCTCCTTGTATATAATCTTCCAATAACCTAGTTTATACTCGGAGTAGTTATGTAACAAAGGTTCAATTCCTTGATCAACCAATGGATGAAAGACCCTATTATTTTACTATGAAAGCAACAAAGAGTTAAAGGAATGGCTCCACTGATGGAAATAATATATCCACTTTCTTGGAAAGGTCTGATGTACTTATGATAATCTTTGTTCCACTTGATATAATTTTTTATTGTTTACTTGGAGATATTTATCTATAATTCTACTCAAGACAGGATATAAGTAGAATCTTTGCAATATGAAGTATGCTAACAGAAGAAACATTGCTTAAATTACCTATATGTATTCTATATTGATAAGATGACCATAAGAAAATGATGAAACCAAAGGATAAAGAATTCTCTGAACTTTACGTGAGTATAATATGTATAATTGAAGTATGTACCTGTCACCCACACACAATGCATTCCTCTTGTATAGACCAAGTAGAATCATCCCTAGACATGAACTTGAGCCAAAATATTAATCTGTTTTACTTGCAAATATAATTGTAACTTTCTCTATATAATATAATTAATTTTCTATGTGTTTCGCTTACGTACATTGCAAAATGTATGTAGCGAAGCTGGGGGTTACGAGCCAATTTATATACTTTCCTTATGTACAATTCATGTAAATTCATTTCTTTAAATATTTGATAATTTCTCTTTTGATTTTTTTGTATAATGATATGATGCGATCGTCCTAGTGGGACGATAACGTATCAATTTGGGCAGCTCGTCCTGGATCGTACAACTCGCATAGTTGTTGGCCCGAAAATTTTAAATGTATTGTGTGATGAATATGCCTAATCGTGAAGTTCAGAATTCTTGTCTTTATTGTGTAATTATGTGTATTGATATTAATTGAAAATGTAATAATTTTAATGTGTGTATGTATATGAAAACAATTTTAAAAATGAAACAGGAATCGTAAAATAGATAATTTAAATGTCCGTATTTAAAAAAATAAATGTATTGGTGTATAGCGCAAACGTTTGTCGCGAGTATTGTTATAATGTAAAGTAAAAAATCGATGCCGCATGAGAAAGAATTGTATTGTAGAGAATATTCCATCGTAATGTTTCGTATTAAGCGGTAAGCAAAACATCGCAAACCGACCAACATAACATAATGAATATTAAAATATAGTGTGTATCTAAAATACATCGCGCGCTAAGAAAAGACTGTTATCAGTAGAGACCGCAATAATAATATTATACCGTAGTTGTGCGTCGCGAGAAACGAGCGGTGTGCGAAAGGTGGTATACATAACTATGCAGCGTATAGTATGTACCTATACGTCGCAAGAGAGAAAGAGACATCATACAACCTACCTCAACATTGTAATAGAAATATTCACGCGCGAAACGGGAACTCCAAAATACTGGTAAAATGTATAGTTGAAAATAATAATATTGGAATGAAACGAAATATGTACCTACCTATACTGTAGTATGTATAGTGAACCATTTCGTACAAGGAACTTTGTTTTACCGATAAACAGAATTTTGTTGTAATGTTATTTTAATAGTAGATTCATTTTCAAACGATGAGAGTAAAAATCGATGTTAAATATTAAATTGAATTAAATTTTTTGAAACAGTAAAATGTTGCATTTGGAATAAATATCCTTATTGAACTCTTGGAGAAATAATATTAAAGGAGCGTTGTTGTATAAAATTATGCGTAGTAGAATTTTGATAAGAATATATATATGCGTACGTAGTGATGTGACGAAATAATAATGACAAATAATATTAAATAAATATTTTTGTTTTGAGAAAATTAAAGTTAAAAAATAAATCGAAATGAATAATGTTAACCCTTCACGACCGTTCACGAAATTTGAAATATAAATACACTTAACCCTTAACATGACCGAATTTGTTAACCCTTTGTGAATAATAATTTAATTTTCTTTTAATGTCAAGTATTAGTGAACTATAACTGAATTTTTGAATTTAGTTAAGAAACAGTTAACCCTTTGATGACCATCGTTGAAAATTTTGACATTAACGTAAATAGTAGAATGATGTTTTGTATTTTTTTTTGGAAATTAAAGAAGTTACCATGTAACGATGTAGAATCTTTTTTTGCTGTTGAATATTAACCCTTTGTGTTCGGAATTTGTTATCTTTTGTGAAGTAATTAATTTTCTTGAAATGTAATAATGTGACTTTTGCGGCTTATTACCATCGTGAAATATTGAAGTAACCTATGCCTTGTTTATTTGAGAACTGAGTCCGATTAGTGAATTATTCCGTAAGGTAAACTAACGAACGCTCTTTGATAAAAAATGAGTTATGTTTATGTAATATGTAAAGCCGTGATAGGAGAGATGTATTTAAATACTTTTTTTTGTGACTTTTGTGTAATCAATATTGAGTAGATGTTATCTGGATGTGTGAAAGATAAATCGTAATGCTCTTTTTGATGAATGTAGACAATGTGATTGCTAATCGTTCATGCCTATTATTTTGAAGTTTGAGTTTATATGACGTTTAATTCCGCGTAGGACACGTAGTAATCTCTTATGAATTGTAATTGGAAATGTTTGGATGTAGTATATCCTTGTTGAATTAAATAATCTTGTGACTTTGTGGAAAATTTGTTTATGTTGCTTGAATACATTGGAAAATGTGATAGAACATTTTGACATTGAACGGGAATGGCTTATGAAAGACACAGAATAAAACCTGTAGTGGAATGTTGGCTGCAGATATTCAATGGGATAATTTTGATTAATTGTATGTTAGTGAATAAAGATGATGTATGAATCTGTTTATGAAAGGTGAGCCCTGTATGAAGAAGTAAATGTTGAATTTGAATAATGATGTATGTAAAGAATTTATTGAACTTGTAACTTGTATATTGTGTAGCAAAGATCGAAAGTTGTTCAATGTATTTGTCATGTATTAAGCCTGTGTGAGGGTAGCTCCCTCTGAGATTATCTCTATGTGAGAAATCTGTCTCTGTGTGAGAACTGTGTCTATGTAATATGCGTAGAAGGATTTGACGCCAATAATGAATATCGGTTACTGTAAATGTGATTGCAGTCGTCGTGATTTACCATTATGTCATGTCTGCGTGTAAATTGTTTTTCTAATATGTATATGTCCTTATTATGTATGATTTCTTTCTGTGCTTTGCCAATATCTCTGTATGGTACATGGTGCATGAAATCACTTGTATATGAGTGCTATTAAGCTTAATGGGTTAAATGAAGCGAAAATGTGGTATCTCTAATTCCATCTATACAAAATTGTTTATATTTATTTAAATTCCTTTATGTTACTTTTCCCTTGCCGGATACATGTAACTGGAATCGAGAATGATGTAAACCAACTTCTTAAGTATGTAACTTATGTTTTATATGTTCGTCATGTTTAAAATATTAACTTGTCGTCGATCGTAGTAAATGAATCCATCAATGAAACGTACGTATGTTGATAAATTGAAAGAAAGAATTTTATCACCATGTAAAACGAACCGTATATTGTAACGTAATACAGATCCTGAGTTTCTTATAAGGTTGTATTGTAAAATGTTTAAAGTTGTTGTTTTCATAACCTGTGTTTTTCATATACATGCACATATGCACATGTCTATATATATACACACCTCTATGTACTATTATATTGTTATGATTGTAGCTCTCAAACTTTTGATAGGAGCCCCTTACTAAAACAACCAATGTGAATTTTGTGTTATTATTAAGAAGTGTAAGTCAAAATATGAAAACAGTTCGCATCTATTTTGACTATGGGCAATTTACCGCGAGTGCTTAATAATAATAATTGAACGGGCTATAGGATGTAAGAAACATTGTAATAGTATATAAGCTACCAATTTTGAATTGTTTGTCTGTAATTGGGTACCTATGTAGTTGCTTATGTATCCAATGGTTCTCAACTTTTTATGTAACCAGTGGTACTCAACTTTTCATGTAACCAGTGGTTCTCAACTTTTTTTTTTGTAGTAGTTCTCAACTTTTTTTTGTATAATTGAGGAACTTGAAAATTTGTCGTTTCTCTTCAAATTTTCAAGAGGGGCCGAAAGGGAGAATGCTACGCATTAAATAATCGCTGCGGAAAAGTTCATACTGGCTAATGTTCCTACAGTCATTTGTTGTCTGTGAGTCTTCCGTAATAATAATAATAATTGTACGTTACAAGGAACACGTGACTGGCTGATGCTTCGATCTGCACACGGCACCACATCGTATGATTCTCATTCCCTTGAAGAATAACCGTTAAACGTGCCTGTTCCTCCTCGCGTCGCTTGCAAGCAAATTCAGTTACCCGCAAACCATGGCATAGGTTGGACGAAAGAAGGGTTTGTCCCTTCCCGCCTTAGTCGCGAACAGCGATGTGCGTAACTCCGACACAATAATAATACTAACAATAATTATTTAATAGTACTTAACTTCGTAATGTGATAAACAAGTGTGTTGCCCTCTGTTGTACGTAAAACAATTCTTATTGTGTGTCGTTAATAATGTACTTTAAATATCTGTGTTAGTTTTACGTGCGCGACCAATCATACCGCCAATATCAAGGAACAATAATAACGATTAATAATTAATAGTAATTAATAAACAGAATAATGTTATAGACAAGCTTATATTATATTTGAGATATATATAGACTACGATTCTAATGGTGATAATGATAATATTTGGAAGTTTTGAGTATAATAATATATGTTGGTTTTGGGCGTGGTTTTTGCTGTTGCCGCCATTATTCATAACCGTGTGAAATTAGATAATCCATTGTTTCTGAACAAATATTCTATGTTAGGAATCATGAACAATCACATAAACTGTTCTTTCTACTTTCTCAGTATTGTGAATTTGATTGAAATTGCGAATGTGTTCCTAAATCTTCAGCGTGTACAGCTTCACCTCTGATAGTCAGTATATCGCGTAGCGGTGATTTACCGATATAACTCGCATTACAATGTGAACTGTGTAATTCTCTAGTAACTTCTCCGGTCCATACCCTTGACAAACGAGTGATTGAATGACTAGCTGAGTATTTCTGAAAGGAATATTGAAATAGTGACGCCTTCTTCCTTTGACACTGAGAATAGTGTTGTAACGTATAATATTGCTCTTATCACTTGAGAAGTAGTGATCTCTTCGTCCTGAGGACAGGATCTATCTGATTCTGACACCACCTACGCACCCCTGTACGTCTTTGGAATGGCCAGCGACCGCCATAGATACCTCAGAGTATGTTTCTTTCACGAACCTGCCTTCTACCGTCAATGTGTACAAAATACGTCATCAGTAACATGCACGTCTTTGTGTTATTCAACGACTGTTCGCCTGTCCATCCGTAAGTGACTATATTGCTATTGAATATTGTATGTATTTGTTCCGTAACAGAGTTCATGTCATCATTGAACTGACCTATATATTATTTTCCGTTGTATGATAACTATATATTAATTTCCTTTGTGTAATAATTTAAGATCTTGAGTTTGACTGAAGAATGAATGGTTCCATTTAAATATTTATAGATCACTTGATAAACCAGGTATTGATTTATATTGATAATACCAAGGTTGGTTTATTTGATAATTACCATTGTTTGTTTTATTGTCTCAATCCGAATATGATATAACTTTCATAACTTTGCATATTGAGCGGAATGTCGTTCCCTACAAATTTACTTTGAAAATAACTGTCTTGTTATGTAATATATATTTGCACAATAAACGTGAATCACTTACCTAACGATATCTTTCTGTTGAAATTCATTTTGTATACCCACCAGTAGATTCAATACTCTTATTAATACTAAAGTACATCTCTCCGCCTCCTTGTATATAATCTTCCAATAACCTAGTTTATACTCGGAGTAGTTATGTAACAAAGGTTCAATTCCTTGATCAACCAATGGATGAAAGACCCTATTATTTTACTATGAAAGCAACAAAGAGTTAAAGGAATGGCTCCACTGATGGAAATAATATATCCACTTTCTTGGAAAGGTCTGATGTACTTATGATAATCTTTGTTCCACTTGATATAATTTTTTATTGTTTACTTGGAGATATTTATCTATAATTCTACTCAAGACAGGATATAAGTAGAATCTTTGCAATATGAAGTATGCTAACAGAAGAAACATTGCTTAAATTACCTATATGTATTCTATATTGATAAGATGACCATAAGAAAATGATGAAACCAAAGGATAAAGAATTCTCTGAACTTTACGTGAGTATAATACGTATAATTGAAGTATGTACCTGTCACCCACACACAATGCATTCCTCTTGTATAGACCAAGTAGAATCATCCCTAGACATGAACTTGAGCCAAAATATTAATCTGTTTTACTTGCAAATATAATTGTAACTTTCTCTATATAATATAATTAATTTTCTATGTGTTTCGCTTACGTACATTGCAAAATGTATGTAGCGAAGCTGGGGGTTACGAGCCAATTTATATACTTTCCTTATGTACAATTCATGTAAATTCATTTCTTTAAATATTTGATAATTTCTCTTTTGATTTTTTTGTATAATGATATGATGCGATCGTCCTAGTGGGACGATAACGTATCAGTCTACAAGTCCCGTTAATAATATTGTCTTATGTGTGTGAATCTCTTATAGGAAAATGTATCATTATATCATTTGCCACTGTAAAAATTATTAATAAGAATAATAAGCAGATAGACATAGAATATTTGCGTTTTTTTTATTGTAGTATAATTTCTCGTAGTATATTGTTATTGTTATCAAGCGACCATAATATAACTCATTGTCTGTAATGATGATTATGTCTCTTGTTTTAGGAAAGGGTCACGACCCTCAGCAGGAATATAATAGCTTGTATTATGTTCCTGTGTAGTCCCCAGTAATGAATAGATGCCCCACTCTTTTCTGCAAGTTTTTGTGTGTCCACTTAAAGGCAAGTGTTCGTAAAACCTCAAAAGTTTGTTCTTAAAGTATAGACAATTAACATTTACAATAGAATATACATCGAAAGAGTAAGAAAGTTATGCTATATGCATAGTGTTTAGATTGCATAAATTGAAGCAAGCTATTGGTTATACTATAGATTTCTGATTGAAATCCAACTCGAAACTTATCGTAGAACAAAACTTCTATTACTACACCATCATGGCATATCCCACAAGTGGGGTAGCCAGCAGACCAGCTGCATGTAAAAAAAATTAAAGCTGTCCTCTTCGTGCCAAAAAAATAGGACACTCAAGATGGGTGGCAAAGATCATCTCTGAATTTAAGATGTAAAATGTATTTTTCAAACATTTGTTTTTTACAGCCCACTAGAAATCTTACGGAAAAGAGTAGGAGACTAATTTTTAGGTAGGTGTTCCACGAAAGACGAAACTTGTTTCAATTTATCTAATAGGGAACATGCATGTGTGAGGAATATGAATAAATGTTATCAATTCATATTAATAAATATACGCTGATCACGAATAACCTAATAAGAAACCACAAAATAAAACTTTTCATTCATTATTTTCATTTTAAAAATCCATATTTTCTGTTATTGAATTAGTCCGGTGTGACGTCGCTAGGCGCTATTTTGTATTGCCACACATTTCACTCTTAGTGCTGTTTGTAGCGCCTGATATTGTCAAACACTGCTCCGCCACGAGTGGACCTTTTTGCGGCGAAGTGTGAAAATTGCTTTTTTAAATGGTGATAAAAACCTTAAAAATGCACATTTAGAAATATAAAAAGTACCATAATTTTTCTTATTTTCTGTACTATTTTTTGGGTTGAAAATATTTTTTTGTGAAAGTTCCCCATTATAGAATTCTACTACTTGTGCACCAATACAAGGTGTACAAATAAAAAACAGCAACAAATACATCGTACTTTTATTGATGTGGTAGTGTAGTTGTGTAGGTAGTGTAATTGGATGACAAATTCTCTGTTACATGTTCCGCAAAACGTTATTACCGCATTCGCTGATTACCCGTTCATCTACGATGGAACATATAGATAAATAAAAAAAACACAATTACCTACTACATTTTTCTGAGAACAATACCATATTCATAATATTGTTGTTGCTTGATATTTCTTTTATTATTCATTCAGTAAGTGATGAGATGAACTTGATATAATCATGGGAATCTACTATTTTCTGTGTAATATTGTATAGAATGAATTACTGTCTCACAATATTATTTAATAGTAATAATGTAAGTTTATTATGATTCAACTTAATTATTTATATTATGTATTATGTAATCATTTATTACATCATATTTGATGATAATACTATGCACTGAGAAATATGTAAAGTAATTTCACATATGTAATAAATTTCTGAGTGTTTTTTCTTATTTTTTAGATAACAAAATGTTTTTCTGATAAATTCACACTAAATTTAAAACCTAAATAATATGGACGATTTCATATCGCATCAAAGCTTATCGATCAGATACTACCTCACATATAAATATATGACCTCATTCATAATACAATTTCTTTGATTCTACGGAATCTGATTTTTAAAATATTCCATTTAAATTTGACAATTTGTTAAATTTATTGAACACAAAAAACAATACAGATAGGTATAACAATACATAGACTATATTATAAAAACTTAAATCTAAACATTCTCCTTATAGATACAAGTCTCGTGTAAGGAGGGTGGAAATTATTGTTTTATTAAAATATATGTCAACTTGAAAAGTTTTATGTTTTGATATTGACTATTGGTTTCTAATTTTTGCAGAAAATTATACGTAAAATATTTTTTTAAAGGATGAATTGGTCTCAATTTTATAAATTTATTATAAATTGTTTGATTCTTAGGTATGTTGGTATATAGCCAAAAAAATTAACGTTTTGATTGATTTAATTATTAGGAACACTCATCTATTGGGAATGGTTTCGTGATCAGGTCAAAATATAAAAGGAAAGCATACATAAGAGCTTCTACAAAGTTATTTTGAAGGAAACATATTGCTTATCAAGACCGACACAAACCTCCTTGATAACATAATTAATATGAACTTGCAATAACGCAAACTATGGGAGTTCATAGCAGAAGCTTATTGTACTAGGTGATGTATTGTTTTAGATGGTGTGTTAACAAGAGATTGTCAGGCCATCGGAAGTAAGTAAATGTAAGTATTTGATGACAATGAAAGGAAGTTATCTGCAGTTTGCGGTCACAAGATTATAACAGCACAATACCTACACGGGGTTACAATGATGATGATCATATAATGAGAACCCTGCATCATTAGCGGGTAGTACAAGTGGCTGTGTATTATTGAACTTAGTCTAATAGATGTAACGGAGTTGATTGTGAGAAAGTTTAGCTTACTTCTAAGAAATAACGTTTTTTTTTATTAATAAACAAACCATAATAATATTACAGCTGTGTTATAAACTAAACATTAAGCTATACCAAGGCTTGTTACAAAACTTTAGACAATACTTCAATTTACACATAATATATAATTAATTAAGAAACATTACTAAAAAAAGTTGCGACCAATATCGGTAGGTGACCAATAACTCTCCTTCTCTACCTACATTGAATAATTAATTTGCATTCCTATTGCAATCATAAATGATAAAGATAAGCACTTATTTTTATTTATTTATTTTTGAAAGATATACAAGTATTATTTATGTATACCTAGTACTTAATCTTGTTACAGTAGGGCAGTGGTAAGAAAGGATGTATGATGTCACCCGGAATAATGTACAGAACCACATGGCGGAGAAAATCAAAGAAGGCCACCGATTATTGAACCAATAATTGCTCAAGGAGAAGAAGTGATGTGATACAGTGATCCATAATGTTGATATAATTTTATTTCTTCCAAATTTTTCTAGTGGTGAAACACATCGCCTTGTTTTATCCTTAGAATCAGGTTTTCTGAACTACAGCTGTCCCCAATAGTTAAAGAATATTTATAGGTAGCATTCGTCCTGAATCACTTCCAGAAAACTATTGTTTTTTTAATTCGATAAACTCAAAAGAACGATCCTTTGCGTCCTTTGTTATAAAGTGATTTCATTTAAATAAGCTGTGCAATGTCGTGTATATAACTAAAAAATGTATTAAATAACAACTATAGCTGTATTTAATCATCTCATATCATCGTATAGTAATTCGCATTTTAAATATAAATATTGTAATTCATGTAAATGGAGTCCCGGAATGAATAGCCGTGATAATGGATGATAGTGTCATTATTATAATATGGAAAATATCTTAGGGCAATCTTGCTTTCGATGAACTCAAATCGAATACACAAAGTGACCAAATTATGTGAAGACTTTTTACTCTCTTAATACACCTTCAATTTTTATGAGATCCATTATGAATGTTTTATTTTTTATTGACACGGTTATATGACTATTGTGCTCATTTATGTAGTTAGTCTACGCAGTCTACTGCATCTGAGAAATAACATTCAGGATTTTATTTTGGTCATAGCATAATAGAGATTTATCACAGAAAGACAAGATGAAATGGATTTCTTCCATTCAGAGAGATTTTTTGCCAATCATGTAATCGATTGAATGTCGGCCGGTGTGGCGCAGAGGTAACGCTCTTGCCTTTGAATCACGAGGTACCGGGTTCGATTCCCGGCCAGGGCAAAATGAAGAATGCCCTTTTTCAAATTGTCCTGTGTCTGGGTGTTACATGTATACAAGTATGTGTTTAATGCATTGTATATATTATGTGTATCGTCGTGTTAGTACCCATTATACAAGATTCATATCTTAGTTTGGGACTAGCTCGATCTGTGTGATTTGTCTATGTATGTTATATTACGATTACCACAGCACTCTAATATCACTCTCGTAGAAATTTCGTAAAGGTTCATTCTATTCTCTTTCAGATATTATTGATTTAAAAAATCTTGTGAAAAATGTGATTTTAACAATGTTCACGAACTGTAGGCGATATTTTTTGTCTATAGATTGAATGTTGTCATTTATACAAATTTTATCTCATAAATACTTAATACAAAATAGTGATGCAATATAATTTATGATAATAGATATACAATAATAGTAATAGTATGCATTAATCTTCTCCTAAACTTTTTGGCAATCTGTTGGAGATCAGCTGGTCATTTACATTTCACTGGACTTATGTGATAATACATGGTATAATATCAATTATGTTATGTAATTTTGATAATAAGAAATAAAATCACAACTAAAGGACTAATGCAGATTAATTCCATGAATTTGATAAAGGTAAAATAATGCTTGAGTAAGGAATGATCGATCGTATAGTACAATGAACTCCCAACTTTTTTATCTCCGCGGACCGGTCAACATTTGATAATTAACCAAGGCCCGCTGAGGGGGTGACGTTGATTTTTTACCTTTGGTGACCTTTTTTAGGTCTCAGACTCTCAAAATTTTATTCTTTCTCTTACACTTTAAATCTATACCCCTCCATCGCCGTATTTTCGGAAAGGTTTGAAATATTTCATGATCTCAGTTTTGGTAAAAGATTTTTTTTTGATTTTTCAAAAGTGACAACTTTTTTTATAAATTTATAAACCAAAATCTATAAATGCGAGGGTTAGTAGCATATTACACTCGCTTTGTTTCTGAATTACATTGTGAAACTCTGAAGATGACCACTTGCTCCGAATGAATATTACGAAAGTTTGACTGTTTCCTTGGTTGACACCTATCCAGTTTAGCCGTTAGTCTGTTATTAATGATACGTTTAAATAACTTAAACAGATGTGATAACAAATTGATTAATGTGTAGTTTTTTCAATTTTCTATTATCTTTTTTCTTATATCGAAGGGTTATTTAAATGGTGCGCCATTACATTAGGATTATTTTACTATGTAGACATTTATTAAATAATGCTGATAACATATCCAAAAGAGTTGGGTTGACGATATTGTCCAGATGATGGGAAAACAATAGTATCGTATTGCTCGAGATAGAAAAGTGTGGAAAAGTTTTGAAGAGACCTATATCCAGCAGTGGAGAGAAGAAAGCTAGCAGTAGGTTTATTATTCAACATTCATATTTATGGGTTTTGGTTCATTGATACCTACTTATCTTTTCCGGAACCTTTACCGAGCATTATTATGATAGAGAGTTTCTGCAATCCTCGAAAAAAGCATAAAATAAATAATTGCAAATTTTAATCACTATTTATCCATAATTTACACTTTTTTATTAACCTGTGCTAGAGCAGAATGTTGAAAATTGAAATGCGAAACAAGAGCTTCGTTCACAGTACACCGTCTGTATTGAAACAATATTAATGTGTTGAAAATGTCGTAAAAAGAGGTATCTTGATTAGCACAATATTTTTAAATACAAAACATTTGTTTCATTCCAAAATGTACCTTACCTAAAAATGAAAAGAAGCATAATATTATATTCATGATGTGTTTTTTATAGGACCTCAATATAAACTATAATATTTCCTCAAAACGGTATTATAATTTTATTACGAAATGTTCTAAATAATAAACTCATATTGGATTCATTTTATAGAATCTTACCACATGATATCCAGTTATTCAAATCTACATTTAATAATCAGTGAATGTATTTAATACGTGGCCAATTTCTAATAACACTCTATGATACCCCATATCAAATAGCAATCTAGATATCTCTTAGAATATTATTACATTATTTATATTATTGCATATTAAATTGTTATGATTCTATCCAGTTATAATAATATATATTTATGTTCAGATCGAAACAGAAAACGATAGGCGGTGTCTCTAAAAGGACAAAGTACGAATAAATAAAATAAATTCAGTAACAAATAACAATGCTGTGAAATAATTTACCGTACTCTTAAAATCTCAAAGTTGAAGTCTTTTTATGAACTTCTGTAAAATATATATTTTAACTGCATGAAGATATTTTGCTTTTATTTTATCAATTCATTAAAAGAATATTATTATTCAACAGTGAAAAACATTTCATAATCAACTTTTACTATTTTTATCAGCTGTTCTATGCTAAATGTGCTTTTGTATTCAATTTAATAGGGAAAACACTTTTCAAATATACTAAAATCAAGAAGGCTTTTATAGTCACACACTTTGCTCTTAAAAACAGTAGAAAAATGCAGTAAATTGGATTCTGTGTATTTTATTTTCAAAGATATAATGATGTTATTTTGCCATTGACAGAATTCGAGCATTGATTTGTATTTTCTACTGAAATATTAATTCGAATCTAACTGAGAGACAACACAACGGTATTACATTTGTTTATTGCATTCGTGTTCAATTTACGTAGATCAAATAAAACATATGACATGTCTGAAATGGCATTGTAAATAAATAAATTAGATTAAACTAATAAATATTTTAGTATATTTATATTTCATAGTGTATTTGTTATTTACGAAACTAACAATAAATAAATTTTAAATGTATACACATGTCTTAAATTAGTATTTCTACCGTAATACAATATTTTTGTCTGATCATCATTTTCATTCAAAGTTCCTTCCTCACAAAAAGAGAATAAAAATACTTAATTTGCATCAAAAAAGATGTATGTAGGTACATCAATGAACTTAATACAAATTATTTTGAATAATATGTAGGTGTATCATTCTAATTTCATACATTTGTATGAATTTCTAAAGAAAATTGAGTTTTTATACCCTTCTCAAAGAACTTACGTTCGCCGTCTGTGCAACAAAACACTTAAATTGAAGCATATGTAATTAAGCACAAGTATATGAATAACGTTACATAATTATTATTAGATGCTTACTAGTAATAAATTATAAATATATAACACGATACTTATTATAAACATGTATCTGCTTATTTAGATAGTACTCGCATCGTTAATTACCCAAATAATGTATGTTTCTCAATCTTATGCTTTATTATAGATATTTGAACTAGGTACCTAGTTAATACCTATTCAAATAGGTTGACTAGGGATGAGTGTGATCAATTGGAATAATTAATCTGAAGTGGTTCAAAAATATGTTTGACATCTACACTTCTAGTAAGTAAAAAATCCAGTTCCCGACATCCAATTGTGCCAAAAAAAATCATAACATTATTCATTAGTATTTGATTGTACATACTTATTATTTAAGGAAATAAACGAATTTGGATTTGAATTTCAGATGCTACATCGGAATTTTTTTACTACTATACTATACTATACCATCACGGCATATCCCACAAGTGGGGTAGCCAGCAGATCAGCTGCATGTAAGAAACATGCAAACTGTCCTCTTTGTGCCAATTTTATTTCGCATTTAAATATCAAATAATTACTATTCATTTATTACAACATAAAATGAAACTGTTTTCTGTGAAATAGTATAATTGTTCTCTCAAATCTGTAAATATTTACGTATTTTTTTTTTAATAATTATCTATATACCTAGTGGAATATAGAAAAACATAAACGCCATTACTTGATAAATACGTAAATATAATTGAATTATTTCTATAAATATATAAACATAATTTGGTTTCATCAAAACCAGAGAAACGACAAATTATGTTATTTTATTCTATCTTTCTTTACATCTTGATTCTTATATCTTGTCAAAATCCATCTTTATAAAATATCAAATTAAACAAAATAATGAAATGGAACAAATTCAAAACAAAAATAATCTAACTACCTACTAAGGGAAGTGCCTGGGTACTTATTTTATAATAAAAATAATCTAACTACCTACTAAGGGAAGTGCCTGGGTACTTATTTTAAAATAAAAATAATCTAACTACCTACTAAGGGAAGTGCCTGGGTACTTATTTTAAAATAAAAATAATCTAACTACCTACTAAGGGAAGTGCCTGGGTACTTATTTTAAAATAAAAATAATCTAACTACCTACTAAGGGAAGTGCCTGGGTACTTATTTTAAAATTAAAATAATCTAACTACCTACTAAGGGAAGTGCCTGGGTATATATAATGAGTTACAATCCACTGGATTGGTCTGCAACGAGTGCCTGGGTACTTATTTTAAAATAAAAATAATCTAACAAAGTAACAACTAAGGTAAGTACCTAGGTACTTTCTTACATCAATATCCAATATCGTATGTCATAAAGAAGAATAATTGTAATATGTATGTGTAAAGTACGATGGGTCTACTCACAGAATTCCATACAAAACCTAGAACCCTGACTCATTTACAAAAGTGAGGCAAAAAATCTATGAATTTTTGACAGAACGGTTGGCGAAAGTGTGTGGTGTTTCCTACATTTTATGAAGTATTTCTCGCATTTTTATAAAAATATATCATTTTTACATTTATAAAAACGTAATTGGACATTTTTTGAAGTTCTTGTCGACGTTTTAAGCGATTTACCACACTTCTATTCGCCAACCGATCTGTCAAAAGTGCCTAAAAATGATGCCTCACTTTATTAAAATGAAATACATACGAGTACTCCATCTAGGTATTATATGTACAAATCTATGGGTCTACTCGACTTATGGAAGATGGCATGTGATAAATGAAAATCGTTAAATAAAATCTTTTTTTTAATTACTATATTGTCGATTATTTATTCTCAATCATCCTTCATATGTTATTATTTTATCCTATTAATTAATTAACGTAACTTCATCCAGCACATGGCCAAATCTGGCAATCCAAAAAAGGATGAGATACATTGTACATTAAAAAAACTATACGAACAACAAACTTCATTACTGTATGTGTTCAACTATTATATATTTACAAAATTATCTTTACAAATACGCTACAAAATTTTAATCCTACATTTTTTTACGTATCGATACGTTTCGCTACAGAAAAAACTTGGATAAGTAATTACATATTATATATAACTTGATATTATTATCTACATAAGATGTTAGTGATTATGTGGGATTTACGAAGAGCATATGTCTTGTTAATATAATTTTAATTGGATTAGAATGATTATTATTAATAAAAAAATCGCCTCACTCTGACCAATAGGTAATATAATTAAGTTTTATAAATACAACAAACTATGAAATAAGATAACGATCGGTGTATTAAATAATATTAATAATATAATTATGTTTAGTAAGTATGTATGCAACATAATTTAAAACTTATGAAAATTAATAAGAGAGAAAAAACAATATATTAATAGGTTAAATTACATTAAATTGTAAATAGGTAGGTACTATAAAATTATGAATTCTGCAACAGATGGTTTATGATTATATAATTTTATCCAGGATTAAAAATAATACTAACTCCCAGAATATAATCGGTCTCCAACTCTTGGCTTTAATAAAAGACAAGAGTTCGTAAAATATCAAGCATGTAACATTATACATCTTCAGCGATGAGGTACACCAACCATATTAATAGTCTTTTATTTTATGATATAAAGAGCCAGAAGATTTACTTTATGCAGTGAATCCATCGGCTATCCCATTTTTAAAGATGCTGTATTAATTTTAACAGAAAATTTTAAGAAAATTGAGAGGAATTGACAAAAAATAGATACCTATTTTGGCCTAATTTTACTTTCTTAAAATGATCCAATAAAAAAATATTTGTTTTTACATTACTAGAATAAAAAATTGCCCAACAACTCGTAATTGCGTAATTTACTTTTAAAATTATTATTCAAATGCTAATTCCAATGTTATATATTAGTACAGACCATTATCAAAATGTTTAACGAAACAAAAGAACAGTTATAAACGTGAACAAGAATAAGAAACAAAAGCCAACACACAGGGAATACAGAGTCATGACTCATATTATTATGCCTATGTTTAGACTCAACATTTGACTTACGAACTGAGTCACACAAGGGACATGACAATGACAACTTTTCATTGGCCTGTCCTCATTTTTTTGGCGTCCTTTAAATAGTTAAGTTCCGCCTATTGAAATTTGAAACATACATACACAATTGTAATAACAATAGACTCATTATATAATAAGACGCAAATTGTTATAATTAATTGAACTGACATTAAACAATAAAGCCTCTAAAAGTAATGGATTGTGTTCATATTATCAACGCATTTTCAATGGATCTAGGTTCAAAATTTATAAAGATCTATCTATCTATATCCTCACACCGCGTCCTTGGTGGGGTAGGCAGACAGAACGGAATGCCATATAGATCTATCCTCATACATGCACGCCGATTTTTCTTACTCAATACGCGGCCGTCCTTAAGAATTTAATCCACGTTATCAAGCCACGTCGTTCCTGGATGTCTTGTGAAATAATTTGGGAGATATAATTTGATACAAAAAAATACGCTACATATATATGTACAACAATATACTTTTCAAGAACTTCAACAAAATAAAAAATAATGCCCTGGCTTGACACTTCATTTGATTTGCTTTATACGTGAGAATATTATCATTGTTCCAAGGATTAAACACGAGCATAACAGGAAATGTCAATAACAAACCAGAGATTACGAATAAAACGTAATACTCTTGTCAGATAATGTAGGTACAAGTTGATATCCGTAAGTGAACAATTTAATATAAAATATATGCCTTACTCATCGGTCACTTTGTTAAAATAAAAATACCGATATCATTTTAAATTATTATCCGTTCTGTTTTCCTGTATTTTATCAATTTGGAATTAAAAGGAAAATTAAGAACTACGTGCCATCTACTATAAAGTCGAATCATTTGTCACCATTCAATCTCTCAGGATATTGGTCTGAATTATCTTCGTTTTTACATATCCGAGTTTAAAACGATTAATGATTATTTATTAATGAGCTGTTCCGAGTGGCGCAGGACAGGGTCAAATTCGCCGAGGTGATTTCACTCGACTTTATCCATGAAAAACTCTTCTAAAAAAATTAAAACTGTTACTGGTTACTGCTCATACACTTATTTTCTCAAAATTAAAACTTTGGCAACCTACTACGGATCCTATGAATATTTTTTATATCATTTGTAATTTATCAATAAAGAGTCACTTAGTGGGGTGTGTAACTACTCACTTAAGACGATGCTTTTCTATAAGAATTAACAAAGCTTTTGAACCAAATCTTGTTTATATGAACAATGCTTTCGAGCTTATTTCGCATGTTGATCTGTCGGTGTTTGATAAATTAATATTTGAAATAAACTTTTAACTAAACAATTTTTTTACTGACAGATATATAATGTTAATTAATACAATTGTACTCGTACATAATTTAATACTTGGAAGTCTAAATAATCTGGCATTAGTTAATCTTATTACATGAACTTAAATGTTAACTGAGTATTATTATTATGGATCGGAAAGCTTAGTGATGGATTTAAAATATGTACTTATTAATATGTATTAAATTCTATCAATAGACTAATAAGGTTATTGTACTCCAAAGTCTATGCTATGTGAATTTTTATTGAGAAAGGAAATATTAATACAGGTTCTATTATAAATTATGAAACTGCACGAATGATTTAAATAAAAATGTTACCGTTAATACAATTACATCCATGCATTTATTGAATCATCTTAAATAATATTCATTTTGATTTGCTTTGAATTACAGGTACTATTTCAAGACAAGTTAAGTGTTCCCATATTTATTTTTACGCTTGCATTTGATTTAAAAACTACATATAGAGACTTCGCAACATAACTATGAGATGCTCTAAATCGAGCTGTAAATAATTATTTAAACTGTTAAGAACTAAATGCATTCATTTCTCAATCGTTTAATTCTTTGTATCAATCTATATAATTTTGAACCGTTGTTCGTCGAAAAAAATACAGAAGTCCACGACACGTTAATAATTTTCAAAACGGCTTTTTAAACGAAAGCTTTGATTCTTACCTATTATTATTTGGTATGTAAATATACAGTTGTTCAAAATTATTTGATCTGATTATTATTTATTAGTTCTGCTAAAGATTTAAAATAAAATGACTCTATCTTGTAGAGAGTAAGTTACGACTACATAATTACTTACATGTAGGTATGTGAAAATATACAGTTCATCAAATCTTCGTTATAAATCTCAAAGCTTTAATGTTCAAAATTATTAGCTTTTATTAGATCTTAAACAGGTCATTAGTGATTACCTCAAAAGATATCGTTGACTATTTATGATCAATTTAAATTATATTAATACATATTGATCATTTAAAAACAGTAAAACATTATTTTAAATTAGTAGTTAACTATTTTTTAGTGGATTGTTAATAATTATGTACGTGTGTTTCTTAATCTTGTCTCAGTTAATAAAATATTATAATAATAAAGTTATTAATTTAGTCTTGAATGTTTTTATAATTCATTAATAAATCAATGTGAGTCAGAACCGTTAAAATATATTTAAATATCAGCATTAATCCTACCCAAATATCTTATTTCTAAACTTGCGTTCTTTGATCCAAGTCTAATGTGGTGTTCTCACTTTGGCGAATATCGCCAGGCTCCAAAATATCGCCAGCCATTTGAACCGTGTGAACAAAATGACAGCTAGTCTGAAACGATAAAAAACCAGTAGAAACGATATCGTCTCGAGTTGACCACCTTCCAACTTTTCGGCCGATTGAACGATTCGCGCATGCGCAGATGTGCGCGGCGTTCGTATCTATGGTAAAGACTTTATAACCTATAAATTTTACAATGTTTCCCGCTTCGTGACAGCTGTTATCTTTGTTGCTGGTTTGTGGCATTTGTTTCCTTAATTAAAAGACGCCTTATAACCTCTACTATAACATTTTCGACTAAAAATAAACACTTCGCGATCTCCATCTCGAGGTCCGTCATTTTGAAAACAGTGTCAAAATCAAAGCGCATCTGACAGATCGTTTCTATATTGGTGGACTGTGTGAACAGGTGGACGATCAATGGATGTCCGGCGAATTTTGTTTTTTCGCCTGGCGTTATATTTTGAAATTCGCCTGGCGATATTCGCCAAATGTGAACACCCCATAACATAATTAAACTTCAAGTTAAACAAGAAAAAGGCAATTTAATTTTTTATTTAATTATAGCTTATTTCTACCAAACTTAAATTTCAAAATATTTTTTATATACGTGTACTGAAGATTTACAGAACATACAAATGAAAGCACTTATTATTATTATTTTTATTATTATTCTATTAAACCAAGTAAACCACATTTCTACCAAACTCGTCGTTTAGGATGCCTTCATCTTTCGGGGCACTGAAGAATTTTGTGTAACATAATCTTTAAAATTTCTAACCTCTAAATACTCATAAAATGTTCAACATAATAATAAGTTAATATTTCAATTTTCTTGACAATTTTAATTTTCCATAAGGTTACACAAAATTTTCCAATATTTACCTAAAATTTCCGTCTTCAGCGATGGGAAACCTGGTCGATTTAAAAAAATAAGATAACCCTTTTGGTTTCATAGTAAAGTATTTAAGTATAACACAAGTACTCGTAAACATTGTAAATATATATCACATATATTATTGTACATGGATAATCTCTTTACTCCTTCTTTGCTAGAAAACATAGTGATTGAGTTGTAGGAACTCTTCATATTAATTTAATTGGTAACAAGAAATCCTTGAATACAACAAAAGATGGTTATTACGTTAAAATTATTTATCTTAGTAACAAATCATCTAGGAACATCTCTTGATGATTATTTAAGTAATTTCAATGGTTAATAATTTGCGATGTTATTATGGAGATCAATATTATTTATGTTTTGCATACCTACATTGTTGCTGTATTAAATTTAAATAGATTACTATAATGACCTTTAAGAAGTTATACATGTGAGACATATTATAAGTTGCATGTTTGTTATTTGCTTTGACATGTGATCAAGTTAAAGTAAAAATATATCAACTGAATATTTTTCTCAATCTTGGTATTTTTTCAGATAGACACGCATATCTTCTTTCAATAAATCTAGTTGGATTAGCATCTATTGAGCCTAAAACTCGAAATATTGTCGTCATTGCTTCTTCGAGGACCCCTGACCAGAATAAATCATGCCTTTTAAAATAAATTTTTGACACTTGCTTTTGCTAACTTCTGAAGTGACTTCAAATAAATTTATAAAATATTGTATTCATAAATTGTTATTAATATTCTAAATTAAACAAAAAACTACCTACAGCTCCTCATAATACCAAACTTCATTATTGGTTCGCTTAACATATGTTACATTTAATAAGTATAATTAAGTGAGTAAGTACATTTATCTATTTATCTATCTCACACACGTATGTAACATTGCACATAGGTACATAATCATTATATACAATTGTACATATATACATCTCTTATGAAATAACAACCATATATTATAATAAATATCAAAGAGAATAATAATGTATGATTTATGTAATCACATGACTCAAAGGTTCATACAATGTAACATATTGTAAATACACAAGAAGTATTAGAATATAACAGACTACTATTGCTGTAAAAGAAACATCAAAAGAACTAGAAAATAAAAAAAAATCGGAATAGCGTACATCAAATTTTTGTCTCTGATTTTTAGAGGATCCTGTAATATTTATTGGGTGGGAGGACTTTCATCTTTTAGGATCTAAAAAGGATGCCAAAAAACTTATGCTGCGACATGTTATTATATCATAGTTGTGTATATAGTACAGAAAATTGTACAAAAAATATGACTAATGACTTGTCGTGAAAATTTTGGAAATCGATAATGCAAAATTGAATATATCTACCAGAGTCATTAAAAGTACTCTTAACAAGACCATACGTATAGTTTTTATGGCAAAAAATTATTATTTATTGTAAGTATGGATACAAATGTGCATTATAATACGTTAATAAGTTACATTGTAGATATACACAAACATGTGATTCACTGAACATACCAGGCAATTTATTAAAATACCAGGTAATTCGTTTATAGTTATAATGAAAATAATGTATTTAACATCAAAACAAATACAGGAGCGCTAAAAATAAACTTTGGTTTTATTACCCTACATTGTAAACAATTATTTATTTGATATTTTCAGTTTTTCGATCAAGAAACTTCTACTATGAAGACCGACAAATCACACCAACATTGTAATGAAGAATGGCTTAGTTAAATATGTTATATGTAATTTGAATGCAGATGATTCGCAATTGAAAAACATAAGTCTTACCGAGTAAACGATATAAGGTTTAAAAATAGAAGAAGAGCAACGGGTAGAATTCACAACAATTGTCATAAGTTGTTCATCTTTAGACCATCTTATCTGTGACCTTCCGATACATTTTTTCCTCCTAAAACATTAGACACTTTTTGCTCGATTATTTTTTTCTATTTGGCCAGCTCAGCTCTAATTCAGATTGATGACTCCTTGAACAATGTTGGCGAATATTGAATAGATACTACGAATGCATAAAATCCGAGACGATCTTAGTCCGATAAACATTTATTACTACATTTATAATGACTCATATTAACAATAAAAATAGTTTTATTCGCGTTTGATTCTAAAACCAATTAAAATTAATTTGGAATATTAAAAATAATTACGATAGGATAAAAATGGAATTGATAGTAAAATTCTATACCTACTTTATCTCAAACCGCACACAGTTGCTATGTGCACTTCAATTAAGATTATTGTTTTTTATTATGAAATAAAATAAATAATGTATAATTATCCCAATAAATAAATTGGATAATACGTAGTTTTGAATGAGTACAGTTAGAAAACATAATCTTTTAAGAGTTGCCTAAATGGTTTATCAATTAAATGTGCTGGCTACTTTATGATTCCCGTTAAAATAATTCTATAAATAATCAGAAATAATGTTAGTCAGTGAGAAATTTTTGCAATACTTAAAAAATTGAATTCACATGCGGAAGATCTCATGTTCAATCCCCACTATAATACAGTAATGGGATTTTCGTTACATTGAGTTGTGGTCTTCCATAACTTCTCCTATCAAGACTGAGTAACCACTTTAAAACTTTTTGTTGCTTTTGTTATTGTTGTGAAATGTGTAATTTATGGCTACTCAAATGCATTTGCAGACTTGGTCAGTTTTACAGAAATCCTAGCTAGATCTCGAACAGATCATGAGCTACTATCCGTAGTATATCGGCGAAATCAGTGTATTTCGGAAAGAAAAAAAGATGGGGTGTTGGCAAAAAGTGAGCATTACGACTTTTACTGCGTCAAGATAGGTACTAAAAAAGTTGAAGTTTTTTTTAATCCAGCAAAAAACAGAGAGGTATTCACCCAACTTATCATTGAGGTACTTCGGTATATATGTATAAATAATTAAAATTTCGCTCTTAAAAATATTTGAAATTAATTGCCGCTAAAACTTCTGTCCTTTCAATCTGTTTATAATTAGATATGATTGTTGAAGTGAGGCTCTCAAGGTGGAACCAGTACTCCTGTATTTAGAGAGGTCGCAGTTGCGATGGCTGGGTCACGTGCTCCGCATGCCAGAAGACAGACTAACACTTAGATCTTTAGAGGCTGTGGGAGAGGGTAGAAAACCGGTAGGCCGCCTTAGAAGAAGCTGGCAAGGGCAGGTGTCGAACATGTGTGTTGAAAGACTTGGTTTGGAGTGGCCAGAGGTCCTGGAAACAGCGGTGGACAAGGATCTCTGGAGGAGGCACCTAGGCACAATGGGACCCCGACCCAACTAGGATTAGAGGAAGAAGATGTATGTACATATGTATGTTAAAGTGAACGTATGCAATTTATTGTATTGAAATGTGAATATAAAAACATCAACTGCATACGTACCTAAGTATAACAAAAACTAAAATTAAACTAGTTCTATACGATATAACAATACATCACAATCATATGAATTAATATAATTTTAACAAACCTGCTATATATTATAATGATCTCACAATATGAATAGATGCAATATCGTAGAGGTACATAAATGAATAAAATGCGCTAAAAGATCAATGCACTCAATAAACCTTGATCTTACTAATCTCATAGCTAGACATTGTATGCACTTTATTGTTAATATTGAAAAAATACAACCGTTAGAATACATAGTGCAGATACCTATACAGAATCTTATGCAATATTGTTTGTTATTATAAAACACCGTAATTAATTCATTACTAGGTTGGTAGGCGGTATAATAATTGTTAATTACTACTATATTATGATAGTAAAAACGGTGTGGTTTTCACGTATAACCTTATGCGTTTTACGTTTAGGTATGCTGTTTATATTATCGAAGATGATTCGTTAAAACTCCTTAGAAAAAATTGTTTCAAGTATTCAGTTTTTCAATACTGAAAGCACTTTCTCCTCGAATTAAAAATATCATTATTACGATCTTGCATGAAAACTTTAAGTGTTGAGCCTTAACATTTAGTTAATCAATACACTATTCAAAATCCTTTCTCAAATATAACATAACATGTATAGACAATTCACACAGACCGAACTAGCCCCACACTAAGATATGAATCTTGTATTATGGGTACTAACACGACGATACACATATATACAATGCACTTAACACATACATGTAACACACAGACTCAGGACAATCTGAAAAAGGTCATTCTTCATTTAGTGCTGGCCGGGAATCGAACCCGGGACCTCGTGACTCAAAGGCAAGTGCGTTAGCCTCCGCGCCACACCGGTCGTCAATTTTATTAAAAAATATAAGTACCTACTGTTAATTTTTAACATAATACATAATAATATCTACTTCATACATTTTTATTCTCCATTTTTGTTCAAAAAAACTTTCAAAAATTCTTATTCCTGGCAAACCAAGCAAACTGTCAACGAGGCGGAAGAATTGCCATCCACATATCTCTCTTCATTATTCAATCAGATAAGTCCCCATATAATCAGTCATGATTACACATTTTTTATCCTAACAGTCTAACAGTTGATTATTATTAATTTTGGTCAGGTATTGACCTGATTCCATCAGAGCTGCTTAAATGCGCAGGAAAAGGCATGCTTGATACATTGTATAAGCTTGTCTGCAAAATATACAACACAGGAGAGATACCTGAGGACTTTGCCAAAATGTCTGATACGAGCGCTTCCTAAGAAAGCAGGCACGACAAAGTGTGAACAACACAGAACCTTAAGCATGATATCACACGCTTCTAAGATACTCACCAACATTATAATGAAAAGGGCGGAAAATAAAATCAACGAAACACTTTCAGAAGATCAATTTGGATTCCGCAAAGAGACAGGTACAAGAGATGCAATCCTGAGTCTCAGACTTACTCTAGAAAAGAGAATAACAATTAATAAAAACACATATATAGCATTCATCGACCTTGAAAAAGCATTCGATAAAGTAGAATGGGAACAACTTTTTTACACCCTCAACCAGATAGGAATGAGTTATAAGGATAGAAGAGCAATCTGGAGCTTATACAAGAACGAAATGGCTGTGATTAAAAGCGGAGAGAGCTGTGCAGAAGCAAGGGTCGAACAAGGCGTAAGACAGGGATGCTCAATGTCGCCAGCTCTCTTTAACTGCTATATACAGCGAGCCATTGATGAACTGAGAGAAGAAATGAAGAACTGGACAGGAGTAAAAATAAATGGGAAAAAGGTCGACATGATAAGATATGCTGACGACATAGCACTGCTCGCAGACTCCGAGATGGAGCTGAACGAAGCTTTAGGAAAAATGGAAAGTATACTGTTGTCAAAGTACAACATGAAAATAAATAAAGAAAAAACAAAATGTATGGTCGTTGGAAGAGAGGAAGCGACTGCGAACATTGCATTAAATGGAGTGAGCATCAAACAAGTAAGTGAATTCGTGTACCTGGGCAGCAGAATAAACCAGGATGGACGCTCCAAAGCAGAAATTGTAAGCAGAATAAACCAGGCAAGGATTGCCTTCAACAAAAAATCGAAGATATTGGAATCCCCAAATATCGACTTAAGCGTAAGGAAGAACCTTACTAAAGCCTTTGTATGGAGCATTCTGCTTTATGGTTGTGAGACATGGACCATCAGCAAGAGTGAAAGCGGACGGTTGGCGGCCTTTGAAATGTGGTGCTACAGATGCATGCTTAAGATCCATTGGTCGGAGCACGTCGAAAACGAAGAAGTATTAACCAGGGTAGGCGAAAAAAGGCAACTCCTTAAGAGAATCAGCCAACAACGAGCTAACTGGATTGGCCACAACATCAGGCACCCAGGACTACTCATCGCCATCGCGGAGGGTAAGACCGAGGGAACAAATGGCAGAGGCTGACCAAGAGACGCATATATGGACCAACTGAAGAGGGACATGAACTGTGGCTCATACGTAGAGCTTAAAAGACTGGCTGAGAATAGGGAGGAATGGAGAAGAAAAACCAAACTCGTTGCAGACCAATCCAATGGATTGTAACTAAATATAGTACAACAAAATATTCTACAGTAATTATGAGAGCGATAAAGTACACATTTTCATTATTTTCTTTCAAATGAAAATCTCTAAAAAATTCCCATTTTACTACTAAAAAATCTGATGATGTGAGGTATTTGAGCTAGGTACCAAAATAGTAGGTATTATATGCACTTTTTTACAATAAAAAAATGAAGGGCTATGTACCTACAATAGGACATCCCGTTAAAGAAAATGAAAATCGTGTATGTATGTGTATGAGATATTTTTGTTGTAAGTATATAGGTACCATGAATAACTGTTGTGTAAACAGAATGATTGTAGTATATTGATTTACCTAACAGTTCATAAAAATAATAATAATTACATTCTATAACTTATTATTACTATGATCATCAAAAAATACAATATGAGGCGGTATTGAAAAAGGCAGCAGATAAGTACTTAATAGGTAGTAAGTAATAATAATATGTAAAACCTATATAGGCTCGTATCTCGGCAGTCTCTGTAAAATCGACCCATAAATAAATACATATGTATTATCTGTCCCTTTACATTGAAACAATACAAGTTAATAGCCATTAATAACAGGTCTTTGTTCTGATTTGTTGTGCCTGATATTAAATAAACTACAAAAACAATACGATACATTAAAATTTGTTCAATATTTCGTAGTATTGGTTACTTATCGAAAAATATAAATCAATATTTATAAAATAAAATATGACTTCAAAAGTGCGTACATAAATTATGGGAAATACAAAAAGCTTTTAAGTTTGATACTTTTATATTAAGTTTCCGTATTAACCCGATGACCCTTTGTATCGCTAATTAAATTAATTTTGAATTATTTACTGTTCATTTACCTACTCTTTTTTTAATAACTTTTGAGAGTAATTTTATATGAAATACTATACTATACTATACTATACCCTCACGCCATGTCCCAGGAGGGGTAGGCAGAGAGAACGGAACGCCATATAGATCTATCCTT
Organism: Athripsodes cinereus; assembly: GCA_947579605.1. Lineage (NCBI taxonomy): Eukaryota > Metazoa > Arthropoda > Insecta > Trichoptera > Leptoceridae > Athripsodes > Athripsodes cinereus. The sequence continues at coordinate 19,303,043 of OX388310.1, forward strand.
AGATACTTCTTTCGCTTCCTCTACATTCATCCAGTTTCTCATACATGCACGCCGATTTCTCTTACTCAGCACGCGTCCGTCCTTAAGAATTTGGTTCACGTGATCGAGCCACGTGGTTCTTGGACGTCCGCGCTTCCTCACACCCCTTCTTTCAGATAAATACATCCTCTTCGTCATCCTTTCATATTGCATTCGCTCAACATGTCCAAACCATCTCAACTTGTTTACACGCATTCTGTCCACAACACTCCTCTCACATCCGCTCATTCTCCTGATATCCTCATTCTTCACTCTATCTCGCAACGTTTTACCAACCATTCTTCTCAGTGAACGCATCTCCACAGCATTTATTCCACTCTCATCCTTTTTCAACCACGTCCAAGTTTCGCTTGCATACATAAGTGTCGGTACCAGAATGGTATGAAATATAAAAACTAAAATTAATTAATTTTGATAATAATTAATAATACGTATCAAATGTACATCATCCTCATGCGTTGAGCTCTTTTCAATAAAACAATTTCTAATAGCGCTACAAAAACTTCAATTCTTCATTGTGCTGGTAGATAGTTTGCTACACCGTAAAACTTCCAAATGTTAAATGGGCTACCTTAATAAACGATGCGTAAAGTTTCTTCCTCTTCTTCTTCTTCGCTTTTTATCCTATTTACTTGGGGTCGGCTCTCCTAGTCCTCATCTTCCAAATTTTCCGGTTCCCTGAATCCTCCGAGCGCAACTCTGCCTCTTTGCAAAAAAAACTTGTGCAAACTCTTCAAGAGTGCGTATCAGGTCCCCCCGACGTTGGCAATCACTTTGGCAAAGGCTTCTCAATCCTGCGCGACCCGGAACAGCTCCCCTAGACGTCTCATCCCGGTCCAGTCTCTTATGTTGCGCAGCCAAGAGTTTGCCTTCTACCAGGACCACGCTGCCCCTCAATCTGTATCAGTATCTTGATATAATGAAAACAAAATTGTTTTTGGTTTTACTACGATTTATTTGTTAAATAAGTAACCAGGTTTCGACCTATGAGGTCATTGTCAAACTCCTCATAGGTCGAAACCTGGTTACTTATTTAACAAATAAATCGTAGTAAAACCAAAAACAATTTTGTTTTCATTATATCAATATAATGGAGTTTTACAAAATCAACGTCGACTCAATCAATGTATCAATATCAGTATCAGCTGGAGCAAACTATACTTATCACCCCGCAGAACGTGACCCAGATATGAGATCTATCGGACCTTAACGTTCTTCAGCAGCTGTCTACTGCAATTGGCTCTTCTCAAAACCTCCGAGTTGCTGCCCAAATCTGTCTATGGTATGGGAAGCATTCTCCTGTGCAACCACATCTCGAATGCTTCCAATCGATTCATAGTGCAAACTCTTACATACACAATTTACATCAGAATCTTAAAAGTTCAACTGAAGAATGAATCAGGTGAGTTGAAAAGATTATGGCTTGAACCTTCGGCTTTTAAAGCTTTGTTATCATAATTACCAATAACTACATTTATTTATTTATACAGTTGTTTTTAATAACGATGTGTATAGATACTTACAAATAATAAATTACAAAATAAGGAACCACACGTTTTATGCTTATTACTCATACTTATTCTAAAATAATTACACGATGATCTTATCAAATAAACCAGCAATAAAAACAATTCTTTAAAAGCAATTATTCAACAATAATTTAAATTCTTATTATTTATTTGAATATATTTTTTTAAATAGAATTGTACATATTCAATGATTGATTTCATATATGAAGTACTCATCGATGAGCAATTTTTAAGTACCTATATGAAATAAGACTTGATTATTTATTTTTTTCACGTATTCCATGTTATTAAAATTAATAATATGTACAGATTCTTAATTACTGTTTTATTTCGTCATACATACTGGTTTGGATAGGTATAGCTTAAAATCAAAAACAACCTTTACGAATCTACATAAATAATACTTAGATTAAAAATAAAGTTCTTTTAAGTACCACTGCTTTAGATGCCCTTTAAAGAAACATCGTTTAATCAAAATCGAAGTCAATTATAATTACAAACTAGTTTATCAACAATTATTAACTACGTCAAGTGTAATACCTACACAATATGTGAATTTAGTTTATTGAAAAAAAAATTAACTACCGAATATCTCAACAACCAACTTATTAAATTTCAGATTTTGAAGAGATAGAATATAATATGTAGGTATTTATGAAATAATACAGAAACTTGAAAGAAATTTATATATTTATCAAAATAAAATGAAGATATAATGAAAATTGGTGTATAATTTTAACGTTTATAGCAGTTTCACATTTTTCATTTATTAAAACCTTAATTCTGTCTTGTATGTCATTAATTACATTTTTTATCAAAATCATTAGTTAGTTAATTCCTTTCAAAAATATGTATTTTTAAATATTTATAATATACAAAGCTATTTTTAATAAACTGTGAGCAGTCGCAATTAGATTTTTGTGTAATTTTTTAGATTCGGTGTTAAAAAAATTATAATCAAATAATTTCAAGAGCTTTATTATTATAGTACCAACACTTTCAGTAAATCTAATCTCAATAAATAAATAATTATTGTCCTTGCATTAATAATATTTATTTAATTCCTATTATTATAGTCAAATAATTGTGATATTGTTCATTATTTATCAGTTATATTTCGTAGTATAGAATATTTTGATTGACTGTTACAAATTGTGTATAAATGAGACAAAAAAGTCCTCAATCTTTTAGATATAAAAACATTCATCTTACTGCTAATAACACCTTTGTACAATATTAAAGTAACATAAAATATTCTGTAATAACGCTGTAGTAAATAATGAAAAAAATAATAGCTTTAAAATAACTTGCAATTAAATCAATCAAATACAGCATTATATTATATTATTTTCAAAGTATTAAGACAATGTAAAGACCACCATAGATGAATACATTGTATCAATCTAATGGGTTAATTACAATTATCTATGTATTATTGTTTTATCCTTGTTCCGTATGTTACAAATAATTTCAATAGCAAAACACATAATTACCGTTTAATTCAATACAATTACATGTAATAGAAATACGTGTTATTTGTTTTATTCTTGTTGTCGAGTGTAAAGAATAGATCTCCCATTTTTTTCAGAATGTTTCCCAACTTCTGAAAATTTGAAGTAGTGTGTAGGGTTGTGTCATATTTATATATCTGCTTATATTTCTTTTATTTGTCAAATGTGTTGCTCATATCTTTTTCTGTCTGTACCAGTAGTCTTGATTGCTGTTCTGATATTTATATCAATTAAATAAAAATATACAAATATATATTTAAAAATAAGGCAGGTATTTGTAAAACGTCATTTTTTATAGGACAATTAATCTCATCGCATTTATTCAGCGATGAGGCACACCATTTGTTTTGTAATTTCATAGATTATAAATGATATCCTTTCACCAATTACGAAAAAAGGATTGACTACCGATAACATAGTTTGATGTATTTTGTAAAAATACATAATTATGTTGCAAAAACAAAGTGAATATTCCAAAGTTTTATTTATCGACCGACTGTTCTTGGTGGAAGTTCATATTAATAATTTTTAAAATGAAACACGATATATAGTAATTCCGCTATCGATTTTATCAATTTTTGCGAACCGGCTTTCAAGAGCTTCCGTTGTCATCGTCAGGCAAAAGTCAATCAACTCAGGCAAGAGAGCGGAAGCTCTAGAAAGCTGACTCGCAAAAATTAATAAAATCAATAGTGGAATAATTATATATCGTGTTTCATTTCAAAAATTATGAATATTCTAGTTACTCAACATTACAATACCGTAATGGTTCCTATAAATCATAGATTGATATTTTTTTAATTGACAAATGTATAGAGAAATGTCAATTATTTTTGAAGATGGTGGAATGTAAAGAGAAGGTTTTCTGGCCGATAGAAACTCAGTGAACGAAATACCGATCAACTAAAATTGAACATTCTCATAGTATGAATGACATACTTATCTAAGATCATCATCACGTCATAAGACATAATATACAATATAGATCTCTAAAAAGTCTTATTTTTTGAAATGGTGGTTATAATAAGTATTGAAAAATACCTACCCTTAGGGTAATTTGACTATTAACATAGCCTATGCGTTGTTATAACACAAATATGTTGTTGTAATTGATTTTTGTACATTAAATCATAAATAAATATTATTTATTTGACTCCGAAGGTAAATTAAATTGATTTAGATATCAAGTCTTGTTACATTTATAGACATTAATATTTCCTTATCGTTTCGTATAATACGTTAAACAATATAATCAAAACCCATGAATCATTATGTAGAGTTGTAGATATCTATATAAAATGCGTGTCTAGATTTACAGAAATTACTGTTACAAAAACAACTTGTATAAACAGCTGAACCAGTAGGACTTTGATAGTAAGTATATCGTTGCAAAACAATTTTCATAGATTTGCTTTAAACACTCGGCTTCTACATGTTATAATCATTAATATTCTTTTCTCATGGCTAGGGATATTCCTGTGTGAGAACTCTTTATAGCAAAGAAGTGCCTCGTTTCTGGAAATAAGCTCCATCACCTGTTTTTAGCCGATAATATAATGGACCGCCTCAGATGTGGAGTAGAAATCGTTTATGAGAACACAAGGCAATATTTACAAAAATTAACCCAGTATGTGACCACAACGCTGAGTAATCCATGGTATTAAAACTGTCTCCAGTCTTTTTTTGTGGAATAAGCAGAGACTACTAAACAAACGTTCATAGTAACAGTCTAAAATATTGATATGTTTGCAAATATAGATTTATTAGACCTTAAGCTATCAGATATAATCCCACGCACTTTGAATCTAGAAATCCTGTACTAAACCTTGCTACCTACTTGTCTTGTATTGATAACAGTACATTGCTTTTTATGTAATAAAAACAATGTTGCAATCTTGATTTTGCAAACATAAAATAATTTGCTTACCAGGAATTACAGACATATTCTCCACTATATTTGAAGTGATAATTATTAAGACTTTCATGGCGGAAGAAGCAATGATAATATCGTCCTTCAAAGTTCAATATTCATGTCAAAGATACTGGGCAGAAAAAAGTATTTAGATCGGTAGAATCACGTCTCTTAATACTCTATGTCAGTGTTTCCCAACCGATGGTTCGCGAACCCCTGGGGGTTCGCTATGTCTACAAAGGGGGTTCGCGAAAATAATAGCGTAATGGCGGGATTTTAAATGGCCCAAGAAAAATAAAAGGAAAAAAAACAAAAACAAAAAAAAGCACACCAAATACAATGCAGATTGCACGCTGTTGTTTCGAACGTATGCATACTGCCTATATCTTATGCAGCATATAAAGAAAATTTTATTGTTTTTTTGCCTATCATTAACGACTACATAAGGGGTTCGCCAAATTCTGTTGGATATTTCTTTTGGTTCGCGACGAGAAGAAGGTTGGGAAACACTGCTCTATGTTAATTGGAAGGTATCTCAATATTTTTGATCAAATAAATTGATATTATTATTTATTATTGGAGTTATATTTGAGTCATTTGGATAAACTCAGTGAATTGAATAATGTATGCAATCTTAATACTTACTTTACTTTACGTGTCCGGTCTTTTTTAAATCTTCCCACTCCAATAAGCGGCGACATTCATCGCCTTGTCGTTAGCTATGATAAGGTCTTCAGGACTACAGCCGTCCCCCATCAGTGGGCATATTAGTAAGTGGCTATCATCCTGAACTGCGCCACATTCACATTGTATGTCGTCCTCTGCAGATAGGTATCCCCATTTCTGAAGGTTTTTTTTTTTTTTTGTCCCGACTGATCTCCAGAAACAGCTTTCTTAAGAGCACTCTTCCTGTTGAGTCCTCACAACAACGAAGAGAAGAACTCTGGAGAGGGGACCCTGGAGTGACATTGTGGATGGACCCACATGAAGGTATCCGAGTGGGCGAACATCTGCCATACTCTTTGTGGAAAACCCTGAATAGACTAAGGGTTGGTGTCACAAGGTGCAATCTTAATGTATTCATTAATTGTATCGGCATTATTACTTTCTAACACTTCATTTTAAATTATCAAATAAAATAAAATAAATATTTATTATTATTTTGTTTTGTGTTACTGTTGAGTAAGACTAACGCACGACCGGTTTCGCGGACTCCGAGTTCGCATCATCAGGTGCTGATCTATACTAGATCTATACTAGATCAGCAGCTGATGATGCGAACTCGGAGTCCGCGAAACCGGTCGTGCGTTAGTCTTACTCAACAGTAACACAAAACAAAATAATACTACTACTACTATACCATCACGGCATATCCCACGAGTGGGGTAGCCAGCAGACCAGCTGCATATAAAACATGCAAGCTGTCTTCTCCGTGCCAATATACAATTAGGACATTCAGGATGGGTGGCAAACCTCATCGCCGAATTAAAGATGTAAAATGTCTTATTTTTCGAACACCTGCCTTTTACAGGACACTCGAAAACTTATGGAGAAGAGTGGGAGACCAATTCTTTACCGGGTGCTCCATGGGATATAATAATAAATATTTATTTTATTTTATTTGATAATTTAATGTATTCATATTATTATTCTATATTCGTAAGACTCATCATATCCTTGTGACCATCATTAGACATTCTCAAAATAATATGATCCAACAAGGACTATCATCTCTCATGTGTACTACAGATCTTTGTTAAAAATAAATTCACTTAAGTACACGGTAGTAGATATAAAATGAATAACTATTATATGATAATGACCTAGGTGTTAATATATGACAACCTGTCCTTGATAATGATAACTATTATGCGTCATCTAATAGCCCGATACTGTAATGATATTAAATTAAATGTGTATCTATTAATTTACTCATTTATTATTAGGTACACAAAACTGTTATTCCACCAGATACCATTATTGTTATCAATGTTATTGTATAAGGAAATTTAACAGTTGTACAGTGATATAATAATTAATTATTTATACACTGTTTGTAATTAATAAATAGCACAACTTACTTACCATAGAAAAGGGTACAGAATCATTTATTACATAATATTTTTTCTGATGTATTATAATAAGTCTCTTACCGTTATCTTAAATATAATTTGTACCAAAAGACAATCTGAATTATGCCGTTTTATGGTCATTAATAATTGCAGGTGCGCATTTTTGAAAAGACTTGATTTGCGAAGATGTTTCTTGGAATTACATAAAGATGATAATAATGATCTATAGTCAGAAAATATCGCGCCTACTAATTATTTTTGATTTATTGTTGTGTACAATAAAATTTATCATCATTATTACTATGGTTTTTAATTCTAATAATGACTTTTATTTTTAAATAAGTACCTAGTATCATACATTGTTTAAAATGTTAACTGGGAGAAATTGCTCTGCTTCAAGACAACTTATACACTCGTATGTTGCTCTAATCGTATAGTAAAATTGATAGCTATATTTATCTTTTTTTATAAAATTTTGTCCGTCTCAGAGTAGTTTTTTGGATCATTAAAACGTATAAAACGATTATGACCTAGGTGTTTTGACAACATGTCCTTGGAAACGACAACTGGGAAAATTGCCGAGGACCCGATAGGAGACAGATATCCTGGCTAAGAAACATAAGGGAGTGGATCGGCGTCCGAAGTGTGAGGGAACTGTTCAAAGCGGACAGTGAAAGGTTCGCCAAGGTGATCGCCAACGTTTGGGCGCCTTACAGGACGCTTGAAGATAAAAAAGAAACGTATAAAAAATATCATTCCTCGCAATAATATGATCACTACATATAAATACCTATATCGCTATTCAAGGATGCATTCAAGTTTTTATTTATATTAAAATCAACCCATTATAAAAAAACTACGAAACAATTTTACGCTATCTTTCATGTAGCATGCAACGTCAAATTATTGTGTAAGTACAAAGTCAATGCTTACATAGTTAGCGTCTTTAAATCTTTAAAAATCAAGCAAAAACACGGCGCCTGTTAATTGTTTCACGACACCTGCACTGAATATCAAATTATCAGGATGTCTTTTGATCCTGTATCATCCTTTTTTGGAAAGAACCTGTTTTACGTTGGCCAAAAATGACCGCAATTCTTACTGCAGACAGACGCAGGAGAAAGACCGGATTGAGAAAATATTTTTTTTAAAATACATATTAGATTACAAAAGGACTCAAAAATTGAGTGTAACATGCATAGAGTTACATTGGTTACATACTGTTTAATGTTTGGAGACAAATAGGTATCGCTTCTGAGAATTACAAGATCATGACAAGTAAAGATAAAAATAAAACACATATTTTTACGATTAATATAAAAGAATGAGAAGTAATGATAAAAAACAAATATTTTTGTAAAAGTTAGGAATCCCTAGTACTATAGACGAAATTTCTTTTTTTTCACTATAGACGAAATTTCTATAAAGTTTTCATACAAGCATGATTAGAAACCGTAAATAGCAGGTACGTATTCGTAAAACCTTACGTATAAGATTTAACAACAAAGATGTACAATTCAGCGATGAGGCATGCCACACATTCTGATTGATTTTTTTGCGCAAAAAGGACAATGTACATGATTGTTTACTATGTGCAGTTAGTTTATTGGCTACCCCACTTGTGTGACATGCCATGATGGTATAGTGGTAGTATGATTAAACTATTAGAAATATTGTTTTCAATCCAACATAATATGCATATCGCATAAAATACCCCATATCCACATTACATAACTATTAGTCTGCCTTGAGATTCCTAGTACTATCACTACTTTCCATTTTTTTTTTTTTTTTTTTTTTTTTTTTTTTTTTTTTTTTTTTTTTTTTTTTTTTTTTTTTTTTTTTAAAAAAGATATATCTGGGTTTGTTACAAACCCAAATACAACCTTATACACCTTTCACACTAAGCTAAAAGCTTGTGCCGTGAAAGGGGAGTTTGCCGGCACCTGGAATCGAACCACGGACCCCTTGTTCTGAAGGCCGAGACTCTACCTCCACGCTACCGACGAACTCAAATTTATTTCTCTTAATTATTATTTTTAGTACGGCAACTCTAAATGGAGGCTATTGTTTAGGTACAAACTTTTGCGACTACATGAAGATAATTTAGCTCATTACTCTTCCCTAATACAGTGTGGATGGATGATTCAAAATAGTGATGTATTGATGAATACACTGTGGATTTCCCAGTATCATAGTCGGAAACAAATATTTCTCTCGCTCTTTTCTGTAATTTTTTGAATCCTATAAAAATCTGGCATTTGTTAGACAATAAACGTTTACAATGCAGTTTAGAGGCATTGCTAGGAATAAATCGGCAACAAGAGGATTAGAACTCGGAATTACTCGATTGAAAGTTCAAAGTATACCATCAGTCTAACGTTCACATTAATATGTATTATGTACCAAGATGCATATTAGGTATATAGTATAATTTTATTCAAGCTGCAGATTAAGCAACTTTTCACCTGACTTCCGAATCAATTTATAAGGCAAATAATGATAAACATTTATTAAAATACCTACCACTGATTAGATCATCGCTTCGATACGCATTAAGTAATAATAAAATATAAAATTGAATATTGGTTGCTGGTATTTCATTATAATAACATGCAGTCACTTCGATATCATATCAAAGCATGAAGCAGCTGAAAATAAAATTACACTGAAAGTACCTTGAGCTTTAGGAATTATCGTAAGTTTTGATATTTCAAATAAGTCGTTTTTTATTATTTTAAAAAAACATTATGGAAATATTATACTTGTCTCCATTGGTGTAAAACTTGCAGTTATTTCTACTTATTGTTTTTAAATTTCATAAAATAAATAATTGCAGGACACTTAATCACTTCCAAAATGTTATTTGTTTTACATTACAGAGTAGCTTAAGTCAGCTGTGATATTTGTAGCCCCATAGTAATTGTAATATCACCACAATTTTATTTTTTAATTTAAATCCCGTTGGCTTTCAAATTATGTGATGTTACGCTGTGGCTATATCAATGATGAGCTAAATTATGAAAAACTGCAGAAAAATACCACTACCAATATTTGAAAGGATTTTCAAATTTCTTTCTAGATTTCCTTCATGATTATTCCTAAAAAATATACCTACGTACAATCATTATAGTTTAGAGAATACAAAATTCGTACATGACATTCGACTGCTGCAGCTTATTTCTAAAATAAAATCATATAGACAGGTGCCACTGATAAAATTTGAAAAATAAAGTCTAAAGCTGTTCGTAATAACAATAATGATGACTTCATGTAATAACAGTGTTCAGTATGCATTATCATGTTGTATGCATTTCATAAAATATAATGTAGTACTTAAAATAATATGTTGTATTAGAAGGAGAAAAATAAAAATCAATGGCAAAACATGGACGCGTGGTAAAACTCCAAACCAGTCATACGGATAACACGCAAAAGATAGATATATTTATACATTCTATGCAGGTATATTATGTACGTTTATATTACAAATGAATATTGCATGGTATTTGCTTACAAACATTTTTTATTTTAATTTTCATCTGATTGGATTTTGACGTCTAATTGGAAAAGAAATACAAGAAGAAAATTAGAAGTGACTGATAGAGTGGGTTACATTATGTAGAATGAAAGCTGGTGGAATAATCAAGATGATGTAAATAAACTATAATTATTATTTAAAGACTTCGTATTTTACTGGGGCTGTTATATACAACTTTTGGCCAATATAATTCTAGAGAAAAAAACTAGTGATTTAGACATATATATTATGTAAATAATGAACAAAAACAGAGTTATTAGTATAGGTACATATGTAGCTGAAAGGAATGGTTCACAGAGAAGCGGTCATCTCTAAAACAATCGGCTTACTTTAGATTAATATGTAATAAAAAGTTTTACTTTAAATCTAGACCAACCCGGTACTCATACTCGATACATAAAAATATTATATAAGTCAATTGGAAATGAATAAAATAAAATAAGTTAATATATATGAAGATTTACAGAATAAATAATTATTAACCCTTAAATTAAAACCATAATATTATTGTTTGCAAAAAATATGAATAAAAGATATAACTTCTTTTACTTTTGAATATATAATTATACAATACAATCAGAAAAGGCTTTTTCTAGGCAAAGGGTAACTTTCTAGAAAAAACAATTAGTGTTTTGAGTAAATAAATATAATGACCATAAAAAGGTTCAAGTACCATGTATTGTTCTTTGTAAATGTAACCTGTGAAGTTTTGAATAAATAAATAAAAACATTAGCTGCCTTTCTTTTATTAATTATCTACATACCTACCTACCTACCTGCTTAATCATAAATATAGGGATATACAAAAAATAATTTGGCAAAAAAAATTAGTCATCGATAAAGTAATTCAGGAAGTGAGTGTGACTCAGACCTGTCTATAACATTCTTTGTGTTTTGTTATTACTTTATGTTCTAAGTTGGAAGATATTTCACATTATAGCGTTTTATGTAATAAATATTTCAGAGCATTAGAAATATCATTGTCGCAGTTGCGATAGCTGGGTAACGTTCTCCGCATGCCAGAAGACAGACTACCACTACATCTTTGGGGGCTGTGGGAGAGGGCAGAAAACCGGTGGGCCACCCTAGAAGAAGGTGGCAAGGGCAGGTGTCGAACTTGTGTGTTGAAAGGCATGGTTTGGAGTGGCCAGAGGTCCTGGAAGCAGCAGTAGACAGGGATCTCTGGAGGAGATACCTAAGCGCAATGGGCCCCCGACCCAACTAGGACAAGGGGAAAAGATGTATGTATGTAGAAATGTCATTGGAAGAGCTTAAATTAGAAAAAGAGCTTAAATTTTTGAAAATCGCTGAAAGAGGAAGTTAATTTCCATCATACCCAAAATAAGCACTAAATGTGAACTAAAATAATTATTATTATTTATATTCATAACATTTTCAGAACTCAATCATCCTATATATCATTTCTTCCATATCACAATAAAGGCAAAAGACATTTTTAATGATTGCGTCAACGCATAGCCTCATTTGTGACATCGTGCTAGAAATTATCATACTATTGTCATTCAGGAATTTGTACTAGAATTTCAGCGAGATTAGACTTTACGTACTGTTTGGGTATTATTGTAATATATTACGTTTTGTCAACAAACAAAACAATAACAAAGACATATTATTATTATGTCGCTATTATAATAATGTTGTATTCTGTACTAATATTAGTAGATATACATACCAACTAGAAGTTAGTAATAAATATAGTAAGTCAATGTTGTGCATTGAAACTCTTAGGTCAAGGCATTCAGCATAATTCTAAATAACGGCATCTATCCGATAACAAACAACCAACACAGCTGTACAATAAACATACATAATATTATTATTACAGACATACTGTATTAACTTACCCACGTAGGTACCTATACATAGAAATAATATTCTATGTTAATGCTACGTAGACTACCTACTATACTTAGACTATACAAACTCTATTATTGCTAAGCAAAAACAACGCAACTCATATAGACACACTTGTCCTATACAATCTGCTTACATTATCATCATATTTCATTATATCAATGAAAATATCTAATTAGTACTAATTTGTATAAGTTTTGAAAGAAAATTCCTTGAATTTCTAAAAAGCTACGATTTTCTGATTTCTCGTTGTCAGGAATGATTTAAATTCGCATGGTTGCTGTTTATTTGGTGTTTGCTGAGTTTCCTTGAAAATTGAAAAAAAAAAATTAAACTAAAACTTGAAGTGTCTTCTTGCATAAATGAATTTTCTTGTATAGATTTACTTTACATTTCCTACGATTTGGTCTCTCATTTGAGAAAATTTAGCAATATTTTTATGAACTAACTTTCATTTTATATACTATTTTAGGTATACTTTAGGTATAAAATAGTTTCAATTATTCACTCTTAAGAAGACAATGTATTTGATATATTTTGTGATTCAGTACTTGAAAACATGAATTTGAATTTTAATTTAACCCAAATACACTTGTTTATCTTCTATTCAATTATTTATGAAACTTTAAATATGATTCTAATAAAATGATACACTTCTGAATAGTACTTCCATTGGATTTAATAGTCGCGACCCATTTTTCAGGAGCTTTTGGTCTCATCATTAAACTAGGGTAAAGTTATATTACAATAAAGATTGATATAATTCACTTCATGGAATTACTCCATAGTAATTTAAGTCCACCAATTTAATAGATGTAGGGAATTTCTTTTACTACAATGTATGTACATAAAAATATTATAATTTTATAAATACTTTGATATAGTTGGAGATCTTCGCTATCCTCGAAGATTTTAATTTTGTGAGGCTGTAAATTAATAGGTACCTGCCTAATAAAATGTAAATAGGCTTTGTTTTCACGGGGTAATTAGGTACCTGCATTAATGGTAGGCAGTAGTAATAATACCAGGGCGTCATGCACGATGTTTTGCATTTAGTACGTGGTAATAAAAATGCTGATGTTAAAATCGGTAAAGCGTGGCGCATGGCACTGAGATAATAACACTATATAATTATATAATATTATGTATGTAGGTACATTCTTATTACCACCACACCATTAAGATTTGAAAATAACAATACATACCTATTACTTTTATTATCCACCTACCTACAATACCATAAAATTACATATGTACTCGCTCAGAAATATTGAACTATGCTAGTAGTACCATACTTACTACTGGATGTATACAAAAGAATATCTATTTTTTCTGACAAGTTGGAAGAAATCGCGCATCTGCGATAAACTTCCCCTATGTTTATCGATTGTATTTAATATAAATACATTTTTGTGTAAAATGGCTTGTAATCTATAAACAGTACAGAATAAGAATAAATACCTTCTTCTCCTTGTCTTACTTGGGCCGCGAGCCTGTAACAACTAGGCACTCCTCCAAAGACGTATGTCCATTGCTGCTTCTAGGAACTCTTATCACTCCAAACCATTACTACAGACTAATGTTTATATATTGCTTGAGCCTGTTGGCGAGTTGTCAATACAGTAAGGCCTCTTTTGCTTCCGGTCTTCAATACTTTTAATTGTACAGTTTCAAAAGTACAGGTTATGAAACCAGATAGAGGAAATCAATACATGTGAATAGGTTATTTTTCTTCTTCTTCTTCTCAGCCCACTTCCGTCCACTACTGGACGAAAGGCTCCTCCATTTCTCTCCACGTCATTAAATTCTGCGCCGTCTGCATGCAGTTAACCCCAGCGTGTCGAGTGATATCACCCCTCTACCTCATTGGTGGTCATCCTGTGCTCCTGGTTACTGCTCGTGGTCTCCAAGATGTATGATACTTCTATATAAAATATATTATATTTTATATAGAAGTATCATCCATTCTTTTGCCAACCTTAAAAGAGACGCGACGTGAGAATTAATTATAATAGATAGATTGTATTTTATTTAGAAAAAGTAGTATGTAAGTATAATTATAATGATTTATATATATATATAAATCCACTATTACATCATTAAAAAATATTGCTTAGTGAATATGTTGCATATTATATATTATCTTCGTTGTTTCGCTTGGTTGCCTTCTAATGTTTGAACTCAGCACTGTGTGAAGTTCGCCAGGCAGCCGTGATCTTGGCAATCATGATTCTATGTATATAGATACATAATATAACTAGCATAGTACCTAATATCTAATACCTACCTAATAGATAATACCTAATACCAGATTCAACACTTCTATTGTAAACATTCGAATCTATAAAACCGCATTATAAGACTACACAGTATTGGTAATATTGAAAAACGCCGCAAGATAAATTTGTAATTATTATATAATATAATATTTTATTGTTCTACATATCTACAAGTTCAATCGAATAAGGCTGTACTGGAACTATTGGTTAGTATGAAAACATAATATGAGAACAAAAGTTCTAAAGGATAATTGATATAAAATTTACTTTTAATTAAAGTTTATTACATTTAATGAAAAAAATGATTTAATCATAACACAAAATAGAGCGAAAGTGATTTCGAGAAAAGAAGTCATTCTAATGACATTAATTTGTACTAAATGCATAAACCTGTGGTAAAACATATCAGAAAGCTCATAAAAATAAAAGAAATATCATCAGACAAGCCTTTTTATAAACCTACTTCTACTATTTATTTTTTATGTATTTCTCGAACATCTCAGTATTTTGGAATTTACTCATTGATTTGTTATTTAGTTAATATTGTAAGTATTATAATACTCATTTCTTTATTACCAATGTTGATAGGATGAATAATTTTTATAAGTACAATTTCGTATGGCAATCAAGGTATATTTTCAAGTTCACTAAAGATATTTGCCCCCACCTCCTTCCATCGCCTCTTCATACAAAACGTCAAGAATATTGCCATCAACAACAAACTATATCTGCACAACACCCGTGTGCCATAGAGTAATAAAAAACCATAGAATGAGAAAGAGTAAAATCAGAGTAACTATTATTTCTTTTTTTTTTAATTAAAAAGATATATCTGGGTTTTGTTATAAACCCAAATACAACCTTATCTCAACAATGTAAACAATATGATGTTTAAAGTAACCCTACACTTGCAGTCGGTTCTTACTAAAAAAAACGCAGTCGGTAGGATTCGAACCTACGCTCCCAGAGGGAATCTGATTTCTAGTCAGACGCCTTAACCGCTCGGCCACGACTGCTTCACATATAACTTATTTTTATTACGTATATAAAATAAGCATTTTAGTGTATATATTTAAATAAAAAAAGAATTAAAATATTACGCAGTCGGTAGGATTCGAACCTACGCTCCCAGAGGGAATCTGATTTCTAGTCAGACGCCTTAACCGCTCGGCCACGACTGCTTCACATATAACTTATTTTTATTACGTATATAAAACAAGCATTCAAATGTATGTATTTAAATCAAAAAAGTATCAAAATATTACGCAGTCGGTAGGATTCGAACCTACGCTCCCAGAGGGAATCTGATTTCTAGTCAGACGCCTTAACCACTCGGCCACGACTGCTCGACAAATACAATAAATTAAACCGTGTACATATTATATTAAAAAGTAATTAAATACATAAAAATGTTAAATTTTTGTGATAAAAAATAAAATAAAACGCAGTCGGTAGGATTCGAACCTACGCTCCCAGAGGGAATCTGATTTCGAGTCAGACGCCTTAACCACTCGGCCACGACTGCTTGGCAACTTCGCTTGAAATTATTTACAATATTTTACAGGTATTTAATAAACATTATCTTACTCACGAATAAGTTATTAAAATAATATGTTTACGAAAATATTTGTTCAGTTGGAATAGTAAACGATTTACTTTTTATGCAATAGGTACCTTGGTGAATCTGTTTCAAAGTAATATTGAATCAATGAAAACGGGGCAGTGTCTATTAAAAACAAACATACATCTGTATTTTATAACAATCAGTATTTAATTAAATATAATGTATGTAATAAAAACTCCCGTAAAATATCGGGATAGATTAATAAAACAACTCATTTTTGAAAAACATCTTTCATTGTGCTTTGATCAGTAGAAAAAAAATGGTACCAGCTAAGATTTACAGATATACCTCCTCCTATATCTAATGCTCTAATATTGTAGAGCTTTGTCCTAATTAACATCTTCAGCTCAGCAGCAATTGGGCATGCCATCTATTCTAAATGTCTTTTTTTCTAACACAGAACGGACGACATTCATATTTATTACATGCTGTAGCTAGTTCATTGGCTACCCCACTTGTGGTAAATACCGAGATGGTATGAATAAATTAATGAGGACTCTCATTGGACATCAAGACATCTTTCAACCAGAACCGGCGTCTCTTTTCAATCACAGTGAAAATTTTATCCAATAATTATTTTTATTTATTTTTCACATGCAAACATAGTTTCGCAGTGTGAGTTTAAGCAATTCTTATGGCACATCTTCAAGAGTAATAAATCCATGGTGCTCCCCTCTCTTGTTCCGCTCATTCCTCCTCTGCACACCACCTCCCCGCTGACCCGCTTAGACTCGTGAGTGGCGGACCCGTGTGAAAAGAACAGTGAACTTATAAAATAATGGCAACACAAGTACATACATACCTATCCATACATACAAACAAATATACTATACACGTAGTAATAAACGAAATAAAACAAATAATACACATACCTACACGTATATACAATAATACAAATATTCTACAGCAATGCATACTTTTATAGACACATTTATTTTACTGATGGAAATGTATACATTTATACTGACGAAGAACATACATCGTTATAATTATGCAAGCTAAATACATAATGGTAAAGAAAAATGCACCAGTTATCTACGTGTGTAGTACGAACAGGAATACTGTATATGCCTTTCTATCATTTAGTTCAATTTATCTATAAACAAACAGTGAAAAACACGATACTCATACTTATTATCGACTACAAACACAAATAAATACTCGTTTAATAATATTATTCAATACCTACATATTCACACACATGTAGGTAAATATAAGTAAAAGAATTTGAGATTGTATTCATGTGTATGAATTGATTGATTGATGAGACATAGAAGATGTTTCAGGCGTTCTTGTATGCGGAGAGCCTGTTTTCGATAGCCGAACTACCCTTGTGGAGTCTTGGCCTCTAAAACATTGGAGTTCTAATCCTTTCTATATTCGGCAGTGGATTTTCAGACGTCTATACTATAGACTCTATAGAATTTAGCTCCTCTAGATCTCGGTTTATACTATCCAATAGCCATTGTCGTGACCTTCCTTACGGTATCTACCTTCGGATTACTGTTTGTCGATCACACACATATAAGTGAAAATTTTTCCCATCTACAAAATAACAAAATATTGCACCTATTTTGTTTACCCTATGGTAAATAAATTTCTATAAATGAATTTCTCGATCAGAAACATTATTTTTTATTTCACTAAGACTCACACAGAGAATCGACAAAACATTCATAAAAAGAAAAAAGGCACATTGATCCGGACACATTATAAATTTGATATACCTAATGTCATGAAATGAATATATACAAGACGGTATATATTATTATTTTCGTATACCTAGATGGAATATTTGTAGTAGGTAATTAATAAAGGGATGAGACTTAGTTTGATCTCAAGTGGTTGTCGAACACAACTAGCTATGTAGGAGACAGAGACAGGTATATTTTGGTGTGTGTCCGGAAGAGATGGATGTAGTTTTTTTTTTTTTGTTGCTTTGGGTCGACATTTTCAGGATCTGAAGAGAGGACGCGTATTACTCTGGGCAGTTTAGTTTTGAGCCTAGGAGAGGTGGGACTCATATTAATCTCAGTGTTTGAATTCGACATATTCTAATATTTTTATTTACCCACCTTCGTAGTAGTTAATACATTATATTTTAGTGATATTTCCACATTTGGGAATATATGAAGATCATCCTAAATTACTTTTAATTAACATTTTAAAATCCGTGAGCCTGCCAGCTGTCATAAGATAAGATTTTTCAATATTATTAATTTATTTATATCTAGGTGTCGTGATATTTAGGAGGATATTGTTGTCTACAAAGTAGTCGTCGTACACAAGGATTTATTTATTTAACTTTTCAGATTTTGAAAACAAAGGAATTATGTGTTATGTATGCCTACTTTATGTATGTACCTATGACTGAATTTATATAGCGCCGTCCCACAACCTAATACTAGACCGACGGCAGTGACGTACCGACCCACCTAATATTATACTTTTATTTAATTTATTTTACCATAACGAAAGATTATGCAGTTTGGAGAGAAGTTGTACGTTGATCAGGATATTATTTGATTATTAATTTAATTACATATTTTATCGTCGAATGTCATTTGTATTCTACGAACTTACTGGATTTTTCTACTTATTCAACATGCTGTAATTGCTGCGATATCATGGAAGGAACAAATTTGATATTTTGCATGACACTAATCATAAGTAATATTTATGTATTTATTGGTCTTAATATATTTTTATTTGACTTACATGATACCTAAATTCACCTCACCATAAATATGTAGTCTTTTATAGCTAAATCTTGTCGAGATTACCTTATGGATATGGATCCCTTCTGCCTATCGACACTAGACTAGCTACCTTGTGTCTATAGTGTGGGTTTGATCTATTCGTAACCACATATTTATCATCATTATTATACAATTATGCACGAGACGTATTATGTACTTTGTAGAAACATATACTATATACTAACAATTCCCGTCCTAATCCTGCTTCGAAATGTAGGTGTACCGTTAGCAAGCCCTGCTCCCATCTCTTCGATTCAGCTTTCGAGACAAGGGTCAATATGGGTCTTGCCCCGCTTCCCGCCAGGGTCCTAGACAAAGCTTCTTAACATATATTTATAATTATTCTTATTATATATAGCTGCATGTTCAAATGAGTATACATATTATATATTATTTTATATATTCGGGGTGTAGATTAGTGCACTCGGGCTCAAAGTACGGCATGGCGAGTTTTGAGACGTGAGGGAGCGAAGGCGGCGCTCCTTCAGCATGGACACAGCATGCTTTCCATGCATTAACAACCAGTAGTTATAGTCTCCGAAAATGATGTCAAAGCAATTGTGTTGAAATTTAATTAATATTCAAAAGTAATAAAGTTATGTTTTTGGGTGCGCCACTGTCCTTTACGACGCAACGAATTAGTAGGTATGTTGTGGAACATATGTACATACATCGGCTATAGAAACTATGAAATGGTTATCTTATGTAGGGACATAGATCGGCAACCAGTTACCATACAACATTCTCGTAATGATATAGAATAATATTATTTGAATTTTATGTTATGATGATTGTTATGTTATATTTCGTTATGTTTTATTATGCACTATTTTTATTATGTTATTTTACAGTATCTCAAGGTAAGTGATCTGACGTCAAAGTTGACCTCAGAGTTAATATGTATCAAAATTCATGTTTAAATTGTTTTATTGATTTTGTGATTTTGTTGTTCTTTTTGATTATTGAAATGTATATTTCAGGTGACTTATTTTGCGTTTTTTAAAAATACACAACGTAGGTAAAATTATCGGCAAAACACAACGTACTGGGTCCAAATCTATGAAAATAGTTAATAGATAAATCTAGACGATCACTGAAGGCCAAAATTCGTTAACTAATTTAATTAGGAATGCGATATTTCGTACGTATATTTGCAACAATGCGAAAATTCATACAATTCTTAGCTAGCTGAATAGGTTTGTCACTTCTAGTTTGGGAATCAATTATTACAGTAGGTATAGTTTAGAAGCTAGGATGTTGCAAATTCGGAGCTTAGAATGGTTTGAAATAGGTAGGGTCATCACAAATGGTGCCTAGGACCAGGATATTATGTCGGTCACTGCCGACATAAAACTGGGTTTTTACGGAGTAAAAGTGGGTTTGGTTTTGCGATGATAAATAACTAAAATCATGAATATTGGAGGGGGGGAGAGCATAAATGGGTTTTGAGGAGTAGAACTGAGTTATGGACAGAGGAATGTGTTTGGTTTTTGAGGGGGGGGGGGGATAAAATCTATTCTTGGTAGATGTAGTGAGAAAATTGGTTGATGATTTTTACTTCGAGAACCGCGGGTTGGTTACCCATGGATTATAGTGTTAGGCAAATTCGGCAACATATTATATTTATGTTTGTCTATCTATAGGTATATACCTAACATTATGCATAAGAATAGTGAACCCTTAAGAGTTCATTAGGAATTATGTCCTTATGAATAGTCTAATAAAGAGCGCTTGTGATTCAGGTATAAAATTGGATAGGTATATATATGTTGAAATCCTGAATAGTTCTTTATTTTATTCAATAATGTATATAGGTACCAAAAATATGTACTTTCATAAGAAGATTGGGTGTTAGAAAAATGGAATATTATATTCCCAAGTAGACTTGTAAACATGGGTATTATGTATGCGAAGTGTATTTTATGTATATGGGTATATGACTAGAGTTTTTAGGATTTTTAGATATTGTAGTATTTGAGTAAAATGGATAAATAATAGGTATATAGTTTGATGTTAGTTATATGTATCAAGTGGATGTTTGTTAAGGATTAGAATTGTACCTAATTATAATAGGTATTATTATTTCTTGAGGAATATGGTCTTAACATTTTACAGTATTTGTAAGTTAAGTGGTTTGTTAATAAACTTTTAGAATTCTGTCAAGTTAATTATTTGGGGTGTGAAATAAATTTATGATCGAGGCAT
Organism: Athripsodes cinereus; assembly: GCA_947579605.1. Classification (NCBI taxonomy): domain Eukaryota; kingdom Metazoa; phylum Arthropoda; class Insecta; order Trichoptera; family Leptoceridae; genus Athripsodes; species Athripsodes cinereus. Next base: position 19,324,389 of record OX388310.1, read on the forward strand.
GAATGGTGAATATATTATTGAGTTTGAAATAATATTAGACCAGATTTTATGAGTATCTGATAACATACATAATACAATATATGAATGAAGCGGATAAGTATATAGGTAATAATCGAATGATGGGTTTTGATAAAATCACGATTTAGGTGATTATTTTTACAGTTATATGTTAAACGGTTAGCTGGAAGAAATAGTGAATATTCATTCTTACAGGCTAAGGGGGGAATGATCGGCTTAGAGGGAAGACAGTCTACACGGAAAGCAGACTCTTTTAAACCAGGAGGGGCATTCCAGGATCTTGAGTTTTAGGAAACGTTGGAACTCTTTGTATACCCTGAAAGGTGGTATCTATCATTTCAAATTGAGGACAAGAGAATACTCATTTATGAAAATGTTCTAAGGAGAAAAGAGGTTGATGTTTGCCGATATAATACATCGTCTTCCAAATAGAGAAATAAGATGTACCTACAACCTATGAATCCTAGGATATAATAATGATTAAAACGTTATATTATTCTAAACCAAGAACGAGATAGGAAATAATATTATTACTGGAATGACAAAAAAAACTATAGTTTTAAATAAAGATGCAAGCAGAAAGGTATACGGGATATTATAGTACCTAACGGGATGTATAAAATCAGTGGTTGTAAACTATAGGACTGATTTGATGATATTGTCTGAATGGAACAAGGAAATCTGAGACATAAAGTATACGAGGTTATATAGGAAATATTTGAGTTGAATATCTGTTGGTAGGATACCAACATGATTTACTTGCAAGAAACTTGGTGAAAAGTTTGGACAGCGATGATAGTAGTTTTATTGGAGGCCAGAAGGGTGATGTGATGAGATTATGTAGCATTGGATCCTCTCTGTTAACCCAAAAGGAGAGTGGTGTACAATAACATAAATTGCTGGAGAGGATTAATGTAAGAAGAAAGGACAACGCTATGATGTAACAGGTTGAGATTCACTTGCGGATCTATCGATGTTACAAATGGAATATTATTTAAAATTTGATGTGTTATAATTTTAAAATTGTGGTGTCAAATATTGTAATAATATTATAAGAGTGAAGTTATTTAAATGTGAACTATAAAGTGTTTAGTTATTATTATTTTACAAGTGGAACGAATATTATGATATTATGTACCTTTGTGGTTATAGTTGTGTGTAAATATAATATTTAGTTGTGTGTGTGATGGTTTGAAATAGATAAGTGTTTTTTCCCAGGACTTTTGAAATGAATGAGGACGATTCATTTATATATACTTAATATGTAGGTATATACATTAGGTGACTGTTATAATTCTACGTACCTATTATAGAATAACATATTGGGATGTATTATGTAGATATTGTCATGCAACTCGTTTAAATATTGCGTTTTGTATCTTATATGCGTGAATGTGCGTAAACACATTGTGGGAGGGGTTCCCACCACTTACCCCTGTATGTTCTAGAACATAGTATGTTATCTTTCTCTTGATTATTTGTGGTATTATTATAGGTGGATATTTTACGTAATTGTAATTGAGTTGGTGGTAGCTTAACGCGTTTTGTATTATTAAGCACGGTGTAAATATGTTAACAAGGGTTGGTTAGAGGATGTCGCTTCTTCGATGGACTCGCCCGTTTCATAGTATTATTTATTTGTGTTATATTATTTTTTTTAACTGTAATTGTGCGTCTCATTTACCAATGAAGTTTATCATTGTTATTATGGTTATTATTATTATTATCGCACATTATTTTGGTTAGCTGGGAGATGTTGCTTTTAGGCAGTGGGCTCGCAGTTGTTCATGATTTGTTATGATCAGTGTAGTGTTACTAGTATTAGTTAGTATGAGCGGAAATTCACGGTTGTTCTAGTAACTTATAATAGTTTACACATTTTCAGGATCTGAAGAGAGGCTTCAGTAAACACTTGGTTGAAGGCCATCCAATAGCGCGAGGTCGGGGGCGCTATTATTATTTTAGTTGTTTCACTAAATTGTATTTGAAAAAAAAAAAAAAACACTATTAAACTTATTTATATTGTGGTAGAAACAATGTTTATAAAGGTACTAAGCATATTTAGGTGAATTTCAATATAGGCCTTGAAATATTTTATAAAACCAGGAGACGTTATGTATCCTATATTGTAACCTATTTTCAAATCGATGTAAGAATATAAATAATTTGTAAACCAGACATTCATTGAAATAAAGTTCCTTATTATTACTACTACCTATTATTGTTTAACTATTAAGTAACCTGTAGGCTTGTATAGAAGCTATGCATACCTATTATGTAATGTGTTCAACGGTTTGTATATCGATGGTTATGTATGTTTTCTGGATTATTGAACTCATCTGTTTATTTATATTTGTAAAATGAACACTTAAAAATAATAGTAAATATTTGTGACTTGGGGGTGACGTAAAGCGTGGAATAGTTATTATGATTATATATTTAAGGTAGGCACTTGAGACGTGTTAATCGCTATTATAGGGTTAGTAGGTAGTCATCGCATACAGTGTGCATCAACACATCTACCTGTTCATAGATTCGAACAGTGGTGTATCCAGGATGTAGAAAAAGAAATGAAAAATAATTAGAAAATAAATAATTGGTTGTGAGATAATGCCTCAGCCATTTTGTCTTCAGCGTAATCTCAAGGGGGGGATGTCATGAAATGAATATATACAAGACGGTATATATTATTATTTTCGTATACCTAGATGGAATATTTGTAGTAGGTAATTAATAAAGGGATGAGACTTAGTTTGATCTCAAGTGGTTGTCGAACACAACTAGCTATGTAGGAGACAGAGACAGGTATATTTTGGTGTGTGTCCGGAAGAGATGGATGTAGTTTTTTTTTTTTGTTGCTTTGGGTCGACATTTTCAGGATCTGAAGAGAGGACGCGTATTACTCTGGGCAGTTTAGTTTTGAGCCTAGGAGAGGTGGGACTCATATTAATCTCAGTGTTTGAATTCGACATATTCTAATATTTTTATTTACCCACCTTCGTAGTAGTTAATACATTATATTTTAGTGATATTTCCACATTTGGGAATATATGAAGATCATCCTAAATTACTTTTAATTAACATTTTAAAATCCGTGAGCCTGCCAGCTGTCATAAGATAAGATTTTTCAATATTATTAATTTATTTATATCTAGGTGTCGTGATATTTAGGAGGATATTGTTGTCTACAAAGTAGTCGTCGTACACAAGGATTTATTTATTTAACTTTTCAGATTTTGAAAACAAAGGAATTATGTGTTATGTATGCCTACTTTATGTATGTACCTATGACTGAATTTATATAGCGCCGTCCCACAACCTAATACTAGACCGACGGCAGTGACGTACCGACCCACCTAATATTATACTTTTATTTAATTTATTTTACCATAACGAAAGATTATGCAGTTTGGAGAGAAGTTGTACGTTGATCAGGATATTATTTGATTATTAATTTAATTACATATTTTATCGTCGAATGTCATTTGTATTCTACGAACTTACTGGATTTTTCTACTTATTCAACATGCTGTAATTGCTGCGATATCATGGAAGGAACAAATTTGATATTTTGCATGACACTAATCATAAGTAATATTTATGTATTTATTGGTCTTAATATATTTTTATTTGACTTACATGATACCTAAATTCACCTCACCATAAATATGTAGTCTTTTATAGCTAAATCTTGTCGAGATTACCTTATGGATATGGATCCCTTCTGCCTATCGACACTAGACTAGCTACCTTGTGTCTATAGTGTGGGTTTGATCTATTCGTAACCACATATTTATCATCATTATTATACAATTATGCACGAGACGTATTATGTACTTTGTAGAAACATATACTATATACTAACAATTCCCGTCCTAATCCTGCTTCGAAATGTAGGTGTACCGTTAGCAAGCCCTGCTCCCATCTCTTCGATTCAGCTTTCGAGACAAGGGTCAATATGGGTCTTGCCCCGCTTCCCGCCAGGGTCCTAGACAAAGCTTCTTAACATATATTTATAATTATTCTTATTATATATAGCTGCATGTTCAAATGAGTATACATATTATATATTATTTTATATATTCGGGGTGTAGATTAGTGCACTCGGGCTCAAAGTACGGCATGGCGAGTTTTGAGACGTGAGGGAGCGAAGGCGGCGCTCCTTCAGCATGGACACAGCATGCTTTCCATGCATTAACAACCAGTAGTTATAGTCTCCGAAAATGATGTCAAAGCAATTGTGTTGAAATTTAATTAATATTCAAAAGTAATAAAGTTATGTTTTTGGGTGCGCCACTGTCCTTTACGACGCAACGAATTAGTAGGTATGTTGTGGAACATATGTACATACATCGGCTATAGAAACTATGAAATGGTTATCTTATGTAGGGACATAGATCGGCAACCAGTTACCATACAACATTCTCGTAATGATATAGAATAATATTATTTGAATTTTATGTTATGATGATTGTTATGTTATATTTCGTTATGTTTTATTATGCACTATTTTTATTATGTTATTTTACAGTATCTCAAGGTAAGTGATCTGACGTCAAAGTTGACCTCAGAGTTAATATGTATCAAAATTCATGTTTAAATTGTTTTATTGATTTTGTGATTTTGTTGTTCTTTTTGATTATTGAAATGTATATTTCAGGTGACTTATTTTGCGTTTTTTAAAAATACACAACGTAGGTAAAATTATCGGCAAAACACAACGTACTGGGTCCAAATCTATGAAAATAGTTAATAGATAAATCTAGACGATCACTGAAGGCCAAAATTCGTTAACTAATTTAATTAGGAATGCGATATTTCGTACGTATATTTGCAACAATGCGAAAATTCATACAATTCTTAGCTAGCTGAATAGGTTTGTCACTTCTAGTTTGGGAATCAATTATTACAGTAGGTATAGTTTAGAAGCTAGGATGTTGCAAATTCGGAGCTTAGAATGGTTTGAAATAGGTAGGGTCATCACACTACCTACTTGTAGTAGGTACCTATATACCATATAGGTACTACACCGTCACGGGATACCTCAAAAGTGGGGTAGCCAGCGAACCAGCTGCATGTAAAAAGCATACAAGCTGTTCTCTCCGCACCAACAAAAAATAATACATTGTGGATGGATGGCAAACCTCATCGCTGAATTACAGGTGTAAAATCTTTTATTTTTGTTTTATTCCTGTGATGTCACAAATTTTGAATATTTTATTATTAGGTATGTCACAATAGGGATAACCGTCATGTTCATTATCCTATAGATGAGAGATATCATGATAGAATAATAATATATTATTAAATTTTCTTAAAATATGGAAAAAAAATATGATTAGGTATAAATAAATACTCGAATGTCTAAATTTCGCTGAATAAATGTACAAGATTGAGTTAAAAATTACTTATTCAATTTATTCTTTTTGCACATCATCAATTACATAACAAAATCAACTAATCAATTTACATGAAAAAATCTGATAAATCCAGAGGCGCGATTATCACTATATTAGTAATTTCTTCTTAGAGTAGTTAAGATCAGCTGATGGATCCGTAATTATTTATTGTATGACTTTAACATTTGACTGGCTATAATATACTGATTATTATAATTATTATTTAATAAAAGTTAGTTATTATTTAATAAATGTTAAATAATAATAATAATAATCGGATGATTTATATAGCGCGGTATTGTGGACAGATCCACCTCAAGGGTGCATTCAGCATTAATTGTACATCCTTCTACCATCAAGTTCTATTTTTTAATAACGATATTAGTATATGGCAAAACAATGTGTGCCGGGTCTGCTAGTAATATAATATAATATATAAGTATTGAATTGTTCGTCGTAAAGCAGAGTGACCAAGAACTTTACCGTGAAAATATCTTACGGCTATTATGTAGTTTCTACACTACATACATTGTAGAATAGAAGGTTACTTATCTAATCTTATTAATATAAAACGTGTGCAAATGTGATAATAGTACCTAGTACAAATTAAGCACTTAATTATATTATATAAGAATATTGTAACATGTTTTACTGTTTGTTAGTTGTATGATAAATCATTTTACATAGATTACACATTTTTATTTATTTATAAAATACTTACTATTACTTTACAAAATAAACGTAATAAAATATTAATAGAAGACAGACTACCACTTAGATCTTTGGAAGCTGTGTGAGAGGAAAAAGACCGGTGGGCCGCCCTAGAGGAAGCTGGCAAGGGCAGGTGTCGAACATGTGTGTTGAAAGACTTGGTTTGGAGTGGTCAGAGATCTTGGAAGCAGCAGTAGACAGGGGTCTCTGGGGTATCTAGGTGCAATAGGCTACCGACCCAACTAGGACAAGGGGAAGAAGATGTATGTAATGTATGTACTTATATAAAAATATATAAATTTAATATGTAGGTACTAATAAAACGAAAAGCTCCTCTCTGATGAATAAATAACTATAGGTACCTAATAACTACAGGCAAAAAACTCACCAATTGCTTATGACTTTTTTAATTTATTTTTCGTGAAGTCCCCGGTAAAGAATTGTCTTGTCTTCTTGTCTTCGATGGCCCTACAGCTCATATCGAGCTTTGGCCTCCATCAGCCCTCGCCTCCAACTCCTCCTGTCTGCCGCTGCGGTTTTCCAATTTACAACTTGTAGGAGTTGGTTTGCGTCTTTTCTCACCTCATCCTCCCATCTCAGCCTAGGTCTGCCAACTTTTCTTTTCCCACCCGGATGTCCCTCAAGGATCCTTTTTGGTACCCGTGAAGACGGCATTCTCTGCACATGTCCGGCCCTTTGGTATCCGTGAAGACGGCATTCTCTGCACATGTCCCGGTAAAGAATAGGCCTCGCAATATTTTCTGTAGATTTTTCAGTATCCTGTAATAGTCAGGAATTCGGAAAACATCACGTTTTAAGAAACCCTTAGTTCAGCGATGAGGTATGCCACCCATTCTGATATGATTATTTTTGCATATTTACTACAATCAGTTGGCCCGTCAGCTCCTCTACTCGTGGCAGATAGCGTGATAAGATGGATAGATGGACCTAGTAAATAAAATGAGATATGCCACCTATTCTGAATGTTTTATTTTTTATGGATTTTTATGGCACAATTGAATTTTTTATGGCACAAAGAAAACATGTATGTTTGTTACAGTTGCAGTTTATCTTGGTCTGATAGATAGACAGAAAAACGTGGGTTTAATAAAATCTAATAATGAAATTTTGCCTTGTGTACCTACCGATTTAGAAAAATAGCATAGTTCTATTCTGAAGTCTTGTTTACAATGATAACATGGCTAAATAAAATCACAAGGCAGTAATGATGTAAACATTTATTCATTTATTTATATTATATTCTTTACTTAACATTAAAAGCAAAAACATCAACACATGTTATTCATTGACAGAATCACATGGCACACTGGGTGAGTTTATGGCGATTTCTTCCAAATAATCCTAAAATATGTACGGCAAGTTGACAAATAAGAGTGTCGACAAACGTGATATTCTACTATATTCTAATTTGAATATTGAATTATATACGAGAATAAAAATATATAATATGTAGATCTTTCATTGAGTTCAAATGTAAACGTAAGTGACAAATGGTATGAGTTCGAATCAACAATATTTTTTTTAAATTTCAGGTCAATGATCAGATATATTATGTACAGAAACAATAACTGGATAGTTACATGTACCAACCTATATCGTCCAGCATTATTTCCAATAGTGGTTTAAAAAAAACTATGCATTATTATTCTATACTCAATATTGTCTACTGACATTGACTTCATTATTTTTCTTACAAAAAAACGTACCATACGTAAATTCGTAGGAATGGGAAGATTCTGTATTATCAAATAATGTTCAATCCCTTGAAGTCCCCACTTTTCCTGTAAGCTTTCAAGTGTCCTGTAAAATGCAGGTTTTCTTAAAACATAATTTAAATAACTATTCACCGTGTCGGTGTTTAGGTAGTAGAATTTCATATTTTTTTACATTAGGAAATTGATAATGTCCATATAAGACGAAGGACGTCTCTCCCAATAAAAAATATATACCTAGTGGAAAAAGAATTTTTTTTCATTGAACATTTACATTTTAGCCATCACTTGTGGCACCCATCGCACGTCTTTTTTTATGGTACAAAGAGGATGACATATATTTAGTCCGCTGGCTACCCCACTTGAGTGATACCGGAGTGGCTACCGTGATAGTATAGATTGATAGTTGCTCATGTAAGAAATGAATCTGTCGATTAACATAATCACTAACTTTAAAAGATCTATTGTCTCTATTTTTATATTATCTCTATGATATTTTATGGAGCGAAATTTTTCGACTACTTTTTAAATACACTTTTTGGCTTTCTTTCGTATTGCCTAATTTTATTCCTATGACAAAGATATTTAAATATTCTAATGTAACAGGATTTATACACCTATTATTATTGTAATCATTTACTGACTTGGTTCGCATGAAATATCAGCTATTATACTTCATAGAATTATGTCCTTATATGGAGTAATCATTAGTCCTTTGCATGTGAACTAAACTTTGCATACAAAACAGTTATCAAAAATTGATTTACATTAATCTACAGTAACAAGTCTTGTTCCTCGTGTTCCAATGTATTTATTATCTTATTTTAAATAATGTCAGTTAAAAGAAGTAAGTCATGTATTTACTGAAAATTAGGAAGACTGACAATGGCCTAACAGGATAATTTTAAAATTGCATCCAAATTTAAGCCTTTGTCACATGTGAATTACAGTAATTTAGTCCAAAACGGAAGATGTTAGATATTGTGTCTACATAAAACTTAAATTCGTTCAGCCTTGGGCTTAACAACTCTAGACTTCTGAAACTTACCTAAAGTGTGATACTTAATTCGTTTAAATTAACTTATGTTTGACATTTACGTTTTCAAAAACCGTTTTTCATGGTAAATTTTAGACCTTACAACAAAGTGACTTCTTCAAATATTTAATGAGATAATCTAAATACATAACATAATTTTCTTCTTATAAATATGGCGGGTGTTGCAGTCAGTGTAATAAGTTACATACTCAAATACAGGGTTGTTCAACAAGAACTTTGTTTTTTAATTGTGGCAACACCAGCAACATGATAGTTTTGACATTTAATTTTTTGACGTATTCGTAGTGGATGCATTGGCAATTGTTGCAATGAATTCAATTTCGCTTGAAAATCGCATTAAAATAATTAAAATCCATTATGAAAATGGTGGTTCTGCTAAAGTGACATTTCGTCAAATTCGTGATATTTTCGGACAACATAATCGTCCTTCTGAGACCGCTATTAAGAATTTGGTCGCTAAATTTGAGTCGACAGGCTCGATACAAAATGTGTTAACACCAACGCGTGTACGACCGGGTCGTTCAACTGAAAACATCGCAGCCGTGAGCCACAGTGTTGAAGCAGATCCAAATTTGTCAATTCCTCGACGTTCTCGACAATTGGGGTTATCCAAAACCACCACATGGCGAATTTTGCGTAAGGATTTGGCTTTGAAGCCTTACAAGGTTCAACTGGTGCAGGAATTGAAGCCGAACGACCATTCAAATCGCCGTAGATTCGCTCAATTCATTCAGGAACAACCCGCTGGTTTTTCTGAAAAAATCATTTTTTCAGACGAAGCCCATTTTCACTTGTCAGGGTACGTCAACAAGCAAAATTGCCGCATTTGGGCTTCTGAAAATCCTAGAGCAATTATTGAGAAGCCGTTGCATGCTCAGCGTGTCACTGTATGGTGAGCTATGTGGTCTGGAGGCGTGATTGGGCCGTTTTTTTTCGAAGATGAGACTGGAAATGCGGTAACGGTCAATGGATCACGCTATCGCAAGATGTTGACAACTCAATTTTGGCCTATTATTGATGACGTGGATATCACTGACATGTGGTTTCAACAGGACGGTGCCACATGTCACACAGCCAATGAAACGATCAATTTATTGCAAACCAAATTTCCCGATCGCATGATTTCACGAAACTCAGCTGTTAAGTGGCCAGCCAGATCGTGTGATTTAACGCCACTGGATTATTTTTTGTGGGGCTATGTTAAGGACAGAGTCTATACGGAGCCAATCGAATCGATTGCAGCCTTAAAACTCAAAATCCGTGATGTGATTAGCGAAATAGTCCCGCCATTTTGCCAAAAAGTGATTAAAAACTTTGATGAAAGAATCGACATCTGTCAGCGTGCTCGTGGTGGACATTTGTCAGATATCATCTTTCATGCATAATTGCCAAACTTTTCTCTTTGTAATTCAATAAAAATTTTAATCATCTTCATCAAATTTTTTTGTTTTATTTTGTTTTAAAAAACAAAGTCCTTGTTGAAAAACCCTTTATTTATAATTATTACAAACATAGATACGTGAAATTACACACTTTTAGAACAAACTATCAATAAGCAATAATATGTATTTTGTCTACAATATTAGCCTTAGTGTTCATTCATTGGCATTTTTATTAACTAATTTCTTGCACATAAAGTACATTTCATATCAATTTAAATGCATTTTTAGCAATGAATGTTTGCTGAAAACAATATTTGGGAAAAGAAATAATGACATAATTTACATGTACAGATGTATTATATACATAGATATAATAATGGGTGCCATAAATAATGACCATAAACTACCAAAAGTGTAGCAAGATGATAGACTGCACATAAGCTGTAATTTAAAAGTTAAAATAAAATGATTTTATATTCTGAAGAAGCTTAATTTATTATAATTCGCTATACCCTGCAGTTAGGCTATAAACATATAAACGACAGTCTTTCTAAAAACCTGCACCGAAATTGGTTTTATATTGGACATGTTTTATGGTAATACTCTTCGTGTGGTCATTTATGAAATTGCATTAGGAAATGCTATGGCGAATAACCAGATTCGAGCAACATCCTGCTAATTATAAAATAATACATAAATGTAAAACGAATACCTCGAGGAGCATATAAAATGATGTGTAATTACTAATTAGGAATTATACGTCCGCTAAGAGGAAATTGTAAGTCAATTTATTTTACTGTTAGGGATTTAGAGATTACAAGAAATTGGTCACATTTATGGAAGAGAGATAAACAGTCGAGATACAAATTAAAAATATACCTATAAGTATCTGGCCCATACAGTAAAATTAATATGTTTTACTATATCTTTTGGCCTATAAAGGTAACTCAAATATTAGAAGATAATGGCGCATGGAAATATGGGATAATTTTATAGGAAAGCGGAGTATTCAGCTATAAGTAAAATATACAATTATACTAGGTACATTCAATTAAACTTGATTAGCTGCAGTGATGATATGGTATAACATATCACTGTTTAGCTGTTGAATAATGGTTACAAAATATTTTATCCAACTCTAGAAGAAGCTGGCAAGAACATGTCAAATACGTGTAGGTATTGATAGTCTTGATTTGGAGAGGTCAGAGGTTTAGGAAGCACCAACACAAAAGATATCCAAAGTTTTAAGATATGTATGCAAGTCAAGTGCAAAACATCTAGGTAAATAACAAAATAGTTAGAAGACAGCAGTAATTGGTAAATATCGCCAAACAGCGGTTATATTATAATCTTATATTAATTCTGTTGTGATCTGAAATATGTACCTAAATTACTTGTACACATAACGTTAATAATAAAATAAATAAATGCTTTGTCATAAAAAAAAACAGGAAAAAGTTGAGATATTCATCCAGTTCTTAGAAGAAAAAATAAGCAAATATAGGATGAATAACGGATTATTTTATTGTAATTTTATGAGCATCCCGAAGTAACACAAATTACATAAATATACCTACCTTGCTTTCGCTGATTTTACAACGAATTGTTGATGAGGGACCAATAAAGTAGGTATATAATATATATAAATATAATATATAATAGAAGGGTATTTATTTATGTATCACGAAAAAGGGCGGTCTGTTAGAAAGGTAATAAAAACTGAACTGGTTTTAATTTAGGTATAGAAAGCAAATTTAAGAATACGTAAACACACAAAAACTAAATAAAAATGAAAGCAATCGCCAAAAGGGATTTTTGCAATAATCTTGGAATGCTTTTTTGTTTATTCTTGTCTCAGCCAGATGTTTTATTATGACGTATTGTTCTATAATATAGAACCTGAATATTATTATTTCCTTTAGTTTTATTGCCGTTTTTGTGTCATAAATATTATTATATATTTTAAAGTCGATCAGTTTTACAAAGGATATTTTGAAACAATAGCATTTTTTGTATTACATAATAACAACAAACTTCGTCATCTTTGGCATTATTGTTCGGAAATATTAGAAAGTGTCCTTGAATCCTTTTTCAATACAGCAGTTCTTTTACCCTTCAATATTGTTTGTTTCATTTTACAACTTTTAGGACTATATTTATTACAAGGTAAAGACATGAAGCTGATATTATTATTATGACGTTGAAAGATTTTCTAGAGTAATTAAGTTGAAGAATGTTGCCGGCATTTATTATTATTACTAACAGTTTTCTTCTTCTGCATCTTCTTAGATAAGTATTTACTCTCAAGATAACTGATATTTGATCCAAAGATATACGATTTGATGTGTATGGTTTAGCACAATTTTTTTTTTATTATTTTATTCTTTTAAGGAACAAACAGTAAATACAAGAAATATTACAAAAATCAAATTTCACACAGCATAGACCAATAAATAAATAAATGACAAAGGCTATATTATGAATGACTTATGATCTAATTTTCGTCTGAAATGCATGCGTAAAACGAACATGCATTCCATGGACGAAATACCATCACGCCGCTTCCCTCGCGGGGTAGACAGAAAGGATCGAGCGCCACTTCCTTCTATCCTTGCATACATCTTTCGCTTCCGTCACTGTTATACAATTCCTCATGCATGATCTCCAGTTCAATGTGCTCAACACGTGACCGTCCTGTAGGATTTGATTTAAATGATCTTGCCATTTAATCCTCGGACGTCCATGTCTCCGAGCACCATTCCTCTCAGCCAAATATATCTTCTTAGTCATTCTGTCATCATTCATTCTTTCCACGTGCCCAAACCATCTTAAAGAAAAATCATAATTATGATTTTACGCGGGAGATAGTTTGAGGTGAAAATATTACTCCATTTCTCTGAGTGCAGTTGAACAGAAACATGGCTCACACCTTTGCATATTCTTTGAGTGCTGAAATATTGAGTATGGGTATTGCAGAATACATACTAGGTCCTGTAGGTAAATAATACAATATGTGCTGGGATATCGAGTCGAGGTGTAGGTATAAGGTATGAGATTGAAGTATGTTGCTGTTGGTATTTATTTACCGCCACAAGCGATAACAACGTGTAGGTACATAATATTGTTGGTTGTGTTATTGTGAAACGTGATCCTGCTAACAGGAATGCTGTCTGACTGTACCAGTAGAGGTACCTACAAGGGGTGACCAACCATTATTAGGTTTTACGAGCCTTCAGGATGTGTAAGGAAGGTCCTGTTACTAAGTAGGTCAGAATCAAAAGCTCAGAGGCTGGCGTGGGAGTGGATCGAGACACAATAAATTCATACAAATGATTGAAGAGGAACTAGGATGGCAATAAATATGAGTCTTATACATTATGTCAATGGAGTTAAATTATTTTTTTAATATAGGATAGGTAAAGCACTGGGTTATTTTTATTTAGAGGAAGGATATTAATATAATTTATGTATAATGTATTATATACATTTATTTTACCAGTATGACTATTTTTGATTCGACACATATATTGTAATTTTTTTGTCATGTTGTTGTTCTCTATTCTGATTTGATTGTAAACATGTTAAAGGCTAACGCCGTGAATATATGTAAATAAAAATAAATAAAAATAAAATAATTATTATTGTTATTTTCACGAACAAGATATATATACATGTATTTTTTATCTTTAAAATATATACATACTTATATTGCAGCTACGACTTTAAATTATAATTATCAATATAAGATCGAAAGGAATGTCTTTTATTATATAATTCAAGCGGAAACCTACTATAACATACATGTAATTTGACATCTCTAATAATTTTGTAATCTCTAATAATTGTCAATCTTCGAATGTTAAATCTTATATTTCATCAAATTATAAAGATAAGAAGGGAAGAAGGGAGAAAAAAATACAGTTTAGTTCAATGTTTATTGGTAGTACGGTTGTATATAATAAAAATTACTTTGAAATACATATTCATGTGAATATCAGAATAATATTCCCAACACGAAACAATACATATAAAAAGTTTTGCGCGTTGATATCCCTTGTTACATACTCTCAGCGCGTTGATATTCCCTGAAGTAAAAATAAATAAATACTCACGAGTGTTATGTAGGTATGTATATACCAACCAACAACAACAGTAGTAGGTAGGTATACTAGATATGTTTTTACGTACCTAATAGTACTTCATTGCTCAAAATACAATCATTATTAGTAGATATACGTGCAATATAGAGAAGATTGCGCTTGTTCATTATAGATACGCAACGTAACTTTATAATACGTAATATAGATATAGAGAATACTACAGATATAATATTGTATAAACGTTGATTACAGCATTGTATATATGTTGTAGTATATTATACAGTATACATAACATAATATTATTACAGTATAATAAGAACGTAGGTATTGCATATTATACTAGTATAAGTGTACTTGGTACAGTGACGGCCAAGTTTACTGGGGTAAGGAGTATGGGTAGGCTGGTACTGGTATTATACGTACTACACAACTCTACCTCTACCTTAGACCAATAGTAAGTAACACTACACATACTAGTAATATTATTACGAGTGCCAAGTACAAGAACAGTACATCTTACAGCACTATATTCTTATACCAGTGAGGCTTTATACAGTACATTATGTATTTATAGCTGAGGTTTATACTGATGATAGAACCGCATATTATCTTATGCTGATATTGAATACCAGGCATTGCTTAGTATTTTTATAGTTATTTATTATTATTCTTTTAACATTTAGAACATGAAAGATGGAGAATTGCGCGAGGGTATTTTTTTTTTAGTAAGATGACCACATTCTAAAAGATAAAACAGTGGGCATAATATTATATTTAAATAATTGGTGGTTGACTGAAAAGAGGGAAGATCGTCTTTCACAGTTCAAAGAAGTTAGGAATATTATAGAGGGCAGCACCGTTATAACCACAAAAATATTATGTTATTTTCATCTTATTTTCCTAGTGGAATAGCAAAAGTGAAATACTGAGATTATTATTCTTCATAATTGTACAAAAAAAATCTTGAAATTTGGAAGACGTATTTTTTTACTTGCATACATGCAAAGGAAAAATTTTCTTTTTCTATTCCAATATTTTTTTTCTGAAACTAGAAAGAGGAGATAGGCCCTAGGTACTTTCATTTTTTCATTTCCAAAGTCTAAACAATTAGAGCATTTTATTTTTTTCATTTTGATCAATTACTAAACCAACCAACTCTGACTAAAGTCCATATTAAATAATTAATAAGCATACATGTAAACGGACTTGGAGATTTATATGTGTGATGTATACCTTCCAGTTTATAACAGGCCTCACGCAGCCCGTTCTCCGCGAAGAGCAAAGCTTGCACTGTTGAACAGAGTTGCAGAACAGCGAGCTTCCCATCAGCTAAACCTGTAATATTCATACCGTATCAACTTTGTGTGGACGTAAATTTATTTTTACACTATGAATACCGATTTATTATTAAGGTAACTTACATAATTATAATGATGGTATAATTTTATACGCAATGCTGGTAACAAACGAAATAATAGTGTTAAAACAATTCAAAGTGAAATATTCAAAATTATATAGTTTCTACATATTATTTTTATATATTATTTCTTTTTATATTTGGTAAAAAAAAACATAAAAATTAAAATTCAAAACTTACAAAGTTTTACATACATTCAACAAGTATTTTCTAAATATACTGAATAATTTAATAATAATAAAAACAAAAACAATTTGTTGTATAATAAATAATATGCAAAAAAGGCGCAAACATTGACTCGAGACATATAAATTTTATGTCTTAAATTTTTTTAATTTTTCATAATTGGCTTTAACATTTTTTTCACCAGGCTAACGAGTTTTCAAATTTAAAAATATACCTATGTTATTTATTTACATCCTACCTATTTTTGTTTGTGGAGCAAAAGATCAAAATTGTTCATACCTGTTCCGAACTTATTGACATCGAAAATATTGTTCCATCCATCCCATCACGGCATCTCCTAAAAGTGGGGTAGCCAGTGAATCAACTATTTGTAATAAACATCCAAGTCGTTCTATCTGTACCAATAAAAGTTAAGACATTCGGGATATATGGCATCCTCATCGCTGAACTGAAGTTGTTCAGCGATCAATGTCTTAAAACGTGATGTTTTACGCCTTTTACAAAACACTCAAAAACTTACGGTAAAAAGTTGGAAACCTATTCTTTACCGAGGAGAATATTGTTGCTCCTACCTCACACGTGCGTCTTTAGTTTTTTTTATGAAATGATAAATAATAAAAATGTATGCATACTTGAACATCCTCGCAAAGTTACTGCTAGAGTCAACCTGCCGTAGCCGTTTTGGCGGGGGCGGCGGGTACAACGGTGCCACAGGTACGCCCTCCGCATACAACTCTCCTTCACACCTCCCCTTGAGTCTACTGCCTGCGGGGACCCGCTATTCACCGGGCCGCTACACAAAGCAACGTTCAGTCTCAAACAAGCGATCCTACGTGACGCACCGCTAACTAACACACTTCCGGTTTGCGCGGACAACTGTTAATAAAAAATACATCAAACAAATACCTATTAATCCTTACTATGTACTCTCTCGTCAATATAAGAACTGTACAATTTGATTGTTATTTTGTGTATTCAGTGATTTTTATTTTTTGACTGTGAATTTACTGTAACAATATTCTGTCTGTGATTTGACATGTATATTATTTTTTAAATGAAAATGGTAGTTGATATAACACTTGGACGATTTTTCAGTCGAATGAAATACTATGATAGTGTATTTACTATGTTCATAAACATATCTGAAGGGTGATTCTGTGGATGTGCATCGATTATTTGTTTATAAAACTCTTAGTGCCTTTTTTGGATTGAGTGAATATTTTTTGTTATTTGTGAAACCGAAAAGACGGATTGTTAAATTACAAAAAGGCGTGTTACTTTATTCTTGTGAATTGGATTTACTCTATAAAATTTCAAGATGCCGAAGATTTTCTTGATAAAGAACAGACTACACCAGCAACAGTTGAAGTTGCAAGAGTCACAAGGGTTGTTAGCAGGAAAGGGAGATGAATCTCCGCTGTGTCCTGAGTCTCCCCTTGATGAGTCTGAGCCCATTTCACTTGTTGCGAGGAAGGATACAGATAGAAGAGACAGACGTGAAGGTGAGTTCAATTTCCATGCTAAATGAAATAAAATCCCGCAATAAATGAATTGAATGAATATTTTATATTATGACACTGAATGATACAGGTATTTGACTAACTAATTATCTTGCACAATATTAAGATACTTCATAGCTCTTATGATAATATTTTGCATACATAACGGTGACCTGGTTGTTCTTGGAAATTTAATATTATGAAAAAAAAAACTTAGATCTTTTATACTACCGATCGCATTCTTCAACCATATAATATTACACCGATGACTCAAAAGCTTATAACATTAACCACATAAGGCATTAAGGAGAGGTTTTTAAAAGAAAGTAAGTAACAAATAAATGACTAATTCTGACTAATAATTTATGTATATACTGATGATGGGACATCGTCGTTTCAAAGTCCCAGAGAAGCATTCAGAGAAGACCATTAAAATTCCATGAGCACCGATTGTCAAATCAGGTTTTTTTCACCCCGACATTACCAAATAAAACTTCTTCCAATATACATAATACAGTATGTAATATTACGTTGTAGAGCGGGCATCGAAAATAATAACGATACCCGTCCGAAATCCAATGGACTCAGTTGCGTTAAGTAAAACCAAGTCTCAGAGGGAAAAGAAATACTTCATTCATATTCATATCATTTCACAAAGTACTCGGTACAAATGAACGTTTTTACTTTTTAATAATATGTCATTGTTATTATAATTTTGTCCTTGAAAAGACATTGTGGTATCCACTCCAGAAAACAATCACGGCTTTTGAACGAGTTGAATTTTCTGTCGTTATTATTATTCCTTTGGTTTCACGCTCGACCGTGCGTTGAAATAATTTTGGTATAAAGTCTTGCACGCACACAGCGTGTTCCTACATTATTAAAAAATGTCATCACTAATCTCAAATACACAATGCTGTATTTTTTTATACTTAATAAATAATATATACATGTATTAACTAAATGATTTAGTTATTTATCACGGATGAATTAATTAAAGCCTTTTCTTGGTAAATGAACAATAATAATTGTTAACCTATTGTATGATAAATAATTTCCGATTCCCTGGAAATGATTACCATATGAAGTTTACATAATATAAGATCCTTGCGATAAAATTATTATGTATTGCGATGTTAAATTATTTCCGCAGAATCAAATGCGGATCAAGGTACTAATCACAACTTCCAATATTATATTTACCTAGAATTTATAACAGCCAACAAGTATGCAGAAAGTTCAATGCTGTATTTACTAACAAATTATATAGATACTACCTTTATCCTGCCATAATGAAGTCACGATTTATAAATGATTACTTGATATTGTAATTTTCAAGTCCCTTACACTTAT
This sequence comes from Athripsodes cinereus, assembly GCA_947579605.1. Classification (NCBI taxonomy): domain Eukaryota; kingdom Metazoa; phylum Arthropoda; class Insecta; order Trichoptera; family Leptoceridae; genus Athripsodes; species Athripsodes cinereus. The sequence continues at coordinate 19,343,244 of OX388310.1, forward strand.
ATTCAAAAGCATCTTTGTCATTTCACCTATCTTATAATTTCGTTAAATTGGTTCGATATTGTTCTTCTCCTTTGCTATCTGTAGTTTCTCTTGAGAACACAGAAAAAGTTTAAACCTTCTCCTTTCAGAACGATTCTTTATCATACCATAGTTAATAATAATAATAAGTTATTCCACATGCTCTAAAATCACTGTCGCAGAAAGATTGTCTAAAAGCTTAAAGTATTGCTCTTTTTAAGTCATTATTGAACATGCTAAAAAGTCGTACTAAGAATGTTATTCAGCTACCGAAATTCCATGTGATTTTTTAACAAATAATTGTTTTTAAGTAGATTAATTATTAAATTATATATATTTAATGTATTTGATAACATCTTGCAATGTGAAGTCGTGTACCCATAGTTTTCAATGTCAATATCATTTGAATGCCGACAGAATAACATTACTACTGAGAATAAGAACACTACAGTTTTTCCTACACAAATGACTTGCGTAATTTTTCTTTATATTATATCGGTTTATTGCATAATGATTTAACTATGGCTATTATTAAACGATTTATAAAGTTTATTGTGTACAAAATCAGTATTTTAATCGACTATTTATTCTGTTTTTAGAGACAACGTTACAGAATTAATATAAAAATAATCGTTTAGAGAAAAAGGAAAGAGAAAATAATTAAAATTGTGTGCTTGCTTCACGTCTTTTGCTGTTTACTAAATGTTTCATTAATCTTTTCAAACGTAGCTTTGAAACTATATTCTATATCTTTCTTACTTGCATTTTTAAATATGCATAGAAGATAAAACGAATATAATGTCTCATGTAATTCATAATTATATATTTCTATGATTATTTTGTAAGAAGATACATATAAAATATTTACACTTTAAAAATAGTTTCGATAATTCCACATTTCAATCTTCAAGATAATCGTAGCAAAAAGTTCGCAGTTATTATCAACGAGTATACATATTTTCTCACGCATATGTGAATAATTAATTATAAATTTACATGTTTAAAGCGTTGCTTATTCAATGCTTACTTATAATATATTAATATTAATATACCTACCTATCTATAAAATTAAAAAAAATGTTTACCTAATCAAGTTTTCTGGCAGATATATTAATAATGATACCATTTCCTTCACGAAGGTCTATAATATATTGCACATAACTTTTGTACAATTTATGAATACGCAACATTATAAAGTTGAAACGTAATATTTACTACTACGTCATACATCAGGTACAATTAATAAAGGTATATAACAGGTTTAAGTACCTTTATATTATATATATTTGTTGTAAATAATAATAAACAATCGAATCAACAAACATAAGAGTCATTATTGATCGCCCACATTCATCTTTACAAATATATATACACATAGTATATCAATTCCGTTAATTTTACATCACACAAGTACATAGCGTGATATCACCTGCTATTTGTTTAACTGGAATAAATATAAATATAACATTGTGAGTTTTGTTATCAATATTTTCATGTTCATATAATAATCAATTTACTAATTAAAAATAACATATCAATTTATTACTGTAACAACTTTGAATTAACATACTTGTAACTATTGATGTTCAAAAATTTGTTTTTGAAGATTTTACTGCGTACAATAACCGCCTAAGCTAAAAGAATACTTGTTTTAAAATAGACAATGATAACGAGCACTCATTTACTCGGTGGATTCAATCTAAGTAGCGTTCTTACATATTACAGTATACACAAATGCATGTTAAATAACTACGTATTGTTTTTGTATCTCGCACCATCGACAAAGATACTTGTTCTTGCCCGTGAATACCATCCACATTATAATACTTGCTTTGTCTTAATGCAAATGTTTACTGTTGTAGGTAATTTAATAGACATGTTAACTGTTTTAATCTATGCAAGTTAATTTTTGACATGTTACACACTCAACTGAAAGTATTGTTTAAACTTCTCACGTAGATGCTCTAAATCGGATTATTCATAAATAATTTGGTTTGAAACTCGGAATATAATTTATGACATAATTATGACTAATATAGGTACATCTGTGATTGCGAACTTTTTAGTTTCAAAGCATAAGAATCGAACTTGAATTAGCGTGAATATTATTCTGAATGTTTTTTTTCCAATCGGACCGCCGTTATATTTGTGACAAATCACTAAAATGACACAAAGAGTCTTTAGTTTAAAAATCTTTTAAATATTTCACAACCTTCACATAACGTGTGATTCTTTGACCAATAATGGTCGGTATATGGGAATTATCATTAATGATTTTAATGTTGTATAAAATATGAAAAACTTTTTGTATTAGAAGCACCAAGCTAAGAATTGGTCTCCTACTCTTCTCCGTAAGATTTCAAGTGTCATGTAAAAGGCAAGTGTGTATATCTTAAATTCAGCGACAAGGTTTACCATTTATTCTGCTTGTCTTAATTTTTTGTTGGCAAAGGGAGGACAGCTTGCATGTTTATTGCATGCGGCTGGTCTGTGGTCTGTTAGCTCTCAACTTGTGGGATATGCCATGATGGGTTAGTAATATTAGTTTATTCGTCCGATACCACTCCTTAGTCTGTTCAGCGTGCACCAGAGTTTTCTGGGCAACGTAGAACCTGGAAGCTGTACAGTTGCAACCAGGTTATGGTTTTTCACCGTTGTCGTTGCCCACAGATTTTCACTGTATGATTTAACTCAAAATAAAACAACCTGATAGTTCTTTTGTTCTTACAAAATTACTTTTATTATTTTTATAATTTCAATGCGATAACCACCTTGAGTCAACAGAATATATGAAATGGACGCATGTAATAATGTCTTAAGTACATATTGAACAAGCCAAGTATTGGCTAACTCTTTCTTTGACTAACACAATGATATACATATATACAAGTACAAGAAATATAATATGTAGTAACACAGTATATTAAAAAATAACATGAAAATTATTTTGTAATTATTTACGGAACATTTATTGTCCATCTTCAGTTCAAACAATTCTTATATCAATCCATTTATATTTATTTGGCATCATGATTTCCCTCAATAGTGAGATAGCCAACAGATACGCGTTATCATAAGACGTATTTTGTGAAATTTATTTATTTCCTCTCATAAGACATTCGTAACATTATTCAATCCTTGAATTCTTTTCTTCATTGGAACTCGGTGAACTTTAAACCATATACACGTTTTTTCCTGGAACTTTTTTAATAATAATATTACTTTTGAAAAATCTCGTAAAACATCTAGTCTACTTATTGCTCTGGGTTTTTATTTTGGCAGCCAAATTTTTGCACTCTCTTTCAATCGAACCTACATAATTTTTGTTTCCCTGTCATCACTCATTCTTTCCACATTTATTTGTTTTATTATTTGACCAATATAAAGGCGTATATTTACAGTAAAAATAAACACATTATATACATATTATGTACATATTATCACAAACTATATTGCGATATTAACTTTGTACTATATGCGAATATACATACTTCATTCAATAGTTTAAATAGATTATCATATAACATATATTATTATTATGTGTAAACAGTTATTTCCACTTATATAATATGAAGCGCTCACTTTATCTGTCTACCGCATATTACATACATAATGGATTACCATGCGATGACATAGTTTTGTTCTCTATACCGTCACCATAATTATCAATTAATAATATTTATTTATTTATCATTAATTTCATGTTGTAAACAGAAGGCAAGTACACTACAAATTACTATTATAATATGTGTTTGGAATATTGAGTTTAATCAATAGCTGTTTTGTAATTCATACGTAGCATAGGTTGAATAATTTATTTAAACACAGCATCTTCTGTAGATAGCTTTTAGTAAATAATAAGGTTTTAGAACGTTGTCTCATAGGTAACATGCTTACATTTTTTTCCTAATACTCTCCGTAATTTTGAAAGTGTCCGTCGCGTCTAGAAAACCCTACTCATTTCCAAGACCACTGATAACTTCGAATCAAATTTTTCAGTGGACTAATAATAAAACATGCTTACGCCAGTTTCTGAAAAAAAAACTGAATATCAGTTTCAAAATACTAATTAGAAATTTCGAACATACCTTTTGAAATACACATTCGAACACCTTCACAGTAAACATCATTATGTTTATTTGAGAGATGCCGTGATGGTACCGATACATACATAGAGTGAACGCATTATTTGGTAACAATTTAATCAATAGTGGATGTGTCTATCGAATTAAATTTATTGCAATTCTATAGCGATGTTAATCAATCGATTAAAGACAATAATACATGGACAATTTATTGTTGTGACTATGTTGTCATAAATAATATATTATTTCAGCATCGCGTTTACAATAAAATAATATGAAACAGCAATCACACGCACGAAGAATAATGAATCAATAACATGTCACATTATTTTGGGTTACATCTTTCGTAATAAGAGAGATATCGTTTGTTAACCGGGTAGAGCAATATACTCATTTCAATATGCTTATTGTCATTGTGCACCTAAAGCGCCGGTTACACGACAAGTGTAAGATACATTATTATGTGCAGCGTGCTAGGGCAACACAAATTATTAAAAGAGAAAAAAAAATATACCTCCATGGATCGATTCGTAATATTGCATTTGGAATGTAAATATCGGACCCGTTACATGTAAAGAAAATAAATGCAGTTCGTTTTGTATCATAGAAAAATGGTACTTTCATTCATTCATGTCATCACGGCATTTCCCATAAGTGGGGTAACCAGCGGACAAACTGCATGTTAAAGACATGTAAAGATTGGTGGTATACTTTATTGCTGGATTGAAGATATTAAATATATTACAAGGGTTGCTTTTACCAATTTGAAAACTCACAGAAAAGTTTGGAAGACCTATTCTTTACTGGAGACTCCACAGGGAGAAAAATAGAAGATAAAAGAAGATAACAGAGCTTCAATACTAAGTACTAATACATATAGGTATTTTGTTTCTTGTTTGGAGAGGAGATTCTACACGTTCATGAAATTTTGTATGTTTGTTGGCTACATCATTCAAGATTGATTCCTTGACGAAAAAATCCAAAGATTCAGATGTAAACGAGTCTTTGCATTGTCACTGTGTAGTGTGTACTTTACTCATAACCACATTGTTAAGGCACGTAGTGGTAAACCTACAAACACAAAGCCACGTACTGTGTAATATCTAAGTGTGTCGGTGGACAATAACACCTATAGGTAATTATATTATTATGTACCTATTACTGCGCTTGCTATGTTTACTTTGCATCATCTTCAACTGTTTTATTATGATCGCATGTCCTAGTTATAACGGATAGGAAGATTCTTATGCCAATCTGCTTACATACACACTTCATAATTTATCAAATAATGATGTCAAAGTCTTATAAACATAGTTCTGCAGAATATGCAATACGATTTCTTAAAGTACCATTTTTTTAACATAGGTTTTTGTTTGGAGCAAGTGAGTATCTATATTTGGGAAGAATATTTGCAAAGGGATGGAAAATACGATAAGGGGACCGAAAAAAGAAAGCAATCAGAAAGAAAAAAGAAAGGCGTCCGGTGCTATAGTGAACAGTGCACTTCGACCCATTGTTAGCAATAGCAATTTGTTGAACATGGCTCTTGAGATGGATGCTACAATTAACGGCACCGAATGAATAATCTAACATACAAAGATGCTGGTGCACCATACCATTCTGGTACCGATACTTAAGTATGCAAGCGAAACTTAGTCGTGGCTGAAGAAGAGCAAGAGTAGAATAAATGAGTAAATAAGTTGCGATGGTTTAGACATGTAAAGCAAATGGACGATGAAGGTATGACGAAGAGAGTGTGTTTATCTGAAAGAGGGGGTTTGAGAAAGTACGAAGCCCGAACCAAATTCTAGCTAAGACGGCTCTACACCCCTTCTTCATACGATGTTCATACGATGGCGGGTTGCAAGCACTTAGTTTAGGGTCGGACGACGCGATCTCATGGCTGCGGGACCTTGAGATACGAATATGACGGGTATAACCCATAAGAAGAAGAAGACCCCTTCTTTGTGATTTCATGCAAACGAATTAGAAAAATTACAACCATTTTATTTTTAAAATATTTTAAATTCTGGATCACATGTATGTTATTTTTTATATTAATATAATATTTTGAACACTTATAAATGCGATTTTATAATTTTAGTTTTATTTTGCTGCGAGGAATATAGTGAAAATAATTTTTGAAGATTACCGTCGCAATGATGATAGATTGAGTGGTGCTATTTTAAACAAATTATCCTTAATAATACAAGAGTGTTAATAAAATTTTAAAACCAAGATTAATCTTAAAATATCATGAATTTTATAATACGAGTACACCTTGATTTATTTATTTACAACCGTTGGATTTTCTTAATTATTATGACAAACTGGATACACATAAAAAATAAATTTCATTATCAAAAAAATTGTAGAAAATGTTTATAATTCAACCATTTGTTTTATTTATATAATAATATGGTATGTTGTTTACCGTGAAAACTACATAAATAACGTTATTATGTGCAATAATCAAGAATAAAGCGAGTTTCACAAATTTTAAGATTCAGAAGGCCCACTGCGTCCCTCGTAGCAGGATGTGAGACTGTACTCGCTCTGTTTTTGAATTAGGAAATAAATAAATTCAATTTATAGAATAAATACAACTTAAATTTTATTTATATGTGATAACATACTATTTTTTTATACCCATGAATATTTTTGCATATAAAGTTTTGGCTAATATTTATTAATAAAGCTATTTCATTAATTATTATTTGAATAATTTTCTCTGCACCTACTAAAAATTGTTGCCTGAAACCACTAGAGCTAAATCTAATTTGTACCTTAGGTAAAAAAGACTCTTTAAGTGACGCGATTTCATGGGGCTTTGAGATACGAATATGACGGGTATAACCCAATAAGTAAAAGAATACTTAGCCGCCTAAATTCTAAAATATCATACACATGCTATGTGTATTTTGTGGATTGATAAAATTATCTGACTGCTCAGAATCTAAACAAATACCTACTTGTTTATAAAAATACACATAATGTAATTGCAATTGTATTCAAAATTCTGAGTATTAAGAACTTTGAAAGTTCAACCATCTTTCAACCAAAAAAATACACTTATTTTCTCTCTGTATTCGCAGCAGGAATGATACGGGTGAATGTTGATAAATTCTAATGATTTAGTAGGATAATAAATTGATATTTCATGTTTGGTATCCCAAATGTTTGCAACAAAATATAATATATACTTTTTTAACAACATTTGAAACACAAGAAGGACATTATAATACGTATATAATTAATGATAGGAAGAAAAAACAACCTTATATGTATATTGTAGATTTAATACATACATGAGTTTGTATGAGGATATCTACCTACATTTATATATTTGTCTTACCTACTGTGCTGTATGTGTGTGTTTGTATCTTGTTCTCAACATCTGTTCTTGTGTCGCTGGGCAGTTACGGGTAGAAGATCACTGTTAATTGATTAGACCCGTCTTGTCTGGTTTCGAATTTCAGTTTTAAATTAAGTAGGTATATTATATTATATAATATTTCATAGCTGTATAGTTTGCAAAGATGTTTCTTTCTGTCATACCGTAGCTATATATTTTTTGCCACGTTGAGTGTATTACACACATATTTAGAATGTAAGTTTTAAATTTTGTTAAGACTACTGCTATCCGTTCTATACCTACCAATCTACACTTATCTACATATTATAATTATCTATTATGTATTTTACTGTCAAGCTTTTGTAATCTTGACTTATCCAAAACTTTGTTTATATTTTATTAAATTTCTTATGGCGATTATAAATAGTTAGTAGAAGAGACCTCACGAGTTTCATCATGTCCTGAGAAGTTTTAAGAAGCATTTCTAAGAAATACGTATTTGCATAGTTAATATTTAATATACAAGAATAGGTTCTTCTGATGCACCATTCACTGATATCTCTATTGGATTTGCACATTAGATTTAGCAATATGACTACTGAGGAATATTCATATTTAGGTAGTTTGTTCATTAAGAGGAGAAAAGTTGCTAGCAACAAGGTAAATGTTGCAATTCGACCAATAGTTGCGAATACAAACAACTTATCACAGCTAAAATTGGTGCAATCACATATGTCACATAATACTAATGTACCTACCTATGCAAGTGAGACGTGGATATGCCTGATTTTATTTATTTATAGCCAGTTAACACACAAAAAAAATATCAACAATATTACAAGATAACAATGCGTTGCCCAATTTAAAAGTGTATAAAAAATTATTAATTGGTATTATTCAATAGCCCATAAGGTTGTCATACAATATAAAACAAAAACAAAAAAAAAATAACTTATAAGAGATAAAAATAAATTGTGAAAATAAAAACAATGGTCATTAAGAAATTATTAAATATTGGAATAACACACAAGTGTCAGTGAGTTATACAAAACCATTGAAAGTAAAACAAAACGAATCAACATTACATTATAACACAATAAAATCAATGAAAACAAAAATCATGACAATTACACTATCAACTAAGCACAGCAAGGGAGGGAATGGATGAAGATAATAGAAGAAACATATGTCGTCCCGAACTCAATATAATGCGAAACACATGCGAAATACACAAAAATGTTTTCACATATCAATAAAATTCTTGGAATCGGAATAATAATATCACATATATGGGATTTTTATACCTCTGGCCCGTTGTTTGAAAGGATATTCGCCGGCAGGGGATATGGACCTATAACATCTAAACATTCTAAACACGAAACACAGTTACACTATACCAAAATATATGCGGGTGTGATATTATGTATGTAGATGCTGGAATACATACATTAAAATAATATATTAAGAAGAGGGTCTTGTACTTAAAAACATAAATTCTCTTTTTTTTAAAAAAAGTTCTTCAATTTTTACACGCAGAGTAAGAATCACTTCTTGATCAAACTCATTGTGTGTGGAAGCTTTTTGTTCCAATTTCTTAGTAAATTTTATTTTTGTGCGATAATTAATATATTTTATTTTATATTATGTTTAATTATTTTATTTGATCCCACTGTTGGATTTAATTTCAATATATTTTTATTAATTATAATCATGTATGCTTGCTTGAAATTTTTTTTATCTTAAACATCTTATTTCATTGTCTTTAAAAAATCATTCCTTCACTATAATATAACTATAATATATCTACAACCAAAGCTGTGTTACATGTTCATCTTCATTCCAATCATAGTGCTATATTGAAATTTTGTCTTATTCGTATATGACTCAATATATGAATTTAGAGAAAAAAAAAACTTATAATTTTATCACCAATCTTGGATAGGTACTCGTAAAGTTGCTAAACTATTGGTTAATAAAAATCCAAATTTTTCATTACAAATCAAATAAACAATCTTTTTTTTACCTTATCTGCATTTAAAATTTTTTGTAAAACATTAAAAATCTAAAAATATAGCATTGTAAGATAATTAAAAAAAATTACAATCGTTTCAATTCTTTTATGCTCTTGCGTGTTTTTTTTTGTGTGCTACTCATTCTATTCGCTATTTCTTTGTGATATTGTTAAGCGGACACGCATATCTAAAATTAATAATATTATAAAATAAAAATATATTGAACAATTATAATAATTCTATATTACAGGTTATATTAATAAAACATAGATTATTGATTCTAATATCCGGTATCTCTATAAAAGATTAGTTTTTATTTCTACACAAATTTAGCGAAATTGGTATATCTATAACCAAATCAATGTTTTTAGTCATACCCGTTAATACACATTTAATAGCTTTATAATGATCTTGTACAAGAAAATATACTCGGAATGTCCTCTTTATATCATTTTATCTCTGATTTCAATTTACAAACGGATTAATTTTTTAACAAATCTCTGTATCTACGTTGTCACTTTGGCCTCTTTTTTTATCTCAGATAAATCTATCATGGAAGATACGTCATCTTCAAAATGAATCGAAGAACTCATTCAAAACGTATTATATAAACTATGGTGTATAAAGATTGACAAATGCCCAGTTATGAGTTTTTTTAAGTTCACGATGAAAAGATTTTATATAGGTGTCTCTTACAACTCTTCACAGTTTTTTAGAACATGAGTTGAGTACTATATCCTTTGTTTATCAAATGGATTTTGTATTGTATGCTGTTATCTATTTAAATTTGAAATGTATAGTTTAGTTCTCTTTGTATGACACATGAGCTAATGACCTGGTGCAGTATGTGTGTAGATAACTCGCCGTTTTTTTGATAATTTACGGGTTCAAATACCTTGAATTTTAAGTAAAATACCATTGTTATTTCTAACAGCATTGGAGAGAATTGGTTGATAGTCAAAATTTAGTAGAAATTAATATCATTGAAATTGTATTATTTACACATACCTTGAGTCATTATCTACGTTTTAGCTATAAATGATATCTAACAAAAAAATCTTCCACTAATTTCTTAAATAATTCGTAAAACATCTTCATTTCAGCGATGAGGTACGCCACCCATCATGAATGTCTTAACTTTTATTGACACGAAGAGCATTTGTACTATACGAAGTTAATCCGCTGGCTACCCCACTTGTGGGAAATGCCGTGGTGGTACATATGTACGTTATTTAAATTAATAATTTGATGCAAAACCTGTATCTTTCAATATTAGTTAATTGTAAGCTTATCGGAAAATTAATCATAATTATAATTAAACTGTCAAAGTAATCGTGCGTGCGAGATCATTAATAATTATATATGTATATATTATTGATTTTCAGTATCGACATGTGTGTGATGTATTATATTTATAAAGTTTTTATACTGATTTATTCATCGTAATCAATAATAATCATTCAAATTCCCATACAGCGTTTCCTCGTCAGGTGTGAATAAGATTTATAATTAAATTAATTGCTTTATTTTTTTATCAAAAGTTTTATTCATCACTCTTCTGGCTTGATTGATTATGTATAACCATATAATTAGGGAAAGAATAAGTCTCTCGCTGTTTTTCTATTTTTATAGAATATTCTGAATCTAAGTGAGGTTTTGATGTTCTATAAAAGTAACACGCATTAAAATCTTACCTCTACACATTTTAGAGCTTCAATTCAGAAGTGAATAGATGTTTCACTTTTATTGCAGTGGCACAAGCACAGAAAATATACAAATACTATGATGATATAAACATATAATATTAAGTTATTTCACTAATGTAAATTTTTGATAAAACAAATTATAACTTATCCAAAAAGTGAAGTCCGTTGTGGGATTAGGTACTAATGAAGAACTCTTGACTTAGTCCAAGACTCTACCATTATTTTACCAACAAATTATTTTGTACCTACTAATGAAGTCTTGTATACGAATTAACCAATACCTAATAAGTATTATATTTTGTAGAATCACATGTTCCTAGATTATACAGCCAGGTAGGTAAGTAGGTATAGGAGCGTCATAATATTCTAGCATTCAAGGTCAGGCAATAAAATACATAACATAATTGTGTAGTATTAATTCAACTTTTATATTATGTATGTTGTTTTATTCTTACATATGTATTGATATTCCTCGAAGATTTAAATATCACACGCGTCCAGTGACCCCTTTTAATAATACGTAGATATACATAATATGTGGTATATTATATTGATATTGTTATAACTCCTAGCTTCAGGAAAAATATTATTTTAAATACCATCAACATTTTTTTAAGTTGTATTGTTCTCTAAATAATGTATATTCAATATTTGATTAGATATTTGTGGTAATGTTCAATCGACTCGTACTGGCTCAAAAAAGTCAACAGTTAATTATATTATCATTTCTCAGAACGTACTTTCAAACTTTTTGGTTTATAATTTAAGATACAGATAATATGCTATTATTGTCCTCTGACCTAAAAATAGCACTGACGAAATGAGGATGTCAAAAATACATTATTACTATATAATATTGAACAAAACAATCCTAAAAGAAATGTTTCCAATGTAAGAATGAATGTACATACTTTCTCCAGTTATGAGGATCATTATTAACTCAGATTCATTATTGAAAAGGTAGCAACTGTGTAGATTTTTGTTGCATACCTACTCTCGAGGAAAAGTAATTCTTTCTTTTGTACAAAGAAGTCCTTCGTTGAGAACATCAGTTGGTAGAGTGAAGGTTATTTTGCAACACTTAATTTGTAGAAAGTAAGAACGTAAGAAGGTTTTCCTGTTGAACTAAAATTTAAACATTGTTTAACATACACTTTACGATCCATTGTTTAAATTATACTTGCATTTTTTACATACTATAATAGAATTAAGAAAACAATAATATGAATGCAATAGTAATGGGTGTGCGTTGTTTTCATTTGCGTTCCTCTGTGACTACATTTATAGTTTTTCAATAAACAACTACGTATTAAAATAATTTGCTAAACAAATAAATCCTATAAGCGTATTGCAAAAGATGACGACATCACTACACGGTGACACGAATGTCCTTACGGTACAAAATATATTAATCATAAATATTATACCATTGCGCTGTCATACCTATGTGATAATTATTATTAGTATTAACCAATAATAAAACAAGAAAAAAAGTTATATGATTGGTGGGTCACATTGCCGTATTTAAACATTCCACATCGCATAATAACAACATGACCAAACTGAAATTTAAAAATATTCCATGTTCGAACGTGACTGAACATCTGGTGTTTCATTCTTCGATACAATTTTCACACTAACATGACAGAGATGCACTTTATGAAATTACCGATCATTATGTTGACACCGATTATATTATTAATATGTTCTCGATTGCATTACTATTTTTTAAATCGTTTAATGATATATAATATTCCAAAATAAATTAAATCGCTATGTAATTGTTTAATGAATATTGACACTTATTGACACGATTAATAAAGTAAGTTTTCATATGAGATGTTTCATTAATTGTTTACCTTTTGCGTAAGAATTGTTAGTAATTCGGAGGTCGAACCGACGGTTTACAACGGACTATGTGACGTCAAGCAACGGCATGTTATAATTTTATACCGATGTAGACACTTCATCAGGGTTGCCATAAAACAACCAAGTATTTTTTTTTGTATTCAAAACGGGACAGTAACAAAATTAAATGTTGATTATGTAATTGTTGTAATAACACGGAGTATTGTTTAGTTTTTGTATACCAGCCAACATTCATTCAAATATTATTACAGTTTTTCACTTTATTGAGAACAAAGTATGATAATTGATATCACATACATGTCACCAACGTGTTGCCAGCAAATATGGGATGGATTGTTGGTATAAAAATAAATGAAAGATAGAAACATGTTTAAACTAACAAATGCGGGAAAACCGGTCTGCAAATACCGTTTCAACAAAGTTTTGCCTTAGACCGCTTCAAAGTCAAATTGTTCGTTAATAATAATAAATTAAATGAAGGTGTTATTTTTTTTTGCAATTTCCGATGCACGGACCGACCGCAAGAAAAGTTTTTTTAGTAGTTTTTTGCGCTGCATAGGATACGTACATAAAAAATTGCATTCATTAAAATGAGTGACTTATTTTTTTATAATTAATAATCTATGGACATGTGAATTTATTATGCAACATTTGCATATTAAACTTGAAAAGATTCAACAGCTCATATTTTAGTTTAAGAATAGAGAACAGCGATATTTGAATATCGAACACGTACTACCGTATTACCGTACATTACAGACAGAGACCTGAGTCAAAACACATTACAGCGTTACGTTTTCGTGTCGCAATCGTTCGAATATAGACGATGTTGCGCCAAAGTGACAATTTTCGTAACTATTGTGTATTTTAACTACGAAAATTGACACTTCTCGCAACGTCGTCATGTCATGCATTGGAACGATAGCGACACGAAAACGTTGCTAAAATGTGTTTTAATTTCAGGAACGTTCGCTTGTTCAAACTATCTACTAGTAGACAGATTCCTACACAAATATGTATTTAATATGTAGGTATGTAGATGTAAGGTTTATCTGAAGAATTTCGAAAATATTTTACATGATGCGTTATTTTAAAATTAATTATTACTGACGAAATCATAAGCGCCATAAAATCTAAACCTGTCAACAAGGTCAAACGAATGAGAACTATACATAAATGTAACTGTTTATAATAATGGGTAGATACCATTATTGTAATATTTTAATAAGGCAATTTAAATTCAAATAACGAATAGTCTCCATTTCAATAACGGATCAAACGAAAAAAATATCTTAAATGTTTATTTTTATTTCTTTATAGCATACGAGGAACAACTTGCCATTTTTTGTCGTATGTAGCAATTAAATTATCTTGTGATCTCGGTTTTATTTCATTTTGAGACAGTTTCGCTATTATTATTTTTTTCAATAACGTATATAATGTTATACAGGTAATAAAAACACAAGGTTTATATTTTATGTACGGCTTTTTAAGATCCAGTCGACCTCATAAAACTTTATTTAATGAAATTGGAAATAAATAAAACTGTTTAACCAATTAACGAGTGAATATTTTATTGATATCTTCACATGTTTTTTTAAAACATGTCTTCATCTGTAGGTACTTCTTATTTTTAATCCTGTAATAATTACCAACGATGGACGGTATACTATAAAACGTTTATTTTTTATGAGCCAAATCTCACACAACTTAATATGCTTTATTTATTTATTAATTCTTTACTGTACATTGATTACAAACAATTCAATGCAATCAACATACAAAGTGCAAGTTTATTGTAAAGGCGCGATCTCATCCAACTTAGTCAATTTTATTATATACAGTCACATTTTAATATAGTTATTATTCCTACAAATATTTCTGATATTAATTTTAATTACATAATAATGAATAAAACCATTACTTGTTGTGTCAACCGACTGTCAAATATGTGAAGACTTAGCTTCACTAGGTACTGAGTAGGTGCATAGATTTTTTTTATGTTTTTCCAATTATTCTTATAAAGGTGTGTGGTAGTCCTCCCATGATTTAGTCATTTTTTGTACCACATCCATTATAATATATGTGTACATAATATTATGTACTATGAATACAAAAAAGTGGAATTAATAATATTATTCATCTGCTCAATAAATATAATAAATCATTTACTGCAATCAATGTAGCTATCTGCAGGTACATGAATAAATAGATTGACAGCATCACCGTCGTGTAATCATCAATTAGGTAATATTAATTAATTACATTAATATAATTATTATATTAAATCACGAGATGTATAGAAATATATAATACATATTTTATTATGTATTTATTACGTTACAACGCTGCGATGCAACCATCTATAATCTCATTTATCTGTCATATCCGGGGAAAAACTTCATACAACGACAAAAAAAAAATGGAAACCTAAATAGGGTTGTCAATTTGGCAATTAAATCTCGTTGCCAATTTGCTCTGCTTCCATTTTCCTGACTTTCAAGGAATTGGGAAATATAATATTGTTTTACTACAAATCTCGATTCAAAAAATATACAGAACCGCAATTTTATATAAAAAAATACCACAAACAATGTTAAATACCAGAAAATTCTAAATTAGATACGTTAGCACCCACACTTTACTTTTCTCTCTGAATTCCTATCATCCTGAATTGTGTACTTTTTACAACACACATTCACTGATTATCTCAAATTAAATATATATTTATTATAGCTACAAATAAACTGATAGATTGACAAAAAGTTACAGTTTCGCTAGTAACACAAGTATGCATCTAGCATCTATTTCCGTTATAATTGTACATAGATATAAAATATGTAATGCTTTTATTATCTAACACCACAGATAATACATAATTGCAGGTCTTAATTATTACAATATTATAATATGTAATGTTGTCTTAGTAATATCGTGTACAATTATTACAGTCATATTGGTTGTAGCGTGTTGATTGTATACTAGAAGTCATCGCTTCGAATGAAAACACAACATAGTTCTGTTACTGTGCTTAGTGTATGTGTGGGAATAACACTCGCCTTGTACTTGGCATGCTTAGGTCCAAAGAACGAGGTCATGGCGAGAGGAAGACTGAGTTAGCTATGAACAACTGTTAGCTGTGTTGTATAGAATGACTGTTGAAATGGATAATATCATTCGAGATATATTGTGTAATAAACGCAACGGTTAGATTTTTATTAATAATATGTATTCTGTGCAATTTTAAATGCGAAATGAATCCATATAATGTGATAAGAATGTGCAATAAAGCTGATATATTACAAAATTATACGAATAATAAAACAGAATGTTAGAATTGCTAAATAATGACTTTGTCTGGAAGAAGAGTTTTTATAGGAATTACAGAAATAATCTTTGACTGAAATATTTATGAGGATTGTGAAGATAAAACAAAAAGAGGATAGTTTGACAAAAAACAGTGACCGATGAATAAGGCTTTCAAAAACATGGTTACCTGGGTATTAAAATGTTTGATATTTTGAACAAATACTAAAAATACTCGTTTTAATTACAAAGAATAGAAGTATATTATGTATAATAAATAAATACTCCATTCTCCTTTCCACATCATTGAAATCTGTACCTATTCATTCCCTCTAAATAATAAATTACTTGAACTTTAAGAAACTGATTCGTGCAAATAAAAACAATTTGGATTCCATTCCATGACAACTTCCATTTTTTAATAGTTACATTTGTTGTCTGATGTTGAAATGATATTAAAATAATAAATCTGAGCAAGTGTTTTAACACTCAAAACACGCAACAAGATACGTGATAACATCTTATACAAGACAGCAACCACAACATTATGTATGTAGTTTTGTATTGTGATAATGAGCCCTATAAGTACGAACATTCGTGTCTCGATTATAATCAAAGTATTTACGAAAATAAATTACTTTTTGATACATACATTATAATTATAATCGTATAATTTTGTTGTCAAATCTGTTTTGTAGTATTTATTAGTAAAATTATGTATCATTTATTATATTATTTCGTTGCAGTATCTTACAGTAGGAAAAGTACCTATAAATATTATTTAGTACGTACTTTCATTCAGCAAAGATTCTCGACAGTAGGATGAATATATTATATAATCAGGACGATTTTATTAATGGTTTAAAATAAACCTTGCACCCATGTTTTTCGAGGATGTCGAGTTATGAAACCCATTGGATATTTATTTTTAATGATATATTAAGATCATGTATACGTTATCCTACTTTCTATTGAACATGCTGGGTATTTTTTTGGCTAAAAAGCCCTAACTGATATTCAAAGTTGCAATAGTATTTTATACGATATAAAATTGAATTTTAGCATACTACGTAGTAGGTACATTAGTCAATATCTATTTAAATTTGTAAGTATTATAATTATATAGGCATATAATGACATTACACA
This sequence comes from Athripsodes cinereus, assembly GCA_947579605.1. Classification (NCBI taxonomy): domain Eukaryota; kingdom Metazoa; phylum Arthropoda; class Insecta; order Trichoptera; family Leptoceridae; genus Athripsodes; species Athripsodes cinereus. Next base: position 19,360,741 of record OX388310.1, read on the forward strand.
ACTTTTGGGTAATGTATGCATTTAGATACAACCTTCAACAAGAGTATGTTTTTGTATCATTTTATTTTATTCTCATATTTCACTTGACTGTTTCCTTTTTGTTATTATGTTTGTAAAGGCTGTTTCAGCCGTTTATTATTATAAAAAAATAAATAAATAAATATTAAGTACCTAACAATTAAGTTTAGTATTAAGTACATCAAAATATAAACACCTACTGTTTTTTTGTCATTTAACTGCTAAACGAACCACTATTTATTCGATAACAGATGAAAATAATGAAAAAAATATATTTTTTTTATATATTTTGATACTTGGAAGTAATTTTAGTATTACGTTACTAGTTTTTTCACAAATATATTGTCCTACACTTTTATTCATGACATGTAAGTATTTTAAACCAATAAAACATTTATCATCCTTACAAAACTATAAATACTGACTATAATATGTCTCACTCAAAATATGTAACACATTCCAAATATTACGTTTTTATGTACATATACGCGCAAATATACAAACAGTCTATGTTATACAATAATAATATAATACATATATCTACCTAGGTATTTATACATATAATTCAACATACCTAGGTATTAAATAATAATAATTATCTCCCAATCCATATGATCTCGGCAGGTAGGTGGATCCTTAGGTAGTACCTGATTTTACCACGGTATCCGAACAACGGACAACCTTCAGGGCCGTTATTGACCACTCATCTATAATAAATACCTACCTACATACTACGACTATAATATCAGAGTACCTGTTTATTTTATTGTATCGTTTTTATCTTCTATTTTCAACTGGTCATCTGATCGGTGAATCCAATGAATTTAAATAATTATACCTATCTATAACGTTATTATCACAGGTAAACATAACATTATATTGTACATGTACATGTTTAGAATTTTAATTTTCCGTTTTCGATAACTATTCGTAAAATAACTTACATTTTCAACAACTTATTGTCCTCTTACCTCCTTAACATTCCTTGACATATTATAAATGAAATCGACCCTTTTACTGTAAATTCCAGTTTTTACCTTTTCACGACATAATAAACTTTGAACTTATAACACATACCCCGTTTAAAATTTATTATATAACTACTTTTAAAAATCGATAAGAATCGTAGTATGTAGTTTCAGAAAGTTTAATTTAACTTCAATCTTTGCGTAAGTAAATAATAATATACTGAATCATTTTTAAACACATTTGCGTCAGTTTAAATTTTTATTACTTATATTGTAGCCAGAGTTTACACTTTATCAACTTGATTGAGCAGAACCATACTTGCTCAATAAGTAACAATAATTATATATTATTATTAATAATTCTTGTATTACTATGTATTATTTATTCACTGCACTTGTATGTACAATATCTCTTACAGATCTCTACAATTATTTATTAATTTCCATTAATTTATTTGTATACTGTACACAGATAAATAGTGTGCATTATTGTAATATTGTTATGTGTATTTATCTTCATAAATTAATGCTCATTCTTATTTGCTCAAACCATGAAGGAATATAAGTTATGGTCTTATTTTATTTTAAATATGCAGGAATTTCAAACATGATGCCTTGTACAGCTATAGATGATCATAAAAGTAGTCGATATTTATTTTTTATAGTATGTTGATGAAATGAGCTTACATGTGCTCTTATTCCTCTTAGTCATGGGGTAGCCAAAAGACTAACTACGTTTAATAAACATGCACGTCGTTCTCTCCGTGTTAATAAAGAATTAAGTTATTCAAAATGGTTGACACACTTCATTGTTGAATTGAAAATGTTGGATGCCTTATTCCTCTTAGGAACATCTAACACATATTTTTTTTTATTTGGAACAATTCTTTTCTTTCTTCTTAATAGTATAAATAAGTGTATATCTTCTTAAATTCTGCTTATACAAAATGGTTCACTTGAGATTTGGGGACCCAACTATCCATTCATCGTTTTGGAAGAAAATAAGTTGCGATGGTTTGGACGTGTGGAGAGAATAGACGATGAAAAGATGACGGAGAGGGTGTATTTAGTTGAAAGAAGAGGTGTGAGAATGCCCAGACGTCCAAGAATTACGTGGTCTGAATGTATGAGAAACTATGTAGATGAATGTGGAAGAACCGAAAAAAGTATGCAATGATATAATAAATCAACATTGTGTTCCGTTTTCTCTGTCTACCCCATCTGGGACATGGCGTGAGAATACAGAATAGAATAGAATAATATTAATTATTTGGATGCGTTCGTGCCAGAATCTACGCCGTTATCATTATGAAATGAATGAAAGCGAATAAAATGATTTCAGTGAAACAAAAATATCTCCTATTTTTTTTCCACTTATGGTATAGCATTTGGCATATGGCATAGCAAGGATGATTTATGCCAAAAACAGTCTCAGAATGTTGTTAAAGTGTCAGAGAGAAGATAGTAAAAAGATAGTTATTATAAAATGTAACTAAATGTAAGTAAATGTAAGTGAATTCGTGTACCTGGGCAGCAGAATAAACCAGGATGGACGCTCCAAAGCAGAAATCGTAAGCAGAATAAACCAGGCAAGGATTGCCTTTAACAAAAAATCGAAGATATTGGAATCCCCAAATATTGACTTAAGCGTAAGGAAGAACCTTACTAAAGCCTTTGTATGGAGCATTCTGCTTGTGGTTGTCATTCATTCTGGTTGTGAGACATGGACCATCAGCAAGAGTGAAAGCGGACGGTTGGCGGCCTTTGAAATGTGGTGCTACAGACGCATGCTTAAGATCCACTGGTCGGAGCACGTCGAAAACGAAGAAGTATTAACCAGGGTAGGCGAAAAAAGGCAACTCCTTAAGAGAATCAGCCAACAACGAGCTAACTAGATTGGCCACAACATCAGGCACCCAGGACTACTCATAGCCATCGCGGAGGGTAAGACCGAGGGAACAAATGGCAGAGGCCGACCAAGAGACGCATATATGGACCAACTGAAGAGTGATATGAACTGTGGCTCATACGTAGAGCTGAAAAGACTGGCTGAGAATAGAGACGAATGGAGAAGAAAAACCAAACTCGTTGCAGACCAATCCAATGGATTGTAACTCATTATATATATAAAATAATAAAATTGTACTTTATTGATTTGAGAAGGGACAAATGGATTATATCGGATGTTGTACTCAATAATAATTCAATATTCATGGGGAATTGGCAATCGTTTTGAAGAGCAATCTCCTATTTATTTCTGCAATATTTATTTTTGTCCGTAGGTTTATATGAAATAATTATGTAAATGTATGCGTACATATCGGTTTTAATTGTCCCTACTTTAATTAATCAGTATTTGCATACTATAAAAAAACAATTATTTATGAAATAAAAACGTTGATATAACTGTACTTTGAAACATTACTACATAATAAATGTACTGAGCACTGTAAACATATCTAGGTATACACACTAAATTGGTCATCTGAGTGCATTTTTTTCGAACAAGTCAAACTTCAAATATTTTAATGTCATTAGATGTTGTAAAAACGAACGAATCGTACTTTATGATACAATTATAGTAGAATTGTGAAATTCCCGCTATTAGAAAATAAATAAAAATAAAAAGAATTACCATTTTATAAAATCTAACAAAATAACAAAACAATACATCTTTGGTTTGTCCTATTCGAGTATATTTTGGAAATGAAGTCTACGTTTCGACATTTATGTTTAAATCATCACCAGGCACACGGATAAGAGCGAAAAACTCAAAATATCACAGTGTAAGATAGGGAAAGCATAACTTATAATTTCATGTTAAAACATTGACAGTTAGAATAATAATATGTCATCACTCAGCTGATCTTCTTCCTCCATTTTGTCATCACATAGACTAAGGTATGTATGTATAATAAATCAAATAAATCCATACTCATTTCAATATATTGTACAGTAATAATAATATGCAATATATGTGCACATCCTTTTGACTCTGTTGTTCCTAGGTCATGCTATGAATGTGAATTAATATAACAATGAGTAACACTTTGTATAGCTTTAAACTCAACCAGAATACTCAATTTATTAGTAGGAAATCATAATAATAATAATATGCAGACACAGGTACACACCCATTCATTGCAGAATATAAAACTGTCTATACCATTCAATTCATACAAGTGGTGTAGGTAAACGTACATAGAAACATAGCAGTTGTCCTCTCATTACCAGAACAATAATGAGACTAACATATTTTTTTTTTAACTACTCCAGATTAATCATTCCAATTGATCACACTCATCCATAGTCAACCTATTTGAATAGGTATTAACTAGGTAGGTATGTTGTATATGATACACATACATATGTGAACTTCCTTAAGGAGTGCACAACACAGAGTTTCGACGCTTATGAATCGACTTAGGCTTGGTTAAGAGTACTCTTTAAACCTAGGTAACATTCCCAATTCCTCTGTGTCATGCTTATCACATGACTTGAAATTTTTGTACCTATTCAAATTGTTAATACCTATTCAAATAGGTTGACTATGGATGAGTGTGATCAATTGGAATGATTAATCTGGAGTAGTTCAAAATATGTTTGACATCTACATACACTTCTAGTAAGTAAAAAATCCAGTTCCCGACATCCAATTGTGTCAAAAAATTCATAACATAAAAGAAATGTGGATTTAGCAAGAAAAATAAACAACAATATTCCTTTAAATCAAGTTGTACAATAGTATGTAGCGTTAATGATGATTAACCGTTGACAATCGAAGAACGGATAAGTAACAATCACAATTATTACTCACAATACCGCGTCATAAAGTAAATAATAATAGTCGTACAAAATTCACAGTTCGTGGGAATATCATTGACATTAAATAATATGTAATAATAACAACAGATAAACTAGCATAATATTACATATAATATCTACTACTGCCATTACTAATGTAATGTGTAATGTTAAAACAATTATTTTTAGTTTATAAATCACAATCACACTTAAATACCTACTGTTTGTTATAAAGTATCATAATACTTCTTTAATAATAATGATATAATAGTGTAGCGAATATTTATTATGAATGAATGATTACCAAGTATGTGGCTATAATAACTGTTATAAATAACAGTGATTGACCGTAAATGAAGGTATTTTTACTTCACAAATATTACCTACTATGTGAATTACCCTAAATATCCTAGTAGTTACATTCAGGCTAATTCATAAACATCTGTATTCCTTTTTTAAAGCAGGGCACCCGAAATCGAGTGAATTATGAAAATAAACATATATGTTTACGCACAAAGAATAAAAAAATAAAATTACTATTTGTCATATAAACTTTCTATCAGTCTATGCATCTCGAACATTATGTTATGAATGTTTGCTCCTTTTATATTTTTTTATAAAACGTACAATTATGCATTTATGTACTTACAACAGTTTTTATTGAAAAAGGTAATGCAAATAAATACTCGAATAATTATTTCGATCGCCTTGTAATGAATTCCACAACATACCTTCTTAACATATTTCTCCTACAAAGTATATTCCTATCTACCTTTAGTGGCGCTTGCTTGAATGTTATGCATTTATTGCAGTACTACTAATACGTCTGATTTCAAAATAATTCAAAGTATATAATAATTTTACATTCTAATCAATACATATTTAAACATGTTGTATCAATCCTTTCGTAGCTTATCTCACAACATTAGTAATCTTCGTAACTTAACTCACAAAATTAGTTAGACTTTACTAATAAATATGTATATCTCTGATTATAGGGAAGTGAAACCTTTTAGTTATTAATCACTTGTAAGTAGGTACATTTAAAAATAACTACATATGCATCTTCTTCCCGTGTACTTCCACCAGTTATCTCTGTCCATCGATGTTTCCAGGACCTCTAGTCACTCTAAATAAAATCTTTCAAGACAGATTTTGTACACTTATACATTTTTAAAGTTATTTACTACTAATTCGGGAGTCAGTCCATGATAAAACGACATTACTAATTTTAAAAGAGCATAAAACAATATAATGTACTATGTAGTTGTTATATTCTCGATGGAATTATTTGTAAGTATGTATAAGATCGTGCACGCAGAATAAATAGGGGCTATATATAGGTATTTATACGATATTATGCATAAAAAGAGGAGTGTACTTATGTTAATTATAATTATAGCTGCATCCATCTTAAGGTCATGATTTACTATAAATATATAAAGGTAAACGTGTAATAGAGCGTGAAATATGTCGTAGGTACATACCTAACATCAATATACGTTAAGGTTTCTGTGGGATAATTTTTTTCATAAATAAGAAAAAGGGTGAATATTTTGAAGTTTTTCAACACACAAACTTTCTGGTAAGAATATCGTCTTGAATATAAATTTGTTTATTTTATTCTTAACAAAATCAACTAAGCAATTTACATAAAAAAATGCGATAATACGCAGTAGCGAGAGTATCACTACATTATTAGTGTTCTCTTCCATCTAACCACAGTTGTCGTCAATTTTATCCCTTTTTATAACAATGATACGAAAGCCTTCAAATCTTCCTGGAATGAAGTTACTCTCTCCGCAGCAAATAATTCATCTAATTGAAAAGTACATCTCTAAAGAGAATGTCAAGAGCTCAAAATGAAGAGAACATTATAAGAAATTTAGACTTTATTACATCTTGATACCTACTGCTTTCATAAACGAATTTAGGGAATATAATTTTCTAATATCAGAGCATTGAAAGGTCATACATTATAAATGTTAGTTAATTTAAAATATTTTCTTATTGTTATACCGCCCTATTTATTTCATCAAAGTTTCTTCGTCATCTCTATAAAACTTGATTTTTATAGTATGTACTTAACTTAATACTTGTGTATTTATCGTTTAAGCGCCAGTCGCTGATAAAAAAGTAGTTTAATTGATTGCCATAATTATTCGAGTGATATGGACCAACAGTCTGTCATTTAATTTTATTAATGTTTAATTATTGTATTGGTGTTAATTATTTTAGGAACTAAGAGATTAAATAAAAAATAATGTAAATCTCCAAAAAACGTCCGAATAAAGCTCTTAAACTTTCTTCAATATATTCAACGAATATATGAGAATATTTGTTTATTAATAAAGAACTACATATTTGTAAAATTACAATCAGAAAAATCGATTCGTCTATTCATTTGTTGATTTTTTGATCAATGTTTAAACTACCTAGTGTTTCTCAACTTTTTGATGTCCCTTTTTTTAGTATTGAAATTGAAGCATTATATACTGTCATATTTGAACTCTTTTTTTATAAAGCGCTATGATTTTTGAGATTTCAGGTAACACGAATATATTATTTCAACGTTCAATTTCAACAAATAAGTATAATTAATATATTAAAATTATATGTAATGATTTCACAATATTAAACAAAATACAGAGTACAAAATACGCAATATATTTTTTTATGAATGAAAATTATTTTGACCCTAAAATTATTATTGTATATATTTTGCATACAATTAAATAATGACGAATATTGAATAATATCCGCTTTTATAATTCGTAAAGTAATTATTTATTGATGAAAATTCTTCTTTTTGCCTTGAACAAGTGCATTCACTTTTTGTAATGCATGTTTTAATAATTTTAACTACAATGCAATATGAGTTTTGATGTCACTTTTATTAAAATTATTAATTATTCTTAATAATCAGTTACAAGTATTTTTCAGTAATAACTGTAAGGCCTATTAACCTATACATTGTTTTAACATAAAGTAATGTGTAATTGATATTTACAATGAATATTTAAAATTATAAATACCGAGGGATTTTTGGGTTATGTAAGATAACATAATAGCAGTTGGTTACTTTATATGAATCGTTCTTCCTCTGAAGAAGTTTATTGGTAAGCCTGGAGTTAACACTACTCGTTCAAAATATTTTATATATTCCTAGAAATGGAATGAGGAAGTTGAAGAATCTTTATTTAATTGCAAAAATAATCTTGATTTCGAATATCGTATAAATGTAATAAGACATTCTAAAGAACAAAAGAAGAAATATTACGTACTTTTTCAACAAGAATAAAAAGTTTTTAATCAAAATATAAAAACGATAGATAGCGTTGCATGTCAGTCATGTTTTTATGTTTTTATGCCACAGTTAATAAATCACATTTATCTTAAATGTTGTTTCAAATAAAAACTAATTAAAATATAAAAATAATCATAAATAAAAACGTACATTCATACCAGTCCTTAACATTGAGTATTTGACATGCTCGACTACATTTATGGACTAGAATAGGTGGAACATAAATCCCTACACATTAGGAATTATACCATACAGGTGTCTTGTTAAAGAATTTACTTAACATGTTGTATATAAGATAGCGTGTTTGTAATAAATAAATAAATAATGTATGTATGTATATACACAATTATGATTAATTCACCTTGTTCTAAGATGGAAATGCGCACTAGATATAAAACAAAGTTGAAATCATTAGTACTGTTCATATGCCTAATCGGTAAAATGAACATATTTTCTACAGTAACTTGCAGCGTAAAAAATACAGTGTGTATAATTTTATACACAGATACGGTTAGGAATTTGCTACGTGGATAAATTGTAATTAAAATTAGACAAATGACAATCAATCATAGGAATATAGATTTATGTGGTATGTGATGGACGCAAGGAATGACAGTAATATTGACATTTGAAACGAAATACCACTGCTAGTTTAACATATAAGTAAAATGAAAGGACTTTGTTATTTTTTTTATTTCTAAAACAAAATAATATTTATGTTTACACAGTGTAGCTGTCAATTTGAAGTTGATGGACATATACATGTAATACCAAATCAAGAAATTATAACTATATCTTGTAAACCTGTAATTATCACCATATCATCCAGACTGAAATAACTCATTAAACAACATTTCTGTGTGCCTCATACATAATATATTAATTAGTAATGCAGATTAGAATAAAATATCAGAAAAGAAAGGAAGTCTGAATCACGTGGTTTTCTTCATTTTGTTTGATTTAACAAATAGAAAACGTGATATTTTTAAGACTGAAGACTAGACTCTTAATTTACATTCTTCCATGACTCGATCATGAAATATTTATAAAAGCCATTGATTTTCCTATAATTATGCCTTATTTCACAAAATTCCAAAGTGTACACTTTATTAAACTTTCATTATTTTTCTACTCAAACTATTCGAATATGTTCACCTTTCTCAGACCATTTGCAAAAACTATTGAACTTCGTAATAAATTATTCTACCTGCAAAAAGGATGCTATGCAATATTATAAATGAATGCACAAACAATCTTATAGAATGATTACATACCTTTCTCTCTATATTGTGATGTACGAATTCTATACAATGAGAGCAGTGAAAAGGATCTTTATATGTTATATTATTATTCTCACAGCCTTCACAATACTTAGATATCTTAAAAATAATACAAACACAAATACATAATACAGTTTGACGAGAAAATTTCTTATAGATCGCATCATCCCAGAATCTTTTTGTTGTTGAAAATTCTATAACAGCCGATTCGATTTCGTGAGTCTTTGCACATTTTATTATTCTTTGCGTTATGTAGGGTTGAGCTACATTGAGATATTCTAAAAATAGTTTAAGTTTGTAATCACACTAAAAAAATCATTGTGCTTGAATCGAAAAGGGTAAAAGAAAAGAAGATCGTTCAAACAACAAAATATAAGTTAATTTAAAGTTTGTGCATACAATATTATTTAAATTAAAATATTATTTAAATCTTTTCGAACGCAGCTAATAAAATATACTTTTATTAAATAGGTTGATGATGAATTTTCCTAATAAGTCGGGATCAAAAACACATGTTAATATTTTTTATATCCATCTGTAGTATCTTGCCAGCCATGTCCTCTTTAGTGTAAGAATTATACAAACTGTTTTGATTTTTGACATAAAAGTGAATTTGGTCAACCCTAAATAAATCTGCCCATGTAGCAAAATCTATATAATAATATCACTGAAGATATTGGCTATCGAAATATTGATGTATTATTTGGGTACCTACACAATATATTTATTATACATACTTTTATGTATTTTTATCATCAATCTTCAGATTTAAGCCCTATAGAATCCGCAACCGAATACATAATTGTATATGGTCAGGTAGGTATCTGGAATGCAACAGTATATTCTTATTGTAGAAATGCACACCAGATTATATTAACGTGCCCACATATTATTACCTACCAAGTTATATGCGTATCTGATTAATATGTTGAAGAAACCCTCACAATATCGCGATAGATTTGCTCATTGTGAGTGAATTTTGTGAACTAACAATAATATATATCATTACATTGTCTTTGTATTGAATAGACTTTATTAAATGTTGGACAGCAATAAACATTATTTTAAAAAATAGACGACGACCATCATGTAAGGTGTTTATAGCGTTCATCGTTAAAAAATTATCGTACTTCGCTAAAGACAAATTTTATCAAAATCGAGTTGCAAAAATATAATTAAATTTTGACAAATAATTCGGCTCAAATTTCAAAGATATTTTTTTACAATGTAAATATTATGTTTTTAAACCACGTGATCTTCATTTTTTTAATAATACCAAAAAAAATTAAATTACATTTAGGTATATACTTTTCTATGTGTACTGTAATCCTGAATGCAATTAAATTGTGTTTTTAAAACCCACGTAGGTATTTCAAAATATTTACCTTCGTGTAGTCATTTACGAGTATGTAGGAAATAATAACATACTAACATACTTCTACATAATAATGTATGTTAGTATCTCTAGTCCATTTTGAAGGTTGTATGGGACAAATTGTTTGAACAATAAGTATGAACTGTAGGTTAAATCACAAAGACAAATTTATGTATAAATAATGTCACAATATATGTTTAGCAAACAAATATCTATACCTATAGGTAATCATAATAAGCGAATTTTATTTATTCCATACTCGTAACTGCGATTTCACATGAGAGTAAAACCTTCTACGTAAAAAAGTTGGCAGGTACGAAACTGTTTTCATTTATGTTTAATTAATTTCTAAATTGACGACCATTAAATTATATCTTAATATTCGGTGGTTAATTAATATGTAGTATATTTTGATCGATGACGCTTTAATTATTAGATATTATCAAACGCTCATCTGTACTACATAAACCGTAATATAATTACGTTCTTCAAATATCAATTATTGAAAACATAGACACCAATCCACAATACTTTCATTATATGTTTTTTATTGGCTAAGTACCCACACAATAAACTTCTTGTAATATTTTCTCTTTGGTATACATAAATCAAAAGCTCTCAAAGTTTAAATGACCAATATTTCTAGACTATGTATAAAAATTAGTCACTGTTTAAAAATAGCCATTTAACAGTTAAATAATCTGTGTAACAGACTTCATACTACACATTAAAAAGCAAAAATATAATTAAACGTTTATAATCAAGTAACAGTTATCCCAAAATAACGGATTTGTTATTTATTTAAATGATCGACCGACATCAACAACAATAATTTCGATCTATTTAAATTAAAAAAAATATTATTACTGAGATAAATATTTGATTATAAATTATTTCCAAATTATCATGAACACTTAACGCTATTTCCATATCGTAAATAAATATCATATTTTTAGTATTTAATAAGTAGTTTCGAATTTTCGCAACTTTTAATGTATTGACGTCCCACATGAAATGTGATTTTTGAAATTTCTGCTACTTTCACGTGTAACCGGCAATATTTTCTACAAAATTATCGTCTACGAATTCTAATTAACTGAAAGTTATAAATTTATTAGTAGGTAGAAAATAATCATCGAATATTTGATAATAATTACAGTGCATCTAACCACTGGATTTGTTTTTCTAAACCATATCTTGGTGATGCATATCATGTACTTTGTACACTTGTTTTAGGCTTATTAGGGCCCTACTTTTATAATATTGGTATCGGCGATAAACTCATTTTGGGCACATTGATTTCTGTCATAATGTGCAACACAGAATAAAATACAAATACACGTTTTCACATATTTAGTTATGTACAAATATCTTAGTTTTACATTAATAAGTGTCATTATTTTTCTAATATATAAAATCATACTCCTCCAAAACGGCTGGACCGATTTTGATGAAATTGTGTGTGCTTATCGGGTAGGTCTGAGAATCGCCCAACATCTATTTTTCATACCCCTAAAAGTTGGGGTGGTCCACCCCAATTTTTTTTATTTATTTTTCGTAATTTTTTTTTTATGGGGAGGTATTAAAAAATACGTACAGTCCTAAATTTTCACCTTTCTACCATCAACCCCTATTTTTTATAGGTATATTAGTATATGGCAAATGTATATGACAAAACAAAGTTTGCCGGGTTAGCTAGTAATAATATATTATTTAAATATGAAAATCATAATAAAATACAAACAATGCTCCATAACGATGCATCAGATATTTATTACAGTGCATAGAACAATATACTATTCAGTTAGTATTGACTACTAACTTCTTATCTACATAATAATATATTTACTATGGCATAGACTCTACATACATAGTTACAACAGATAACGTTATACAGGTGGTACAATGACGACTCTCAGCAATGGGTTGATAACCTTGCTTAAGATGTACACGAAGTAGTTCAGACCTTATTATTTTGTTATATTAGTCCATCAGTAGTCAGTAATATATCTAATAGCTAATTATTGTCAGGAAATACTAATTAGGTAATCATACTTACCATTTCTTTGTAAGGTGTGAGATATTCATCTAAGAATTCTTTGGTCTCATTTATGAAAGAATATAATTTACATTTCTATGAATTTTCGTGCATTTTCCTTTGACGTCTGTCACACATTCTACGTGTTTGTTTTTCTTTATATTTAAGTAATATTAAACATTGATTCACTAATTTGTTGTGGATCCATTCGCTACCTCATACACATAATATATGTGTATAATGCCCTCATAGATCAATACATGTATATTCAAATCCTCAGTTGTAGATCTCATACACGTGTATGAGATCTACAACTAAAAACCTAACTTGTTTTTTCTATGAATAATTCTAGATATATTAAATTAAATAATTATTTACTGTTTATTACAATTAAATTGACGCCATTAAAACATACTGAAGTAAATTCTAAAAAAATAGCGGTTAATCGTATGATTTTTTTTATATAATAATCCCTTATAAGGTGTTCCATATTATTATCGATGACAACTGTAATTATTGCGACAATATAATAATTTATCATTAAACGATACAATAAATAGAATAAATTAATAATACAAATACTTACCGCTAAATCTAAATTATAAAATATAAAGTGTTTCATGAAGCAATATCATTTACTACGTGCTAACTATGTAGGTATTATATGTATTTACATACTGAACTATGTAATATTATGTTAATTTAAATAAATAAATAAATAATGTACCCCTTAAGATATTTATTATCATAATCACACAACAACACTGATTGATCAATTACTATTATCGATAATTTGCGTCGCGCATATATTACATACATTATATGTACATGTTTATGGATGATCCGTTAAATAGCGCGCACATATTTTTTCTGATGAATCAAAGGATGGAGATTATAATCAACATTATTATTAGTCTTTTCTAAATAACAACCTAGATACCTGTTAGTAATGAATGAATGAATGAATGGAGAAAATCCGTGGATTAAAGCCGCCTATAGCTTATAAAATAATTCATAGTTGTGCAAAAAATCAAATGACAAAAATAAAAGTAAATTAATAAACTTTATTGAAAAATCTCACAAATAGATTGATTAATTATTATATTGTTAATAACTTAGCCTGCTTAGAGTTTCGAAACATTGTAAAAAAGATGTAAGCGTATTAACTTCTCAGTTTTTCGAAATTTCATAATTAAAGTGTGTGTGCTACATGGAAATACCATCTATTGCTTTTTTATAAATATATATATAATTAGAAATTAATGCGCTGAATAATCATTTGAGACCCCTATTTTACTTGTAGTAATCACATAAATGCTAAATAATTTATTTTCACTTTCCCACCCTTTTCAGATAATGAAATAAGACATTAATTAATTTAAAATATAGCCAATAAATTTTATAACAGTAACCACAAATTATATTATCTCTTTTACTCTGTATATTGCAACTTGTATTTCATTGTATTTTATTCAAACCTTGGCATTAATATTCTTATTTTAATTTATAGTGTTGTTCTTGTAATATCATTTCGGAGTTGAATTACCGCTATTTTAAATGGTGTATTCAAATGAAATCTTGTTTACAAACTCACTAACATGTTAGTATATAATATTATACACCGTGTTATTTTAGCATAGCAGTAAAATGTAATAAAATTGTATTTTACTGATAACTTGGTAATTACTTTTATTGATTAACGATGGCAAAATTCTCAATTTTTCAACATATGTAAATTAAATATTTTACTGAAATAATTTGATGTTGTAGTATTTTTGGATCAAATTTTATTTTATAAATAATATTTTTTAAGCACCTTGTCAATAAACTAGTCCTCGAAAATTTGTTATACCTACTCTTGTGTTTATTTTTGTCGTAAAAATAGACTTCAACAGTTTCTTATTTCAATGAATTAATATTATAATACTGTATTATTATAACTGAACACCAGAAGTGAAAACAGATCTAAAGAAGGACATCTACAATATACTGACGAATGATATCCACTAGATATCTCAATCGTGAGAAATGCCTGAATGCAGATAAACTATAAGTAAAATTAATTCTTAATTATCTACTTTTTGTTGCATTTGCACTTTCCAATTTCTAGCAATAATTTTTATTTGATGGTAGAAGATAACAGATACCTTACCATGCATAATCTTGAGTTGGTACAAAACAGTACACTTACGAGTTATGTTACCCTTAGTATAAAAGAAGTCCTGAAGCATGACAGCAGCTTCTTTATAATAACATGTTTATATATGCATATATGCAAGAACAGCAGTAACAATAGGACTGTATTTACAACAGTTTATGTATTACGTACATTTATGTAGGTATTATACATATAGTATGTAATGAACTAGTCAGTAGGTACTATATATAAAATAGGTATACCTACATACATAGTGTTGTGATCAGCTCTGTTATAATACAAGTCTTGTTCTTGTCACATTACTATGCAGTAAAGTGCATAATATGATAATGCATCGCACAGCATTTTATATTATTTAGACAATACATTAAATATACCTAGTTGTTTTGTGAGGTGAAATAACATTTAACGACCTTTTACATTCTGTTTCGTTTATTATTCATTATTGTACATCTTATTTATACTACCTATTAGGTAAACTTCTTTTAAATTATTACCTATCGTCTTAACAATTCAACGAAAATAAAACGTGTATTTTTTGTGCTGGTATCACCATCCTTGTCGCAATTGCATCGTAACACGGAATGTTCTAAATACAAACATTTGAATGAATCTGAATCAAATTTAAAATGGACGTTTCATCGAATACATTACATGTTTGAATTTGTGTCATTTTCAATTTCGTAGGTACATAAGTACAATGAGTGAGTACACAGATTCAAATGATTTGTCGGCATTAGAAATTGTAATATTTATTTCAAAGAACAGAATTAAATTTTATAAATATTATAGTTTCATTATTGGGTGTATATTTAACTGCTTTTTATAAATATTTTTACATGTATGACATAGAAAACGGTACGATGACACTATTTCGTTCTAAATTATGTTAACAATTACAAGAAATTTATAAATAAATTACGTAAAAGTACAGGTAATGATATAATAATAATACCCAGAAATAAAATGTACCATAAACAGTAATTATTATCATCAAGTTGTAATCTAGCTGGGCAAATCACAATAATAGTACGGTAGCTATATTTTGCATAATTTCAACATGGTTCAATACATCTGTTGTATACTGTATAATAGTAATAAACACTTACGTACATTTTTTACATAAATGTCTGTGGTTTTTTGTTAAAGAGCATTGCCTCTAACATCCTTTACAATGGGCAATATCATATGTAGGTA
The DNA here is from genome assembly GCA_947579605.1 of Athripsodes cinereus. Lineage (NCBI taxonomy): Eukaryota > Metazoa > Arthropoda > Insecta > Trichoptera > Leptoceridae > Athripsodes > Athripsodes cinereus. The sequence continues at coordinate 19,376,886 of OX388310.1, forward strand.
CATTTTACAACATTTCCTATTATAAAACGTTAAGTACATGATTATTATTATTAAATTTAGCACCGTGTGTAACTGTGTCACACAAATTATCATTATAACAATAAAAACGAGCGGTACCACCGGCCAACAATCAAAATAAAACTAAGTATAGTAATAATACATAACAACAATACAATAAATAGTCATATTATTATTATTATTATTGTGATTTGAGTTATTTTAGGAACACATCAGATATTATTTGTGCATGCAACACTGAATTAAATTCTAATTTTCAAAAATATGACGCCGTTCTATCGTTCTCTTATTGGTTGATTAAATGGAACAATATTAGAACAATTTTAAACAAATTTAATGTCATATTGCATTTTGCTGTGATACATGTGAAAAAGTTTGTTTTAGACAAAACTTGAGTTTGAATACATAACAACAAAATTTATGCTTGCTGTTTAATCATTTTATTTGGTTTCATTGTTTAGTGTAATTTTCTTTTATTTCAATTTTAAGGAAGTAATAATATAATTCTACCTGTTGTTTGAATAGATAAACAGTTAATTAATGGAGTCTTATCAAAATACCTGTTCATTAATGACTTTAAAAGTATCGTTACCTACCGTGGTGTTACTCATGGCCATGACTTAGCATCGAAATATACAAAAGAACAAGAAAATACAAACATTATTCATGTTATTATGTTCCTACTAATAAAAATATGACTCATAAAAGGTAAATATGTAGTTATACCTATGTGTTTCTAAAGGGAATAATACCAAATATATTATCGACGTAATTTAGTAGGCATTTTGTAAATAATACATATAATTAGTTGTTTTGTTTTCACTTTCTGTCTACCGTGTTGATTGCAAATATTGACTAATGATTCAAACCTGGAGCCTTATATTTATTTGAACATAATTCATAATTATAAGTAAAGCCTTAGGTTCTCATCAAGAATTAATATGTATTTTTTTTCAAGATACATATATCTGGGTTTTTGTTATAAACACCAAACACCTTATACATCTTTCACGGTAAACAAAAAGCTTGTGTCGTGAAAGAGGAGTTTGCCCGCACTTGAGATCGAACCTCGCACCTCTTGTACATGAAGTCGAGATTTTACCGCCAGGCTACCGACGGGCTCATTGTTTATAAAAATAATGTTCTTTTCATAACACAAAATTTGTACATTATTTGTACACATAGAAGCTATCCACATTTCTCAGCATTATACAACCAGATAAGTCTCCATATGATCAGTCATGGTCACACAAAAACTTAACAGTCTAATGCCGGAAAAAATTCACCTATCCAGATATACAGGATATCAAAGGAGGCTCAGAACGCGGGTTCAAAATACCAGCATTGTGCCTGAAATATCTGTGTTCATAAACTTTTTTACAATATTACAAGGGTTTATTATAATAGATTTTTGAATTTTAATGTACAAATTAACCGGTAAATCTATTTTTTGTAAATTATTTATTAAAGATTTCGGAGTTACCCCTGTAGCTGACATGACTAAATGTATTATATAAACGGACCTAGAATGCCAAATATTTTTTATTTCTTCTGCTAGTTCTGTATATTTACGTATTTTTTCTGCGACGGTTGTTTGTATATTATGTGTATTTGGGACAGCGATGTCTATTAGGTACGTTATTTTATTACGTTTATCATGTAATACTAAATATATTGTAGTTGTGGTACATTTTTTTAATATATTATAAGGTATACTGATCATTTATTTATTCATCATCAATAGTACACTAGAGGGAATAATTATTATATATTCATAAAAACAAACAATGCAGGCAAAGAAATAACCTATCAATATATCGCCCTTTTTACAAGTGTACACATTTTAAAAGTTTGTATTATATTAAAATCCCATAAGGTTGTCACATTTAAATAAAGAAAAATAGTTAAATATATGTTTTTAGGTGAGGCAGTATAATAATATATAGATGACATATTTAAATTTAAAAAAAGAATTATTACAGAGGAACAACCTTCATATGATTATTTATAGAGTTTCTTATTATACGTCATTTTCCAGTTAATGTTTATTCAAATAAGTAATTTATATTGTTATCCACCATCTATTCTAAAATAAATATATATATTATATTTATTTGTGCCTATAGTTTGTCAAGTCATAAACAAATAAACGTATTAGGCTTCTAGTCGACATTCTACATAAATGTTTCAAAATCACATTTTTATTAGGTAGTTAGCCTTAAATAAAAAAAAATATTATGCGTATGTTAAATTAATGTCTTTAATTAAAGTATTATCTGTAAGCACTTGTCAAACTATTTATCAAGTCACATAAGTCCAGATAGAAAACTCAAATCATACATTTAAATGATAAACGTAGTCTTAGTGGGTGTTTTCACCTGCATAGTGAAGATATTAAAAATATTACTCAGCAGACTTCTTCTATACAAACTCCGTTCAATAGGAAACAGGGAATGTGTTCCGGTGCTTTAGAATTGGTTTAGGCTGGTTTAAACTCATTTTACCTATAGTATATTCACCAATCCCACCAAATCCTGTTACAAACCACTATGTTTGCGATAATGATAAGCATACTTACATGTCAACTAATAGCAACCATCTTTAAGATTGTGTTCGAAGCGTTCTTGATAACATTTAAAATTTGAATCTAATTTTACCTAATTTTTTTTTGATCAACGACACATCTGATATTTTCTATTTAAAAAAAAAATAATTCATAAACATCATAATTTTTTCACAATTCTATCTTAAGACAATTCAACTTAAGCGTTTTGACTTCAAATCTATAAGTATTAAATATCAAAATAAAAGTACAAGATCTTAATTGGGTAGGTAGACGTAATAAAATAATGTATTATTTAAATAAATAAATATTACAAACGGTAGACAGCTCTTGTTGTATTGTGTTGTTGTTCGGCGTTGTCGTCAGTATTACCATACATAATAATAATACAAAATAACTTGACATGTTTATAATAATTTATTATGTGGATGTTATTTTTATTATGGCAACTACGTAATGCTTTATAACTGTATCTCATATTGAGTAGCACCTGCTTTTTGACAAGACTCGAAGGTCGACATATTATTATAAAACAATAAAGAATTATAACATACATAGGTACATGTGAAGAGGTGACTCAATTGGCGCAGAGACTCTGAATGGAGGAGGCTGGCTTCTGCCCTGTGCTCCCAAGAGTAGTGATCAAAGGCTAGATGACAATGATTGTTTTGTTACTTAAAATGTTTATATTGAAAATACTATCTTATTTTTTTGCGTTTTTTATAGTTATTATATTCAATTAAGTACATATGAATACATTCAGTGAACTAGCACTCATATTGATATAATGTACTTGTATGTACATATCTTGCATAGGTACATATCTTAACCGCAAACACATGTAGTATAAAACATTTTCTTCTAGGTTTTATTTTAAATACAATGCGGGCTTTTGAAATAAATATATGAAATTTTAATGAAATAAAATTTTCGAGCCAACCTTTAACCTAACTGGAAAAGACACGTTGTTCGGAGCTTTAAAATTATGTACAACATTTATCATTTAAAAAATAAAAACAACAAATATTTTTTTTAGTTTTAAACATTCGGGTCCAAAATATTATGTAGATGAAAAATCATTTTGATGAAATTCGTTAATTAACATGTATAACGTGTTGAAATTTCTGTAAATTATGAGAAATAATTCATATACCTATTATATGACGACCGGTGTGGCGTGGAGGCTAACGCACTTGCCTTTGAGTCACAAGGTCCCGGGTTCGATTCCCGGCCAGGGCAAAATGAAGAATGACCTTTTTCAGATTGTCCTGGGTCTGGGTGTTACATGTATATATGTGTTTAGTGCATTGTATATGTGTATCGTCGTGTTAGTACCCATAATACAAGATTCATATCTTAGTTTGGGTCTAGCTCGGTCTGTACGATATTATTATTTAACGTCTATAGGTACTAAGTCCATGACCTCTCTATTTATTTTATTTTCACGACCTTCGGATCCGTTATTTTATTTCCTCGTTTAAATTATAAGCACCTGCCTACACGTGGATATTTTCCATATCAAATAACAATATAATTAATAAGAAATATAACATATTTATTACATTCTCGTTTTCATGAATTATTTAAATTGAATCGTGTTTCAAAACGGAATATCGATCTCTTGGAGTAAATAAATCTGCGTGGTATCTCCAAAAGGTAATGAGAGAACATACGTACGATTTTGTATAAATTTGCAAAAAACGAAGGAGTTTCTTTCTTGACAATCGTTAAAATCTTTCCATACAAATTGTAATGTAAGTTTGTAGGTAGGTAGAACACTCCGATCAACCTTTAGTTTTTATGATAGTTGCATGAAATTTCTCAATGTCTGTGTTTCCTCATGGGTCGTAAATTCTCTACAACTATCTACATTATTATACCTACATAATAATCATCCATCTATCTACTCTACACATGTACAAGTTCCTCTATCATTCATTACCGTGTTCTTCGTTGCATAGCGGCAACACTGCGCCCTTGAAAACTTTTACGAAGACTCGTTCGTTAACATGAGAAACGATCAAGTAATTTCAAACCACCAAGTAAAAACATACGAAGAAATCTTAATGATGTACATTTACTTTTATTCTGTTATAAAATCACTTTTGATTGAACTGTTGGTGTCTTTATGGAAAATTAATCGGTTATTAGTCAAGGCTATCGGGGTTGGTTGATGGTAGACGACGTCCGTGGGAATGAAGACGGAAGGCACTCGAGAGGAACAGAACATTGTTTAAAAATTTAAATTTGTTTAAAGAACATTCATTCGAAAACGAAAAGACAGTGTTGCCATATAATGCGTGACAAGAATAGAAGGGAAAGTGAAATGTAATGTGAAAAAAAATATATTTATGGGCATGGCATGGATGCACTTTGTTGAGTAAGGACAGGACCTACCCGCATAATATAATCGTGATAAACATACCTCCATGCAACGGGCAGATAGATTAATATAATTAAAACTACAATACGTGAAATGCAACGAAACATAATTTATTTCTTCTACCTATATATACCTACCTAGTTTATAGTGGCTATACGCTAAAGAACATAATATTGACGCTTAATTGGACAAAGCACACTAAAGGAACATTTGCGGGCTCAAATCCTGTCCAAATAATGTTACTTTATCTTTTCTAAGCTTTACATGGTAGTTTCGTGTGTTACAATAACATAATATAATGTAAGTGTAACCTCATACAGTGGTTAATTGTAAAAAATACATTCAAAAACTCATTGATTCATTTAATATTTTCTTATTTTTTATACTGTAATGTTACTGAATAGTAAATATCATTACCTCATTATGACTACCTGCGTCAATTCTTTAAATACTTTAAAAAACAATCAGAATTATGTATTTACATAAACTGAAAATATTTTTGAAAAATTGAGATGTCCTGTGGAGCGAATGAATGGTGTAAGATTGACGAAGAGGGTGTATTTATCTGAATGAGAGGGTGTGAGAAAGCGCGGACGTCCAAGGACTACGTGGCTTGACCACGTGGAACAAATTCTCAAGGACGGTCGCGTGTTAAGTAAGAGGAATCGGCGTGCATGTATGAGAAACTGGATGAATGTAGAGGAAGCGAAAGAACTATGTAAGGATCGATCGACATGGCATTCCGTTCTCTCTGCCTACCCTACCTGGGATACGGCGTGAGGGTATAATATAGTAGTAATAGTATAGAAAATATTTTTACTTTCATTATTTACGTAAACTGACCATCAACAGCTTATACCATATAGATCAATGAAACTGAATAACAATTCTACAATATTTTGTTATACTTTTGCAATAAAGATGTTTCAAACCCATCCAACATTGAGCAATCTTTTATTTGATTCGACTCTCTCCAATATTTTTCTTAGTAACGACACATTTTGTCTGTTACAAACAAAACTTGATTGTTATTCAACAGTCCAGTATATTGTATGTTGTTATTATCTATTTTTACAAAACCGTTTCAAAGATTTCATCCTTTCTTTTCGAACATAATAATTATTACATTTACAACACATTGTAAAATTTATTTTTTGTGCGTCTATCCTTTGGCCATTTAGGGCCTAACAATAAAAAAAATCAATTCAACCAGAAAAGGGTACAGTGCTAGATTTTATTATCCTCGCACGTTACCCTTTTCAATGGTCGGCATTTTTTGTTTTATTTGAGGCGTATAGTAACTAGAAAAATGTTTTTGTAATTATATATATAATGAGTTACAATCCATTGGATTGGTCTGCAACGAGTTTTGACTTATTTCTCCACTCCTCCCTATTCTCAGCCAGTCTCTTCAACTCCATATATGAGCCACAGCTCATGTCCCTCTTCAGTTGGTCCATATAGGCGTCTCTCGGTCGACCTCTGCCATTTGTGCCTTCGGTCCTGCCCTCTGCGATTGCGATGAGCAGTCCTGGGTGCCTGATGTTGTGGCCAATCCAATTAGCTCGTTGTTGGCAGATTCTTTTGAGGAGTTGCCTTTTTTCGCCAACCCTGGTTAACACTTCTTCGTTTTCGACGTGTTCCGACCAATGAATCTTCAGCATGCGTCTATAACACCACATTTCAAATGCCGCTAACCGTCCGCTTTCCCTCTTACTGATGGTCCACGTCTCGCATCCATATAGCAGAATGCTCCACACAAAGGCTTTAGTGAGATTCTTCCTCACGCTTAGATCAATATTAGGGGATTCTAATATTTTGGATTTTTTGTTAAAGGCAATTCGTGCCTGGTTTATTCTGCTCACAATTTCTGATTTGGAGCGTCCGTCCTGGTTTATTCTGCTGCCCAAGTACACGAATTCTCTTACTTGTTTGATGCTCACTCCATTTATGGCAATGTTCGCAGTCGCTTCCTCCCTTCCAACGACCATACATTTTGTTTTATCTTTATTTATTTTCATGTTGTACTTTGACAACAGTATACTTTCCATTTTTCCTAAGGCTTCGTTCAGCTCCATCTCGGAGTCTGCGAGCAGTGCTATGTCGTCAGCATATCTAATCATGTCAACCTTTTTCCCATTTATTTTTACTCCTGTCCAATTCTTCATTTCTTCTCTGAGTTCATCAATAGCTTGCTGTATATAGCAGTTAAAGAGTGCTGGCGACATTGAGCATCCCTGTCTTACACCTTGTTCTACTCTCGCTTCTGCGCAGCTCTCTCCGCTTTTAATTACAGCCATTTCATTCTTGTATAGGCTCCAGATTGCTCTTCTGTCCTTATAGCTTCTGTCCTTATGTAATTCTTGCTCCAAATTTGCAACGAATTGTTCTACAAATATGTATTGTCAACACAATAATTTGAGTCCCACTGTAGATAATTACCCACTTTATTAGTCTCATAAAACATCTTAGCCTTCTTTTCTTTTCCTTAATTTTATCTTGTCTTGCAAGCCTTTGATGTCTGGCTGCTATATAAATTATTGAATGTTTACTTACAGATGATTTTATTACAGAAGAATTTATACAAAGTTACAAACATAAATTAATAATTTGTTTCATTGTTTCAGGTGGTGATATATTCGACGAAAGACGTCCATCACCTTCACCAGCTCCTCTCCCGCGTGTACCTCGCGCCAGGTTTACCTCGTCCATCCTCGGAGGAGATGTTCCGTATGGTTCCAGAGGCCACGTCTTGACCCGCGCTGAACGTAAAGAGTACCTGCCTACACCACCCCAAGAAGTCAGACCACCTCTCGTCAGAGAGAAGCCCATCCTCCCATCGCTCCCGGCACCACCGCCACCGAGATGCCATCAAGTCTCAGTTATACAGAGGACCCCTCTTAACAGAGATAAAAGGAAGGACACAATTGACGTAAAACCTCCTCCATGTATTCCTCACACAGAACCAGAACAAGATCAGCCCATAGATTATCACATCCCCAAAAGGCGTGGAGAAGGTGAAGATGAAGAAGATGAGAAAAAACTAAGAGAACAAAGAAGATCTAGCAGCTCGAAAATAGCCAACAGTATTTTACCCAGACCTATGATGGCTGGAAGGAGTCTAGCTCCACCAGGAAAACTCCCAGGATTACTTGTGGCAGCTGCCGGGCATGGACGCTCTGGAGGTGGAGGACAAAGCAGTGGTAGTCAGAGCAGCAGTGGTGGAGGAGGAGGCTATTCGAGCAGTGGCTCTGGAGGAACTGGCGGGGCCGCAGGTGGCGGAGCTCTAGGAGGGGGAGCAGGAGGTGGAGGAATGGGTGGCAGAGATGGAAGAGCAGACTACGGACCAAATAGTCCTCCTACAGGAAGCCTTCCACCATTCTACGAAAGTCTCAAAGGAGGACAGAACGGAATAAATGCTTACAATGCTAATGGGAATTTCATGTCACAAAATAACTTCAACATGATCAATGGGTCCATAGATGACTGTGACACCGGACAAAGTTCACAAAATCTGGGATTTGGAGATAATCAAGATAGCAAACAATATTCCCTTCTTCAAAATGCAGCTTACGGTATAATATTAAAAGATGAAAATGATGCTGACTATGACAACAAGTTAGACGGATTGGGATCTACTTTGAGCTCCTATGGCGGATATGATGTAAATGACCCAATGATGGTAGACATTGCAGGCAATGTTATGGATCCCCTACAATTCACAGCTACCCTTACGTTCTCTGGAGCCAATGAACATGCACTTTTAGATAGTTTGTCAGATGCAGCTGATTTATCCAACTTCTTAAGATTACCAGGAGGTGACTCACAAGCTGAAATCATCACTGATGAAATTGACAACACCCCATCTCTTACACCCGATTCGGTTGTTGGAAGACAAGATGGAATCGATTCGTTCCCCGAAAATATGGTTATAAATCGACCTTATTATCAAAAGAACTATTTGCAACAACAATTCTCACATGATAGCAATTATGGATTAAGAGAAAGGCCAGAACTAGTTATGCAACAATTACTCCAAGGTGAAGGACAACTGCAACAACTGCAAATTCAAGTTCAAATGCAGCAACAGCAACAGGCCCCATCTCCTGGCCTCTCTTTCTCCGGAAGTGCCCTAGAATTAGACTCGCCCACCAGCTGTGTTTCTCTGCCATCCCCAGGATCTGAACAACAACCACAATGCCTCAGTCCAGCCACTGTAAGTTCCAGAAGAAACTCAGCTTCTCAAGATAGCAAGTTGAATGTATTACAACACAGGGTAAGCAATCACATTGATTGTATGGCGATGCTTTCTTTACGTAAGAGTTTTATGCAATTTGTTTTATAGAACTCATTGCTTCTAAAATTTTGGTAAGGTGAAAGAATGCACTGGGCCAAAATCAATTTGCTCGCTTTAACTGTTAGTTTTCCACATTATTTGAAAATGTCTTCTTAATGTATTTATTGGGAAAACCCTTCATTCAAATGGCATTATTAAATTCTGTGGACTTCTATTGCTATTTTTTTTAAGTATAACATTCATTATATGTTTCCTTTTCATGTTTACAGTTGGGACTGCCAGCCGAAGTACAATTAGAATTTGTCAATGGAGGACATGGAATCAAAAACCCCCTTGCAGCCGATGTTAATAATGGAAGATCACGAGACGAAGAGAAAACAAAGATTTCTATCTCATCCGAAGATGATCCAAATAAATTTGTCTGTCGCATCTGCTCCAAGAACTTCACATTACAAAGGCTACTGAACAGGCACATGAAATGTCATTCAGATGTCAAGCGATACTTGTGTACCTTCTGTGGAAAAGGATTCAATGACACATTTGACCTGAAAAGACATACAAGAACACATACGGGAGTACGACCATACAAATGTAATCTCTGTGAAAAATCTTTCACACAACGCTGTTCTCTCGAGTCACACTGTCTCAAAGTGCATGGAGTCCAACATCAATATGCTTACAAAGAAAGGCGCACAAAGGTAAATACAATAATCCTTATTACAAAATCTTTTTAATTTTACTTTTATACTGAAATATATAATCACCTGCATTATAAAACTTTTCCTTTACTTATGTGTATCTTGGTTTTTTCTTTACAGATGTATGTTTGTGAAGAATGCGGCCACACAACAAGTGAACCAGAAGTCCACTATATTCACCTCAAAGATAAGCATCCCTATTCACCAGCTCTACTCAAATTCTATGATAAGAGACATTTTAAATTCACCAATTCTACATTCGCCAACAATCTCCTGGGCTCTTTCCCAATGCCAGTCCACAACTAAGCCTGGAAAGAAGACAAAAAAAGCTCAATATTTTTTATAAGAACTATTTTGCCTCCCAATATTTCTGACAATAGATTTGTGAATATAAATTAAGTATTTATTTATGTTAAAATTATTTTAGATACACTTATTTATTATAAAATAATAATATCACGTAGTAGTGGGTTTGTTAAAATAAATTGGTCTGCATTCATCAACATCATTTCACAGATATATTTAAATAAATTTATCATCACTCATCGGTTGTGATTGCTGCTTTTGATGCATTTGTTTTAATGTTAAACATTCAATAGATAATATTATGTTATTGTCAGATATATGAAAGAGGATTTCACTATTATTCCAGTCAAGTAGACACATCGTGATACCGTCCAATATAAACAAAATAGTGCATTTATACAACTAAATAATGTTTTGTTATTTTTTTTATATAAAAGGACATCCTCGTGGAGTAATATTTATGATAATTTTATTATGGTGTAAGAATGATTGTTAAATTTTTTGCCTGTAATGTGTTACAGTGAGTATCAGGGTGATATTATTTCAGTAAATAAAACTCCAGCCTCTTGCATTTATTATATACACAATAGTCTTTTTTTATAGTTTGCAAAAATTTCAATAAAATCTTGATACAATTTTCTTTAACCTTTAAACAATAGAATCTTAGATCTTACAACTTTTCTCAACAATTCTATCTCAACTCAAGAATTTAATGATAATATTTTTTTGTGATTTTTGTATTATTTGATTTATATAAATAATATAATGTGTTTTTATGTGCAATGTTACAGTAATGTTAATTTAATATTTTTTTATACGATACGACGATGGCAGGACAACCTGTCGTTGACAATGCGAGGATAGGAGAAGAGAAAAATCGTATCGTAAACAATAATAATATTCTTAGCCAAATCATTATTGGCACGACTGCAACCAAACAAATCAAAGTATCGGGTTATGTGTGCAATCTGGTGATGGTCAATGGGGACTTAATTGTAAGAGAACTTAGTTAATACAACTATTATAATGATTTTAATATAATTAAAAATGCAAATATTGTTATGGATATACTTTATCAATTTGTTATTATTATTTTTATTGCTCTGTGTAATTATTATAAATAATTGTAATAAACAATTCTTTTTCTGTATAAAATGGTGGCTTCAACTATTTATTTTTACAGAAAATTCTTTTCGGGTAATATCTTATTTTTAATCATTATTGTTTTTGTACTTTAACTGCAAATTACATAAGAAATATTGTCGGAGAATACTTATGTCAAAGAGATTGATCTGAATTTAAATTTTCACTAATACATAAAAAAAATACTGTATATTAATATTTCCTCCTTTGTTTTTGTGTGAAATTCTTTGACAACATTTCTGTGTAACTCTACTTATTATTTTAGTTTTTAATATTCTCGTAAGACTGTATTATTTTTTATCTAATTTTACTACTTTTAGCTAGCTAAATTATATATTATTATTTATATTTTTATATTGTATAATATGCTGCCCAATTCATTTCAATGAATTGTGTTTATATGGGAAAAGAATTGTCGTCCTACAAATGGAATAGGTGAAATTGTATTTTTTTTTGTTTTGCCAATTCTATTGCGACGTTTGTCATCATCTTCGAATGTTTGTTGAAAAATATATAAAATATTATTTCTTTTACACATTCATATAATATGCTGTAAATTTATTGAGATTGTGTTGTTTTTTATATATAGTATGTATATTTTGTTTATTTCTTTGCGTGTAAATTAAATATCAAATTCAAAATGCATATCAACTCTGATCAAAAAGGAAGAATGCATCCAAAAGAGAAAAATTAAATTATTAAACGGTGCTATGCTTCCTGATGGTGAGAGTCTTGTAGTTTCAATTGAAAGTTCTTATTGCTAACATTGCTTACCATGATATACCAGAATCTAAATACATATTTAAAAAAGTGTAATTTATTTCTAAAATAATTGTAGTTCTTTACTTTTAATTTGATTTGAACCATCCAAGCAAACCGGAAAAGGAAAATGTGTCATTTATTGACAGTATTTGTAAGGTTTCTACAATTATTCCAGTTTATTTTCTCACCATACTCTTGTACATTTTCTAAATCACTTTCATTTTAGTATTCATATTTTTCCAAAAACAAACCCCTTTTAAGTCAATGAATAACAGAGTTGTCTATGGGATGGTATATCTGGTTTATGTGCAGTGTCAGTGATGTGTGCACAGCATTCTATAGGGCTGGCTTGCATTCTGTGAACAGGTACAACCGAGTCTCATGTTCATCCATACAGGCTCTCAATTGGCTCACGAAAAAAGAAACACTAGACATTTTAAAGACTCTTATTTTCACGAAATATTTATGATTAAGTATATTAAATTTTGGGGTGACCAAAATGATACCATAATTTGCAGTAGTTTTGTCCACACTTAACTCCGAATGATGCAAACGAAAGTTTTTCCTGTATCTTTTCTTCTGATTTCGAATATAGACAAAAGAGTAAACTTACTGATTTTTTCCTTTCTTTCTATATTGTCAAAGAAAAGAATAGATATATGCAGAAAATTCATTCACATTGTTCATTCTTAAGTGTGGACATGCCTAACAATCATTACAATAATTTTCCAGTAAAATAAATGTGGACCGTAATTGTGTTTCTCCAGGAAAGGTTACATGATCAGATGTTTTGTATGCATTTCACTTTAAATATTTTTTTCATTGTTATTATGATCTTGTGATACAGATGTTAATTATTGTTATAATATAATAAAACTATGTATGTATGTAAATTATGATCAATATTTTTAATATTACAAATGAATAATTCAGATCTTCCATGTATGCATGTTTGTATGTATGTAACTATTAAAAAATTCTTCCAAATAAAATTTCAAATTATTTTTGAGAAATTATGATATATAATAAAACAAAATTCAAACTGTAAATATTTTTTTATAAAATTATTACACATATTAGGTAAATTTAAGGTAAAATATTTTTAACATGACTTATATAAATATTGGATTTTCAAATTCAACAACTAAATCGAACAGCGACTTCACATATTTGTGATATTTTTTTTTTATAAACCAACATCCAAAACGAAAACAATTTCCAAGTAAATACATTCTATATCATAATCTGAGTTCACAGTTTATATAAATAAAATACACAAATCAAAATTCATGCTCTATTTCCAGATTTTTAAAAAACTCATGAACTTGTCTAGCTTTTGTAAGCACAGGACAAACCACTTGCATTCATGTCAATATTATTTTCACAAAATAACAGTGATACAAATTTCAAACATAAAGTTCCATTCATCAATGTGATAAATAATTTCTCGAGTTCTAATACTTCTCTTTATTTATTTATCTATATGAAAAACTGGATGGATGGACGGGAACAAATGTTGCGTAGTATATTAATATATAAAGACTTAGCTATTTTCTCATAATATGTATCTCAATACCATAAACATATTTTTAATATTGAACAAATATAAAAGTGCATTTAATAGATTATGTAATAGTTATAAAAACACATAATTTGTATTGTAACACGTTTATTATCACAATTATTTATATAGGTACTTTAATCAAAATGGGATACAGCAAAACCGAGTAATGTTATCTTATATTTTTGTAACACATTTTGTTGAAAAAAAATATGTTCCTTCTACTAGAAATATCCCTTAACGTTTATATTACATTTTTGACCAAATATCATCAAATTCCAGCAGTTAAATAATAGACTATGTGAAAAAAATGTATTCCATTTTTCTAAAGTATATAAATTTATTTCAAGCTTTATGCAATTTTATATAAATCATTTAAAATTTATATACAACAGACTGATATGAAATAATTTAAAAGCATTTCTTATGCCAGTTAATTTTTTTATACAAATTTTTACTTATACATTATAACAATATGTATTTATATAATATTTAAATATTTTTATATAAAACGATATACAATAATATAATTATAAATGTGTACTCAGTATTTTTGCATTCTTTTTATGATTATTATTTATGACGTGAGCATTTACTATTTTTTATACATAAATATAAGTAAATAAATAAATAATATAGATTTCTCGCTAGGTAAATGAAATACAATTTTTCTACAAGTGTTGCAATGTCCTACATCATAATAATAATATGTGAACAATGTTGAAATAACCAATAAATTATATCAACAAAAATTATACTTAACGTATTTCAATAACTTCCCAATCCTCCTTTCCGCCTATCTATTTCAGCAGGGTGTCTTCCATAAGTGTACATCATTATGCATAATTATAATTTCCTATGTGCCTACACAATGTTTTTGGGTAAATGGAACAAAACATGAGTAATGTTTATCACAAGTATAAGCACATACTCATGAAGCAATACTATTTCCGCCACATAAAAATAATTTAGATTTCTTTCTCAAATGATAAAATAACACTCACTTTGAAATCAGTATTAAATTATTATCATAACAAAGGGATAATATATTTGAATACCATTTTTAAATAAGGCCAAAAAATAAAATAAAAATTAATAAGTATGAAGATCGATTCTATATACCTTTGTCAATGTTTCATTTTAATTTACGTTAGTATATACTAAATATTGTTTCTTTGATTAATGAAATTACAATATTTCTTAGATTAAAGACATTTAGAATGAGCAGTCATCATCACGGGGAAAGTATTCAGAACATATTTAATTTATCAAATAATCTTTTTATACAACCTATGTAGTTCTTTAGGAGACAATATGAGAATAATTTATATAAATATTTAAAAATGCTAAAATAAGTATTTACTTTAAAACATTGGACGTAATCTTAAAATTATGCTGGAACTCTAAAACTATCTTATGATGGACAAATGCTTAAAGTCAAAAATCAACAATATAACTTTGTGACTCATTGAATAACAATTTAATATTAAAAAATATTAAAAGTAAAAATACTTTAGAGTTTTAAATTTCTTTATTCACCAGTTACATATGTTTCGGGTTACAGGCCCATATTCATACAGTATGAATATGGGCCTGTAACCCGAAACATATGTTACTGGTGAATAAATAAATTTAAAACTCTATAAAGTATTTTTACTTTTAATATTTTTTAATTTAATAATGGAGTTTTACTCATTAAGTGAAAACAAAATCAGTGAACAATTTAATATTTTTTTTATCTAAATATTTAATAAATTACATTATTAGTATCTTAAATATGTTTAGAATAATTTAAGGCCAATTTTATGCGTTTATATTATCGTTGATCACTAACACTATGAGAAAAAAACAAACTAGAATATATGTGAATTAAAAAAAATTTATAAGTAAAAAATGAGTTTTAAATTTCTTTATTCACCAGTTACATATGTTTCGGGTTACAGGCCCATATTCATGAATATGGGCATGCTTATTTTTTACTTATAATTTTTTTTTATTTAATAATGGAGTTTTACTCATTTAGTGAAAACAAAATCAGAGAAATTAATGTCTTAGCAAAATGCCTTTAAAAGACAATGTAAGTTTGGAATTGAAAAATAAATAGAATCGCAATTCCATTACTTCCATGCAGGGCAATATATTTTATGTCTAATTAACAGTATAGATATCTACAATAAGTGCATAAAATAGTCACGTCGAAAGTCACCATGTACGTAAATATTTGAGACAATTTTTATTCAATTTGATTACCTACATGGCTTTTCGTTCTCTCCGCCTACCGCACTTGGGACACGGCGAGAAGGTATAATAATAGTACAATAATTTATACAAGTATGTTATATTGATCTTTCTGACCCAAGTGCTAAAAAAAACTTGTAATCCACTAAATTTGCTAATTAAAATCAATCATTCTCTCAGCATGCGCAAAATTAGAAAAGAATAAATAATATAAGATAAATAAGGCATTTAGATTACAGCAACTGTCTGCTATATGAGCACTCCTTTCCTTTCATTGTTCTTTGTGTAAGATACAGAAGTCACTCCTGATGCATTGTTTAAGTTGGCAACAGTAGTGTTTGACACTTTACCCAATATCGTCCCTATCACAGATTGATTGGAAGATTTTTCTACATCCTTTATTGACTTTTTATCCTTCAACTGGGCGACCTGAAAAACAAATGAAAAAATTATTATCTTTATACACTTCAGTGTAAAAAATAAGCTCACTGGAATATTTTTTCTATTATCGGCTTTTAGAGAGCACTGTTTGACTTTTGTTTGCAAGTGGTGTCCAACAGCCTAGATGACGTTCTTTCACAATACACTATTATTATGATAATAAAATCAGACATCAGAGGACCAGAATTATAATGATGTGAAGAGGTGTTTTGAACGGTGCAGGATTACTGTAAATGGAGGAAATCAGTTTCTGCCCTGTGCTTCCAAGAAAACCGTTGAAGGACGAAAGAAAGGAAAGAACTGAATAATTATTCTTTTTGAGTATCCTGGAAAAGGCAATATAAAGAAACTCACAGCATTATCTATGGCTTTAAATTGCCATGTCCAGTGTACAATATAAAGGAAAGGCCTGTGGTCAAATCTGTTGTCATCAGGGCTGTAAGACTCTGCATGGTAAGCTGGAGTCAGGACTGTCATCTTGTGCCTGTTGATGGCATAACATCTAAAGAAATGCTTCACTTTCACTGCAACCTGGAAAATGACAAGGAAACAAAAAAATTAAACAAACTCAGATAGTCAAAAATAAGAGTAAGAGCATACATAAGTGTCGGTACCAGATGGTATTGTGCACCAGAATTTTAGTTATATTCAACACATTGCTATTGCTAACAATGGGTTGAAGTGTATTGTGCACTTTAGCACTGCCCACTTTACTACTTTTGATGTCCTTATTGTATCTTCCATTCCTTGCAAACAGATTTCCCAAATAAACATACTCATTCACTTATGTACTTAATAAATATAATATTTGGTTGGATTGGCAAATAAAATTGGGTGGATAGTCATTAGAGAAGGACAGCGACTGATAAGACTGTAGAAGTTCAAACAAGAGACTCTTTTTTAATATAAGACACAAAAAAGGTAAAGGTAATTATAAGTAATAAAATTCTCACTTCTTGTGGGCTGCACTTATCTCCCCATGCATGGACAAGTTTACAGAACATACTGTAAGGTCCACAATGTTCCATCTTCCTGAGGCGTCCAAAGTGGGACAACTCCGCATATGTCATGCCCATATCCTGCTCATCTGTCTGAGCTATCTGACCACTTGCTAAAGGCTCCAATTCTGCAGTAGGAGGGGCTTGCATGATTTCGGATATGGCTGGTAAAAAGAATCTGAAAAAACATCAAAACATTAATTTAAAACATTAAAGCAATCGCTTCCCAAGTTATCACAATTATAAAATAATTATAACAAATTCAGACCCCCAATGCTCTTTTAAAAGTATTTGAGGGTTATTTATGTGTGAAGTGATTGCATTACTTCACATATAAACATTTGTAGCTATGAAGCTTGTCATATATTTTGATATTTTTTGACACAAGGAAGACATTTGGTGAGCCTACTAATTATCCTGCATAGGAAATTGCTGTAACGGATCAAAAAATTAATGAGAATAAATAAAGCAAAAATAAGAATAAACAAATAAAACCATTACCGGCATTTAGCATAAGTCAAGAATGACAACAAATCTGTTTTAGAAATGCCACCTATTGGATTAACATCTGCACTGGAACAATCATATTTGGTCATATAACCTCGCAGAGCTTCATCAACATTAGCTGAACCAAGGACTAGAAGACCACCAGGTCGCCCACGGACCCAGAGCATCAGTTGGGCAAACAGATATGATATAACCATACGTAATCTGGCCTGAAAATGAAAACAGATAAATACATATAATATTTGTCGAACCAATTTAAATAATTAACTTCCAACATCTCAATATTATGTTCATATAATTTCTTCACCATTAAGAGAATTCCACGTCATATCCAATTGCAGTCAACGATCTACTGTAAAACAAGATAATCCTCAACATTTGGAATCTAATGGACGGATTGAAGTGGGGTCAATATTTTTCGATTTTTAGTAAAAAATTGTGTATTGCAAATATTTTAGAAATCTGGCAAGTAATTCTAGAATAATGACCCTTCAAAGTTTTGTTTGTTGTTGGAAATTAATTTAAAGCAAATAATTTCCCAACAACAGTTTTTGCCAGACATTACCTGGTATCACTTTACTTTTTTTTTGGCAAATTCATTATTTACAGAACCAATGACTTCAAACTTTTCACTTCTGTTCTCACACTCAGAAAAAAGTTAAAATTAGCCTTAACATGTAGGTACTAAGTAAATTCTTTGAAAATAAAATCTCCCTCAATATATCCTGGATATGTATATATTTCTAAAATGAGGACATAATAACTTATCAAACACTTAAATAAAATTAGTGGGGTTTTGAGTTATAAGAATTTTATAATCTAAGATGGTGAGGTCCGAATATAAAAATTTCTAGTTGCTTCTAAAAAAATGAATGTACAATATGAACATGCAATTTTTAATATATTGTAAATAATTGGACAGTTATTTATTTATTTATTCTTTACTGTACATTGATCACAATACATACAATTTATAGAAAAATGCATTCAAATTAAATACAAATAACATACCTCCTCCAGAGGGCAAGTTTAAAAGCAAAGGCACGATCTTTTCCAACTAACTCAACCACTAAAATTATTTTTCCAACTGACACTTATTATCTATCTACTTATTTTTCCATAAACTCATACAATGCTCCCACTGAGTAATAAATCAAAAAGTGAAATTATTCTTACTTGAATATTCTGAAGAGCCAGATTCTGTCTGGGACATCCTCCTTTGGTCCTGAATTTGGGTACCAGCCCAGTGACTGATGTGAAGATGCCCAGCACTGCAGTAACAGCCACATCAATGGTCACAGAGAAGTGATAGCTGCCAATCTGGTTAGCTAACTGCAAACACGGATTCATGTTAAAATAATACTTAAAATAATACCAGAAAAGCTCAATTTGACATTGTAGTTATAAAGGAAACAAATATTACTTTTTAATTTGTTAATTAAACTCTGTACATACAATTATTAAAGTACATAAAAAGACATGACTAAGTCAGAACCAATGTCTCTCAAATATCACGGTGACTACAGGTCTTTGAAGATTCTCTTAAGTTAGGATCTTATTAAGTAACAATACAATTTATGAATGGTTGCAGAGCTAATTTCATTATTAAACAAAGTTCAATGTTATGTGTGAATGACACTAAAAAAATACTTAAGTTTACAATACCTGGTTAGCTCTCTGTTTTGTCTCCTGACTAGAATTTTCTGTGCCCATATAGCAAGTAACCAGCAGTCTGTTACACAACTCCATGGGATCTGAAGGAGTATAGTCTGACTGGCACATTATCTTACGAATATCAGCTAATACCTGACTTTCTGAAACATACAATGTTTATAATTTAACAGTGCGGTATAGCGCCAAAATATTTCAGTAATGGGTTTT
This sequence comes from Athripsodes cinereus, assembly GCA_947579605.1. Classification (NCBI taxonomy): domain Eukaryota; kingdom Metazoa; phylum Arthropoda; class Insecta; order Trichoptera; family Leptoceridae; genus Athripsodes; species Athripsodes cinereus. The sequence goes on from OX388310.1 coordinate 19,396,682, forward strand.
ACTACAGATTTCTCCCTCTGCCGGATCTTCATCTTCCCTTTCCCCGCTATGAACTAAAATTATATTGGAATTCAGTAAGAATATTAGGTAGTTTGTACCTTATAATTATATCGAATAGGCTTTACATCTTCCTCACTTGCACCATGCCACACTTTCATAATATTGCACTATTTTACAACTGAGTCAGTAATGACAATAAATATATGACAAAAGGCTCTTATTGAACGTTTCTACTCAAAATATAAGATAGGTACCACCATAATATCTCTTAACTTTTATGTACCTAATCAGGATAATATTGTTATTGAAACACATTCACTCTTTAACGCAGAGAAAATATTTATCCATCATTATCTCAAAATAGGTTACAAACACTATTTAGTATACCTAATTACATATAATTCAAATCTACAAGTATATATTATAATCATTATATAATATTGAAGTACCTTTTCCTGTTGTACAATTTATAAAACATGATTTTTTTAATTCAATTACCTTTTAGGCACATTTTTTATTAAATAAAGCACCTAGCTAGTATTGGACAAAATAACTAGACAAGTCATTCAGGATGGGTGAAACATATAGGCACATTCAACATTAGTGTATTGCTATTAGAATAAGATGTAGTAGTAAGTTAACAAAATCCAGTGATTTAAATAAAGTAGGAATATGCTAATATTGTGCATATTGTAATATACTTTCTACCAATTTATATATACCATTTCCCTCCTATATGACTCTAGTCCATTTCCACTTGTATTCACCAGCTATCTCAGTCTGCAGGGCAAGAGTCTCAGTCAGGGATATCGTAAAGTTACTAGATTGGTTTCATAGTTAGAAAAAACACAGTTTAAGTTAAAGCAACATTTATTGAAGGTTCAAATTTTAACAATGCCCGGTTCAACGCAATTACACACACACAGAGATTTTTACATATACACAAGAATTAGTATTAATCAACAGGTTCTAATATTAAAATTAATGATGATTCACTGTCACTGTTTCTACTTCACATTTACGGTTATAAGTTAATTCTGACGACAATTTATCAAGCTTTTAATTATTAGTAGAACGGCGGCCGAGAGAAGAGAGTGAAGTTGGTTGCAGATGGTCAACCAAGAGATTTAAACAGAAGTCAAATTAAGGTCTATATTATTTTAGCGGGATTCTTTCTTTCAAAAAGTCAAACTGTAACTATGTAAATCTAATATGGAAATACTCTAATAATTTTGTACTGTTATTTTAACTACGACAATATGTAATACCAACTTTTAACAGTGGGATGTCAGTGAATGACTGTTTATTAGGGATGAAAAAAATATTTATCCCGTGGAGCACCCGGTAAAGAATTGGTCTCCCACTCTTCTGCGTAAGTTTTCGAGTGTCCTGTAAAAGGCAGGTGTTCGAAAAAATTAAGACATTTTACATCTTAAATTCAGCGATGAGGCTTGCCACCCATCCTGAATGTCTTGGTTTTATATTGGCACGAAGAGGACAGTTTGCATGTTCCTTACATGCAGCTGATCTGCTGGCTACCCCACTTGTGGGATATGCCGTGATGGTATATATGGAGAAAAAAATATTTTTTTAAACAGTGAATTTTATTATCAGCTTACATCATGTCTAAATAGCTCGTCTGAAATTGGAAGCCATCAACAAATTCCATCTTAATTCTAACCATTCGCTGGACCCACTTTGTAAAACCCTTTGTTTTTCGATCGCAATTCTGTTTTCAGCATTTTTCTTTAAATTATACAAAAATGTATCTTTTGATACCTGGAACATATCGTCCGCCATATCAGGCTTGGTATAATTTTCCCCATAATTATTTGTCACTACTTTTGTGTGAAATAGTCGTCCTTTATTTCTACAACATCCTGTAACTCGTTGCAAGCGTTTTAATTTTGTCTCTTTTAATTTTTTTATTGTTCCATTTATATAGTTTGATTACTGGCTTATAAGTGTTAAAAGACAAAGCTGTGACATTACACCTCATTTGGTATTGGTACTTTTGGCTAAAGTTGACTCTCTTTCTGCCGACAATCTTTGTCACAAGGCTGTGATAGCTTTCTACGCTGTTGCTGTCTACATAAGCTTCCAGCGCGTGCCGTTAACTGATTAGTAATCAGTTTTATTTTCTACCAGAGGCTACTCAAAAATAATTCTTCTTCTATTTTGTCTCCTTCTATTTTAGAACTAATACGTGATCTATGGCTAATATTATATTGTTGTGTTAACCTGCAATTTTATCACATTCTTTGTATTTTTTCATACATCATATAACAACTTTCCTGATTGTCATAATCTCTCTTTAGGTTAGGAGATTTCTATTTATTTTTTTAGGATATTTGGTATCTGTCACAAGTACTTGAAATTTATTGCAGAAATTTCCAAGTTAATGATTCCTACACTCAATTTTTTCCATAGTCATATTCTTATATGGCCTAATTTGCATAACTTTCGCATAGGTGTTCGAATCTCCGTTTGATATTAGTTTTCCATATATAAGTTGCATTTCAATATTTTTTTTAATCCCTTCCACTAACATCCTCGACTCCATTTGTTGATGGTCCTAAAAATACAGTTATGTGTTATGTAAACATCTGCCATTATTAAAATTTATACACACATATAGGTAATACGAATGTAATGAGTGAATTTTTGTCTGTATAATTTTTCTAACATGTGTGATCAGTTGGTATCAAGCCTTTGTATTCCACCTGGGAGTAGGTATATGGTACAATATTTGTTTTTGATGGCCATATACAAAAAAATTTGAGATTGTTTTCCTATTATGGCTGCCGCAGCAGACAGCGAAGAATATATTTTTATAAGATCTTTTAGACCAGCAGCCATCAACTAATACATCGAATATGGGAATAACTTCATGGTTAACTCTCCCTCCTTCAATGGCTTTTCTGTCTCTCCTCTTCTGCTGCATCGTACATTGATTTAAGAACTTTTTACTCCCGAATTTTGACAATTATGTCCATATTCCTGGTGAATGTATTACGTGACATAGTTGGTAGCTGTTAGTGCCGTAAGTTGGGCATATCCACAACCAATGGAAATGGTGTCAGCAACAGCACTAGTATTGACATTCATTTCGTCTTCGGTGTTGTCAAAGCTTATTTTGTACTCCATACGCCATAAATCACAATATAAACTAAAAGGGTCCTGCACTCGTTTCAAAAATAATTTTAAAATACTGCAAGCCACATTGCATTGGTCCATGAGATGAAATGCTTTTCATTTGTTTAAAAAAAATAGCTCATATTAATTATTAGTCTGCCAAAATTCAGTTCCTTTTCACAATCTTGTTCAGACCTGTAAATATTGATTATTTTCTTCATTTTACTTTACTTCATTTATTTATGAAGGTTAACGTTGTAACTCTTTAAAGTAAATGCTTATAAAATATTTTTGCTGCGTACATTACCTTTGATTTTCAACATTTAGCTCATAATCGTTAAATGGATCACCTTGAATAGATTGCAGATTATTTAATTCACTGCAAAAAAACAACAGAAATTAATCGTAATCTATTTGTAATACTCAAGTGAAAATCAAAATAATAACTTGAAACGAACTAATTAAAATAGAATCATTTAAAATAAGAATGGTATAAATTATAATATAAATAAAATGGTCACCCTAAAATAATATACACCCCTGGTACTGAGCACGTTTTGTTAGCCAACTTATAATGGCCTTGATATGTATGTGTCCTGTAAAGCAGAGACCTGTAATCTCCGTAATACAGGAGAGACGATGGTCCTGGCTGGGACATGTTTTGAGAATGCCTAATGATAGTTGGCCAAAAAGAGCACTGTTTTTCCGTCCGCAGGGGTTCCGTCGGCCCGGGCGTCCCTCTTTCACAATACACCGTTCCTATGACAACGATATCAGAGCGCAAGGAATGTTGTGGAAAGAGGTGACGCAATTGGCACAGAGACGCTCTGAATGGAGGAGGCTGGTTTCTGCCCTGTGCTCCCGAGAGGAGCGTTGAGGGCGATGATGATGATGATGATGTATGTGTGGTGTTGTGTCTACATGATAGTGTTATTACTTAAGCAGGTTCATTTAGTCTTAAGGGCAGTTTCTCCTGTATGACTATCAAAACATCTTTCTAATTCACTTGGTGGATATCTGTAACAAATATAGTACAACGTTACATAAAATATGTAGGCATTATAAGCAATGTATTTACAAGAAGGCTTTCGGAGATCCATTTATGATGTCAATTAGGAAAATTATATTATGTGCTAATAGTGACCATTTGTTGTGAGGAAATAAATTTATTTCATTTCATTTCAAAATAATAGGTATATGTATTTATCTTCCTATCTATCTATACCCTCATGCTGCTTCCCATGTGGGGTAGGCAGAGAGAAGGGAAATATCTTAACATACTTCTTTCAGTTCTTCTACTGCATGCCTTAGCCCACTGCCTACCCCACATGTGGAATATGCCGTAATGGTACAGTAGTAGTAATAGTAGTACTTTTAATTATATGGTCTCCCATTATTTTCTGTACGTTTTGAGCGTAATGTGAAAGGCAGATACCTTTTCATAAAACATCACGTACAAGACATGTACCAAACATCTTCAGTACGCGATAAAGGATGTCATCCGTCCTGGAGAGGAAAGCCTGCGTATTCCAAATAACACACAGTTGGAAATAATAAAATAATATTCCAAAACATTCTTCAACAAATATATATTCATCTATCAATAAAATAATAACAAATATCATAATAATACAGATTAATAAGAATAGCATTACTAAAGTAAAAATTGAGCAGGTACTTACAATTTTTTTTTTTTTGTATATTCATGTTTGTCTAGAATTTTTCATTTCTCATTTTCAAATTACCTTGTTGTCCAGAGTATTTCCTTTTATTTCCCATATACTCTTCCTGTAAAAAATGCACTATTTATTTCTCATCGGAAAGTAATATAGGTATTTGATTTAGTATAAAGTTTTTTTTTAATATTATAATTGGATCTAATAATTCAGTGATATGTAAGTAATCAAGATATTTCTTATATAAAATAATGCATAGGTATTGAAAAAACTATAATGATCATAATTTCATAACGAAATAGATACTTGTGGAAACAAATATGCATCTCTATAGACAAAAGATCATTTTACAAGAATCAATGTAACGTCAATGGTATGAACAAAAACGAGAAATAAAAATATTTAGGAACTTACCTATTACAAATCAGTTGACTATCTTTCTAGATTACTTGTAAAACTAAAAACTAAAAACCACAAATATAAGCTCACAAATAACACTCACAAATATTTTGCCGAAAATAGTGATACGCCCAATCTTACCAATATTCAACTCAGTACTAACATAAAAATATTTGGATTGTATGGAAAGTTCAATGAAAACTGTTTTTTTTTTTAAATACAAGTTTTTAGATAGGTATTTACAAAAGAAAAATACTTAGTTATACACGGAATTACTAAAAAAAATCACTTCGACAAAGAGAACTTGAGATAAAATGTGTCCAAATATTAATTAAGCTTATTTTCTACATTTTTTCTGAAAAACTTATGTTACTTATCAAAACGCCTTCTCAATGATCTGAGAGATAAAATACTTACCTATATTATATATTTTTTTTATGAACACACCATGAAAGATATACATATTTTAGTAGCTGAAACACATCAAAATGACCAGGAGAGGGAGGGGGGGGCAGGAAGTGTGAGAGCGGGTCTTAACATAAATTTAAGAAAAAGAAGATGACTAAGTATATGTGATCAGTTAAAAGTTTATAATAATTTGTGCAGAACAATATTCTAAATTATTAACCCCATGGATACTCTCTTTCATCAAGGCACAGCAATACAGTGACCTCTTTTTACAACTTTACGCTCTTACATTGCTGGCCTGAATAATCCTCTTCACAATACACCATTTCTGTGAGAGCAGTATCAATGTGTCAGGAAAAACGCAGAAACAGGTGAGGTAAGGTTAAATTTTAGGAGCTTAGGTCATTTCGATTGTCCACTTACATCTTCTTTAATAGAATCAATACTAATAGTTACCTCCTCTTTGGACAGCCTCACAGACCTGCGTACACATGGAGTAAACGATACAAGCTGTGCTAGCAGAGTCCACACCACCACTAAGTGGCAGAAAGAATCCACCTTGACCTGATCTGCGCAGGTAGTCCCACAGCCAACAAGCAGGGCCTTGAAAGAAAATAAAATAATTAAATTTCATGTCAAAACTTAACAGAATGCTAAAATACAAGACAATATGGAGAGTTAGTTTGGACTGGCCAGACGTCCTGGAAGCATCAATCGACAGGGATCTCTGGAGCTAATTCCAAGATACAACGAGCCCAAGACATAACCAAGACAATGGGAAAATGTATGTATGTGAAAAATATTACCTTCCATATTCTTCTCAAGCAAGTGATAGACGATTTTAAACTTGACTTCATATTTTGCTTGTTTCATACTCAAAGCTTGCAGAAAAGAGTGGGAGACCTATTCTTTACTCTACGGGCTATAAAAATGCACAATTTTCTAAATGTCACTTTGTGTTACCTAATGCAATTTCTTCCTCAGGTCTGTGATACACCCACTCAATAGGTTGGCAGCTGGGCACACTGATGTCATTATCACTGGATAGAGCAAAATCTACAAACACCCGAGGGAATGGACTCACTGAGGCAGCCATGTGACTTCTGGATCTGATATTGGCTCTGTATGACCTAATGTCTTCTAGATCTATGGTTGATGCAATTGTTTCCTAAAATATAATATATGAAATTAATATGAAATCATCAATCGATCAATGATACAATACTTAAAAAAATATTGCACAAAATTTATATAATAAAAAACAATATATGGAACTAATAATTTTGTGTAACAAATAATTTTATCCCAAATGCCCGATATCTTCCAATTGAGTCTACAAATAAAAATAAAGAGAAAATAATAATAACAAAAAAAAAAACAAAATAGAATAATTTAAGACATGTAAAAACATACTTATAGTTATTAAAATAAATACATAGATATACTAAAATACTTAAATATATAAATTACCTAAGTAATATTAGGACTGCTCATTGTGTTTGGATAAACGAAAAAATATATAAAAATTATTTAAAACAAACGGAACTTATAAACATGTAGATACAACAGAACACTAACAACTATTAACCTCCTTTTTGAAGGTATAAAAAGAAGTACAAGTTTAGATTTTTAGTGGAAGCCGGTTCCACAACCTAGCACAATGGACTGTGAAAACTAAATAATAGCTTGAATAATGGGAAAAGATTATAAGAAGTTGTAGTCCAAGTCCACGTAGCGGCAGCTTTTGAAAGCCGGCTTGCAAATGAATAGTCACAAGTGGAATTACTAATTTAGTTTCACTTTAATTTATTATTATAATTAACTTCCACTAAGAAATGTTGGTCGATAAATTAAACTTAAATGATTAATTTACTTACAACATCGATCAAAGAATACTGTAAAGTTCTTCCAACGATGTCCCCATTGACTCCAATGCAAGAACATCCATTGAAATAGACCCGCTGTCCATCACATCCTCGGAGATTACTGAAGAGATAGGCTCCACCACTCTTGAAGGTGGCACTCTTTACAAGATCCACTGTGATGTAAGCCTTCCTCAGTTCCATGTAGCTACCTGATCCGTTGGCAATAATCTCTACACCATCCATACTCATTGGAATGTGCCGACTGGAATAGAATATAAAAATTAGGATTCTCTATCATTACAATAATGTACAATGACAGTTCGCAAAAATAGCACTGTTCTTCAACACAGTGTTCTTTTTGGAAAACTGAGCATGTCTACAAGATTTCTGATAGCCTAGAAAGTCCTCTTCCTCAATACATGGTTCCTATGATGGGATCAGAGGGTCAGGAGTATCATCAAAAGAGATGACCGCATTGACGGGGATAATATGAATAAATTGATGATTGAAAGGAGATTGAATTCTAGTAATACACTGAAATTTGAATCTTAGTGCTATGTTATTTCGTGACTGAGATTTTCATCAGAAAAATGATTATGGAATTTAGAACAATTATTATCCATGTTAAAGAATTACCTGTTTGGATTCCACAACTCTTCACATATCTCAAATCCTATACAAGTGTCCCTGGTAGAAATGACTGCATCTCCAAATGGCACGGTTGTCTGTCCCGTCACTGTGGCAATCATCCGAGGGAGAAAGAATTCTTCAGTTTGTTTTTCCTGGACAATAAATAATTAAAAAAAATATTTAAAATAGCATTGCTGCATTTCAAAATTTATGTCTTTGATTAGTCTTTGTTTAAGCAAAAAAATTAAGATCCTCATGTCTGTATATGTTTATTTATAAAATCACTTATTTGCATATTCAACACAAGATTTTTTAGTAAGTGAATATGAATAAATATTTTCTTATTGGCTTGGATGCAATCATGAATTGATTTAACAGTACGATTGTTCTAGCATTTTACAGAATACAAACCTTAGTCCATGGAGAAAACCATCTGGTTTCTCTGTAATTCCCATCCTCACATAGCATCATCTTTGGTCTGATGAGAAGAATCTTCTGATTGAAGAAAGCTACCCTACAATTGTAAGCTACATTCTTATGTTGGACTGGCATGCCTACGTCGACAAGGATATTCCGGCAGATGGGAGCTACCATAATCTCCAACAGAACCTGCCAACTGTGGAGGAATGTGTCTGGTTCGTGGAAGTGATCTTCACAGCTGTACCCACTGGAATAAATAATATAATTAAATATAATTTCAATGAGCCACCCATCAGGAATGTCTTAATATTTTTAAAGTCATTATAAAAAAGGGTGCATATTGCTTACATGACAAAAAACCATGACTCAATTTGGAACCTACACACTAATCACAACTCAATTTGGAATGCAACCTACACACTAATCACAACTCAATTTGGAATGCAACCTACACACTAATCACAACTCAATTTGGAATGCAATGTACACACTCATCAATATTTTCATAGTGTTAACTGGTAAAATTTGTTGTGAGAGATAAGAGGGACAGCTGATTGTCATATATTAAGAAATTTTCACTGGGCTGAGGAGACTCTGCACCGAGCAAAGCACTTTTTCACAGACGATCAAATCGAAAGGACGCCTCCAGCTGTTCTACTGCATATCCATTAGTTTGATATTATTCACTTTTCATGTAAGTAAGTGAGAACCTTGTAATATTTCAGATATTACCGACATTTAAAAATTCAAAATTCTATAGTTAATAATAACGATTGGTTTAATTAAACTAAACCCAATTTTGTAACTATTCAAAATCTGCATACTTCATGTTGAGAGATAATATTTTGATTTATTCATAATGTAAATTTGATCTGAAAGAACAACCCATCCTTATTTTATAAGATTCTTATATTCCTTCATAGGAGTTTAGATACATATGCAAAGTTTTATTTGCTGTTATTATAATAAATAAAAAATATATTAACTTACGACACTTCTAGCTCAGGTCCTGTTCTGTAAGACGCATTCAGGTCCACAGCCTGTGATATGGACTGCAAAATCCTATTCTTGTTGCCCTCAAAGTCCATGGCCCACTGGTTGAGGGTACAAACTGCCACCGTCACTTTGCGACCCATCTTGGATTTCTTTGTTGGGACCGCAAGGTCTTCAATAACACTGTCACTGGATTGTGACACTGAAACAAAACATTAAAACTAGTATAATTATACACATAGGCACTAGCACACCAAAAACTGATTGACAAATGCAGCTTCTAAGATATGTAGTACTGAGGTTTGTATTTAAAAAATAATATACATGAAAAAAGTCGCTCTATCAGCATAAACATTATCAAATGATAGAGGCATATTTCCTCCTAATGTTCATAAATGGAAGATTTAGGGATAAATATGAGAAACATTTTTTTATAATTTGATTCAAATAACACAACTTAATTTAGGTAAATATGTGAATAATAATTCAACATCTGCAATAAATAAAACTATTAAAATCAAAGTAATTACATATAACACAAAATCCTAATAAGTAATATTCACCCCTCCGCAAAAAATATAAATTAGTGCAATGTCACTAAGACTCAACTATATCAGAAGAATGAATCAATTATAGAAAATTGAGTTTTTTTTCCAAGTAAAATACTTTACTTATTCAATAACGATATAAATGATGTCATTCATAATAAGGAACAAATTCCAAATGATTGATTTAAGCAATACAATATGAAGATAATACTGACTTTTTTATTAGTAATCAAGCAAAATCAAGGATGGGTAAAGTTCCTCTGAGGAAAAATACAATTTGTCAATATTTCAGGAATAAATACTATATTATCTTTCATACATACAGTAACTATAGCAACAAAATAACTTCAATAACTGATACATCAATATTTTCGCAATACCTAACTATAATAAATCAAAGTAGATAAGAAAGTAGAATGATGTATATTAAGCAAATCATATTATTTTTTAGACTATTTTTACATACTGGCAACCCTATACATGTAATTTTAGTATAATATTATAACTATACTCTGTAATGTAATTGAAATTATAATTGTATTGTGTCATTTATGAAAATAATTGTTAGCTCTTATTTAAAAAATAATTGGGATTCAATTTCAGAACTAATTTTTCAAACGAAAACAAATCTCAAGATATATTTAATAAAAAATGTTCAGAATAATTCTGAAATAGACGTATTACAATATGAAGTTGCAAATTGTACTGAATAAAGTTAATCAAAAATGGCACCCTTTTACTGCTTTGTATTTTTATTCTTGATTCAATTGCTATTGTCTAGCACGGGGAGGCAATCAATCATACATAGGTTATTCAAAGGGGGGTCAATTCAAACAGAAAAATATATTCAATCACATATTTTGTTGGGTTCCGTGGATCACCAGGGAAAGAATTAGTTTCCCACTCTTTACCGCAATTTTTTGGGTGTCCTGTAAAGGGCACGTGTTCGAAAAATTAAAGTCAATTTACATGGAAATGTGGAAAGACAAACTTCTTTCTACATTTCCATCGTTGTTTGAAAAACGGTGTGCCCTACTGTAAAAGAGGTTTTCAGGCTATCAAAACCAAGTTGAAAATAAGTACAATTTGTCAATATTAAATAATCTAGCTCTTAAGTCGTGCTAATTTCTAAACTCTATGCGAGAACATTTTAAAATGTGACCAGTGCAGACACTGTTTAACTTTTCAAAGCACGAATGTTAAATTACAACACAAATCAATATTTATTTTATTAAACGGGTAGGTACTGTTGCTAAATAGGACAGATGAAGAAAGGCCTGTTTCCCTTCGATGCAAGGAGAGGCAGTAGTCGAATGCCAGTGCCAATCGATGGAAGCCTCCCGTACCAGGCGCGGCACCAGCTAGGGCGGGAGTCCAGGGCGGAATTAGGGACACGCGACTAAGTGGTCTCCTGTTTCGGTGGCCTATTTACGTTATATAATTAGCAGTAAAAATAAAATAGGGTCGTCGAAAATTATGTCTATCTACGAGTATGTTAGGACATCGCTCACATTTTTTAGGTAGTCAATAATATCAATAAAATCCCCTCTGTGCAATATTTCTCCAAGGAATTCGACATGTTTCATCGCTGAACTCGAAATAATCAATTCTATTTTATTTTATACCAAAAGTTTAGGGTTTAGTTATTGTATATTGAACAGAACTGAAAAGCAATATTGTGTATTTAACGAATTTCGATAGTTAAATATAGTTTCAACGCGTTCATGAACAATTATTATCAACATTTAAGTACCTACTTAGGTACTATTAAGTTCATAGAACTACCATTTCTAATTTTCCAACTAACTCCAAGTTGAAGGTATTTTCCGGTTGCGATCAGACAACAAACTTATAAAGAAAGGAAATGGAGCATTTTGTACACTATCGAGAGTTTACTTGTAGGATAGAAGGGAAAATATAATTTCTTGGATAGTTTAACAAGATTAGCATAAAACTTTAAGGTAGACATCCCATACATATACAATGCATATACGATACAGTCAATTAAAACTGTTTTATATATTATCTAGTAATAAATAATTATCTTTGAAATTTTTCATCAATGAAAATAAGTTCTTTTTCTAGTCATTTTTAGGTATCATTTAAAAAACAAAATATTCGCACAAAAATCTATAAAATAAGTTAAACATCTTCAATTCCACGTACTTATAGCCCGTTGACGCACTCACATTGTGAGAGACCACCGTGATACTAAGAAAACGCTATCATTACAAAGTAATTTCAACATATTACTGAAATCACGAAAGTAATAGATTATGAAATTCAATCTGATAGATTATATACACAGTGTCAGTTCATTGCACTTTTCCATATTATGTAGCAGGTGACTATCGGGTAGACAGCGAGGTACCTTACCAAGCAATCAAGAGTGCATGTCTATCAGAAGAAACTAAGCACAAGACGAACTGCTGCCGACTAACTACTAACGTCTACACATACGCTAACTTGTGACGGATACGGAACAGTAACAATTATTATTGGATGTAAATGTTATTGTAAAAGTAGCATCTTATGTGATTTTTATATTAACCGAGTATTTACATTATGAAGTAAAACTGATTGCATCATGTTTCCCCGATTTGGTAGAAAAGGTTTGAGCAGCTAGATTCACGTGAAATATACCCAGATAAAGTCTGCGTATAAATATAATGGATGTATCGCAGCTTAAATATCATCATTGGTCCGGTAGCAGTGTAAAGTAGCAGTTTTTATACACTAAATTAGCCCACTAAGAACCAGTGGCGGGACTAGGCTTTTCACATCGGGCATGCTTTGTACAAATATACTATTTTACTCGCAAACGAGTGGACGTCCTTGAGAATAATATAATATAGGTATATATATCGGAGACGGGACTAGGCTTTTCATGTTGGTCTTACATTCGTTATAATAATAAAAAAAAAAAGATATCCAGAATGGTTGACATACCCCTTTGCTGAATTTAAGATATTAAATGGTTTATATTCGATGTCTATTAAAAGACACTTAAAAACTTTAGTGGGAGATCTATTGTTTGCCAAAGACTTCATGGGTCCTTAATATAAATAAATAAAATACAAGAAGTCTGCGATACAAATAAATACTATTTTTTAGTATGTAAGTAACTTTAAAGTTAAATGTCGTAATTTCTATACAATTTATTTTGTCTCGCGCATCCATCATAATATTAATCAATCCTTTATGAAGAACGTTTCAAATCTAAAAACTATTAGCGGTTGCACATAGTATCTACCTTCAAATTATTTTTAACTGCCTAGTACGTTACGCACGACTCACACAATCATCACACAACCAATACAAATAAAAACATACTCATATAGGTACATTATGCACCCAAACGTTCTTCGTGCAAGCTTGCTTATTTTGTCCTTAAGATTGCACACATACAACCAAACATACCCAATAATACACATGTATGGCGCGTCATTGCCTACTACGTATTCACACTAAAATTTAAGTGTGTGTTAGTGAGACAGAGGCTACGTATAAAGCAATAACTTACTATTCCATTAATTTAGCTATCACGGTAAATTATTGGATTTTATTAAAAAAAGTCAATATAACGTATCGATTTTACACGCACTTCAATACAAATAGTACGCGCTTTTGATAAAAACTCTAAAACTTACAAAAATTGTATATTTGCTGCGTATATTTTTGTAAATCATTCTCTTTGCAACGAAATGTTTGGCGGCAAATTCAAACTAGTTTTTGATGATTTCAATATTTTCTTCATAGATTCTATGGGCATGCTGTGCTTTTTTGCATGTATGGCAGGCACGCGACTGCTAAGAACATATACCTACAATCCACATGTTATAATAGAAGTTTTAACAGCAGTTTGCATGTCTGCACGTCATCTCGCTCGGGACTGATTGGCAGACGCGGTTTGGAATAAACAACAATCTACCAACCAACCAAGCAATCTGAAGTCAAACCGAAAGAAAAAATCATCAATCAAACTTAATAACACACATAGTATGATTACTGTTCCACGAAATGATAAACATCAATTGTTTCGCTTGAAAAATAAATTTATTTATTTCTTTATTTATCTCTTGGTACATTTCATTATTATACTTATCAAAATGACTACAGATATAGGCATAAGCAATAATTATTTATTGGAAAAAGACAATGTATCATTTTTGTCTACTAACGGAGTTCGTTCATCTGCTACTTCACGTGTCCGCATTTTGGAGAGAAATCAAATTTAATATTGACCCTAGATTTTTATTCATTTCTCTAAATCTTTTTTCACTCGACGTTTTTCACGTGAAAAGTATAATAAAGCAATAAGAATATTATGGAAAACTATTATGGTAATAAAATCTAATGCTTAATTTAGGATGTTCAGGGCGTATTTGGAATAAATGAAAAACCCAGATTCATTAAAAAAAACAGTTCTGTTTCTACATTAGATTGTGTCCAGCTAGATGGTATATCAAAGCTTAGAGAGGATTTATTATTTGTGTTCTCACATAAATAGGTATATCTGCTAACTACCTTATTTTATAAAGCGATGTGACGACACAAATGAATTATTACCAACTTTCATAGAATATAATTATTAAATTAGAAACGTCTATAAAAATATGACGAAAATTCGGAAAAATTATGAACCGCAAAAAAAGAAGAAAAAGAATAATATGTACGAGTATGTCTAAATAAAATTTAATGTGGAATTCTCATAATACACAATACATACAAAATGAAGCAGATATTACACATTGTCAGCGTAAACATTTGTTTTCCTCCAAACGGGACATCCACTAACTTAAGGCACTTTATAAAAATACTTGTTAACGTGTTGAAAGAGCGGCCACAGTTGATTGAAAAAACGAATTTGATATGAATACAAGAATTATGGACATAATTTATTATAATTAAAATAACTATTTCAGTAGTTTGCTTCAGCAAGTTTTGTTTAGCATGTTTGGAATGGTTTTAAGATATAAATACATTTTATTCTTCTTGCACATCATCATTCATATAACAAATTAAATAAAGCAATATACATAAGAAAAAATGTGATGATGTGCAGTGGCGACATTATCACTATATAGTGATTTCTTCCATCTAACCACGTCACATTAACACTAAACTAAATATAGTTACTACTACTACTACTATACCATCACGGCATATCCCACAAGTGGGGTAGCCAGCAGATCAGCTGCATGTAAGAAACATGCAAACTGTCCTCTTCGTGCCAATATATAATCAAGACATTCAGGATGGGTGGCAAACCTCATCGCTGAATTTAAGATGTAAAATGTCTTAATTTTTTCGAACACCTGCCTTTTACAGGACACTCGAAAACTTACGCAGAAGAGTGGGAGACCATTTCTTTACCGGGTGCTCCACGGGATATATAGATAATATGGTTTCCGGGAGATAAAGACAATAACTTATTTTTCACATAATCGTTACTTTTTAGACTTGCAATAAATAAACACTGTGCGAATACAAAATAGCAGGTAAACCCTTTAAAACAGTGGTTCCCAAACTTTTAATTTCGCGTACTACACACGAAATTATAAATCAGTAGCGTACCACTGAACTAGAACTTGATGGTAAAGGATTTCGATCATCGTCTTGAATCACTGCACAATTTAATGGCCATGGCTGCTTGCGTACCACCTTAATAATTGTCGCGTACCGCGTAGGGAATCATTGCTTTAAAAGGTTGTAGGTACGAGTGCAACGCAAAAATAATATATTCAAAATTAGGTAGTAAAATATGTTCCTTTCTTTTTGAAAATGATTTATTTCAGCATCCTAATGTTATGCTAGAGGAAAATTTCCGAAAAAGGTCTGAAACGAAACGCATTATGATCACGTTACCCAAAATATCAAGAGTAGGTACGTGAAAGTTTAAACCTGACTACTATCATATTATGGCATTCTGCTGCCGAATAAAGTTTAAAGTCGTAAAATACGATAATTTGAGAACTTCCTTATTCCTATTATTTTTGTTTGTTTATGATATGTAATAAAATAAATTATTTACGGATTGGAGTGTGTAAAGAAAAAACAATCCAATTTTTCGTCAAGAGATAAACAAATACAATATCCATTCATTCACTGTGTTGGTGTTTAGGTAGTAGAATTCCATAGCGAAATAAATAAAACAAATGTTTTGTTCTAGATACTATTTGTTTATTTGATGAGAGAGACGTCTTTCGTCTTGTTAATGTGCTAACAAGACGAAAGACGTCTCTCTCGTCAAATAAACAAATACATAGTAGAATAAATCATTCGTTTTATTTATTTCGTTAAATAAAATCGTATCACTCTATCAGGACTTTCTCACAAGTGCGATTGTTTTCAACTGATTTATTTCATAAACTGAAGAAGTGTAAGTACGCTATAAGCCGTTCTTTCTTTTTTGGTCGGTCACAACTTGACCCCAAATTCCGCAACCACTGGATCGTGTCCTTCGTAAGAGGGTGTAAGTCCTGAAGTTCTCTTTGGAATGCGTGTGTGAGATACTCGTTTATCAGATACACGATAGCTTGTGTCATTCCACAGGTGCACGCTGACGAATCAATCCATCGCCATTTGTATATCCCCAAAAATTAGAAGAAGTACAGCCTACATCACATCTTATACGATTTATTTATTGTACAGCATATTTTCCTGGGAAGTGTAAATCCAGGCAGTTCTTCTGTTGGATCTGGTACTAGGTTTTGGTTTCTTACTGACGATAATGTCCAAAGTTTTCTCCAACTACCACCAGTACTTGGGTTAGTTGGAAGAGATCGCGCCTTTGCGATAAACTCGCCCTCTGTATATTGATTGTATTTAATTTGAATGTATACCTTTTATGTAATTGTTTTTAATCAATGTACAGTAAAGAATGAATAAATAAATAAATAAGTACTGCAGTCCGAGCTTTGTACAACGAAAACATTCAATATTTATTTATTTATCTAATATAATATGAGAATACATTCAACATAAATGAATTCTCATTCTACTTTATACCAGGAAAAGATGTAGTTCCACGCAAAATGATCGCTATTTATTAAATGGGTGCTGAGCAGATCATGTCACATAAACAGAAGTAACCTCAATGCAATGTTGTAGACACAATTATAGAGAATGTTTTTGTCATTATCTCCAGCTGAGGGACTCTTGATATAGTATTGGATATAAATCGATATTCTGGTCCAACATGATAAACAAATGATTTATACTTTACACCACGACACAATACGGAAATTAATATGTCTCAAAATGGAATCTGCTAGTTTTGTCTCCGTCCTGTACGAATAAAATAAGATAGCAAACTGGCTATAAACAAATAATATTGTTATACTCCCCGGTCACGCTATAGCTATTCGTCATTTGATGTTAGAAGTAGGATTTACTAATAAACAATTTCAATGAATTGTCAATGAGACTATGACATTATTGCTTATATTTTAATAAGAAACAATCTTAATTTATAACGAACATATATTATGTGAGTATAGTAACCCAAATACCACATTCAGGCTACACGTGGTAGAAAGATTTGCAGACATTCGTACACCTATATTTAGTACGTACCTGAATCATTAAGTTTCATTCTCTTCAGACGATCAATTCACATAGATAAAGCTCTGAAAATATACTGAAATATGCCGGTGAAAGCAGATAAAGAATATCACTGCTAATCACGGCATATCCCAAATTTAATGTAATGAAGATAGAGTTTCCTTTTGTGCTACAAACATTCAAACATTCAGTAGGGCAAGTTATTTCCGCTTGATTCTAATAGGTCAAATTTTAAGAATATCAGAATGTACAGAATACTGAAACAGAACCGTTAACACTAATCTTATTTTGTAATAAATATGTGAAAAATCATTTGCTTGTTATCGACCTAGTTCAGTAAAATAATTCTATGCATGTACCTATTTTGAACAAGATAATGCCACACGAATATGTGTTACAGTAAATCACTCAAATTCAACCAATGCGACAGGCAGTGTCTAGCTTCATAAACATTGCATGTTTGGTGCTACCGGCGATACCATGAGGTGGAAGTACAAGTAACGAAGAAAGTACGGGAGTATCTAGCTGTCAGTTGTTAGCAAAACAATTTGTTTGTTTTTGTTGTATTAGTCAATGTACTTGGAATCGTACACTTAGAAGGAAAGTAAAACCATAATAATTGCACACCAATTCATACCAATAAAAAATAATCGTAGCTATTGGAGTGTACAGTGACTTGCTACATGTAAACAATATACAGACCCTTAAAAATGATCTATAACATAACATAACATGTAGGTATAGACAATTCACACAGACCGAGCTAGTCCCAAATTAAGATATGAATCTTGTATTATGGGTACTAACACGACGATACACATATACAATGCACTAAACACATATACATATATGTTATTTCTTTTTTTTCTTTTAAAAGTATTCCAGATAAGCTTCACCGCTAAATTCAGGATCTTCAATGTCTGTAGGAATTTTTGCAATTCTAAATGACTTTCAGATTATTTCTTTAGAAGAGAGTGGGTGTACACGTTAAAATATTTTAAAATTATTAGAAATACGATCGACTTGTATAAAAAACATTTGAATAACTTTCGTAAATAAAAAAAATATGCAATGAAATGAAACAGTTGATGGTATGATGAATACTTTGCTTTTTACCACTGACTTGAATAAATACATTAACATCTCCATAATAACATACAATAATATAATGAAATTAGTGCAACGAACGATGTTTGCATGCCATAATTATGGACTAATAAGTACAGCATTACAATTTATCAAACGCAACATTAATGTAGTAAACTAACATAATTCCAGTAATTTATTATAAAGTCATATTGAAACTGATTGAAGAGAAGGAGTAATTGTGATTATGTTTGTTATTTTGATACCTATAGTTTAGAATAAATATTTGTTTGTCTTGTATCCCCTTATACCAGCAATACTATTGCTGTTTGGGGATTTCAAATTTTTTTGTTGGTGAATTATGTATGTGTTCAATTATTCAGAATGTATATATTAACTTTTAATAAAAATTCTTTAATCTTTAATCTTCTTCTTTAAACTTTACAATTGACTCCCCACAAACCTAATCCATAAAAACCAATAAGATATCATTTTAAAAAAAACAGAATACTTAAGTTTTTGCTGGAATTTTACACGAAAAAGTAGACTTTCAGACTCAGTTGCTTCAAACGAATTATAAAACAATTTTCAATTCGGTACATACAAAACTGCTGAAGATTTCACGTATGTTGTTTAGACCCTAATATTTCAATTTCAGATTGCGAAGGCGAATCTTGACACTAATACACAACTTTTTCGTATACCCATCAACATATCTACTACACCCGAGACGAAATATGCAATATAAAAAAATACATTATCGTGTATATTTAATTTCTCAAGAGGATCGACATAAGAACATAAATTTTGTAATATTCTCAGTTACATTTGCGAGAAAACTCACAAATCACGATTTTTACGTTTTTATTTAACGTTTAAAAGTAAATACATGATATTTTTTATTATAATATTATAACAGTTTTGTATTATGTAAATTATGAATAAATTAAATACCTACATCATTACAAAATATTATCTAGTTTTTACTTTCTACATTTTAAAAGTAAGTTATATTCAAAAATAAATTTCTAAGTAAGACCATTTTAAAAGGAAAAATTTATCACCTGTATCACGATTAATCCACAAGCAATAAGACATTCGCGTATAAATATGTCTAAATAAAGGGAAAGGAAAACCAGTTTTTTTTTCTCATTCCGTAGCCCGTTTAGCAACAACAAGCAAATAAAAAAGAAAAAGAATGAAACGTTACTCAAAACAAGTCATAAATATTTCCAATTCTTTCATAAATTATTATGAGTAATCTACAATCAGAGATAATTTGATAGGTAAGTAGGCTCTAAAAAATCTAAACGATACGATGTGCCCGTGTAGTTAACGTTTTCAGCTGATTTATGGAGAGCCTTTTTGGCAAACATCCATAATAATAATATTCCACGCGCTAATATTGTAGCTAACGATCTGACTACGTTATTATAAGGATATATCGTGATTATGTATAGCAACAATAATAAAAAACAACTCCATTACGTAAAAAATTACAGTCAAACACATTCTGCATAACATAAGGTAACTGTGATAATTATTTCTATCGTAACTCGAGTTAAAGAAGATCATTCAATACATTTTTAATTAAAGAATTAGTTAATTATGTACTACAACCACTTTATGGTTGTAGTACATAATTAACTAATTCTTTAATTAAAAATGTTTCGTGATTACCACATAGTTAGTGCCAACAAAATCAAACAAATCATTCAATGCTCCTGAAATCAATCATTCAAAAAAAATTGCATAAAAACTAGATAGGTACTTCTTTGTTTGACGTGGACTTTGTAAGTCGAAACCAGGTCACTCAATTACTTACTTTTCGGGTCCGGACTTCAGACCTTGCCACTCCAGTATGCAGCGACGTATATCGCCTTGTTATTCGCCATCATCAAGTCACTCACATTACATGCATTCCGCATCAGCACATTGATGATCAGACATTGCGATAGGTGAGAATCACTCTGCTCCTCCCCAAAAGTAGTGAAAAATAAACAAATTTTTCTTACATAATTTAAAAATTAGATTCGTTATTTGCAAAATAGGCTAATTTTATCAAATAAGAATATATCAATTAGCCAAAACATAAAAACTTACATCAAACTGTGAACTTTTGATGTCGCATGTGAGCATATTATGTTTTACGCGCTAGATAATCTCTTTCATTTCAAAACTCGTGATATCTTCTTACACTTTCCCCAGTATCAATGTGATGTGAAAAACTAAAGAAACACGAATCTAATATACTAATGTAAATATTTTGCGTTTGATATCCTTTATTTTGCTGGATACACTAGAAAAAAGTTGAACGACCGTAAAGAAATATACCTTTTATGTAATAATAACTGTACAATAGATTATCAAAAAAAGTATGCAAGAACTTTAGATTGTATTTGATAAATTATGGCCGAGTTTAAAATCATAGTAAGTAGATAACGAATAATACTACTAATAAGTTATTGGAGTTTATTGGCTATAGTAATAAAGTATTCGCATTCACGCAACTAAAGATTAGTTTGCATTCTTATCTACTTAATAAACTCCTCGCCAATGTAATGCGAGGATTATCGTAGTGAAGAAACTTGTAGCAAAAAACCTACTCTTTGATTTCATGATTAGAGTATATTTTTTAACTTACTTGTTCAGATAGTACGAAACCAACAAACTTTGTTTGTAAACCAACACACGTAGAAAACCATCACATATATTATATTCGCACCATGCTGAATGAGTGATTTTATTTTATTTATAAAATGTTATGAATGAAAGAACGTCATCATTAAAGTTTCGAAGACAAGTAATAAGACAGAGAATATAAAAATCTAGTTTGCATTAGGTACACTCCATGAACAAGTATGAGTGTTTTTTTTATAATAAATGAAGTATTTACCTAACTCTATGACTTTTTGATTGGTGGGATTCAATATACCGATAGCAATTTTCAAAATGTGGCTGTATGACGTCAATAAGTATATAATTTAGCTCGACGTCAAAGTTGACAGTTTAATGATAAAAAAAAATACACAAAAGGGAGTAATAACAATAACAACATAATTGCTGGCAGTAATCTACAAAATTGAACACGATACCTCGTTTTATTAAATTTTTACTACTAACTATGCAAAACTGATCAATAATAAGTCAGTCAGGCTGAAACATCATCAAATAAAATGGGTCAATCGCATTTATTTGACACAACCTAAATATCTATGGGTTAAGGCAAAGATGTTACATATTCACTTTTGTAAACATTATTCCACCAATTCAATTTTTTCGTGTATCTGTTTTAGAGGTCACTCAAAAAGTTTATTTTAAAAGTTTCCAAGTATAGTTCATCTTTAAATTTATCAAATATTTTTTTTAAAAAAAAGATATATCTGGGTTTTGTTATAAACCCAAATACAACCTTATACACCTTTCACAGTAAGCTAAAAGCTTGTGTCGTGAAAGGGGAGTTTGCCGGCACCTGGGATCGAACCACGGACCCCTTGTTCACGAGGCCGAGACTCTACCTCCAGGCTACCGACGAACTATATAAGTAGGTAACTATAAAATGTATTGAACGTAAAAAAATGTATCCTAATGGATTATTTTGTGTTATTCTTTAATAAAGAAGACTTTTTTTAATATAGTTAATCGACTTCGTACCAAACCAAAGGAAAATGTACTATACGGAATAGAAATATAAAGGACAATACCTGCTTAATATTTAAATATTACAAAAATATTACATTTTGAATAAAATAAATAATTATACAACATTTATGTTATATAGCAACGATATGTTCATTTTATGTATGTAGTAAGATAGGTACAATCTTTCCCCCTTGTCTTAGACATAACTAAAAATTATTGTGAAAGAAAACAATAATAGACCGTAACATATTAACGGGAGCGTATTCTCACCTGATGTTAAAACAGTTTTTTTTTTAATTTATTTATTCATTCTTTACTGTACATTGATAAAAAAACAATTACATAAAAGGTATACATTCAAATTAAATACAATCAATATACAGAGGGCGAGTTTATCGCAAAGGCGCGATCTCTTCCAACTAACCCAAAAGTATTAACTTAAAAAAATAAACAAACATACGATGAAAATAAAAAAAACATACACACATATATATAAAAAAGGGAGAGACTGCAAAAAAAACAAACATACATGCATACAAACATCATCTCCCCTGTGAGAAAACAGATCCTTGCTAAATGCGTTGTCGTACAATATAATTTGTGACGTCATGTTTAAAGCACCTGACAACCAAAATTTGTCAGAGGCTTTCTTCCAAGAATTCCTCAGACACTTATTTTAGATAATCAAAATCATCAGTTATGAAAGATAATCAAAATACACCTATAGCTTAAAACAAAGTTACAAAGAAAATTTATGAACATAATAAAAGAACAACATTTATGTAAAAATACTATAGTGATAAATAATATTTTATGTAATTTTTTTTTTATTTTAAAAGATGTCTGTCTGGGTTATTTTTGTTAAAAACCCAAATACAACCTTATACACCTTTCACAGTAAGCTACTAAAAGCTTGTGTCGTAAAAGGGGAGTCTGCCGGCACCTGGTATCGAATCACGGACCCCTTGTTCACGAGGCCGAGACTCTACCTCCAGGCTACGACGAACGATTTATTTATTCTATGTCCTGCTAAAGACATGTATGTATTCGTAAAAAAAACATCACGTATTATTAAACATCTTCATCAGCATTTTATAGCACGGATGGGACGACACGTATAATTATCATTTAAAGTTAGTGCATAGGTAACCTCATTAGTAGTGAAAAATAATTTTTAAAAAAACTTTAATAATTAGACAATAAAAATCGTACAAAGTCAATTTCTGAAATAGTTGACAAATTCATCTACACCATTTAAAGATACTTCCATTTGCTACGGGTATTATTGAATCAATAGGGTTCGTCGGTAGCCTGGAGGTAGAGTCTCGGCCTTCAGAACAAGGGGTCCGTGGTTCGATCCCAGGTGCCGGCAAACTCCCCTTTCACGGCACAAGCTTTTAGCTTAGTGTGAAAGGTGTATAAGGTTGTATTTGGGTTTATAACAAAATCCAGATACATCTTTTTTAAAAAAATTACAGCACCCAAAAAACATAAACTTGTAAAACTAAAGTAATCAAATTATAATCAACATGTTGCTATGATTTATTACAAAAATAATACATATGTAGTGATACAATATATATAAATAACATTTACAAAGAAAACACGAACAATAAACCTATGAATACACGTGAATATACTGTATTGACATTGTGTAAATTCTGAAATTACATAGTATGTAAGTACTCGTTATTTCCGATCAAATAATAATGAAAAATGTACATGAAATACTAACAAATACACAATATAATGTGTTTTAGATACTAAAGATATTAACAGAAAATACAGAATTAAACATATCAATAATATCAAGTCAATGCACTTCAAACTTCAAATGCAAAAAATTCGCACAGCTCCAATACAAGTACCAAGCTGTAGACTTCTTCAACGAGTTGCCATAATGCCATTATGATATCCGATCTACAACGGACCCCAAAGAATTACGCATGAAAATAAAGAAGCACTTCAAACTCAAAACTTCTCCCTTATCGCTAAGTGGTACACAAGATTTAAATGATCAATTGATTTGTTAATGTCTAATACTAATTGATTGTTTTTTTTTTTTAATATTTATCTAAGTAATACTAATTGAATGGTTCGTTAATGTTTGTTGATAATATTTATGTTTGATAGTTGTTTATTTTTATTAATATGTTTTTCTATTACAGACGTAATTGTGTTTGCAGTACGTTAGGTTTATATTTTTTTTTCTCGTTACAATTTTTTTTGCACATCTGTTGGTGATATTTTTATAAATTTTAATTGTAATGCTATACATCTACACTCCTTACACAAGCATTAAGTTGCTTAAAAGGAGTGGAGTAAAATTATTGTAAATGGTATATTATGTTAAGTTTTGTTTTTATATTGTAATTGTGAAAAATAGAATAAATAAAAATAAAAAAAATGGGTACTTTATTATTTATACAAGGCAATCATCTAGGTATATCCTAATGAGGAGCATTTATAACAAAACAAAACAAAATATATGCTCAAAGCAGAATCATCCACAAATGGATGCAATGCCTAAATAAATGACACACAACTTCAAATAAGGAGTTGCTATACGTTAAGATTGACGATTGGTTTTGATCGTTTGCCTTAGTGAAAAGCTTGCATAGTTACATGTAGGTAGTATCTATTTGTAATTTGAACTATGGTACGCCGCCTTTCGCAGAAGATGGACGTGCTACGGCGGACGTCGCTCGAGCTACGACAGTATCGTTAAAACAATAATAACAAACTGCGGGAAACTCGATCCTTCGACGGCTAAATATGATCGGATTAGGTAGAATCGTAGCTCTACGACTTTGACACAGGGATCTATAAAATGAAATCATGATAAAAAAAATAATTGATTATCTACAGATTATATTAGAAAATTGAATAAGGCGATGTAAATAATTTGTAAATTATTTAAATCTCGTTGTTGGTAATATTTTGAAAATTGTAAAATATAAATTGTTACATATTATTTAGCGCATAGTGTAGATATATTTGCTTAAATTGCAAAATTATTGTTACCGTTATGAAAAATGTTTCGTTTCCTTTTGTCACGTTAAAAATGTTTATAAGAGTACTTTTATAAATTATGTTAAAGTAAAACAAAGTTTGAAATTATACAAGCAACATGGAGAGCAGAGAGGTGATGGAGGAATTTGTGACGACTGGTAAGTGAACTTAAATTAATAACATTTTCATCCTGTTTTAAAATTATTAATGTACTATGTAACTAATTTATAATGAATAACAAAACTCTGTAAAGCCCGGGTACTCATAATGTTCCGTTCTCTCTACCTATCCCACACAATATCTTGCGATCAAACCTTTTGGAATGTGTTTACTAACCCTACATAGTTTTCAACTAGAGGTGGCCGGAAGTTTGATAGAAGAGTTTTGGACTTTTCATCGGATTCAATTGCTACCGCTGTCGATTTATTCCACCACCACAAAACGATAATATTATTACTTACTGTGAGGATGTATTAGGGTTCATGACCAAAATTCATCTTTAAAATTAAAATTAAAGTTTTAAAAGTTGCTCATTTTGAAATAAATAATAAGTTACTGCGCTGGTTTCGATTTACATAACAAATCAACTTTCCGAGTTTGGAAATCCAGCAAAGGAAACAGGCGATAAAGTAAAAGTGTCCAACATGTCAAAACATTAAATTATAAAGTGGAAACAAGTTACTTATGTTGTTACTAAGAAGTTGCAGTAAATAATATAAGACAAACTAAACGACGCAAAAATAATTAAGTAAGTTGGATATAAGAATATTTCAGAATACTATGTTTATCAATACATATATTATGTGAAGCATGATTAAGAGCCTAAAAGGATTTATAAATTGACACATAGCCCGCTTACTATTGCAATCCAGCAATTTCTCATCGTCAAGACGGTTCACATCTACTAAAATGGGATAAGTACCACAAAAACTGTACAACACAACAAACTGAAAATTTATAAAAGTAAGTACATTCAAAAGTTTGTTTTGAGATTTAAAATCCTTGTTGAAACTTCAGATTTAGTATGAAGAAACAACACTATTTATTTGTCACAGCAAATTTTAATAAAGTCGAGAGCTTTCGTCTAAATATCTCTACATTATCAAAAGAACCAAAAAAATAGTCAAAACTTTTAATTTATTAAGGGCATTATTTAAATATATAACGTCGTTACGTGATAAAAACAGTAAAAAATGTTTTTAATGTACAGCCGTTTTTATTATAAAGATGTGCGTAACTCATTCGAATCTTTTCGAATAGACAACAACAATAAATAGAAAATGATTAGTGATTCAAATATACTAACAAACCTTTGAAATGATACAATTGATTTATTAACTTACATACGGCAATAAAGTTTAACAAAGAATTGTAGAATTTGAAGCACAATACGAAGTAAAAGCTATGCTATAATATCACGACATACCTTAGATAACTACCGCTAAAGTTTGCAAATATATCAAAGAAAAGCAGTTTTCCAAACTAACTATGCAATCGAAATAATTATCTGCATACCAAGTACCAACTAACTCCATTAAGTAATTAAAATTGTTTCTAAACAACTATCTATGCATTCAACAACGACGAAAAAAAAGAAAACTGAAGTAATATGTAAAAGTAGAAAAAAATACAATAAAAAAGGATATCTTGCTAGGATTGTTTTCATTTCCTTAACAAAAGTTGTGAAGTTAATTTCTCCTGGGAACTTTCGAAAATAATAATAGCAAAAACAGAACATAACATACAATCGCTTTAAATATTTTATATCAAGTTGCAGGTAGGTATTAGGTATATGTGAAAAGAAACGTGGTATCTACTTCGAGTCGAGGGCAATGTACCGGGAGACGTTGGACGATTTGCGTAAAATTTTGATATAGGTATAATACCTACATATAAATACTTTGTAAACAATAGTGATAGTAGAACTAGTACTGAGCAACCACTAATGTATTACGTATACCAGTAAACACAATCACGGAATCAAAGCTGCTACCTCAACTGTTTATATCTAGCTAAATAACACGATACTCATAAACAGAGATTAATGTTGCTCCGACATTTTATATCTGGCTAAAATTATGTGCAACTTTCAATTATAACTGTCGCATTCTCGTATAGAGGTACATCGAAGGAGTTAAGTCAAAAGATTTCACACGGAGGTTTTGGCGGTTTGGTGGTTTGGCCGACCAGCCTTTCAGGCTGCCCACTATGGTACCTCTGATGTGGACAAGATTTGTAATGTGTAGAATCTCGGATAAATGAAAGTTTGAAGTCTTCAAACTTCTGCGCTATCCGGTGGTCAGTGGGTCCTTCAATGTCGCATTCTGACCATAGAATAACAGTTGCCATTTAAAACTCAAAAATGACGTTATGAAATAAAAATAATATAAACAATAAAATTTAAAATTTTGATATAATATTGAGTAGATGCATCAAATTAAAAAAAATGTTAGGTGAGAAGATTTTGGTTTAATAAGGGATAACTCCATTCTTATATTAGACGTGGCTAATAAGCTCGGTCTAAATATTTGTACTTTGTCATTAATGGTGATAGTGATCGTTTCTATTAATAATAATAATAATAAATGTAGATATAAGTACGTATGTAGCTACTAGATACAAAGGCTCTACTATTCAACACGCTAATGAACTTGGAATATAATATCACCCCTCTGAAACAACTACGAACAACGCAATGAAACATAAAACGACGAAAGGAGAATCCTGAAATCGATTATTCGAAATAAGAAAATGATTTTAAAATGAAACACGGTGTTTAATAATTCCATTTGACTTTATCTTATTAACGGCCTCCGTACTTTTTCACTTCACTGTGAGTAAAACAAAATCCGTTTTCAGTTGACGATGAGAGCAGAAAAACTTGAAAGCCGGCTCGCAATTTTAGAAAAGTAAGAAATAAACGAACTTGCAAAAAATAAAGAAAATCAAAAACATAAAGCATTTTTTTTTCTTTTTCTTTATTGTACACTGTTAAACAATTACACATAAAATTACAAACTCACATGAAATGTGATCGAAATACAGAGGGCATATCATAAAAGCGCGACTAAACCTATTACCGTTTCTAATTATTGGAATGTTTTCCTTAAGATTTACTTATTATCATATTGAAAATGAAGATAAAAAAGTTTGAATGTAAAATGTTATTTTCTAGCAACAAAAGCAGATTCTCTGTTTTCGACTTTTAGTCAACAACTCACGGCCGATGACCGTTTCTGTATTAGATACGAATTTCACTACGTATGTGTTTTAGTAGATTGGCATATTATAATAAGCAGATACTTAATAATAATAAAAAAGTTCTTTGTATTGAAAAACAAAAGTACCGCCTCGTTCTACTTCGCAACACCAACGCAGGTCGAAGGCAAGTGAATTATATTATAACAAGTTCTATCTAAACAATACGCGGATTAAAAGAAAGAATTAGATTGGCAAGAAGAAAATTATAAATTATTTACAATAAAATACCCTCACGGAATACACAGAAGATAATCAAGTTCATACCGCCAAATTACCCAAAAACTGATAATAAAAATATTTCATTCTCAAATATCTTTATATGTATTTGCTTAAGACTCTCTTCCATAATACATTGGCCATTATAACAACGGTACTAGAGTATTAAGAATGTCATATCTCCACTCCGTATTTCCAAGAAAATGTGAAAGAAGAAAGTTCTCATGTGGCACCAAAATGATGTTCAGTAATCATTTGCGAAGGTCGAAAAGATCATCAGTAGATTTCAAACTCCATGTATCAAATCTACTAACAGAGTACAATCTGAACATGCAATGAAATAACAAATTTAAAACAAAAACAATATTTAGCATTAATACGAAAAATGACCTACAAAACAATCTGCCATAAAAAGTTAAACATCTCGAAATCGGCAGAAGCGAGTTTTCAGGAACCTTAATGGCTTATAGAGATAGACAATAATAATATTATGCATTTACAAATATCTACAGTAAAGGAGTACACAAAGGCTAACAAAGTTTTGAATCGTAATATTAAATTTGTAACTTTTAATCTACTAGTACCTACCCAATAAATATTTCATAGAAGGTTACAATTACCACAATATTTCAATATGGTTCCATTTTATTTATGGCTTAACAACAATATGTTTCTATAAACTTTGCCAAAATAACAATACATAAATTTACAATATCAACATTATTAAACTTTCCCTAATGCGTCATTTTAAATGACCTTGTTGTAAAAAAAGCAGCACCTTTGTAATACGAGTACTCATTATTATAAATATGGATGTTTTATTCAATATCAAACACTGAGTTGCCTTTGATTAGAGATGAAAGATATTCGAAAATAAATTACGTTTGAAACGGATTATTCGTCAAATAATAACTAATGAAAGATGGTGGGTAGTGAAATCGGGACTTCGTTAGGTGACAAAACAAGACTATGACCGAATATTTACTGGCATTTGATGTGTAACCAGGATTCACCAATAATTTATTATGGAGCTGTAGTTATTATTACTTGCGAGTCACAAGTGATAGTCAAGATCGCGGGATTTGAGAAGACACACAAAGAATAAAAATAAGTTATTGGCGTTATTGCTGGCTTGCCATTCAGAAGAAAAATAATAATAAAATTTAGTTAATCATTACTATACGACTGGTTTGAACTACGAACCCTAGAACAAATAATACGAGTATATTATAGTTACTTCCGTAAACAAGGGTGTTGAACACTAGGGAAAGATGGGTAAGATACTGGAGTGGAAGGTGGATTGGGGATGTTTCGTTAGAAAGAGACAGAACGTATTCAATTGTTTCATAATTTGTTATTTTTTTATATAATTCGTAAATATACATAAAAGATATATCAAGATAATCATCATGATAGCACGCACATATTGCACAAAAAAAACTACTTGGCGGACTTGTCCTTACTCCAGGACTCATATTCAAAATATTATTTCCGCAAAACCTGTGCTGATACAATAATTCTCAACAGTAGCTACTTTCAGAGCAAAACTATTGATAATCTGATTGTCATTGATATTATTACTATTGATAATCTGATTCAGATTCAGATGTCTAACATACACATATATTTCACATAAGGAAACGGATATCCGACTAAAGACACTGTCCATCTCAACTTTACAATAAACCGCTGGAAAGCGTGGGTGGGGTGGATATTGGATAAGTTTGGCACGCGGCGAAGCCTGATCAAATCAAATAAGAAAAGGGAAACTCTGATTAGTTTCTTACCGAAATAACCAATCTATTTATATATCACTTATTTGATGTTTTAATGAAATTTCTGTCGTGTACTATACAAATACCTTGGTAATTTTTATTACAGTTTTGGGACACAAAATAGAAGAAGCAATGTTATGACTTTAATTATTTCAAATCACTTTTCTACGAAATTAAGAGCGAAGATGAAAAACTTACAGCTATGATGCAATTTCTCGTGGTTAACCGGATCCTTCATATATCTACTTTAATCCAGAGACAATATGTGATTGTGTCTACTTTGATCAAATATCAAGATTAACAATATCCTAACAAGACGAAAGACGTCTCTCTCGAAAATAAAACATGTAATAGTAGAAAACATTTGTTTTTTAATTTCTACTTTAACATATTATTTTCAGATAGTTCTAAACATCGTTTTTTTTGTAATATTGTATTCTTATCAAAATGTATACTAATGTCTTATATACAAGGTCCCAGATTCAATTTTCAGTTGGATAGCATTATTTTGAGAATTTCATGATCGTGATCAAGTCTGTCCTGGAATATATTTTTCGATGAACCATGAATTACAAAAGTACGGGAACTAATGTAAAGTATTCTCCCCTTCTTATAACAAATCTGAAAACTATAAAATATGTTGAGGTAATGGAATTTTTAGTAAAACACAACTGCGCATACATCTGCTACCTTACATGACTTGGAAACGAATCAAATATACGGCGGGAGTCAAGGAAACGGAGAAGTCACCAACGTGTGCTTTTCGTGGAAAATCGTATTAAGAATCGAAACAAGTTCGGCAGAACGGTCATATACTTCCTAATCGAAAACATATGACTAATATTATTATTATAACTATCGCAAGATGGAAAGATGGAAGCGCGATCGACCATGAAAAATAGAAAATGCTTTTGAGGAAGTTTTTATTTTATTTTACAATGAGGCAATTCTAAATTTAAATTATTTGAAAACAAATACAGCGTAAATAGAAAATGTGTTATTGAAAAGAATCAGCGCGATTTGTTTCATTCTTAGTAAAGTAAAATAAGTTTATTGAAGTTGCAATAGTCTTCGAAGTGCAGTGAAATTTGTGGTAATGCTTTTACAAATGCTTGAGAATGATGCAGATTTTCTCATACGAACGAGTTAGTGGAAAAATTTCGATAATTCTGAAATTATTGTCAAATTTAAAAATAGAAGATTGAGTATCTATCTTACTATTTTGAATTTGGATTCATAATACACTCTACCCACGGAGAATTTACTAACCAAAACTGTTATTTTCTTGGATAAAAGTGAGTTAGTTTGTTTTGTTAAATTCTTGATTATTGAAGAACTCGAAGTAAAATCATGTTTGAAAGTTGAAAATATTCGTGATCTCATGTGTGAAGATTCTCCGTGAATTAAGTATACATGTTACAAACCATAAAACATAAGTCGAGGATAAGAGCCTACTTTAAAGTCGAAAGTTGCGTAATGACCAGAATCCACGTCAATACTAATTACCATAGTAACACGTGTAAAAGTTTTGAGCGAATTTAACCACAAATTAATAAAACGATAAACCCATCACC
This sequence comes from Athripsodes cinereus, assembly GCA_947579605.1. NCBI lineage: Eukaryota > Metazoa > Arthropoda > Insecta > Trichoptera > Leptoceridae > Athripsodes > Athripsodes cinereus. The sequence continues at coordinate 19,428,888 of OX388310.1, forward strand.
ATAATAATACAAGACTATAGTAATGATTATGCATGTAAATAGGACCAATTCAAAATATTTATATAAAGGGTCTCGAAAGACAACAATATTCAATATAACGAATACCTAATTATAATTTTATGAACAAAAACCCAAACACTGTATAGGTAATTTCATAATCATATTGCATAAAAAATTAAAAAAAAACTATAATTTAATTTGTTAAAAAAAACTTGAAAAAAACAAACATATTATTATTTTAAAATTTGATCCTAATTATGGTTTTTGTACTTCAAATCTTATTGGCTTTTTTAAACCACATATACACATGTTGTTAAGGATTAACATGTTTTTTTTTTCAAAATTACAATATTGTAAAATCGCTTCAAGGGGGTTTGATTTTTCGATAGCGATATTTATTTACTTTTTTTTAATAACGGTAACCATAGAGATAACAAAATACCTCGTACAACTTCACAAACTAACCTATAATAAACTTCAATATTTACTGACATCAATTGATGTCAACACAACGATAAAATCAATTATTTTCAATGTTATTTATACAACTATGTAAATAGATGTTTATATATTTCTAGTTATTCAATATTTTTAGCTTTTTTCTTGATTTTGTGGCAAGAATTATTAATCGAATGTCTTTTTTATAGATATTCTACTGAATAAAATACTACTGTTTTGAAAACAAGTAAATTTAGAATCAAAGACTTACATTCTAAACAAAATCATATTGTTACAGACATACATACATACATACCATCACGCCGCTTCCCTCGCGGGGTAGGCAGAACGGATCGAGCGCCACTTCCTTCTATCCTTGCATACATCTTTCGCTTCCGTCACTTTCATACAATTCCTCATGCATGTTCTCCTATTCATTGTACTCAACACATTATATTGATAAAACGTTGATTATACGAATTAAAATTTAAAAAAATACTGCCGTTTTCACTAAAGTAAATTAACAACAATAATTTTCATCTAAGTTGACTGTTAAATATGAAACGATTTAATCAAATCTGTGCGCGTCTAGCGCCAATTACTCAATGAATTTAGGTAACAACTAACATTTCATACTCTACCTACCTACTGTGCTACAACTAAAGAGTGTAGGTAGGTATACATTATAGTTACATTCACTTTTCATTCTCGAGAAATCTTCCATTTACAATCATGAATTATAACACCTGCTGCAACGGCGATGGTGGTGTAATGGTCAGCATAGTTGCCTTCCAAGCAGTTGATCCGGGTTCGATTCCCGGCCATCGCACTTCGCTTTTTGATATTTTTTTATTGCGAATCGGATAGAACAATTTTATTCATATGTTATCCACTTTAACTGCTGTATAAATGAATCAAATAAACACCTGATTAAATATATCAAACAATATTTATTTAGGTAGGTATCTTAAATAATTAATCTATTGCAAGAGCCTGGTAGGCTTCACTGATGGCGTGTAAGTTTAGGCACCATGAAAAAGTAATTATTATTAAAAAATAAATATAAGTTCGATACCTTTCCTTCTCTCTTTAACGTTTCCCTTCGGAATATAGGGATAACGGACAGAATTTTTTATGAGTAACGAGAAATTTAATACGAGTAATGAGAAAAGTATTGTTTTAATAATTTCATTTTCTGTTCATGGTACTCGCTGTTGGATTAGTCTGCCATCGAGATTAAGGTTGCTACTCACGCTTCCAAGTCGATAGTCAAGGACCACATTCTCTCTTAAAATTTGACATCTGTTTTTTAGTCCCTTTTCCTACGTATTATTCTTCCTTGTACCCCTCTCTTCCTTCCTTGAAGTTTCTTTACGTTTTATAAAATTGGGCTTGTTGGAAGAAATTGCGCCTCCGCGATAAACTCGCCTTCTGTATATTGATTGTATTTAAATCAATTGTATGTCTGTATAAAATTGCTATCAATCTACGTATAAGTAAAGAATAAATAAATAAATAAAATCACCAAATATTTGTCTGACTGATATAGAAATAGTCACTGTTGCATTTAAAATCATACGAAATGGAAAAAAATAATACATCGTGCAATGCCGGGTGAGTTCAAGGCGGCAAAATTATATTAAAACATTACATAAAGCTCTAAAAAGTGCACGTCGAAAAGTACGTATATTGCTTATCATATCAGGAAAACGCTACCATAGAGATAAGGCAAACGATGTGTGTAAATAATCACATACGTATCATGGAAAATTCAGACGTAAGAGAGCTGCAGGCGGCGCTGTTTCCTATATGTAACAAAGGTAATGAAAAAAAATATTGCACAATACAGTTTATATTAAAAACTACATTAATGTTTTTGCTAATGAGTTAGAAATTTTGTTTGCTTAACACCAGTCTTGATAATGTCTAACTTGTAATTACACAATACCTAAAATACGCTTTGACACAAATGGAATATTTTTATAAAGTCTAGCTAGACTCTAATAATCTTATCTAATTAGGGACAGAACAAAATCCATTTTTAAAAAAAAATGTCTATTTATGGGTATTTTACCCAAAAAGTTTATAAACTGCAACATTGTATAAATATTACAAAATATTTATAAACTTAAATTGAAACACAACTAAATTTGGTAATATGACGTTTCATTGCAGGTATATTACATTATATTCAATATACAAATACATTGTAATTATTCAATATGTACGTGCTGAAATTGAATAAATATTTTAGCTATAAATTGCTCTTTATAACTCTTCGTAATCATAAATTACTACACGAAATGGGAAGGACTTTAAAAAGGATCCGATAATATTCATGCAAGAATGGTTTAAAAATTCATATTTCGTTCTGATTCCAGGCACATACATCAGCAGCTACTTAGAGACAGCCATCAAAAGTAATCAGATCGAGATTAACACGGACTCGAAGACATTCAGGACCATAGCCAAGTTGAAAGAACCAAGAGATCTATTCGCACTACCCAAAGAACTGGACTGCCCACAACAAGGGGCGCGATGGCCTACGGAATGTCAGGTAACCTAGCAAAAGTATTTAAGTCGATCACGGTAGATACATTGATGCCCTGCAGACAAGATAAAAATTGATAGGTACCTACCTGTATAATAACTAATTACACTTTGACTGGAACACTAGTAAATTATGAGATCAAATTTCGCCACCTGAAAAATATTTGTTCACGACTCAAATCAAATAATAAAAATAAATTTAAGATTTTTTTTCGATATCAATATCTTCGAGAAGGTATTCGAGAATATTTCAAACGAGTTGCATTTTATTAAGATGACGTTTTTATAAAGCTAAAAAAATGAGAAGATAAAGGTGGTCGCCAGCCGGATGGTGCTTTAGATCAGGTGATCGCGGTTCGAAGTCTTCGAACCCCGCTGCCGACTTAGTATTTTTATCAACGCGATACAGGCATATAATTTAATTTGAGGATGTATTTTGGGTTAGTTGGAAGATATCGTGTCCCTGCGATAAACTGGCCCATTGTGCAAAATTATTCGTTTATACCATGTAACCTTATCATTTGTATCCATATATTTTGTACAATAAAGTTTATTATTATTATTATTATTTAGGTTAATAAATAAAATCAAATCATTTTAAAAATGTTCAAATAATACACAAAATTTAAAATAAATGTTTAAGTTTGAGAATAAAAATTGTGTTACCTTGGTATTTTCTGTCAACAGTATTTTTCGTCGGTCGTTTAGTTTATTTCAATGGCTTACCTAGCATTATTGTCCCAATATTAGTCGCCAACTTAGTAATTTTGTCGCACAAATGGTATTATAGTCAGTTCATTGCTGATCGCCCATTTGTTTTTTCAGTCATCCGTTTAAGTACTTTCCGAATAGTAACGCCAGAACAAGAACAAGTAATCATAAGTAGAGGATACTCAATAAAAGGTACCGTAAGTGACTTTTGAATCACGTTTCCAGAGTGGGTCTGTGAATGACGTCAGAAATATATAAAAAAAGAAATACATAATCGTACAAGGCTGTATGATGGTACTGTCAAAAATTATTAGGTATAATTTCGATAAAAGTACCTCCACATGGGAGTCGCATTGTATTGAGACACGAGTATAATAATGATTTGATATTATGAAATAGCCCATAGGCTAATAATCTATGAATAATAAGTCCCTTAGGAAAAATGGATGACGAATTTCAAACGCTTGAAAAATTTTTTTTAAGGCTATCTTTAAAGTTATCCGTAGAGTTTAAGTTTTATTTTAAAAGACAGATTATTCGGAAAGTTCTTCTTTTAAGAACATTTTGAATTAAGCACTACTATGGGTTAGTTGGGAGATATCGCGCTTCCCCATTGCACAAATTTATTTGTCTAGTTTAAATTCTGCAATGTTTATTTGATAATGTTTGTTTTTTGTGCAATATTTTTTTATTATTATCATCACTACATTTCATGAACAGCACGACATCAGACTACCATGGTCAGAACAGTCAAACAGCGTATCTTAAACACAGACAGAGAAACTCCTTTTTTCTCCAAACAATATATTCAGGACCATGTAACATCCATTAACACATTGTATTCAAAACATACCCTAATCTCATTCCACAAAAATGTTTATTGAGGAGCCGAATATTCACTTCGCTAGCCGGCATTTCGCAAACACCATGGGCTCATTGTAAAGAAACGTAAAATAGCTTATAGAATAACAATACAGATGAACTAATGATAACTTTTTTAACTATGATACATGTCAGCATGTCAATAACTGAAACAGTATCATAATAGAGAAGAACACGCTCGCATAAACAGTATGAATACACCACTAATGGGTTAATTTTTGTATAAGGTATGGATGTATTATAGGTAATTTACGGTTAATGTTGATAAGGTCAATAAATAACAAAAATTTCAAGGTCTAAGACGTCATCTTTATTTACATAGGTAGGTACTTTTTTTACTACTAGCTTTTTATTAGACTGATCTTTGTGTTGTTGAAATTACATCATCAGCTTACGGTCTTACATCAATCATTCACAATAAGATTAGGCTTTTCACAATGATTGGTATAGGTATTTCTTTCATTTTTAAATCTTTCACAGAAAGTTTCATTATTGTGTGAAGGGAAATTAGGTCGACAACGCGATTTAAACATCCGATCTTTGCGGTTTTTGCATAAAATTTACATAGTAAGTATTAATGCGAACCTTTTTTCTAGGTTCTAGAAGATCGCGTCCAGCACATAGAATATTGCCCTCCCACCCCAGAGCCTTATTACGTCCCAAATGGAAGAGAACTTCAGCCAAAACCTGTAGGAGAAGAGTCAGGCACTGTCATATTCCAGTATTATCCAATGAGTGCTGTTAATTATGTGAGTACTTACACATGACAAATATCGCATTTTATACCATCAAGGAGAAGAAAAAATAAACTAAAAATATCGCAATCTAAACCATCAAAGAAAGAAAATCAGAATCTCCATATAAAATAATAATATAAAAACCCATAGGCCATTAAAAGCATCACATGCAGCTGGTTCAATGGTTAGTCTATTTAAGAAATAAAGTATAATAAAGTTGATAGATTTAATAAAAATAAAGATTTTAGGAACGGTCTCACTAAAAGCTGTGTAACACAGAGAAAAGGAGCATAAAAACCACATTGGATTATCTGCTTTTTACATTACACGACATTTAACGTAATTGTATAAGAAGCTGTGGGTCTAATTCATATCTATTAGATAATAGACTTTCAAAAATAATTGTTTGATATTTTGCTTCATTTTAGTTTAGTCGATCAAGCGTCGGAGGAAGTCGGTTCTTCATCTCAACCTGTACAACAAGCGGAAATGAAGAGGAGTTGCACTTTGAGTCTAGATTTGAATCGGGAAACCTTGCCAAAGTAGTGAAGATAACTAACACATACTATGAACTATATTTAAGGACGGACCTGTACACAAATAGGCACATGCAGTGGTTTTATTATCGAGTCACCAACACAAGAAAGGATATTGTTTACAGGTAACAAATATTTAGATTGAGTTCATGTTTATCCATATCATAGCTATAGTCACCGTCTTTTTAAGTTTCCGCAGTTCTATAATTGTAAGTACGAGTACTCCATAATATTTTGCACTGGACACTACAATTTAAATTCTAAACTAGCACAGTTTGAAAAAACCATCTTACTAAATTGTCACAGTTAACGTATATTGTAATGGTTTGGACTTGTGGAGCGGATGAATGATGACGAAGAAAGTATATCTACCTGAAACAGGTGTAAAAAAGAGCGACTGTTCGAATACTACATGGCTTGATCACATGGATCAAAACAAGTACAGCTGTGTGCTGAGTAAGAGAAATTGACGTGTGTGTATGAATGTAGAAGAAACGAAAGAAGTATGTAAGGATAGCTGTGTGGCATATCGTCCTCTCTGCTAACCCCACTTAGGACTTTTTTTCTAAAAATGCTTTTATTGTTATATTATTGTACGTGTGTGCTTCTCTCGGCTAGAGGGACATCGAAGGAGTGTAGTCGAAGCATTCAGCACGTAAAGGTTTTAGCAGGGCATTCTTTGAGGCTGCCCACCATAGCACCTCTTGTGTGGACAAATTTGTTAGTGTAGAAATTTAATTGGATAAATAGAAGTCCCCTGAGTTCTGGGTCTTTCAATTACCTCACTTGGGATACGGCGTAAGGATGTGTAGTAGTAATTTTTCATTATTGTCTTTCAGATTTTCAATAGTGAATTTATCAAAGGGTGAAAGTCTTTATAATGAAGGTATGAGACCTCTTTTGTACTCCAATAAGGATGCTGAGGTGAATGGAATAGGTTGGAGAAGATGTGCTGATAACATTTCATACTACAAGAATGACGCAACGTAAGTCGCAATTATATATTGGAAAATTTATAGGTCCAGTTCCCGGCGTACCTAAGTATCTACAGAAGTTTGATGCTCTAATTTTATATCCGAAAATTATAGACACAAAGCATATAAGATACTTTGAAACGACTGAGCCATAAACATTATAACATGTAAAATTTGGTGACAAAGTTTTGTATTCATTAAGATCAGAAAACACATTCTGTATTTTCTCGTATTATATCACAACGTAAATTGAAAATTTTGTTTTGAAGGTGTGAAGAAGAGGAACAATTTCCCAGTTACACACTTACTTTCAACATCCAGTTTCCTCATGATAGAGATGAAGTATACATGGCTCACTGCTACCCTTACACATACTCCGATCTACAGGACTACCTGTGCAAACTACAGAATCATCCCATCAAATCTACCTTCACCAAATTGAGACTGCTCTGTCGAACTCTGGCTGGGAATAATGTGTATTATCTGACAATAACTGCACCACCTACAGATTCTAATGATTCTAAGGTACCTATATATGTAATTAATTTTAAAAACCGAGAGAAGATTTGATTACCATCATAACAATTTTCCTGTAACTAACGCAATTAGTAATTTTATGGCAGTGTCTTCAATTTTCGATCCAGAAATATTCACCACTACGACAACACAAACATATTCCTTGCTGTATATTTCTTTTAGGTTGTATTTATCTTCACTGAGGAACTTATGTATATTCACCTTTGAATCGGTAATCGCTAAAAACACTGGTAGTAGTAGAACTAACATGCGAGTATTTAGTATGCAAGTGAAACTAATATGTAAATAAATTTCAGAGAAAGAAAGCAATTGTGATTACAGCCCGGGTACACCCTGGGGAGACTCCATCTTCCTGGATGATGAAAGGCTTCATAGACTACCTCACGGGAGATTCAAATCAAGCCAAGGAGCTTCGTGAGAAATTCATATTCAAATTGGTGCCAATGCTCAATCCTGATGGGGTAATACCGATTATTTTGTTGATTTCTGTAATCAGTTGACACAATTGAACATAATTATTAGATTTGGCTATTGAATTGAAGATGCAAATTTCTTACATAGAGTAATAAAGAATATCCAATATGTGCATATATTTAAGACAAGATATACTCTGTTATGGAGTTGTGGCATATTGTCAGGGACTTGTCTCAATAAATAAATTGACATCAAATATGGATATAGAGGAAAGCAATTAGGTGATATATCACTATTTTAATAATCAAGGTGTTTTTATTGACTTCCCAATTCATTAATCCTCTAGTTGATAATGCCATCACGGCAAAAGCATCCTGTTCACTGTGAGTATTTAGAAACAAAAACTCAAATACATATTTAATTTACCAATCACTCTGCATAAACACATTTTCCATCAATATTCCAGGTAATAGTAGGAAACAACAGATGCTCCTTAACCGGCAGAGACTTGAATAGACAATACAGAACGGTTATAAGGGAGACTTACCCATCTGTATGGCACACTAAGTTATTGATAAGAAGGTAATATCAACTCTCTTCTTTATTTATACTGTCACATCAATCTCTCACAAGTATTATATAGTTCGAGGAATCAATACACATAATGGATATACAGAATTATATTTGAGTTATTAAAACTATGTAAGTCTGCCTTCTACAGGAAATCCAAATGCTTCAACACGAGTTACATTTAATTTTATGACTCCATGGGTAGGGAACAGTTTAGTTGATGGTATACTGGTAAAAATTACTGAAATGCTGATACAATATTTAAATATTTAATTTGTTCCAGACTGATTGAAGAATGTGGAGTGGTGATGTATTGTGACCTGCACGCCCACTCTAGGAAACACAATGTGTTCATATACGGATGTGAGAACAGGAGAGGACTAGAGAAAAGACTGCAGGAGCAAGTCTTTCCATTGATGCTGCATAAAAACTGTGCAGATAAGGTAAAATGTTAACAAGCATTCTTATTTATTTATTTATTATTTATTTTATTCTTCACTGTACATTGGTTACAATATTACATACTAAAATAGTATCATAAAAATAATAGTTATACAATTCAATGTACAGAGGGCGAGTTTATCGCTAAAATGCAATGTCTTCCAACCAGAGGCGGCTCTTTGATAATGAGCGGCGGTTCAAACGCACCCCCAATTTAAAAGATAGAAACCTAACAATAAATAAATAAATAAGTAATAATTAAAATAAAAAATATTTATAAATTTTCCCATGAACAATAATATATATATAATAATAATATTATTCCATACCATATGAACAACACAGTCATCACATTCACTATTGCTTTTCAACATGCAGCGCTACTGTTCGATAGAATATTTTAGTACGGATTTTGAGCGAACTAAATAAACGGTGCAAAATCTAATATCGCACAAGATACCCCATACATTTCGTATAACTCCAATACAAAGTTTGTGGTGCTAAGATTGTATGGAGATATTAAAAATATATGGGATATCTTGAGCAATGAACACAACTATGCTCACACGTAAAAAGGAGTAAGAGATACGCCTTGTAGCATTTTGTCGTACATTGACGGAAATTTTTTGACTAGTGTGTTTTTTTATGTGAAGGGATTCCTGTTATTAGTTATGTGGACGCGATGAATTAGTACCTACCAAGCGTGTCAAGGGGGGATAATGGGGTGATGGCAAATAACACCTAGCCAACCCAAATGTCAACCTCACCTGCACGTGGTATTCCCTGCTAGACAACTAACGAGGCTCTGGCGACCGAGTAGCAGCGGTATAACTGTAACATCTACACAGGAGGAAATACCTGTGTCAGCTTTTCCCCCAGGAAGGCAACCTCGAAAATCCCCATACCACCGTACCAAATATGATGTGATATGGTTCCATGATGTAGGGCAGCAGCTGCACCAATTAAAATCCGGAAAAGTTCACAAAACACCCGAACCTCCAGGATACTGCGACTCACCAACCCGCATGGCAAGCGAGGTGAGGTAACGCCAACAAACCCTCCAAAACAACAACCAAGATGCCGCATTATAAAATAAGAGCCCAAGATAGAGCGGCGTGGAAGGCGATGGAGGAGGCCTTCGTCCAGGAGTGGAGGGGAGTAGGCTAGGAAGAAGAAGAAGAAGCGTGTCAAAATGCATAGATTGACATAGTGAGGTTCAAAGGTCAGCCGTATGCACTGTTATTACTTATTACTTAGTGGTAAAATTTCTATAGACAGTCACCGCTAGTCGCGATTGTGTTATGCAGATAATAAGTTTTTTTGTTATTTGTAAGATATTTTGTATTCGGGCGCGCTTATATCAAAATGTTACATGCAATTTAAAGAATCTACGATATACCTAAATAAAATTAATATATTATCATTTTAGCTTATAGATTACTATTAAAATGGGTGATTTAAACGTAGAATACATTAAGAACAGAAAATACCAGAGTAACTGAAGTGTTCGCTAATGGTAAAGAGAGAAGGGTAGAATTTCTTTATAAGGAATAAGGTAGGTGTTTTTTTTTACCGAACCCCCGCACATACATATTGCCGGCCGCCTCTGCTTCCAACTAACATTCTTAAAAGTTGTAGAATCTTTTTAATGGGAGTTTTTAACCTCACTGGGATCTGTATTGCTAAGAAATTTTATAAACATATTCAGTTATATGTTTATCTTCCAACAAGTAAAAATACTATCCAAATATAAAATGTTAATTTTGTTTTTAGTTTTCTTTTGAAAGTTGCAAATTTCGAATACAGCGAAGTAAAGAGGGAACTGGTCGTGTAGTTGTCTGGATGATGGGTGTGGCCAACAGTTATACAATGGAAGCTTCTTTTGGAGGTACAGAGTTAGGAAGCAGGATGGGCACTCATTTTTCTACCCAAGATTTTGAAGGATTAGGAAGAGCATTCTGTGAAACTCTATTAGATTTCTGCGATGAGACACCAAATAAAGAAAGGTTGAGGAATAAGATCATCAACAGGCTTCTCCAGGAGGGATCTAGTGCAGATGAACCAACCAATATTGACCTGTCTGATTACTCAAGGTAAATTAAATATGAAAGAACAAAATCCATTTCTTTATCACATTTAAGTATTGAATATAGGTACAGAATATTTTTTTGCCACTAAAAACTAAAATATCTTCTAAAAAAAATCTTTTAATTAATTAAAACAAGCAAGAGAGTTGCAAACTAACTAAGCAATCAAAATGTAGAATATATTATGGTAAAATTGTACAAATCCAAATAACAGACACTCAAAATCTCAAAGAAAAAGAATTAAAGCCCTATTCCACTCTGAGAATAATCGGATTTTTTTATTGTTTCAGTGATGAAGGAGACACCTCAAGTAGCAGTTCAGAAGCAGAAGCTAGGAACAAAGAAGATCAGGAGACTGCATCTGACAACTTCCTAGCTCCACCTCCATCGCCAATACTGCCGCATGGAAAGACAAAAACCAAACGAGTAACTATAATTGTTATTTTGTTTAAATTAATAATAACAATAATAGTTATTATTCAAAATTTTGTTTTGCTAAAAAAATCGTTGAAATTGCGAAAAGATTGCATTGTAAAAACAGTGGAAGTAAAATTGAACTTACAATCTCCCAATTGGAAATCCAACACACTAAAACCAAGCTGCTATCCATATCTAATTGATAACTTTAATCTTTTCAGGTGCCAAAAAAATCTAAACCAAAACTAGAGATCATAAAACAAAGTCCACCAATCCCTAGAGAAATTCTACCGGTAAAAAACTGGGAAATATAATTTATAACTTGCAATTTAAATACCTGACGTCAAGAGAGCTTAGTAACATTATCAATATTCTTTACAGGTATACAAAACTACCATAGACTTGACGACAGATCAAGGGAGTGATTTAGCGGAATTCTCATCAGATATAGACACAGCTGATGAATCTAGTCCTGTAAGACGAGTACACAAACACACCAGATTACATAAAAGTGCAAAAACAAGACCGAGGAAGCTATTTCCACCAGAACTCAAAGTCACACCTGCTCAAGTGAGTGAATAAGCATTCTTAATTGCAAATTGACCTCTTGGGTCCTTAAGGTTAAGATCTAGAAAAAAATTCCAGAATACAATTTTTTTTCTTTACTATGTTCTTTACTTCTTTACCACTAACAGTTATTACAGGATATTTCTGTAAAAAAAAGTTAATTACTCAGTGTTACTCCTTCACAGTCCTCGATATGAAACATCCTTTTTGCCTTAATTGTTTTTTTGGATAAGTGGTAACACACAATGATGAGTATAAAACAGCTTATATTTTCAGTTACTGGATTCACCAGATCCCTCAGACAGAGAAAAGAGTCCAGTCAGAGGTCTCTCTAGATCTATATCTACAAACACAGACATAGAAAACACTAAATCTAAATCTTTAGAATGGCAACAATTTAGAGGCTTCCCACCCATAAAGTAAGTACATATTTATTTATAAAAAAAAGTAATAAAGTTCAACTCATCTGCTAAGTAATATGCAGAAGTTCAGAATAACAAGGTAATTCTTAAATGAAAATACAGTATTTAGTTACTCCCCCTGACTTTATTTTATTTGCAAGCCATCTTTTAAGATCCTTCACTCTCATCTTAGGTTTTGTAATAAATTAATGTGAAATGGAATAACAAAATATTGTATTCTTATTTAAAACCAATTGATAATAACGTTCAGGAGCAAGTTGAAGACATCGCTCTTTCAACATAGTTTCCCGCCCTTGATATGGATGCTCCATTAAATGGGGCCGAATAAATCATTCAACATACATACTAATGTTGTATTATATCATAATCATCATCATCGCCCTCAACGCTCCTCTCGGGAGCACAGGGCAGAAACCAGCCTCCTCCATTCAGAGTGTCTCTGTGCCAATTGCGTCACCTCTTTCCACGACATTCCTTGCGCTCTGAGATATCGTTGTCATAGGAACGGTGTATTGTGAAAGACGGAACCCCTGCGGACGGAAGAGAACAGTGCTCTTTTTGGCCAACTATCATTAGGCATTCTCAAAACATGTCCCAGCCAGGACCATCGTCTCTCCTGTATTATGGAGATTACAGGTCTCTGTCTCGCCGGCGCACAGCATCATTTGTAACATGTTCATACCATTTGACATCCAAAATCCTTCTAAGACACTTGTTTTCAAAGCTTAGTATCTTCCGCTTTTGAGCCTTGGTTAAGTGCCAAGACTCACAGCCATATAGAAGGATTGGGATGATGCACGCATTGAACAAGCGACATTTTGTCCTGATGCTGAGTCCAGACGCCTTCCAAACTTTGTTCGTGTTATTGAAAGCCCCGCTAGCTGCTCCTATGCGGATTGGTAATTCCTACCGGAGATCACCCTCTGGCGTTATGGTTGCTCCCAGGTACCTGAATTTGCTAACCTGAGATATTTGGGAATTACCAACCATTAGTGGGGTGTGAGTACTCGTGCATGTACTATTACATATGTAGTCCGTTTTACCAGCGTTGATACGAAGGCCAAGGCGTAAGGAATTTTCATAAAGAGCATTAGCGTTGCACTGTAATCCGTCCACAGATGTATCAAAAAGGGCTAGATCATCCGCATATTTAAGATCGTGCAGCACTCCCACGGACGTCTCACTGTTTTCACGCTGTGATAAAGGCACACGGCCAGGGCCCAGAATAGATTTTCTGAGCAGGTAGTCCATAATTATGGCAAAGATAAAAGAGGCCAATACACAGCCCTGCCGGACTCCAGTGGTAATCCTGAAGGTGTCAGTTGGACCACTTGATGTTCTGACAGAACATTCAGAGTCCATATGCAGGGCTTTGATCATGGTTACCACCTTGGGTGGGATACCATACGCGGCCAGTATTTTCCATATGGTTGGTCTGTGGGTGCTGTCAAAAGCTTTTTCGTAGTCAATGAAGCAACATGCAAGCGGTGAGTTGAACTCTTGCGACTGTTGGAGTACGCATCTGGCACAGAAAATTGCGTCCGAGCGGGACTATTATATAAGTACATAATAAAAAAACATAGATCACACATCACTAACCAACAACAAAACAGGAAATATTTACACTGTCAACTGCTTTATCACTAAATAGAAATGATATTTAAAAAATTAGTTTCACAGCAAAATAGTTTTACGGAGCACCTATGAAACTGCATTTATTTTTTGTTAATAAAATTGTTTTATATTAATCTAGGAGTATATCAGAATCAAGAATGTCACGCAAAATGCAACCGTCTGAATTACAAATAAAACTTTCAACTCTAAAGAAGAATGTGTGGACTGGAGTACAGTCTGAAGGGTCTAACTCATATCTCCCTCTATCCTGGGGCATCTCCAACATGGCCATGAATAGCTACTCCACAGACAGCGAATCATTACTGCGGTAAGACAAATTACTACTTCATTAACATTTATGTAGTTCTATGTACTCAGAGTGGGCCCATACAAAAGGACACAATCATATTCCTATTAACCAACCATGTGTATTTTTTTCATAACCATGATTCATGATCTGATAAATGAGTAAATTTTTATAAAAATCACTTAGGTATGCTGACACAGATGTTGCTCAGATCTTCAAGAATCAAAAAATTAAATAAAAACATGCGTAACCTAAAGTGGCAGTTTTTTATAAGATTCATAATGCAATTTTTGTTTATTTCTTGGTAGGTCATGTTCAAAGAAATTAGAAGCACTCGAGAACACTTACGCTATAAAAGAAATACGTAATGACGAAATAAAAGCAAAGAAAACAAAACCAAAGACAAAAATGAAAATCAAATTGTCCGATGTTGTTAGTGAGTACTTAAACAGGGACCAAACCTCTATAGCAAGGACATGGAAGAAGAAAACAAGGTAAATGTTAAATAAAATAAATATTACAGGGTTAGTTGGAAGATACAGCAATCTAGCGATAATAATCCTCAGTGCATTGAATTGTATAACTGATAATTTTATTATACCTTGTAATGATTGATGTTATAACCAATGTACAGTAAAAAATAAAATAAAAAAATGTTTTCTGGAAAAACTAATGGAGGAATGACAGATCCTGCTAAATAAAAACCCCATATCTCTTTGGTTATTGGATATTAAATATTTTAAATAGGTTATTTTATTTTAAGTTATAATACACATTTATATATATTTAATTTTCCATTCACTGAGATGTTGAAGAATTGTGAATTTGTTTCACAAATGCACTTTGTCTATTACATTTCCATTATCTCAAAAGAGTTTCAACATAAAACCTTTTTCTGACAAAGTCATAAAATTGTTTTCTTAATAGTATTGCTTACTTTTTTAGAATTAAGACTACAAAAACTGACACCAGTTCAAGTTTTACTGTCATCGACTCTCTCAAGACTGAACAACAAATCACAACTGTTATGAATGACAAAGCAAAAACTGCCAGAAGTAGATTTCGTACAACGGGATTCGTAGCCACAGCTGTTCAAACAAAGAAAAACAAACCAAAGAAAGAATCACCAAAACAGACCATAATTCTAGACATATCAGATTCCCCAGATTCAAATGAACCTGAAAGAAATATACAAAAAAAGAAAAAGAAGCGGAAAAAGCAAAATAAAAACACAAAAACAAACAATGATATATCCAAACCCAAATGATGGAACACTGTCACAAACATTTAAAAATGTGCAAGTACAAAAGGTAAAACACAGATGTTAAATTGTAATTACAACATACCTAATTCCATTAAGAAAACAAGTGATATTTAAAAAAAATCCTTTATGGGTCCATGCAGCACACAATTCTCTCTAAAAAAAAATGTAAAACTCATTTAAGTACTTCAACAGACTCCTGAATGTAAATAAAAAAAAATATGAAATCAAATTAACATCATGTAGACAGCTTTTTAAACAACTGTATATTTTTTATTAAAATTGATCATCACAATCCAATTAAGCCTTTCTTTAATGCTATAGAAGTTGAAGAATACTTTTGATGATAAAATTTATAAATGTTCATAACCAATACATGACGCATGTTTCTACTTTTAATTCTTCGTAGGTCAAAAATAAAGTATAAGGTAAAAATGTTTGGAACGATAAAGCTAGAAATAAATAGTTTTTGAAAATTATAGGTAACAAAAAGTGCATAATATTTCTATTTCCAAGTGACAGCTACCAAGTATATCTTCTCCCCGAATGACTGAATCTACTGTGTTCTGTTATTTGCACCAGTTCTAAGGGATTATGAGATAGAAGAATAAAAAAAAGAAAGGCACAGTGTTAAAAAGCATATAAATAAGTAGATAATGTTTAACAAAACAATGTAATCCTTTATACTGTGTTATTAGAAATGTGATTATATCTTATGTATAGACGTAAACGCGAATATATAACATTACTTCTATGGAGCAGTTCCTATTTATAGAAATAAACAGATTTTTTACTTGATAATAGATTTTGCATTATTTATCTGCCTTCTAAAACCTAACATTCTGCACATAATATGAAATACTATTTGAAGGAGAATGAAGACATTCAATATTACATCAAATAAATACATAAATTATATTGACAAGACTAAAATTTAACACATGAAACTATTATGTAAAAGGCTTAGAAAAGGCAGCATCACCTTCTTAAGTAGTTATAATATATGATAAAAATACATGCGACTGAAAATGTCAATAAAACCACAAAAGCTGCTGCAGACTAGCAGGAAACAATGGGGGATTAAAATGCAAGCTAATGCTCTGATTATGTACTGTGGTAGAGCGCAACCAATTGTGTCTTGTGCAGCGACAGTTTGGAATAGCGAACTAGAATAAAAAGGCAGCATTGGAAAGCTAAACAAGCTACAAAGAATAGCCTGTATATTAGTAACAGGAGTGCAATGCTCACTCCATTACCGCTACACAGGCTACACCTTTACTTAGAGAATGCAGCTTAATTTAGGAGAGAATTATTATAGTCAAAATCATTTCTTATTTTATCATTATAATAAAATACTAAACTTATTTCTGTTGTACATTATATTAAATCAATTTGTATAGTCCACAAGCGAATTTATCTTTCATTGTTCAACCAAACCGCAGTACACTCCTACAGAGGTAAGCAACGCATAACTAATATTTGTCCAGCTAAGGTCCTGTCAAGCCTAGAGGCAAAAAATGCATCCTCAAACAGCTTCACCGGTGATGAAGGAAAAGACGCCAAGTTTAACTGTCAAGATGGGCCTGATGAAATCCAAATTTATACTAGGAAATTATAAGGCTGAGATACATGGAAAGACAAAATAATAAACATGCTTTCTGAATCAAAACTGAGTATACAAACGAAAAAAGATGACATACTTGGTTTACCTAAAGTTAAAATGACAAATATCTGCTACTTAGCCAAACCATAGATATCAAAGAAAATTGGTATCAAGAATCCAAAGCCAAACGTGACCAAGAATTAGTATTTCGTGGGACCTTTAATGGTTTATGTGTTCATTTATATTAACAGTATTTCGTGTATTTTTATATCTCTCTTAGTTCTGCAAAATAAAATAAAAATAAACCTGTGATTTTATGCAATCTCATTTACTTATTTTTTAATTAACTTTTTACATGGTCTCATCAAATACAAATTAGATTAGTGCAATGGCATATTTTTCATCCCATTCATTTTACAGAATATATTATATCACTGGTACTGATTTTAATGATAAGAATATTCGATAACATTTCGGATAAGATGAAGACATCAAAATTAAATTTATAAATTTTCTACTTATATTCACGTAATTATACAGTTTTTCACTCAAGAAATGATAATATGACAATGAAATGATTGTCAATAAATTTACTTTAGCATAAAATAACACCAAACCAACCCTAACCTAACCTACAAATCAGTCAAAAGTAAAAATTTAAGTAATATTTGTAACATGTTAAACACATAAGAATAATCTAATAAATTAAATTTGTACATAAAAATCCACAAATTTTCATGGACTCTTATTTTCCAGGTAAAATACTATATATTATCTACTAAAATTGTTTATCATAGAACTTTAAAAATGGATATACAAGAAAAATATTAAAATTATTAAACTATCATGTTTCTAATTTTCATTTATCTTCGACGTATTATTATATACTGCTTAGATCTGTTTTTGTTATATTAATTAATAATTAGTAAGATGTGAAACTTGAGCAATACCCATCGACCTTGAGGCAAAATCTTCCCCTATTCTTGGAACTAATATTTTTATCAGCATTTAATATAATAACCACTTACAATTACACTATCTTAAGACAATAATTATCACACAACGTATTTATACAGTGATAAAACATAAGCACACATGAAAATACTAGTAGTATCAAAATTGTCATAGGATCAAAAATTATTATTAAAAAATGGTGAACCTTACCTTATTTCGATGAATTGTGGTAGGTATTTGAGTGATTAAGTAGAACAAGGTGCAAATACTTAACGCTTAATATAATAACTCGCAATTACCGCAAATAAACGAAGTTACGGAGCGGATAACACACTTTTTAAAAATTTCACACACATTATGACAGTTGAGCAGTGACAGGTGGTTTACCTGCTAGGTCATAATTACACTGAGATAGTGAAAAAGGATAGTGACTTACTTTACAATTTCCCCGATGCTGAACATCATGACCAATATTTTAGTGCTCCTGGCTTCATATAGATAAAATATTTTACTACACATGTAATTTTTTTAAACAATTAACATGTATCTGTATTCTTAAGATAATACTCACCTTTATCAATGTAAGTTTAAGGCATGCATGGTTTTACTGTTAAATACAAACAATTTACTAGGAGCAAACTGATGCAGTCAAATTTATTAAAATTGCGTGTCATCCTTGCACAAGATAAATAAAATTGCTTCATATTTATATTCTATAATTCAACATGTCTAAATTATCGAAATTTTTTATTTAATTGGTAATACATAATACGACATTAATAAAACAAAATAATGTTTTAACTATTATGCGCTTTATTCTTGGGAGAGAATTTTGTCAATCTCGATTGACAAAGTCTAAGAAGAATAAAACATTTTGTTTTATTAATTTCGTTATGGAATTCTACTACCTAAACAACACAATCTGAATAGAATGTAATGCATTATAATCAACTCCACTCTATCAATTCCACAAACAAACAAAAATATAGTTCCCAAGTAAATGAAAAGATTTTTTTTTTTCAATTCAACTAATATATATTTCAAACTGTATAACAATTGAACGGAACGAAGACAACATAATGCCTCTAGCAGTACGATTATTATATTTCAGTAAATTTCGCTTTCTGCTGCTGCAAGTATAATATATGTACATAAAGCAAAATTACGATTTCTCGAATATATGACATTTCGACTTGTGAGTTATAGAAATGGTCAGTCGATATGGATTTTTCAAATAGCACTAGCACAACATTCTATTACGTTTAAGCAGTACTGCAAAACCATAAACAAGAGAAGCAAACCTCATAGTCTATGGTCATTCCTGCAAGAAATTATTTATAGCGGGAGTCTTTAAAAATATTTTCAAGTAAATTTTATTGTTTAACTAAGCTTATGCTGCAATCTTGGCATATAATTTGCAACTAAAAATTACCAATATATAGCAGAGGCTATCCACCCATTTCTGTCGCCTAATGGTTAGAGCACTTGACTCACAACACAGAGGTCCAGGACTAGATTATATAGTTGGCTGTTCAAAGTCGTGACACAGAGATGAGAGCAGTCATCCGCTCTGAAAGGATTGATATGAGAAAAAGCATGAGAGGAATAGGTAAAATTAGTGAATGTTGACATGGTCAAGTGCTCGAGTTAGCCTGAACTGAATCATAAGCATAAGGATCCCAAATACTCTATCTTTCCTGCAAGTGATGTGATGCATATCTTCAAATTCTTCTTCTTCTTCTTTTCACTTGTTTTGGCTTCCACCGTTTTCAGTGATTTCGCCACTATCTTCAAATTAAATTATACTTATCGCGATACATCCACACACAAATATACATGTTTGAAAAGGTGTTTTTGCAGAGCATATTATTATATGTATATATAGTTACTTTTTTGGCTATTCTATTTACAAATCTTGAAAAAGACTTTTTAGTTGGTCTTGAGAAAGACCATTGGCTTCTGCCCAATGTTTCGTGCAGAATTCGACCTGACATCAGCTGAAGCGTTGGCAGGCTTAGGCGGCCCGGGTGTCATGGAGTTTGCCCATCAATGCCTGCTGCCTATATGTATATATAAGAAGGAAGATAATTCATAAAGCACATTCTACATCAAGCATGTCAAACTCAAATCCTAACACGGGCCAAATAAAAAATTAAAAGTTTATGTGGGCCACAAAAATAAATGTTTATACAGTAAACTTGGTTTATTTTGAAAAGTATAAAAAAAGGTTAAATTAATAAAGAGTATTTTTTTTTGTACCGTTATGTTTTGTACTGCTAGTGGGCCGCAAAGTTATACGTTGTGGGCCGCAAGTTTGACATGCTTGTTCTACATCATTATGATATAAAGTATGTTGTATTGTTTATTAATAACACCAATTCAATAGATAGACATTTTTTATTAATTATTACGTTCATAATATTCTTACAATAATTTATTTTCATACCAGTAATTTGTTTATAATGAAACTGAGGAAAAAGGAAAAATAAAAAGACTAGACATATTAAAGTAAGCATATCTTATATATATTTTAAAGTAAACAAATGTATATTGATAATTAATTGCATTAGGAATGTAATAGAGTAAAAAATTGGTAACAGTATGGAAAAATATTTAAAAAAAACAGATACATAATTTATGAAATTAACAAATTTGTAATCAGGCAAAAGCCAACCAAAATATGTAATTGAATTTAATCAATATATGTTGCCTTCTTCCTGGTGGAGCGCTTGGATGTATCAGCTGAAGAAGTAGTTGATGTCTGACCTCTCTGCTGGGTGAGATCTGTCAACCAATTTCTAGAGGCTGCAGCGGCACTCGCTCTACCAGTTGAAGTTCTAGAAGATGAAGTAATGCTAGAATCACGTGTTACATTAAGTGTAGCTCCATTGCTTTGAGCTGCTGCCCCACCCCTTCCTCCTCTACTTCCTCGTCCACCCCTACTTCCTCTTCCTCTACCACGACCTTTAGTCGGAGAACCTGAAGGAGGACTAGGCACTTTAACAACAACTCTGTCATCATCACTTCCACTATCAGAATCATCCACATTAATGGCCTCTCCTGTATTACGAGTAGGAGCAGCTTGTAAAACTTTTTTGACATTTGCTAAGCCATTCGCATCTTCAAACTGAGGTTTCAATGTAGATATCTGGTCCCAAATTTCATCTTCAGTCTGGGCTTCTGTTTTCATAAGCTGCTCTAAATAATATTGTTTTTGACAGTTAATGACATCTGATATAGCTTCATTGTGTCCTTTTTGTGTGAAACTTATGACTGCTTCTCCTAAACATTTTACTGACAACATTTTCAGCTGTTCATTGTCTGGTCTGTCTTTATAATATTCTTCTAAAAGAGCTTCCACACTGACTTCGTCTGTATCGGCTTCAGAGATAACAGCATCTAAGGCTTCTTTATTAATATTATCCTTTTTACCTTTTTTGAAACTTATTTTTTCCTTCTTCATGAGAACGATGTCTTGGGGGTTGGCTATACAATCTGAGAATTGCTGACCGAATCTGATTGTATTAAATTGTTGGTTATCAGTTTCATAATGGACACATAGTCTAATAAGTGGTAATGTTGGTTGGTTGGTGTGACCTGTGTGAAGATGATCTGCCTTCATCAGTGCCTCGTGAACTTTTGTTTTCAAAAAATTTTGAACTTGTTCGGCTGCATCAACTGCTATAGGATCCAAAGAATCTTCATCGGATAGTAAAATAGTTTCAAATATGAATGGTCGAACTGTCCTCAAAGGTAATAAATTCATATCTGCTTTCTTCCCATAGACTTGTAACAACCCACAATGTTTTGGTAAGGCTTCTCCAACTGCTAATGATGTTGCAACAGATGATCCTGGCTGAGAAACAACAAAACCCTGGGTAGGATTAGGTTCTGGAATAATTCTGCAATCATGTTCGTGTCCCCAAATAACGAGGTCAAGAAACTTTGGTAAAACCTCTTCAGGGATAAAACTCAAGTGGCCACGGTCGACTCTGTTCTGATGTATTGTTAAAATGTTGTACACTGGTTCCTCAGTTTCAAATGTCTGTATTATAACTTTTCCTTCTCTAAAAAGTCTAGCTAATCTTTGATCTTTCAAGAAGCTCAGGCCATATAGAGCTAAATTAGTTTTACCTTTCCTCATTAATATGGGTGACATCGTAATTTCAGTGTAATCTGACCATTTACCAAAGTAATTGACTAATCCCATGTTAGAGAGAATGTCTAGTGAACTTATAGTGCCTTTACCAACAGGGTCATCATGATTTCCATGGATAGAAAAAACGGGAAACGATATATTTATATTTGGATCTTCATAATTCACTGATTTTAATAATGACTGCTTGAAATTCTCACATTGATTTGAAAACAGTTCTATTTCCACAGGTTTATCACCAAAGCAATATTTTCTAAGCAGCGTTGTACATTTTAGTAAACAACTTGGCGACGGTTTTGCATCGTGAAATAAATCTCCTCCCAGAAGAATAAAATCTACATTGTATTCAACGGCGTACTGCAAAATTTCTTCAAATGTGTTAAAACTGTCTTCACCACGAACAGGATCTAATTCAATGTATCCCAAATGAATATCAGTTGCCACAAGTATGTTGATTGTATCTTCAGGTTTTTTCTCAATATCCATTTTATTATTTGCTTTTCGATGTAAACTAAATTTACAACAAAATTTACGTTTCAACTCCGATTAAAGCCCGCCAATGCTTTCACTATTCTGACATTGACAAGCTAAATGACAGTTCTCAATAAAATTACCATTGTTGAAAATAGTTATTAGCGCGATCCCTAACTTGCTAAATTTTATCGCACAACAAAATAATTAATTGACCAGCAGAATTGTTATTTGAGCAGCAAAATTATTATTTGACCGGCAGAAAATATTAGATAAACAATATTTTTCACACACCGATTTACCTTCGGATCCACATGAAGTTTTTGTGATTTCTTACCAAATTAATGATGACTACGAAAATAATGCCAGTTTCCGCTTTGCTATATTCGAAATATGTAACCGAAATGTCGAAAAACGCTAGAATCGTTGCTAGATGCTACATATAAAATCACATAAAAAGATGCTACATACAAAGATTTATTATTTGAACAAGGTTAAAAATTTAGCTTTCACAAGTTTAATTAAAATTAGCTCACGGTTTGCTGCTCATTTATTTATTTTGCTGCACAAATAATCATTATGCTGGTCAAATAATAATTTTGCTGGTCGATTAAATTTAGAGTTTTACAATATCATATTTTTTTTTTTAAAAAAAAGATATATCTGGGTTTTGTTATAAACCCAAATACAACCCTATACACCTTTCACAGTAAGCTAAAAGCTTGTGTCGTGAAAGGGGAGTTTTGCCGGCACCTGGGATCGAACCACGGACCCCCTGTTCACGAGGCCGAGACTCTACCTCCAGGCTACCTATTACATATTTGCAATACAAATATAATTTTCTCGCTGGGCATAAGTAGCATATCAAAATGATATAATTGTCGACAGAATACATTTATCTGCTGAACAAAACTTCAATATTATGCTGATCGTTTAAATGATAGCCTAAAAAAACATATATTAGGAAAAGACGTACAGTAAGAATACAAAGTTCTATAAAGTGATTCTCATTTAGAAGGTGAATCATGTATTTTGATGATTTTCTGAACGATAGTTTTATTATTGTTCCATACACAAGTATAACTCTTTTGATGGGATAGTAAACAACAGATTTTTTTTAGTGTATTTTAGTTAATGTGTAATGAATATGACTGTATTTTTGTTATATTTATCAAATAAATAAATTTAAAATTATAATGTTTTTTTTTGTTATTGCATCACCAGTATTGCCATGAGCATAGTTACAAAACAACTTCGCAAGTTTGCGAAAGTTGATTCAGAACAACTTCATTATAATCAGTTAGTTTTGTATAATGGCTCATGCGGTGTGGGTGTTCGCCCGGTTTATTCGAAAATAAAAGTATATTTATTGCAAATTATTCTGACGTGCAGTGTTATTTAATTACAATTTAAATAAAAATAAGTTGTAACTGTGTTTATCGTTTAATAAATGTGTTGAATGTGAATAAAATGTGTTAAATATGTTTTTGAAAGTTAATATTCAAAAGTGACTACAGTGTTGTGTAGTGAATATTAATTTCGAAACAACATGAATTCGCCAAATAGGATTAAGATATCATTTCCTCGATTTATTCACATTTTAATATTATTATGTGTACACACATTAATAGTAGTTGAGGTAAGTGGTAGTGATTATTATTTTCATTAAATTCAATAAAACAATGCTGTTGACCCAATGTTTGTATGTAGATTTGCCCACCTGTTGAGATTTTACCTGTTCGGTGTTAAGTGTTGCGGTATACTGTACACTGTGTACGTATAGCCTTTGGTAGGAGTTGTTTTGGGATTGTCAAACAAGTTTTGTTGATGCTTTCTTTTTTATACATAAGTTGGTTTCTAATGTGCAAATAATATAATAGCGCAATACTCTATACTGCATATTATAATAATACGTATGTAATATAATGAAGTATCAATTCACTAGCATATTGTTTTTATAAATAGATACCTACCTAAACATTGGGAAATATGGGCGGTCGACTAACAATTAACAATGAACTGACTTGTAATACTATTTGTGCGACAAAAAATTAGTTGGTTACTAATATAATATTATGGGTTAGTTGGAAGATATCGCTTCTGCGTTAAACTCACCCATTGCACAATATTATCATTTATTTGTATCACATTATTTTATAACTTTGTAATTATGTATGCTCCTTATCGTGCAATAAATTTTATTATTATTAATAATATAGGGTGATAAAAAAAACTAAAACTGATCTGCGAAAAATGGGCGACTGATATGCTAGGTGAGCGACCGAAAATACCTAAGTACTAAACGGGCGACGAAAAATAGTGACCGAAAATACCTAGGGAAATACGTAAATTAAATTTTTATTATATTTTCCAAATTATTTTTAATTTTGTGTAGGTAATACGCCCTTTGTAGTTGTTATTTCGACATGAATTGCTTTAATTTATAAAAATAATAAATAAAATTATCAACTTTCTGTTAGTCAACTTAATAAATTAATTTATCATGTATTTTCTCAAACTGTTATTTTTTTATTATTTAGGCATTCCACTCATTATTGAGTGATTTTGCTCTTAAACTGTTATACACATTGGAAATTTGGCAACAGGGGGGGGGTAGACGTTTGAGAAGCTCGGTATTCTCTGAAATTTCTACACCACATTGTCTCAGGGGCACCTGAAAATCAAAAACTAAAACTGCCACTTTACTGAGTGAAAATATGTAATTGATACAATTACCTATGAACTCGTAATTTTTTTTTCATATCATTACAGCAACTCCCACAAGTAAGATTACCAGTGGAATTACTGTATGTAATAAACATGCGAGTTATCCTAAATTCTAGTTATAATTTAGTTGGTAGGCATACCAAATTATAATTAGAGTTTTGTGTTAATTTTACCATAATTATAATTACCGTATTTGAAGGTTCCTAGTCCTACTTACTAATAAGACTTTTTTTTACATAAAAGTGTTGGCGGATTACGTATGCTATAAATCAATTTCGTACATATTTCGACAGAAATCGAACCTGAAAATATAATTATAATGTGAATTGGCGAAATGCCTGTTGGCGTATGATTGTGAGTAAATAAATTAATAAATAAATGCCATTTATATGAATGAAATGAACTGCCTGATGAATACTGCTAAATGAATAAAAAACAAATGAAATGCCTGTTGGCGTATGATTGTGAGTAAATAAATTAATAAATAAATGCCATTTATATGAATGAAATGAACTGCCTGATGAATACTGCTAAATGAATAAAAAACAAATGAAATGCCTGTTGGCGTATGATTGTGAGTAAATAAATTAATAAATAAATGCCATTTATATGAATAAAATGAACTGCCTGATGAATACTGCTAAATGAATAAAAAACAAATGAAATGCCTGTTGGCGTATGATTGTGAGTAAATAAATTAATAAATAAATGCCATTTATATGAATGAAATGAACTGCCTGATGAATACTGCTAAATGAATAAAAAACAAATGAAATGCCTGTTGGCGTATGATTGTGAGTAAATAAATTAATAAATAAATGCCATTTATATGAATGAAATGAACTGCCTGATGAATACTGCTAAATGAATAAAAAACAAATGAAATGCCTGTTGGCGTATGATTGTGAGTAAATAAATTAATAAATAAATGCCATTTATATGAATGAAATGAACTGCCTGATGAATACTGCTAAATGAATAAAAAACAAATGAAATGCCTGTTGGCGTATGATTGTGAGTAAATAAATTAATAAATAAATGCCATTTATATGAATGAAATGAACTGCCTGATGAATACTGCTAAATGAATAAAAAACAAATGAAATGCCTGTTGGCGTATGATTGTGAGTAAATAAATTAATAAATAAATGCCATTTATATGAATGAAATGAACTGCCTCATGAATACTGCTAAATGAATAAAAAACAAATGAAATGCCTGTTGGCGTATGATTGTGAGTAAATAAATTAATAAATAAATGCCATTTATATGAATGAAATGAACTGCCTGATGAATACTGCTAAATGAATAAAAAACAAATGAAATGCCTGTTGGCGTATGATTGTGAGTAAATAAATTAATAAATAAATGCCATTTATATGAATGAAATGAACTGCCTGATGAATACTGCTAAATGAATAAAAAACAAATGAAATGCCTGTTGGCGTATGATTGTGAGTAAATAAATTAATAAATAAATGCCATTTATATGAATGAAATGAACTGCCTGATGAATACTGCTAAATGAATAAAAAACAAATGAAATGCCTGTTGGCGTATGATTGTGAGTAAATAAATTAATAAATAAATGCCATTTATATGAATGAAATGAACTGCCTGATGAATACTGCTAAATGAATAAAAAACAAATGAAATGCCTGTTGGCGTATGATTGTGAGTAAATAAATTAATAAATAAATGCCATTTATATGAATGAAATGAACTGCCTGATGAATACTGCTAAATGAATAAAAAACAAATGAAATGCCTGTTGGCGTATGATTGTGAGTAAATAAATTAATAAATAAATGCCATTTATATGAATGAAATGAACTGCCTGATGAATACTGCTAAATGAATAAAAAACAAATGAAATGCCTGTTGGCGTATGATTGTGAGTAAATAAATTAATAAATAAATGCCATTTATATGAATGAAATGAACTGCCTGATGAATACTGCTAAATGAATAAAAAACAAATGAAATGCCTGTTGGCGTATGATTGTGAGTAAATAAATTAATAAATAAATGCCATTTATATGAATGAAATGAACTGCCTGATGAATACTGCTAAATGAATAAAAAACAAATGAAATGCCTGTTGGCGTATGATTGTGAGTAAATAAATTAATAAATAAATGCCATTTATATGAATGAAATGAACTGCCTGATGAATACTGCTAAATGAATAAAAAACAAATGAAATGCCTGTTGGCGTATGATTGTGAGTAAATAAATTAATAAATAAATGCCATTTATATGAATGAAATGAACTGCCTGATGAATACTGCTAAATGAATAAAAAACAAATGAAATGCCTGTTGGCGTATGATTGTGAGTAAATAAATTAATAAATAAATGCCATTTATATGAATGAAATGAACTGCCTGATGAATACTGCTAAATGAATAAAAAACAAATGAAATGCCTGTTGGCGTTTGATTGTGAGTAAATAAATTAATAAATAAATGCCATTTATATGAATGAAATGAACTGCCTGATGAATACTGCTAAATGAATTAAAAACAAATGAAATGCCTCAGTGGCGTAGCTAGGGTCATCTGCGCCCGGGGACAAAGTCTGCGCCCCTTCTCGGAGTCCCCAAGAAATTTTTGAAATTTTACAGTTTATATGGTTCATTTTCGAAGCAAGAAGCATTATGAAGAATAATATTTAAACCCGAACTGATCTTTGTTAAAAAAAACCCCATCAGCAATCCTGAATTATGGATGAGTCATTTTGTTTATGAGTAGAATGGCGCCCCTTAATGCTCAATGGGGGCGCCAAGATCGTCTTTGCCAACTGGTTTGAAATGAAGATATTTGTGGAGCTCCAAAATTTAATCTTGCAAACGTATTTGGGATACATTAGCTTACATCAAAATGAAATGAAAAAAATAGTTTTAATACTCATTTTGGCGCCCCCTAATGTGGCGCCTGGGGACATATGTCCCCCCCCCCTGCCCCCCCTAGCTACGCCACTGAAATGCCTGTTGGCGTATGATTGTGAGTAAATAAATAAATGCCATTTATAATTTAAACGGAATCGATCTCAAAACACATTTACAATCAAAGATATACTTAGATAGTAATTCAAAGAAAAAATCGGTCATGCAGCCAATCAAATTTTGCATCCAGTTTTAAACTGTCGTTGATTGTAAGACAATACATTGCTAATTCTTGAAGGTCATCGATGTTGGAACACAAAAGTTCTGAAAAAATGTTCCTCGCTGCAAGTCTAGTATGTCTATGTTTACAATATCCTGATTGGAATTTCTTCAAGATACCTACCTACACGTATTGTCAGTTCATACCAAATTTTTATCATGGACCGCACTTAGCTTTCAGTGTCTTGTAAAAGACAGATACATAAGTGTTCGTAAAGCATCACGTATAAAAACGTTTAACATTTGAAATTCAGCGATGAGGTATGTCACTCATCTTGAATGTATTATTTTTTATGGTATAAAGAGAACGACCTGTATACTCATTACATGCAGTTGTCCACGAGCTGCTCCTCTTGAGAAAATTGTCATGATGGTAGGTAAAGATGTGGATAGATATTAACTTTTCTGTACCTACTTAATTATGAAGAGCTAAAAGTAGTGAATGTATACTTACTTGCCACCATTTGATATTCTATACATTAATAATATTATACACTACCTATGTACCATTTTGTTGTTTCCACAGAAAAGACAGCTGCGATCTTGTCATATCTGTTATGTCTTATTATAACAAGGGATCTATATCCTTCTCAAAGTAGTAAAGTACCCGTTATTATATAAGTACCCAATACTCACATGTCACACATCTACTAAATAATAATAATATATGCATTTAGGTACTTACATAGGTAGAAGGTACCTAGTTACTGTGAGATGGAACTCATTTAAATCTTGCAGATGTGCATCGGATATATGATTATTTTTTATTTATTCGTGTTTCAATATGTATCCGGGTGAGTCGCTTTGACGTCATGTCATATTACATAAGTAGGTAGACGGTACTATGTATGTATTATATGCATAGCATTTTTCAAGTTTCGACAAAATAAGATAATTAAACTAATCTGTCAACTACAAAATCATTATTTTTGTTATTATTTATTTATTCATTCATTCTTTACTGTACATTGATTACAAACAATTACATAAAAGGTATAGGTACATTCAAATTAAATACAATCAATATATAGAGGGCGAGATTATCGCAAAGGCGCGATCTCTTCCAACTAACCCAGTCGATAAACTTACTCAGCCTGAAATACTTTTGTGATATATTTTTTAGTTTAGTTTCTATATTTTTCAATGCATTCATAGAATACTAAATTATGTACTAAAGTAATAAAAGTGAATATACTTATTTCTTTACTGAATAATCAACACACAATTTAGGTAGTTTTTTCCCCTGCATTTTCTTTCAGTGTGGTTTTATTTTTCATCTTTATTATAATTGTGTGTAAGTACTTAATTGTACCTGATTACTCATACCTCATCGCTATATTTAAAATCTTTGTACTCGCCTTCTTCTCCTTGGGTAATTATTAGTCCCACATGGTGGTGGGGTCTGCCTTTCTTGTTTGGTTGCGCCACTTTGTTCTGTCGAACGAATCCTTATGGGAAATATCATAGCAATTGAGTTCGTCGGTAGCCTGGAGGTAGAGTCTCGACCTCGTGCACATGAGGTCCGTGGTTCGATCCCAGGTGCCGGCAATCTCCCCTTTCACGACACAAGCTTAAAGCTTACTGTGAAAGGTGTATAAGGTTGTATTTGGGTTTATAACAAAAACCCAGATATATCTTAAAAAAATAATCTTTGTACTCGCCTATACATACATAATATTATGAGACAGCGATAAGCAGAGAACATAATTTTCGTTTTCAAATGAGTAATGTTTCATCTTCATTCTCTCCACGTGTATACTTATGTACAAAGCAACAATCTCTTTGCGAATTTAATAATATTGTTTATATTCATAATACGTAAGTAAGGTAGTGTATTATTGCAGAGTAATATTATTGTCTTAGTATTTTGTTAGTCTTGAGCATTTATCACGCACGCATGATTTAACCACACAACACACTGATGTATCTAGTAGAAAGCTGAACAGCATATAATACATAAGTAACAATGCGTAAGTTGATAACATAAAAACATCTTCACTGTATTGTAGAAATCCGTTTCGTGGTAAAAATAATAATGGACATTATTGTATAAAATACCTGCATATGGAATGACACTATTTGGCTGGATATCACCACATGCATCATAGGTATATAATATGTATAGTATACACGGTGTGTCTGTGTCGGTGTTGAGGTAGTAGAATTCAATAATGAAATTACAAAAAAACAAACGTTTTTTTCTACTACATGTTCTATTGAGAGAGACATCTTTCGATTGACAATGTCCTTATACTGTAAGACGAAAGACGTATCTCTAAATAAAATAAATAATTATATGTAGTAGAAGGAAACATTTGTTTTTAATTTATATACTTATGTATATTTTTCAACAGATCAATTTTGAGAACCCGTCAACTTATCAATGCATAAGTTATTGGTATACTATCCAGTTGTACACTAAATAATTAATTGTACCTATTATCTTCTTGTTTTTTTTTCTCTTTGGAGTTTTCATACATCATTGATTGTTTATTTTTAGAGATTTATTAATTATATCTATTATTAATAAATCAAATGTTTTTGTGTTAACACTTTGGAAATTCATTATAATTAAAATGATTTTAAATATCTATTATTGTTTATTTGTATGTTTTGTTGCCACAACATAGCCATAATACTTGTCGCAGATTTGTAAAATTTATTATATGTACAATGTACATACTTGTCATAATAAAAAATGTACATACTCATATTGTGAATTGTTTAAAATAAAATAAATAAAATATCTCGATTAAAGATATTAAACACTGGATATAACTATGATATTAAACACTGGATTAAATACAGTGGAACCTCTCAGAACGAATTTAATTCGTTCCAGAATCTCACTCGTTAAGCGAAACATTTTTTCCTATAGAAATCAATGTAAAATACGATAATGCGTTCCATGCCGAAAGAATAAGTACTTATTCTAGAAGTACTGAAGGATTTTTTTTATTAACGTTTATTCAAATAAAATTACTTATATAAAGGATTGTAACAACTTGTAATACAATTTAGATTTGGATAAAAAGTAATAAAAATATGAATTTATGACAAATAATTAATCATCACGCTAACGGAAAATAACAACCAACCCGCTAAAGCTCAATGATTTTTTATTAACGTTTATTCAAATAAAATTACCGCTAAAGCGGCTAAAGGAACGAGTGCTAAACACAGATTGTACTGGCGCGGAAGTCCCAGCTCACAAGGTCACAATTGAATGTCATGAAAAAGGGACTTACGAGTACCCTTTCTCTGTAACTCGTTATGCGAAATGTCTCTCGTCAGAGCAACTTTTTCACAATTTTTTAGCTCATGCGAATTACTCGTTATGAGAGGTTCCACTGTAGTCGTAAAACTATGATATTAGGTACTGGATTAAATACCCATGATTAAGATTATAATATATGATTGCGGACTAGAAAAGGCTGTAAGCCGATTAGGTATTATTAGTGTTTTTGATACGTAGACAATTATTAGATAGATATTATTATTAGTTTTAGTATCACCGCTATCAATATATTGATACGTGTAATGTAATAGTATTTTGTTGCATATTATGAATTTACGTCATTCAGATTAAATATGATGTTATTATAATTTTCACGTCGGCGTTTCTAACCTAAAATTAGATTAATTTTATTGTAAAAAAAACATGCGTTCTTATTAATAAACTTTCAAGGCGCCTCTCACAAATGGGGTAGCCAGCATGTAAACATAAGGATTGTCCACTCTGTGCCAATATACTATAAGACATTCAGGGCGGGAAGCCTACCTCATCAATGAATTGAGGGTGTTTTACGGAGAAGAGTTTTCGAGTGTCCTGCAAAAGACAAGTGTTCGAAAAAATAAGACATTTCACATCTTAAATTCAGCGCTGAGGTTTGCAACCCATCCTGAATGTCTTGATTTTATATTGGCACGGAGAGGACAGCTTGTATGTTTATTATATGCAGCTGGTCTGCTGGCTAACCAGTTGTGGGATATGCCGTCACGGTATAGTAATGTATTAAGTATCCGTAATCTTTTACGAACACTTGCCTTTTACAGACCACTCGAAAACTTACAAAAATTGGTAGGAAACCATATCTTCGTCGAAGAATTTTGTGTAAATTCTTCAATAATTAGAAAATTATTTAACATTTTAAATTTAGCGCCGATACTTGTTCAATGCAATATATGATAAATTAAACAATATTACATATTCTACAAATATAAAAAAAAACATGTACACAATGCAGTTAAAAACATAACAAATCATATATATAAACCAAGTAACACCAATATCTCCAATATCCAATATCATATACAATTCAGTATTACATAATTATATTATAAATCTCCCTCGACATCCATCAAGAGGGAGACCAAAGAAAACCTGGATGACACAATGCAATAGAATCCTGCGGAGAAATGGCCTGGATGAAGATGATATAGCAAACAGAAGAGTGTACAACCTCAGAACGAGAAGAGCCGACCCCAACAGCCTTCAGCGGCAATAAGTTGGGACAGTGCCAGGAAGAAGAAGAAGAAGATATTATAATATATAAGTACCTGCCATTACACAAATTAGATATTGTGTGGCAAACCGATTTATTCGGAAGTACACACCTTCCTCTGAGAATTCCCCTTGGCTTTTGTTTTTGATCAACTGTTATTGTATGTTGACTGTTTTTATATTAAGTATATTGTATTACTATTGTATTGTAAAGGCTATTTTAGCTGTATACTTTATAGATAAATAGGTACATACCTATCTATTTAAATAAATAAGTAATGAAAAAGTTCCTAGATTTAAGTAAGGAGAATCAGCACGCGTACTACATGTATTAAAAACGCCAATGCTGTACAAAATATTTATTCCATTTCACATAATGCAATTTACACGATATGTATGTATGTATTATACGAAAGAGTAGTATTGTTATAAATATTACCATATTTATGTATTTGTTAAGATTATCTAATCAATAATAATAAGTATTTTAATGTCTCATATAGTAATAATCGCCGGGTGTGTGATAGTTATGTAATAATATAAACGAATAAAATATGTATAACATTTAGTTTCACACAGCACATGCTATAAGTATCTTGACTTTATAATATAGTATTCATAATACATATTATCTGTATTTATTAAGAAAGAATATTGTATTGTGTATATTGTATACAATAAAACATTCACACCTATGTACAATGCGTAATATGGAAAAGAAGACTTCAGTAATAGATGCGACTGTTACCGCATTCTTATTTACGATGATGATGATGATTAATTTTACTCATTTCTGCGCATAATAACTTTGTTATGACATAATGTGTGTATTAAAGTTTAAAATATATAAACACAATACAGTGAGTGGGCGCGTTTAACGCAATATTGCGATTCCTCTGAACTAAGGCATTTTCATATAGGTACCTCATTATATTCACTAATATAGTGGGATACTTAAGAAGTGCTGCACTCTTGCAATGTGAAGGTTCAGCTTCCTTTCCCCCGTTTTGGATATTTACTTGACGACTACTGGCCGTCGATTAATCAGGATGATATTTGTGATTTTTTGGATAAGTTTAACCTAAAATTTCCACAGATTTCTTAGAAAGATTGTAAAATATTAATTACAGTATCCAATATTTCTTACACACAAGTAACGAGTTCACCACCATGTATTGGGTGTGAAGATTTAAACCATTTACTTTCTGCTCAAAACTTACACCAAATGGTATAAATTTTATGAATTATAAACAATTTTTAAAGTGTTATAATTTGAATGGTCTATTATATAGCTAACACGTAGGAATTAAACAAATGTAAATTTTATATGAATGTCATAGAGGTTTAAGTTCAATACTAAATGTTTACCCCGCAATCAATGATAGCAACGTAGCAAAGTAATGGTATGGATAAAAATAAGTTTTCTATGACATTTCAATGTATAATAACTAAGCCTTGAACCTTGGAACTGTGTATAATATTCAAAATTATTTATGGTAACGACGCACTATGTAGGTAATGATCACACTTAGATAACGTAGGTATATTTAAAAAAAACGCGACCTTTATGGTAATGGAAAGAATTGCACGAAAAATAAAAAAGAACTTAAGTATATAAGTAGGTATTAACTGGGTTTTGTAACGTATCGCTATGTCATCTTATAATTATCTTGTTTTAGAGCTAGCCATGAATACATACCATGAAGGTGAAAATATGCAAGGGAATATTACAACTTATGTAGGTACATTTTGTACCTTAAAATTATTTGTCTATATATTTGTATATATTATAAATTTATACACATCTTTGTCAATTCAGGATATTGCGGACCGTACATACATACATAATAGTCTTATTAACATAAGGATATAACTATTAATGTAGGTAATTTTGTGTTTTTATTATCTTAAAGCAGCTTTCTTATATATCTACTTGGTAAGAGTTTCGTTTATAAAAACTAATAGATAATTCATTATTAACTCTAGGTAAATATCTTTATTATTTTATATCTTAACAGTTATGGTCCTGATCACTCGTAAACGAATGGATGGCCTATAATGGGTTATAATCCACTAGATTAGTCTGCAACGAGTTTGGATTTTCTTCTCCATTCCTCCCTATTCTCAGCCAGTCTCTTCATAAACATAGAATAAAATACAATCATTGTAGGTATATCTGACTAGTGAGATGTAGAATAAAATACAATCATTGTAGGTATATCTGACTAGTGAGATGTAGAATAAAATACAATCATTGTAGGTATATCTGACTAGAATATGTCGAATGTCTTCTCTGTGTCTACTGATTTTAAGATATTTGATGAATAGGAAAAGTTTATTTAAATGGGATTTCACAGAACAAAGTCGTATTTTGTTATAACATAAAAGTTTTTATTCAAATATTTAAAAATAGAAAATGTTCGATATATTATATTAGCATTATACTATAAATAATTGTCTCGTCTATACCTAATAGTGTGTGCATTTAGTTGGCAATGCCTACTGTAACATAGGTTGGTATACTTGTATAGTTGATGTGGTATTGTACTCAGTACCTACCTACATATTCCACAAAAGGTTGCGACACATAATAATACTGTAGTAAGCGCGGGCTTGCGAAGTAGGCTAAGGTAATTGGAATCCTTGAGGTTTGCTGCCATGCCTCTACTACTAACAATTGTACTAAGTACATGCTTGTACATTATATTGTACTTACTCTCTTACTTACTAGACATTAACTAACCTAGTGTTAGGCCATTTTCAAGTTATAAAACTAGTCTTATCGACTAGTGATTCTTTACTACGAATTGGGTAATTATGTACGACGTAAAATTACGTTTTAAACATGAGTTATGTTATAAACATGAGAAGTTAATGACATATTTTTAAAGACGAATCTGGCTTTGTTACAAAACCCAACTATACCTGTAAACACTTTCTCAGTAAGTAATATGTATAATAATTTATTATGTTCGCATTTCAAAGGTAGAATCAATAGTATGTAAATTTAATATCTTACTATATTGTCATATTACAAGACCTCATACAATGGTGAATATTGTAAAAATACTATCGATAATCGTAGAATTAATAGATCGGCAGCGATTATTAACCAGGGGAAAGTTCCAAACTTGACTATTAGACTACCGACACCTCATAATGATTCAGAAATACGACTTGTAAATCTATGATACCTACATCTATTCACCCATTATAATTTTCAAGAGCGGTGAAGATATTTGCGTGTAGGTATATTATTACCGACTGGTATGCGACGCAAGTTCAATACTGTGAAAATGGCTAAACAAACTTGTCTGCAACATTATACAATGTTTTTTTTATTGCCTACACTCACTCGATTCATTGACTACATACTACTAAGTATTGCCAATTATTTATAGAGTTGCTTTGATTTAATTAATTTTTTATATGATGTTCTTTTTACTTGTGCACTGATATCATTTTATTAAATTCATGTCCCGGATATTCATCATTTTTCACCTTAGATTTTTTGTGAATTTAGTCGTTTAAGTAAGTACTATATGATTTTTTTAACTTTATAGTCATTCGCTGATAGTAGTATATTAATTTTTCCAAGAACATAAAATGTATGTTTCAGGCGGAATGAATATTGATTATCATGTTTATTGACTATCATTATAAAATACGACTTGCCTGAAATTGCAATATAATGATTTAGAGTTAATTTTTGGTCCTTTATTGGAAACTGTGCCCAAATTAAGTTTTGTGTTGAAGTGATGTCAAATTTACCATCAGATTTCATAGAATAACAAATAGTATGCATTAAATTCTATGTCTTATCCTATCTATCTTCTAATTGTGTAACTGCTTTGCTGTGATACAATCAGATAATGCGAACAAAATATCTCATAGATAAACAGATAAGTCATCGACTGATAAACATAAAGCGACTTCCTAGTAATTATCTATTTGAATTTACTTCCCGCGCTGATCTCTATAATTAAAAGCAACTAACAGGTAATTATTTCCATTGTTATTATCATAATATTTATAGACATATAGTATGATACAATTCGCATTTAAGTCTTTAAGTTTATCTTCATTCAAGCACCCATTAGCTAGTAGGTGAGTAGGTACTTAGTTAAAATATATTAACTTTATTTGCAACGACCTTCATGGTCTGTATCACTTATAATTATCGTGAAGAAAAAAGATTTCCCAGATATTCATTATTATTATTATGTTATGTTCAATTGTCTACGGAATACATTTTGTTTATGGTCAGTGATTCCAATTTTGAAAGCTGAAAATTTTAAGCACTCATTGCTAAATGAACCAAAGACATGTAGGTATATTGGTTTGACAATAGACGCCCGTGCGCTTCCGAAAGCTAAATATAATAACTCGATCACGTGAGGTAACCGCAAATACTTATATGAACTGATGCAACACACATAGTTGTAGATTTTATCTTTAAAGATGAATTACTAGAAATTATTTTATTTCTTAATACTTATGTTATTAAATATATATTAACTTGATTAATAATTAATATATTATAATAATTTTATTCTGATCACAATTCTGCTCACAATGTGAGCAGAATAAACCAGGCAAGGATTGCCTTTAACAAAAAATCTAAAATATTGGAATCCCCAAATATTGATTTAAGCGTAAGGAAGAACCTTACTAAAGCCTTTGTATGGAGCATTCCGCTTTATGGTTGTGAGACGTGGACCATCAGCAAGAGTGAAAGCGGACTGTTGGCGGCCTTTGAGATGTGGTGCTTGAGACGCATGCTGAAGATCCATTGGTCGGAACACGTCGAAAACGAAGAAGTATTAACCAGGGTAGGCAAAAAAAGGCAACTTCTTAAGAGAATTAGCCAACAAAGAGCTAACTGGATTTGTCACAACATCAGGCACCCAGGAATACTCATCGCCATCGCGGAGGGTAAGACCGAGGGGATAAATGGCAGAGGCCGACCAAGAAATGCGTATATGGACCAAGTGAAGAGGGACATGAACTGTGGCTCATACGTAGAGCTGAAAAGACTGGCTGAGAATAGGGAGGAATGGAGAAGAAAATCCAAACCCGTTGAAGACCAATCCAATGGATTGTAACTCATTATACCTATATAATTTTATTGTTGACTTATAACGATTTATTCTCGAAACCATAAATGTATTCAGTATGTATTAATTACCAATATACGTGTAGGTACTTATATGTTTTATATCATTCTGCACAACCATAAATATGGCAATTAAAATATTTCCATACAATAGTATGCGATACATAATAATAATAATAATAAACAGCTATATACTTGTACTTACATATTGTATGTGATATTACTATTACTATACAATAAAATTTCTATTAGTTTTACATTGCAAATAACATTTTCCTTGTAGGTAGTTATATGCATATCTATAATTTCCTTTTTGTTATTTTCTTATTCAGATTCAATTTTTCTGAAGTAGAAATTATGCATGTTCCCTGTAATACCGGACAAAGAAGTCTCCCACTCTTCCGCGTAAGTTCTCGAATATGCTGTTAAAGGCAGATATTTGTAAATAATCACAAAAAAAGCTTTTTTACTTAGTCACTTCAGCGGTGAAGTGCGCCATCCATTCTACCTATTCTCCTATGGAAACTCATCATTTTAAAGATATTTTTACCTTTTGTTTATTTATTTATTTATTTTTACTTTACTGTACATTGATTGCAAGCAAAGTCACACAAAAATACATTTAAAACAAATACAAATATAAAGCACTTGTGTATAAACACGGCATATCCCACTTGTGGGATATGCCGTGATGGTATAGTAGTAGTAGTAGTAGCATATATAAAGCGTGAAGAGTGGGCAGCAACCTTATTCTGGAAGGCAAACTATTCAAACTATTGTAAACTAACAGTCTCTTCAAAATAATACGTCCTCAATGCATGATATACTATTAATAAACTAGCCATAAAGACTACAAAGTGATGAAATATTAATAATATACATTACAGAAAAATCTAGTCAATAATTTACGTATACACGTTTACCTTAAATAAATTGCATTTTGCCTAAAGGCTAATTCCGTGTGTGTTCGCTAAGTAACGTTCAATTATAATTTCATTAATAATAATTTAATAACCGTTTGATGACTCAATGTCAACAATAATCAATACATTATTTTGTTAAACTACACACACCAAATTGTGTACCCATTGCCGTGCTATTTATTACATAAATATAGATTATAATGTTTTATAAGTACACATATTTGTGATCGATTAAATACTTAATAATATTATGTGTTGTTTAAACACTTGTGTTATGTATGTTTATACTTGA
The DNA here is from genome assembly GCA_947579605.1 of Athripsodes cinereus. Taxonomy (NCBI): domain Eukaryota; kingdom Metazoa; phylum Arthropoda; class Insecta; order Trichoptera; family Leptoceridae; genus Athripsodes; species Athripsodes cinereus. Next base: position 19,468,265 of record OX388310.1, read on the forward strand.
CATATTTTAAATACCTACTAAAGTATTTTTATGTATTATAATATAAATGTCATATTATTTCATGTTATACTCTCTGAAATACCTAGTGAATACATGCATAAAATAAATAAAAAAACAATACAAATTCACAATCAATTGTCATTGAAATTTTATATGTGTTATTTACTTAGATATTTCATATTTTTGGATGAATCTAGGTTTGTAATAAACTTAAATACCTACACCCCAAAAGACCTCACAGTAACCAATATGTATGTGTCATTTGACATTTCTTCTAGTACTCTTCAAAATTGTGGATTGATTGTGTTTTCTGTACAATTTCCAACACCACATCTGAGATAATGAATTGTCTTCAATACTTCAATAATTAAGAATGTTAACTACAAAGAAGGCTTACATTTAGGCGAAATGTTCGAGATGTTAAAATCATACCATATTAATTATGATAATTATTTATTATTACTATTTTGTTTTGTATACTTGTTATTTCCTCTAATTTGAGATCTGCAAAATTGACTTATAGGATAAAGGAATCAGTGTACTGGGGTATCAAGGAGTCTATCTCCAGAAAGCCATGGTTCCATAATTCCAAGTTTTCCAGATCGGAGATTGTCTCATTGACTCGCATGCGCTTTAATCACCACAGATTAGACAGTCATCTATTTAGATTGGGTTTGGTCTCGTCCCCTTTTTGCGAGTGCGAGCTCGATGTGGAATCTCTGGACCACGTCTTCCTCGGTTGCCCAATAAGAGACTCTTATAACTTGTATTATGAGATAACTGAAGTCCAGTATCCAATCAATATGTCTTGCCTCTTACACACTGATGCCCTGTCTGTATATCTCAAGATTCTAAAATCCGCCAAAAGAAATTTTATTATCTTATAAATTAATGCCTTAATATTACGTGACATCTTCCTAAAATATTGTACTTGGCACAAATCGTCCCACAAGGGACGGGTTGCCGTAATCTTATAAATAATAAATAAAATTGACTTATTTCGATACTTTTTATCATTTTCAATTATTCGTAATATATGACTCATGCATTTTTAATTCTTTCTTATATCTAATTATTATTTTCGCTATTATTATTATTTATTTTTAATTCTATTATATAATTCTTGATATCTAATTATTATTAATATAATAGTATATTCCTAATTAATTGTTGCGTTTATTATTTTTATATTCCCAGAATTAAATTATTTAATGTGTTCATGTGTATTTGTGTGTCTGTATGTATTTATATATATTATGTTATTAATGCTGTCTCACATTGCATGTACCACATAAAATTTGGTTCTCTGTTTGGTCTTTTGGTTTTCATATATTTAATGACACATAATTTTGTTGGAATTGTCACTGTTGTATTTATATGTATAATGTATTTTATCATGTAATAGGCTTGTGCCGTGAATTTAAGTAAATAAATAAATAAATAATGTGTGGATATTGACCACAATAGGAGTACGTATTCGTATTTATCTGTAATCAGTAGTGCCTGTATCATATCATGTTACCTTCAAACAAACCGATGAACTACATAAATAAGAGTTATGCAATATGCGCTCTATGAAAAACAATGCCTATAGTATTTTAATTAAATTTAATTGCCTAATACAAAAACAAAAGGCACTGATTGGTTAATTAAATACAATTATCATCCTAAAATAAAATTAATTGGTCTATTACCATTGTTTGTGCAAAAATCTAATCCTGCTGCTAATCATTTGAAGTATTTTGAATTCCGTAAATTGAATATATATTCTTATGGATTATTCTTTTTGATAGCAACCCGGGTATACACCCTATATCAGTTTTATTTTTTTTAAATGTGAGTTTGTTTGGTTTATAGATTAATCATATTTCAATTTTATAAAAAAATAATCACATTTTTCATATTTTTTATGGTTGAGGTCAAAATTAGCCTCAACCACAAAGATTTTAAATTCGAAGAGCTTTGACAAGTACCTATAGCTAAAATCCCTCTCAATATTGTAGGAAATATTTAACAATTTTTATAACGGTTTATACCTAATTGTCTCATATGTTGAAAATATAATTATTCTAGTTGCCATGTATGTTCGTGTTCATATGAACTATAATGATACATAATCATTTTCACGTTGTTTAACTTCGTTAACGTGAATCTCTCAAACCGTTGCATTGTCACAATCTATTTAACGGTTCGTCTAACTAAGTATATGTCATTAACTTGTGTATCTTTTTTAGATATAAATTCGTGATTAATGTAATTTTGTACTATCATTGTTATAAACCTGCTTACTTGCTTGCAGAGTTGACAATATTCTCTGCTGTTTTCAAAGTTGATGTATATATTTGCATTGAATCTCTCTTTTTTTGTACAATTTTTTTTTTGAATGTTTTGTAAATGTACATAGATGAGCAAATTACTAAATTTGACTTACTAGATATTTGTGCATGAAAGCAATCAATACATCTTTTCACCTTAATTAACCCTTCATTACTTATCTTAAGAACAAGGTGTAGAAATGATCCTCCTCCATCTATAATGACACATTTTACTGTCCTTCTTATTTGGCTGTCTCTAGAGGTACTTACTACCCTACGGGGTACCTACTATGCTGCTCACTATGTCGTGCAGAACCTGAAAAGTCAATAACAAATAGTGCAGCAAGCGCACCAAAGTCTCATTTCTTTAAAAAGTTTTTCGTTTTCAAAATCGGCTTTGATAGTGCAGATATCAAATTTACTACACTTCTCCGATTTAAGAATGAGTATATATTATGGTTGACTAATATAGATACGTATGTGTGCATACTTGTAAACTGTACTTTTTATAAGTTATTATAATAATTTTATTAATATATGTATTAATTAGAATGCATTGCATGTAACAATGTAGCATTATGAAGACCTCACATTCAAAATATAATGCATGATCTTTCATCTATCCATGTATAGGCAAAGAGTACAATAATATTAACCATACATTAACTAGTACCTGCATTAAAATTAGCGTATATATATTTCGGGATACATTTTAGCAATATGTCATTCCATATTTAACAATAACACTTCTCCGATTTAAGAATGAGTATATATTATGGTTGACTAATATAGATACGTATGTGTGCATACTTGTAAACTGTACTTTTTATAAGTTATTATAATAATTTTATTAATATATGTATTAATTAGAATGCATTGCATGTAACAATGTAGCATTATGAAGACCTCACATTCAAAATATAATGCATGATCTTTCATCTATCCATGTATAGGCAAAGAGTACAATAATATTAACCATACATTAACTAGTACCTGCATTAAAATTAGCGTATATATATTTCGGGATACATTTTAGCAATATGTCATTCCATATTTAACAATAAAGTCACGCTATTTTTGAAATAATATGTTATTTCACTTCATCTTTTAGGTATCCACCGATGTTGTGATGAAATAAATTTAGCTTATATTTTTTCTACAAAAACAGTACATATCATAAGCTACATAGCTAGCTGACTAATTTCTAAGGAAATAACTTTTCTTTAGGTCAGCTCAAACCTTATTATACTAAGAGTCACTTCAAGAAGACTTTTAATTAAGAGGTCAGCATCACCAAGGCTGATTGATATTAAAATATTGATGCATACTATACTAAGTGTCTTTTTTACAAAGTGGTATTTGTTCCAAAATCAATAAATTCCAATAACAAAAAAACATATTTTAATGGCAGATGTTGGCCCTTGGATTCAGTACAATATATAATAGATATGTATAAATTAAACATTGATTTTTCTACGTATGTAATGTATTGTGTTGTGTAGGTATTCATGGTTAATTTGTATTGAAATTTTCCGTGTGCAAACGTGTGTCTAATTACACATTTCAAAATTCAAGGTTATCTATTGATTGCTTCGTTGATACTTTGTCTACACATGCATATACATTATACATGTATATACGTATTTGATTATACCTACTGTCCCGTAGGCACCCGGCAATGATTTGGTCTGTAGGTTTTCAAGTGTCCTGTAAAAGGCTGATTTTCTAAAAAAATTACATAAGCGGTTAGGTTTGCCATCCATACTAAATGTCTTTTGTTTACACTGAGAGGACACCTTGAATGTTTATTACATACATCTGGTCTGCTGACTTCAGTAGATTATATTCAAATAGTATAGATATGTAATTATATACCTAGGTGTAGTAGAGATGTAAAGCGTGTACTGTATGTATGATCAGTTAATGCATAATGTTCATATGGGGTTTTACCCGACTGAAGCAAAAAGTTCGGTATTACAAATCTTGTAGAATTTAAACGAAAAGTTGTACGTTATTTGTACTTATATTTCTTTGGTGTATATCGAATATGTGAAATGTCGTTATTTATAAGAATGAACTAAAATTTTCACGTAGCTAATATTTACTACAATAATATGATTTCACCAGTTCATTACGATATGGTCAGAAATATCTACATTTCTTATTTTTTTTTCAGCATATTTTTCGACCTTCGTTTTCTGTCATTGATGAATGATTCCATAAATAAATAGATGCAGTCCGACCAAATTTGTAATATTTGGGAAACCGCGATGAGGAGAGCATTTATCTAACAATTGTGCACAAGTTTACTAAAAGTGAAAACATGTGTGTACTGTATTTTTCCTATAAATATTTCAAGTGTTTTATAATTATATATTTAATTTCTTTTTGATATTTTTGTTTGTGTTGTGAAATTATTCGCCATTCCTTTGAAGAGCGCGATATATATATACTATTTACATATCAATATTATACTCGTAAAAATGTAGCATTTTGGAAAACAAAATGTTAACTCTTTTATTGATGAATAGCGATTTTGTACACAGTCTGTTGTCTGTTTTTCCCGTACACCTACCTAACCTCCTGATTTCCTTGTCTTTGCAGGAGTTGTATACAGATAGAAAGAGATTTCTACGTAGGTGTAAAAAATACACGAATCTGACCTACAATTTTTGTTATTGTTCTAGATACATAACTGTGAAAATAATAATTAAAGTATTTCGTTGTTCTTTTTTCATCGATTCTATAATTAGTTACTAACACATTTATACATTCTCAAGTTTGCAATTATATTATTTATCTAGATTGTATTTTTATTCCATAGTATGTTCACCATTGGTACAATCCATTAAACATGAAAACCATGTGTTACTTTTATTTAGCGAATAAATAAATTAACAGTTGTAGTAGATATAGTTTGACGAATAGAAATTGCTCATACGTGGGGGCGTCACGATCACTTTCTATCTTATCAGGAGAAATGTTTATATGTGATATTATTGTGTAGGTACATTCGCAGAATCAAAGCATTGGTGTAAATTACAAATGAGATAAATAATGTATTTACCTCCACACTTTTAGCATAATATAATGACGTGTATTATTTTCGTATTCAGTTTGCATTTGCTTCTGTTTGTTTTGATTTCCTTGCCCACGTACAAAATTATCTTTGCAATTTGTTTCCATTGTTTTTTTTAGCTACGTATGTTTACGTGTTTTTACTCTGTTTAGAAAGTTGTCAGAATGCTTCCTGTTATGGAAGATTTTTTTACCAAGACGATTCATTTGTTTATTTGCATATCTGTAAAAACTTAACCGCCAATTATAGGAATCGATCGCTATATTTTTTTTAAATTCCTCGTAGAATTCTGGAAGAGATGGACCTTTGATGTTTTCTGACTGAAAATCGGTATTATTCAAAAGAATTAATAAAATTTCTTTATTTTATTTTTATTTTTAAAAATGAAAACAGTTCAATAAGGACGCTTCATCCATTAATTGTCTAAATGAGTACCTACCTAGTAAGTCCGATAGTTACCCGACTTGTAGGTATGCCGATGGGAAATGGCGTGATGGTGTCGACTGTAAATAGATAGATTGATAAATACTTATAAATATGTAGGTCCTATGTATGTATTATAGTATCGATTTCCTCCGTTTGTCACGATATATTTGTGTTGTTATTATAATACCTAATACGCAAGTTCTTATGACCCGCTTTCTATTACCGCCCGGCTGACTACTGCCAATACGTATACAATATCTACAAATAAACATTATACCTACTTACATATTATCTAGGTAGGTACTTCTTGTTGTATCTGTATCACGATTATATGCAAATAATTACATACATCGATGCCTATGAGACAAATCTGAGTTAAATACTTACCTATCCACCTACAAATGATTGCCTTAGTTTGGATTTATATCGCTACCTGAGATACTAATAACAATAAAAGCATTTGTTCACCGGGTTTTAGCACATGCGACTTTGTTTTTAGTTGATTGCATTTGTTTTTCTGTTGCTTGCTCATTGAGAGTTTAATTGATATGTTTTAGTAAAAATAATAAAATAAAGTTAATAAAACATTATAGATTACATTACTTCATTTAATATGGGTGATTTGATTTTCAGCGATGAGATTTGCCATCCATCCTGAATGTCTTTATTTTTTGTTGACACAGAGAGGACTTCTTGTATGTTTATTACATGCAGTTGGTCTGCTGGCTACCCCACACGTGGGTAATGCTATGATGGTATAGTAGTTAGTAGATTCGATTTTTGATTTATGTTTTATGATTTTATTTATTTATTTATTTTATTCTTCACTGTACATTGGTTACAATATTACAAGACAAAACACTGTCATATACATAAATAATATCAGTTATGCAATTCAATGTACAGAGGGCGAGTTTATCGCTAAAATGCGATGTCTTCCAACCAACCTGGTTATTCAAATAAAAACAGGAAAAAAACACATATATATACATATAAAAACCATGTACATCAACAGTAACAGTAAAAACAAAACAAAAATAAAACTTAAAGTAGTGATTTCCTCATTTGACTGGACTATTTACACTTGCGCATTAATAGACTTGGTTGACCCACCATTGACAAGTGAACTTAAACCACACGCTTTCTATATTCTCCTTAAGGAAGTTTTCACTATCTTTTTTTTGTAGGTGGTGTCGTTGAGCTATTTTTATCTTGTTATTTCGTTTATACACACATTTCTTCTACTTCTTCCTCGTATTTCTATACCTACTTTCAAAAGAAAATCTTGTAAAATGATTTGGTTAATTTTTTGCTGTAGGTATATTTATGTAATTGTAATATATAATTATACCTAGGTGTATGTATTTTTTTCCTAAAGTCACAGTTATTATAAATTTATCATAATAACTACCTTCCATATGACTGATAAAAGATAACGTTGCCATTGATAAATAGATAACTTACATACATATCTGCCTAACTACTGTCTTGTTCTTATAATAATTGTTAACTATTTATCAGTAATTGTTATCTTTGATAAAATTATTTATTGTCTTTATTCGTAGGATAACAGTGAATTATTTTGCTTGTTTAGTTGAGTCATTGATAATAATTAGTAATTATTTCGCGATATTTTTTTCTTATACATGATCGTTCGCAGTGAATTTCTAATAATAATTAATCTTTATTGTACAAAAAAGCATACAATTAAATAAAACAAAAAAAAATTGGAACAAATAATTTATGTTATAATTGGTGAAACTCAATTACCCTATTTTTATTGATATGTAGTTTTGCAAAGAGATAAACGATGAATATAATAACATGTCTTGCGTTTATACTGCATTGACGACTTCTGATGGTGACAATCTTTCAGTCGATGATACTGTGTTGATAAAATCAGCATACCTTCATTAAAATACGTAATATGTTCATCTTTAAGTAAAACAAAACAGCATTAAATTATATGTATTACCTATTTACTTGTTATACAAACAGAAAGCATTACTGGCAAGGTCGTAATTTACACATACATACATACTCCACATTACAAACACATGCATACATACCTATCTATTATTATTATTATAACATACACTAGATTCCCTCTGTTATAAATATACATTTTATATACTAGATTAACTTCCGGCTTCGCTTAGGGATTAATCATCAATCTGAAAAAAATGCTTATATCGTAAGTTATATCTATGTACAAAGTTGCGAAAGTGAAAAAATATCATTTGACATAGAATACAAATTCTGGGGCATTCCTCTCCTTTTATGAAAAGAAACATATAAAATGATACAAGGTTCGGAAAAATTTTGATATGTTTATGAAAGATGACGGTAATATATTTATATTTTTTTTTATTTTTTGTATTTATTTTCATTTTAATAAAATAAAAATAAAATAAACTTTATTGTGACAATAGACAAGTACATTGTACAAAAGGCGGGTTTATTGCCAAATGGCAATTTCTGCCAACCAACCTGAAACCTGCCAACCATTTTCTTCACATTATTAAAATAATATCTGTAAATAATAAGCTACTACAATTTTCTTATCTAGAAACGCGCTCAAAGGATGTAAGATTTTTAGAAGACACGTGTTTTTTTACTGCTTGGCTACACCCTATAGGTACAAGACGTACATATGGACTCAAATAATAATAGTATGCGCAGATTAGATTCACACACTGACACACAACATTGCACATGTACGTGTATTCAGTAGGTAACACATAGTAAAAGTATTATTAGTAAATGTACGTATATTAATATGTATTTGATAACACATATTAAAATATTTACACTACAAGCGGTGCACTGTCATTAGGTCATCTCTCACTTCATACATTATTCTTAGAAAGAGAACTACGAAATCTCATCATAGCTATAGATGTACGAGTAGGTACTTTTTTAAATCTACATAGTACCTATATCATATTATGATTCAGTATTTGCTAACTTTAAACCAGAATTCATTCACAAATTATTAACAAACGCACTTTTTTTTGGAAAATCATCATCATCATCGCCCTCAACGCTCCTCTCGGGAGCACAGGGCAGAAACCAGCCTCCTCCATTCAGAGCGTCTCTGTGCCAATTGCGTCACCTCTTCCCACGACATTCCTTGCGCTCTGATATCGTTGTCATAGGAACGGTGTATTGTGAAAGAGGGACGCCCGGGCCTACGGAACCCCTGCGGACGGAAGAACAGTGCTCTTTTTGGCCAACTATCATTGGGCATTCTCAAAACATGTCCCAGCCAGGACCATCGTCTCTCTTGTATTTCGGAGATTACAGGTCTCTGCTGGGTGCGCCGGCGTACAGCATCATTTGTAACATGTTCATACCATCTGACATCCAAAATCCTTCTAAGACACATTTTGGAAAATACTTAAATATAAATAATTAGTGTACAATTGTACATAAGCGATCCAAAAGATTAAAAAAATTATATTGGAGAAAAAGGAAAGTCACACGTTTGCAAAATGTTATCAAATCATCGTTTATAATAAATTATATTTATTAATATTTAAGATTATTTACTATTACTTAAAATTTTATTTATCCAGGAAAACACTCAATAAATGTAATTTTACATTAATTATATTGGTTCCCCTGTTAGTTTAAGTGACAAAGGCATCTACGATAGATGTATAAGAATTCATACGATTTATAAGATTAGTGTGATGAAAGAATTTCTTACTTTTTTTCCTACGCTAAATGCATTTTTTCAAGTATCAGATTCGTTGTTATAAAAAGAATCAATAAAATTACTACTCTATATTATTTTAACGAGATAAAAGTTGTCACAAATAACTTTCTACTGCGTTTGCTACTAATAACATAATAAACATCGGGAAAAAATGTATTTGTAAAAACAATCTGAACTCGAATTATAGTACTAATCGGAGAAAATCAATATATAAATACTAATAAATTAAAGATTTTTTTTATCTCTCAATATTGTCTTTCTAATGCTATAAGTATCTAGAAAGTTATAAATCGTTTCTTGTTAAAACTGTATGATGCAATTATATTTTAACAAAAATAAATAATGTTAAATATATAAGTAAGTAATAAATATATGTAGGTACTTATTGTTGCATTATCGTGACATATAGTTTTCTTTGTTAATACACAATATTTTATAAGTAGCCAATATTTCTATTTGAAGGTTAAGTTCCAAAATAGACAAGTTAGTTCGCATGGGCAATACTATTGTTTCCTAATAAATTGAGTTATTTTAATTGAAATGTATTATTATTTGTACATACCTAATGTGCTTACTTTCATTGCATCACTTAGAATACGGTACTATGAATAATGATTATTCATAAAATAGCCTAACGAAAAATTGAAAAACACCACCCACTTAGAATTTATTATGATTTCCATTATTCAATTCATATTTTCATTCACAATTCATCAATCCGAAAATAAAGTTTTGATATTTGATAGTTATGAATTTATCTATCTATCTATTCCCTCACGCCGTATCCTAAGTGGGGTAGGCAGAGAGAACGGAACGCCATATAAATCTGTCCTTGCATACTAAAAATATAAGACAAATAAATACTACTTACTAGTTTATTAATTCTCTGTCTCTATATATCCAAATCATATCAACGTAGTTAGATACTAGTCATCTCTGAATTCTTGACAATACTTTTTCAATCCACAATCCTTTCTTATTATTTTTCTTAATACCTAAAGGATAATATAAAGTTTCGTCGGTAGCCTGGAAGTAGAGACTCGGCTCGGCATCATGCACAAGAGGTGCGCGGTTCGCTCTCAGGTGCCGGCAATCTACATAAGTTTTTATTAAATAAAATCATCCAAAATCATCATCATTTATTTTATTCGTTTTGCACATCATATTTTACATAAAAAAAATCGAGTTTAATTAATTTACCTACATATAAAAAATGTGATCATTTGCTGTGGCGAGATTATTACAATACTTGTGATATCTTCCATTTAACCACAAAAAAACCAGATACATCTTTTTAATAAAAAAATGTTGTAAATTTCCTTATTTAACGACACTCGTGTCATTTTTTAAATTGAATTGATATAAATCTTAAACTTTTGTGTTCGGTGTTTGTTACAAAATTAACTTTACCAAAACCTGTATTTTATACATTATGATATTTACATTTATATTATGATTTGATTCGAACATTAAAATAAATCATTTGATAGACAACTTCAAAAATCATAAATCACAATGAACAACTGCGGTATAGGTACCTTTTTAAAATACATATCATTCAATTTCACATATTTATTATATCATTGTATTTGGATTATCTTGAACCCTGATGCTTGAGTTTTCATTGTTACGTTGAATAAAACGTATACAGTAATATAAGATCTTAATACTTTATTAGTAATAATATATTTTGTTGGTAACAATTTTTTTTTAAATGTAAACTTACTCAAAATTGTGAATTATTTACAAAATTGACAAATAATATCAATCTGTCACAACATTACAACATTTTTCTCAAGTGGGATAGTCAGCGGACAAACCGCATGTAATAAATAATCTCAATAAAAAAATATACGGAGACAGACAGAGAATTATGGAGATGATATGAATTCTTGCCTTTTAGATAAAAACTTACAGAAAATAGTGGAAGTCCAATTCTATACCGGGAACTCCACAGAACACGGACAGCTTTTTCTAATAATATAATTTTTGCTTAAAACTAAATAAAAAATTATTCAAGTATGAATTTATCGTTCGTTATCGTTAATTCGCTCATCACCATCGCGGAGGGCACGATCGAAGGCATACATACATGGCAGAAGCTGACCAAGAGACACCTATATGCATCAACTGAAGAAGGGCATGAACTGTGTCACATACGTAGAACTAAAGAGACTAGCTGAAAATAGGGAGGAATGGAGAAGAAAATCCAAAGTTATTGCTGACCAATCCAATGGATTGTAACTCACTAATATCTGTATGATAGACGGAATTGATTTATTGCAAGCCGTGTGTTGTTTTGACAAGAAGACGTGTTATTTATAAATAGAAAAAGAGCAAATACATGATTTGCAATTATGTCATGAAATTTATTTGTATCATACTTTAATATAGATATTATTTCTAGGTCACGTAATGCTTAAATAAACTTTAAATCATCTGTATAATTTTATAGTTTGTAGGAAACAATGAAATAGAAGAAATTCAACAAACCATTTTTATAAATTCACATTTAACCTTAAGACTATTCTATAAGAAGTAAGTAGTCATGCACAGTTGCCATTCATGTACCTATACAGAATATACTTTTTGCAAACTTTTTTCACTGCACATTTTACATATACGAGTATGTTCACTGTTTTTAGAATCGAGAAAAATCTGTTATAAAATGAAATATGAATGCTATCAATGAATTTGTTATAAACATATTTGATATCAATAAAACACTGTTTTACTTTTCACTATTGTTATTTATTATTTATATAATATTATATATTAATAATACACAATATTAATACTCAAGCGCTTTCGTCAAGTTAGCTTGACGAAAGCGCTTGAGTATTAATAAATCAATAGTGAAAAGTAAAACAGTGTTTTATTGATATCAAATATGTTTAAAATGTCTTTTCACAATGTGAACACACAAACTCTAGATCATTTTAATAAATTTATTTATTAACAAATAAAAAATCACTCCATGTATTGATATTATTGAGAGGAAAATGCCATGATATTAGGTGAAAATGGATATTTATTATTTTTTATTCGAATAATTGTGATGATTCATTTTACAATTACCTTTATTTTAAATTATGATAGAGCAGTCTGTAAAGACATAAACAAACTTTGTCTGATTTAAAATTATGCAAAGTATATACCTAATAATAACTGGCTACAATTTCTCTATTTTATTGAGTTATTCTAATAATTAATCTATTAATAAATGATATATTATAGAAAGAGAGAGATATTGAAGTTAATTATACCGTCCGCATTATGAGGATGTTCTAACTTAAACCGTAAAGTTGTAAAACATTCAAACCAAATGATTCTGGATCCGATCCAAAATTAGATAGAAGCTCAACACCATTCCCCATTACTCGGAATTATATTATATTATGTACAAATAATAATAATATAACATTTCTACTTTAATACTATCTAATGTTATTGTATTGAATATTGTTGACTTGAGACTATCAAAGGTAAAAGGGAATATTGTATTATTTGCATTTCTTATATATTTTAAATAAAATATATTATTTAAGTATTTAAAGATCTTATACAAATAATAAATTATTTAGTACATATATATGTTATTCAACCTCGAAAAGAGTGTGAATCGTGCTACGAGGAAGGTTGCATTATTTCTAATTATTATATTTACTGTAATAAAAGACGATTATTTATATTTATATTCTGATTTTTCTGATATTTAGATATCCTTTTCTGAACACTGATTAAAATGAATTTCACACTAAAATAAATTCATATTAAATACAATATACAGACGGCGAATTTATTGTTAAGAAGCAATTTATGCCTACTAACCTAATACATTTGCAAGAATAAGTTTATAAAATCAAAGAATAATTATATAAGTTAATATATCCAATATATTATCATTTGAAAGGTGGTGTTGGAGATGAATGATGCGGATACCGTGGACTGCCAGAAGAAAAAATATCTCATCTTATTCTGTGAATAAAACCTATGCGTATCTCTCGTTAGCTGGTTTCCGCACAGTTTGATATGCGATCGCAATTTTCTAACTTCTTCTCATCTTCCTCCTATCTCCCGTTGAGCTTCAGCGTCATTTTTACCAACAACTTGCTAATATAATGATATATTCTCATCCTCCTCCCATTATTGAGCGTCATTTTTACCAACAATTTGCTAATATAATGATATATTCTCATCCTCCTCCCATTATTGAGCGTCATTTTTACCAACAACTTGCTAATATAATGATATATTCTCATCCTCCTCCCATTATTGAGCGTCATTTTTACCAACAACTTGCTAATATAATGATATATAAATGTATGTGAATGCACCCTTATGCAACCGACAGTCTCGGTATTATAAGCTAGATATCACAATAAATTTATATAACCGGGAAAGTACGACTTATGCATTCATTACAGACTACTGCACTTGTAGGAGGGCCCGGGATGGTGTACTTAGATGAACAATTAATAATAATAATATTCATGATTATTGTTTTGTTCTATATACTCGTACAATATTATCAACTTCACATCGCGATGATTTGTCTAAAATTTCATTCAAATTCCATCGTTCCAGCAATCGTTCGGCAATTAGAATCTGGTTAAAAAATGCCTTATAATCGTGTGAATAAAGTCACTCAATTTATAAAATAAACGTGCTAAATAGATACTACTTTCCTCGTACATTATGAATAAAATATTTAAACACAAATAAAGAATCATAATTATAAGTATATCTTATCGAACGCGATTATTTTCAGAAAAGTGAGGAAAACCTTTTCTTTTCCGGGAATTCACAAGCTTATGAAAAGCATATGAAATTTGAAAATCTGAGAAATATAATTTATATATTAGATATTATTGAATGATATCTATATGAGATTCCTCTCACGCACTTTTTGTATTATATCTTATCAAATATTATTTTCTCTTTCGTTTAGCGCCAAATGCTCGTCGATTCGTGTAATCAACCGTTTAGAATGTATCTGTTTCATTTTATTTATTTATTTATACATTCAATAATTCATACTTTGTAAATGTATGTAGGAATTTTATTGGCACATTGTTGAATTATTTCTTTCTGTATTAGTTTAGTATTTATTACCTTAAATTTCTATTATTCGCAAATATCTTATTAAATATTTTATTGATATAATTCGAATATTGGAGTTACTGATACCCTGATAACTCTTAAATGAGTGGATGGTGTTTAGATATTCTAGAAGCTAATGATAAAAGCTTTCCATATAAATCCAATATAGTTAACAAAAATATCAACATCTAAAAAGTGACAATGCCGAATGTCCCTTCTAAATGTCAATTTTTTATCGCACATTATTTTATTACGACACATATGTAAAATGCAAGCTAAGTCAGTCCACTAGCTACCTCGTTTGTACGAAATGGTGTGATTTTACAGATAATATAATGACATATATGAATTTAAATATTTAGTTACTATACTAGACGTTCCATATTATATGATACGCGATAGAACTTTTAGATTAGAGAATAGGCAGAGTGAAATAACGCCATAACAGAAAAACATAAAATGAGTATTTGAATAGTTTTGTGACTATTTGAGTAAATTTAACTATCAATCTTTGATATACTATACTATACTATACTATACTATACTATACTATACCATCACGGCATATCCCACAAGTGGGGTAGCCAGCAGATCAACTGCATGTAAGAAACATGCAAGCTGTCCTCTTCGTGCCAATATAAAATCAAGACATTCAGGATGGGTGGCATACCTCATCGCTTAATTTAAGATGAAAAATGTCTAATTTTTTCAAATGTCTTAATCTTTGATATACTAACACATTAATTTGTCTCAACACACAACATTCACCAATATTTCTTTTCGAATGTCACCACCTGATAAAATCTTCATGTGTATACTCATCAAAATAAAACTTCATTGAAGATTCTAACATTGCTATTCATTTGAACATTTTTGACCATTCTTCTCTAATATATATTTATGTTACTTCTGTTCTGACTACAAATGTGTTATTGTAAACAATATGTACTTATTTATAAATGGGTTAGCTGGTTAAATGAATTAATACATTAATTAAACAATTCAAATTGCATGCTATCATTTTTTGCTCTCCCGTGCGTGTTATCTGGTATGGGATAGTAATTAATTAGATTCTATTAAATATAATAAAATCTTCATTACCTAAATGTTGGTTCGATTGTTTATATGTTTGTGGCTAAAACGGTATGTCCAACTGCATTCTTTGAACAAATTCAATGTACTTTGAATTCCATGAAAAAAATGTCCGTCTTCAGCAAAACATTTTTTATAATGTTATAGGTCTCTGTATCGGTTCAATAATGTGCAAAATTATCGATTCTCGGTAACAATTGACAAGGTTAAATATTTTTGTAATAAAACGTATATTTTTAATGCATTTCGATTAATATGCACAATTTTTCAGATAAGTCATAATTTTGCTGAACATGCTACTGAAAAATAAAAGACTTCAAAAGTGGTATAATTAAATCTAAGATGCTGAATAAAGCAGCTTATTTCAAAAAGTATATAATGAAAACAAATAGTAATTTAAAAAAATAAATAGATACTTAGGCTATAGCGGGTATAAGATTAGGTATATCAATTATTAATCTATTAATGGTGGCATCTAATATTAATTAATTGCAATACTATTTTATGTAATACAGTATTCTCCTCAGCGAAGGTCACTAGAACTTAGATTATTCCCGTTCGCTGGCCGGAACATCACGCGATCCGTGACTTCAGTAAATGTGTTGATGAATGAATATTATTATGTGCCTACCTGTGACCTGTGATGTGAAATACCATGAAGCATTGTTACCAGAAGGGATAATAGCATAAGTTATAATCGCAGTAGCAGTTAATTTCCCTGAATTTGTGACACTATCGAACGTAAATGTAGATTTTTTATGAAAAGAAATCTAATATCTACCTAACTCGTTAAAAATCAAAAAATATTTTATGTATTTGTATACAGTATTTTATCTACTGCACAAAGTCGCCATGTACCAATAAAGGATTATTGTATTTCTCGTCTCTTTGTTGATTGCTCTGTGTACCTACTACACTCTTAAGCTGAATCCAGTATAAAACGAAATTCTAATGGGTAGCATCATCTGGCCGACAACATCTCTTGGATAAAGATCCCATCTCGATATTCTACCGTTCAGTAAAGTCTCGATACCGGGGACACGAATCAATAGCGCACTGTCTATATGGAGTCCTAAATCTCAAAGACGGTGAGCTCCGCATTTCACCACATCCGCGAAATACACTCGGTGTCGAATAACCTCACTCCTGATAACATGAAATAACCTCACTCCTGATAGCATGAAATAACCTCACTCCTGATTGCATGAAAACATTAATCTCTGCTTTTGTGGTTTCTAGACTAGATTACTGCAATATACTATATCTAGGACTGCCGCAAATTCAACTGAATCGCCTACAAATGGAAGAGAAGAGATTATAGAGAAAAATTAGAAAACCGTTTAATATATTTTTTATATCCACAGAACTGAAGGATAAAAACTTATTCTTCTAAAATATATGTCTTTTGTGAAATTTTATGGAAGACAGGTCTACTTCTGTTCATAACAACGAAAAGAGCAAACAATGTTTTGATGTGTATGTTCAAATTTCATCATGAATCTAAACGGTGATTTTGTAGTGATAGGTACGAAAAACACTGTTAATTTTAATTGCATGCTTCTAGCGATTTAACATATTTATGATGTTGCGATTGACAGCAATACACATCTAAAATTACTGTCTGGTATTTGCACGCAAGAGTGAATTGCGTTTGTGAACATCTCTTAGTGTAGGTATGTGATAAATTACTGCGACTGTTAATTGTCAATTAGTTATTATAAAAAATAAGTGCGAGAAGCAGTATATAAATTATCATTTTTGTGAAATTGTCACCTGTAGGTATTCATCAAATCCGAGTGGACAGTAATGTGACTCTCCAATAATTGTAGTCACGCTATCTACTACTACTACTATACCATCACGGCATATCCCACAAGTGGGGTAGCCAGCAGACCAGCCGCATGCAAGAAACATGCAAGCCGTCCTCTCCGTGCCCATATAAAATCAAGACATTCAGGATGGGTGGCAAACTTCGACGCTGAATTTAAGATGTAAAATGTCTTAATTTTTTCGAACACCTGCCTTTTACAGGACACTCGAAAACTTACGGAGAAGAGTGGGAGACCAATTCTTTACCGGGTGCTCCACGGTACCGATATCTAATTTATTTATTTATATCGCTATCCTAATATCTAATTTATTACTTACTTTACTTTTCGTATGGCCCGGTGTTGATGAATCTTAACCCATGTGGGCTGCGTCGTGTCTTCTACAGTCTTGGCTCTAGTATTGAGAGCCTGTTCACCGCCTCCGGTCTTGCTTCGTGGATGTCCTGCAGATTCCCGCTAAATTTTTTGAGATGGCAGTCCTGAGGCCTGAGTCAACAACACACTTTCGTCTCACGTTCCCGCTCCGCTAGCGTTCGGGTGCAGACGATGGTGCGCCAAAGTGTTAATTTTCGTAACTATCTTAGCAACGAAATTGACACTTGCTTGCAACATCGTCTGCACCCGAACGCTAACGGAGCGGGAACGTGAGACGAAAGTGTGCTGTTGACTCAGGCCTCTGCACTATGTGTCTCACACTCTGCACATCTCCACATTCACAAAAAATAATTATTCTTATTTATTTATAGTTACTTGTTATGTTTACCTACAGCTCTTTACTCATTATAAGACTTGGAATTTTGTGGAATATTTATACAGAGTGCACACCTTCTTTCCCTTTTTTTATACGATAGAATATTCCAGCCGTGAGATTATGATGTTATGAAAGGTGTGTAATAAGGACATTATTGATATACAGTCTGTGGAGTATGTGACTTCTTACAGCTATACTTAAGCAAATCATTTTATATTCATTAATTTGTTTTATTATTCACTATACATTGGTCATAGTAAAGTAACGAGATTTAAATTAAATTTTTATTGCTAATAATATAATATATAGTGAACTTTGTTGTCGACCTTCTTAAAGTAGGGGTTATCCTTTTTGTGGTAGTTTTATATAACTACATGTAGCTACCTACTTATAATATTGTAAATATTTAAAACTAAATGTATTGATATAAACTATCTATGATGCAAGTTTACATGCAAGTGCTCCTGAAATTTTAATCCCGACTTGTTAATGAATACCCATTATTTTTGTATCTGGCGTATCACTTGATTTATCTAATGTCTGTATACTTTCGAATTTCCTCACTATCATATTATATTTCACCAACAACTTTGAGATTCATGAACTTATTATCAATTATATTACAAAACATATTCTGTAGATTACGCATCTGATATATTTTGCACATTCATTTTCAGACTTTCTAATTCATCTACTATTTGCTAAAATCGAAAACAATTCACTTGATGTTTAAATACTAGTTGTACCATTACGGCACCTCCCACAAGTGCTAAATAATGTTTATTTTGTACATCGTTATTTCGTTAATAATTTTATGAGTTTTATGTTGTAATCTGAATTAATAAATACACATAAAATTATTGTAACGCTATTATATTATTGCTTTCACTTTTTATTAAAAATACGTTTAATTTGTTAGTATTAACCGGTGTAGTGCAATAAAAGGCGTCGTCGTTTTATTTATGTTTTAATAAAATGATGAGTTATTATGTAAAACAAACGTGTTGTTATTTTACTGTTAATTTTGATGTACTGTATATGATTAGATTTTTTTGAAGATTTTTCCATAATTTTTTATGAGTAGGTATTTGCTGCTGGTTTCATGTTTGCTTGTCCAAACGACACACATAAAACTAGATATGGAGTCTTAGAAAAATACATTAGGTATTCTAAGTTCTTTCACGAACCAGCTTTTGAGATCTTTCGCTCTCATCTTCAGATAATTATTCATTCATTAATTCTATCACGGCATTCCCCGCGAGTGAGGTAGTCTGCGGACGAACTGCATGCGAAGAATATGCAAGTCGTCCTCTACGTACCTATAAAAGTTCAAATAAATACACATTTCATTCATTATTTAACATAAGAGTTTTCACAAAGTCGTGTTGCTAGGTATAATATACTCATGTTATATTAGTAAAACGGCAAAAGAAATAGTCAATGAGGTAAGTTTTTTTTTAAAATATCATTTACATGGATGGGTGTGGACTAATTAAATAAACGTTCTAAATTCTTTTTGTATCTATATTATCAAAAATAGCTAACATACTTCCTATCTGAATCGTCCTCGTGGATAATATTACTAGAACGTAATTCTCAAATTCTTCGTATTTAATAAAATGTATAAAATCATGGTGGACAAAAATTGAACATTCCATCCATGCATTATCCAGTTATGAAGCTACATATAGTGAGTACAACATAAAAAATAAAGGTGTGTTATAGGTGGTACTATACAAATAATAGGCTTCAGTCACAAATACTATTCAATGAGAATTATAATGTACACTGTGTACGTTATTATTACAGCTTTATATTATCTACGTATTCAAATTAAATTACCAACTAAGTAGTAGTTAAAATTCGTATCAAGGATCATATCTAGCTATCTCTCTATATATCTGTATAGCTTTATCTCTAAGAGTTACGTAGGTACTATTAATTCATTCATTTTTACTAGTTGGTTGCTAATGAATGAGTACAATATAGCACAATATTTATGACAATGTACCTACAATATATTCGTACCTACATGTTTTTACATTCATGTTATAAATTTTATTTCTTGCAAGGTGTCCAATAACGATTGAACTATACCTATTTTTAGTTCTTATGTCTACATTATGACCGTCTTCTAGTATATATGTTACGGATATAATATGAATCTAATATTCGACTACGTAAGACTAAAAAATATATAAAATTAGTACATATTAAATACCCATTTATAGATAGACGAATAGATTAATGAATAAGAAAAGTTATTTATTCGCCTTCAAAAACTTTTCAGTTACCTATTTACATTTTTTTTATTCAATATCTTAATTGAATATATCGTCGTTGCATAATCAAAAAGAGGTATGTGAGAACATTTTTATTTAGGTATACTCTTTAAAAACTGTTCATTAGGGCATTAAAATTGTTGTTTCGACTTTTTATTGGCATGTGATATTATTTTGTAAGTATTGAATTTTAATCTTTGATGCTATGAACCACTTTATAAAATGGTTATGATGTCATTATGAGTTTATTCTGGAAATGTCAAAATATTTATAAAAATCACATTCCCCTTCTTGAATATGCAACGATGGTATATTTTGTGTCAATTTATGAAGTAATTTGTGTGTCAGTTTAAAAATGTGATCACCCCAAAGACACAGAATACTGTCAGTATTGTTTTGACCGAAGTGATTTCTTATAAGTTTATGGAATTGTCTATTTTCCACTGTGCTAGATGACTTGGGATCGCGTGTAAAACTTGAGACCACTAAGAGTAGACGTTGAAGACAAGGCTAACCAGTTATTTGAATAAGTATCTACTCTTGAAGATATTTATGTTTGTGTTAAAATAATTTATCACGATTAAATAGCGCGTGGCTGGTTGTGTTAATAAATACGAGTGTGTACCTTCCATAACTAACTACAAATAAAATGTTTTAATCAAATCGTTCACTCAACCAATCTTTATATATAAGTTCTTAAATAATAAATTAATAAGAATAGGAGATATAAAACAACAAAAAAAATACTATGTGGGTATATGAGTTGTAAGTTAATTTCAATAATAATATATCTTACGAGTTTCTTGACGAAATCCGTCACAGACTCACAGTGGTCACAGTGCACGGTGAGAGCAGAATCTATGTGCTTTTACTGGCAGTAATAAATTAAGTATTAAACATGGGCGAAAAAGCGTCGATACAACTCAATATTCCGGTTCTTTTATATACAGCAGTACAAAACTTGTGCATTTAGAAGTTGAGATTTTCGCAATGTAGTACAATTGATACCCTTTCATATAATATGAGTTTTCGTTCATCTATGCGTAGGCAATGAAATTATGCATTATGTTCGGTACATACAATAGTAGGTATGGTTGTATGTGTATAATAAATTTACGCTCCATTACATGTTAGTTCAGAGTTATGCTTAGGTATCCACCCACATTCAAGGGCGCCAAGAAAGTTTCTTGTATGATTTAGCATTCTATTTCAATCCATATAATCCCTCACATCATGCAATATAATGATATCTATTGATGTTTCTCCTTGAGATTTGTGAATAAATTACCTATAGGTAAATATAACCCCATGGATTTTCGTTGTAGAATAAAAATCGGAGTAATTATACCTAGTTTTAGGAAAAGTATTCAGTTAAAAACAAGACAAACAATAAAACGTTTTATTATATTAAATTCAACTATAAAAGTTATCTCCTGGGAGTTATTATATTGTTGATTTCATTATGTGAAAAAGTAATATTGATTTATCGAAATATTGATATTCCTCCTTTTTAGCTCTGTGTTTATTTTTATCAATGCTGAGGGTCGTTACCTACTTTTCATGTACCTATCGCCCTACACCATTCTCCTTTACCCTTTCTAGTAATGTGTATTGAGCTATTAATAGACACAACCTCTTTTGTTAACAAATAGGTAATTAGAAAAATAAAAATTAACGTAAAAAAATTAATTAGTGTATATAAAAAATTTGTTTATACATTTTTGTTTCGAATATTTACTAGTTTTTATTGTTCTACTGGATTTGGGTACAACGCGTACATAGATGACAAAACCAATCAGACATCTCGATTGAAGAACCACGTTTACATAATGTGGCATAGAAAGGCATCCAAACGCTTACGAATTGGCTCTAGGCTGGCTTAAGTGATTACTTTCTGTGTCCATAGATAACGTTCACCAATTCCGTCATTCATACCGCACTACCGCGAGATTGGTATATACGTATTTTTGACTAGTAGGATTAAGATTTACATAGATTGTGTCAAGAGTAACCCTGCTGGCCTCTTTTGATTCGAACAATGAATTAAGTTTTGTCAAATCAAGTTGGCGCCAGCGCAGCGTATCAAGATTTATTTTATTGAATTGATTTGGTTAAGTGCATTTTCTCATGATTTTATTATACCTCATGCTCACATTGTAACACAAATTTATTCTAGAATATTAAACAAATACATACTTTCTTATTCTTTCTCTTTTACCTTTCAATCTTTCTCTTAAAAACATACGATAGATATACGTACCTGCACCATCTCGATTTAACACATTTATTCAGTCATACATTCATACCATCACGGCATTTCCACAAGTGGGGTAGCTGGCATAACTCATCACTGAATTGAATATGTTAAACATCTTATTCGCGTTTTGTTTTTTACGAAAAACTTTCTTTTCGGAGTCTTTCTTAGCCAGAGACCTAGTCTTTGCCTGGGACTACATTAAATGATTTTGTACATATTGAGAAATCTATGATTTTTAAACGGTATTGAGAGAACGACCTGCGTGTTCATTACATGCAGTTAGGTCACTGGCTACTCTACTAATGAAAGATGTCTTCATGGTAAAGAATGAAAGATAGATATTACTACATAAGTATTTGATTTGGAATATAAATTACTTCTTTTTTAATGATGTGGAATCTCTTATCGAATCAAGCCGAGGCGTGATTCTCTAATGACACAGCAGATTGACAACAGTCATTCTGTAATTTAGTCATGAGTAGATTCTGTCCACTTGGTGTGTCGAAATACTTAGGTACTTAATTAACAGAGATGTGACGTATTTCAAATAAAAGTATTTAAAATACAAATACAAAATACAAAATACGTATTTGTATTTTGTATTTCAAATACCTTTTTGTAAAAAGTATTTTGTATTTTATTTGAAATACTTTTTTTGAGTATTTTGTATTTTACACAAAATACTTTTACAAAATACCTTTTTATTGTTTGAAACAAAATTCTGCCATTAATTGATATGCGTACGCAAGCTTTTTTTACCAATTTGTTGAATTACAAATACAACGTTTCCATTAGAGTACTCCATGTTTGAGATATACACACATAATAATGATGATTGAACAAATTATACATGACGCCGTTTAACGATCCATGGCCATTTCAAGGGCGCTGTGATTTCTCCTGAATGGTAGCATTTTCAATTTTGTCTAAAGGCAATCTATTCCAGGCAGATGACGCTGCGACTTTGTTTCTTCTTTCTGCAAATTTAGAGGTATTTGCCCTTTTGAGTTCAACGAGTTTAAGAAGCTGAGCACAGCCTTCGCCACACATTTTCGTCAGCGGAACAGCTCAGTGGGTAGTGTGCTGCCTTGTGGACAGTGAGACACAGTTTAAACACCAGTATCTCTAGGACTCTCAGTTAGTGTAGACTTCTTAGTAGTGAAGTTATGTGGCAGCTCTTATTCTCTCTGTAAATGATCCGGAGGCAACACTAAAAACCATCTGAAGACGATAAGGAAGAGTCTGGAGCAGTCCTGTATACTGTATGTATGATGTTACAGTAGTCCATACGATTTCAGATTTGGATTATCCATTCTGATTTATTTTGCAGCCCAAGTCAGGAATTCTCTTACCTGCTTGATGATACTCAATCCATTTATGACAATTTTCGGCTTATTCTTCTAACAACCGTACATTTTGTCATGACTTAATTTTTTTTTTTCTATTTTGACAGTTCTTCCTAAAACTCATCCTCATTGTCTGCAAGCAATGATATATCGAATCATGTCAACCCTTTCTCCATTTATGTATACTTTTGTTCAGTTTTTATTTCTCTTTCATTCATCAATGGTTTAAATATTAAATACTTTTGTCTTACACCTTGTTCGACTATTTGTAAAAAGTATTTTAAAAAGGTATTTTAAAAAAGTATTTTGAAAAAGTATTTTGAAAATACGTATTTTGTATTTTGTATTTAACAGGACTTCACAGCCAGAATTTAATTTGAAATCGTTCGACTATATGCAAAAAATTGCCTAAAAACAGGTGTTTACTCCAAATTTTAACTTTTAAACTACGTACGAACCAATAAACTACGAAGCATTAAAAAAATACTGTCTCTCTTTTTGCGGTAAGTGAAAAGGGAGATAAAGAAATGAAGTATATTTCACTCATTATCTATACACCACTTGGTCACTAACACACGTAAATATAGTTAATATTATGTCCGAAAAACTACGAACATTAAAAAATCACTGTCTCTCTTTTTGCGGTAAGTGAAAAAGGAGATAAAAAATGCGACGTACGTGATGTATATTTCACTCATTATCTATGACACCAAATGACACAAAAATCATTGCGTACAAAGACATAATTTTTAACAAGATTGTGCACTCCATTGAAAAAACGGCATGTATAATGCAATTGATGCACCAGAGGTCAACAAGGCCCACCTGCGAGAGAGCATTCATGCCCCAAGAGTTATAAATAGGCCTACATATACCTATACATGAATATAGCAAACACGTAGGTAGGTAGACTATTATTATTTTTGCTGGATAGTGGTAGGTGTTTACTTAATTGGCGTTCCCTTCTCTCTGCTTACTCCACATGGGATGTGGCGTGAGGGTATAGATAGATTCATCAAATCATTGGTCATAAAAAAGCTTATTAGCTTTACATGTCTACCTTGTTGTATGTACATATATGTGGGCGTATAAGTGGGTATATTTCCAATAAAGTACTCAAATACTTTTTTTTTAATAATACTCAGTTTTATTCTGCAACAATTATATAATTTATATTATACACCTTAAAAAGTACACGTAAAGTAGGTATATTTGAGTTTATCCATAATTTGTTGCACCATTCTGCATTGAGTTGACCATAATTTATTCTTTCTTCTGGGACGTCAAATTAAGTGACAATGATGGCTGCCTTAAGAAACGGCGACTGTGGCACCAGTGCTGCAAAAGTATAAAAGAATATTTAATATGTTTTTCCCTTGTTTATTATTTTTGACTCCACCATTAAATTGCAAATAACAAAAAGGCCGGGATTTGGAGAGAATGATTCATGCATCTTTAGTATCACAAAAAAGATTTGAGTCATCATAATCCAAGGATAAATTTACAATCTGTCCATATATTTGCAGAGTATTTTTTCATCATCGAAATAAAACAAAATTATAGCAATAAAGTGATTTAATGTGTAATCGTGTCTTATGGCCGGTTTCAATAACCTATCTATCCGTGACTATCGATTGAAATGTATGATTCAAAATATAGAACACAATAGATTTCAATCGACAGGAGCGGATAGATAGATTATTGAAACCGGCCAATAATGCACAGTCTTATTAAAGTACAATGTCTTTGTGCTAAAATTTCACGTGGAAATGGAATGTCAAAATATAAATATTATATGTTTCCATAGTAACCATACATGCAAAGTGGTTTCTGCAAATATGTAAATATATAATATGCATATTTAGAAAACTTCGAATACTCATAATAATCTAAAAATCAAATGCATGCTGAGATATATTTTTACATTAAACCATTTTCTCACTATTGATTCACAAACTAATTTTATATTATTACTTATTACATTTATGGAATACTTAAATCATTCGCAAACTAGTGAATAGCATCATGAATAAATACATAAAATAAAATAATAATAATTGTACCAAAGCTTGTTTTAAAACATACATATGTATCCGAGATTCAAACATGTTGCGTGTATTCATATATCAGCTTATTTGAAATAGTAACATGAAAATAAGATAATACGTGCTGATTTTACTATATACCTAAATATCAGGATATCAGTTAAGAACTATGTACTTACATTTGCAAATGATAATTCAAGTCTTAGTAATTCTCCATCACCGTTTTAATGTCACTAATCATCTAATCATCTGATAATCTGGAAAGTATAAAACATAAAGAATTTATTAATTTATTCTATCAGAAACATTGTTTGCTTACTCACGCGTATTAAAATATTTTATTTTTAATAATTACTTTAGGAAAGGTTACGTTACAAAAAAAATATGTCAAAAACAATATAATATAAATCAACCATTATAATATACTCACTCATTTTGATCATGTGAATAATATGTAGCTAATTTATTTTTTCTTAACATTCGTAATGACTCTTTCGTCATTTTAAATAATGAAAAAATTAAAATAAAACTATAAATCAGTGTATTTAGTATATTTCTGATTTAATACTAATACTCACAAAAATAACAAAATGTTGCTATGACAACAATATTGACATCGGTGAATGTCATTCTGAGGAGTTCATACACAAAGTTACCTACATCAACTCTAGAACATTGAAACTAAGAAAACAGCATACCTAAATAAATTTGGTGAATTCTTTGCAGAGTACGTACCGGCAGCAATTTAGATCCCTGATACCGGATATATTTCTATGTATTTGTATTATTTTATCATAGTCTTTGTAAGGTATACGAACTGTAATTTAGTGTTAAGAGCATATTTTCTGTATTCATCTTTTAATAATTGGATATTAGCTGGCACTTTGCGTTTATCATTAGAAAAGAAATATGTTGCAACTAATAAGCAAAAAGAGAAATAGGCGGATATGCTGAGGTCAATCTACAGTTTTATTAAGTACACAAACAAGTTCACCAACATTAAATTAAAAATAAAAAAATACTAATTTATTTGAATTAATTATATAAAACACTTATTTGTAGTGTTTAAACTGTGACTTTTTATTGATTAAAAGTCACAGTGGATATAATATAAATAAGTGATTTATTTGTAAGTAATTCAACATGAATTTCCACCGAGAACCGTCGGTTGAAAATATCAACTTCACTGATTTATTTTACTTCATTCATAGTTAAATATTTGTGAAAAATGGATCGGTGTGCCTTTACTTGTGAACTCCTCATCTATAGTACTGAACACTCATTCTCGTATTCGTCGATTCGCATTTTGACAGACATGGAAATAAATATTATTTAGGTATATTAAGTTATAATGTTTTTTTTTTATGAAAAAAAAACATTTATATAGGGATTACTTGATGACACATATAAAAATATGTTTCCTTGGTAAAAATCAAGTAATCTAGTGCTGTAATTATGTAGTTTCAAGCATAAAACCATCTCTATTTTTTAATAATTTTAAATAAATAATCAGACGCAGATTCAACAGCGTGCCGACTCTTTGGCTCGGCTGGCCGAACTAACCCGATTTTTGAGTTCTACGGAAATTTTCATAAAAACTTTCCCGCAAGCGGAAAATTTAAAATGAAAATTTCAAAATATAAATAACACATCACGCTATTATAATCATATGACAAATTATTCAATTAAAATTGTTTTAAATATGTTTTCCTTATTCGAACTTGACGAACTAAAAATTATATTTTCTTATGTGCACGTCACAAATCCCATTTTTTTCGCATATTAAAAAAAATACGGCTAAATATTACCCAAATTTAAGAAAAATAGGTTTTTTCTAAAGCATCCTTGGAGCAAAATTTACTTCATCATTTATGTAACCTCTAAGATGATTGTCTTAAAATACCTCTGCTAGTCGTGATGAAATTTCGGAAGGTGTTTTTCAATCGATAATTTCTACATGAATCTCTCGGTTATTTTTTTTATTATTATTAAAAATACATTAAAATATGTTCAAATTTTGATATTATCAAAAACAAACAGTAAAAATATCATCTCGATCACGAAAATATTGCAATTAATTAATAATCAATGTTGAAAAATGGTTGCGTAAAATCATGTGACAATTTCGAGTTCCCTACCTATCAAGGGCTCTTAAATACCATTTTGAAAAAGTATTTAGTATTTTGTATTTGAAATACAAAAATTCAAAAGTATTTGTATTTTGTATTTAAATACTTTTTTGAAAGTATTTTGCACATCTCTGTTAATTAATGCACAATAGACAGTTAACACTAATATTAAGTACTATATAATGTTTACTACTATATATTTTTATCAATTTGGTCTTCCCATCACCATATTAAATACTCGTAGACTAATCAGATAAAGAATACGATTGACATAAGTAGTCAAATTTAGAACATTTCAAAATATAAGTAGTATAGGTGCGTAAAACATAACCATTATGAAACATGTACAGTCTTATTAATAAAAATCCGCCAAACCATGGTTGAACCACTGATTTCGTGATCCGCCTATTAGCGTTTGAACCACCGATCAAATTTTCTTTATTAATAAAAATATTTAATCCGTACCATAGACATCTGTACTTTATATAAAAGATTTCATATGGCAACTCGAAAATTCGCTCTATTATGTTGGTTGCCATGTTACACGACGCTGGTAAACAGACAAATTCAAAACAAACAAGCGGCTGTCAAAATTATCTTACAGTGGAACCTCTCATAACGAGTTTAATTCGTTCCAGTTACTTGTTATGCGAAACATTTTTTTCTATAGAAATCAATGTAAAATACAATAATGCGTTCCATGCCGAAAGAATAAGTATTCTTGGAGAACTTTTTTATTAAAGTTTATTCAAATAAAATTACTTATAAAAGAGTGTTACAACTTAAAATACAATTTAGATTAGGAAAAAAAACGTACCTAAATAAAAATATGAATATATGACAAATAATTATCCATTTTTATGGGAGCAACTTTTTCACTTTTTCTTTTGCTCGTTATGCGAATACTCGTTATGAGAGGTTTCACTGTATTGGTTTTTTCATCTGACATTTTGTACCCAAATACACAGAAATATAAAATATGATGAGGAAGGTTTGTATAATTGAAAAGCAAATGTAATAATGGAATGACATTTTATTTATTTATCAAATAAATCATAATCTGACACACAATCAGTGATATGGGTATAACATAACACTGCGCACAATATGCATTACTAACCATCAGTAAAATTTTATTTTCTGCTTTCCCTTTTACATTCAAATGATGTACAGGAATAATTCTCATCAGAATCAATCAATATAACTTTCATACAACATGGAAAAAAGTATCTCTGTCACGAAACAATTAAATGCGTCTATCAAAAAACAAATTAAGAAACTGGTGTTCTGTCACACGAAAAAAGTGTCTATTATCACAAGAAAAACAACTGATTGAATTAAATTCACATTCGGATACTACTTAAGCGTATTTTTAACCCAAACCAACTCCGATAAATTGTAAAATATATATGTTCACAAGATTTAAGACGGGTCGGTCGTGTCCGGTGTGCGGTAACGGAAACATTTAGTTTTTCGGTGGTTCTTAAATAAGTTAACACACAAATTACATTTTATACAATTCAAGTTAATATTCTAAAACTTTCGGCATAGTATTTATAAGTGATTAGTGTGTGAAATCATTGTTTTATTATAAAATTCATAAAATTCATTACATTCATACAAAAATCTAAGTGAGTACTTACTCCGTGCATTCCGATACACGCCAAGCTTGGAGTTTATAAGTCACACGTGTGCATAGTTTGTTATTATTGTGATTGGGACAATCCAGGATCGCACTGTAACAGCTAATATACGCAATTAATAATAGAACCTAATTTATATCAAACTTGTAAACTTAAAATGGATCTAAACCTCATGGATTTGGTAACAAAGGTAAAAAACTTGATAAATGATGTCCAAGGAACATTACTGGATAACACTAACAAATTCAACAAAGACCAAATCGGGAAGATCCTGCCTAAAACGACCGAACTATTGGGTACAATATCTCAGATAGCGGTGTTATCCGGTAATAATGAAGGAGAACTCCTTGCATATAGGAAAGTTGTTAATGAAAAATTGGACAACATTCCCCAACCACAACATATTCCAGATGTCTCTGAGACAATCTCAGAAATAGTTGGAAGAGAGGAAAGGAGAAAAAACATCATCATATACAACGTACCTGAAGGCGAAGATAACCAACCAACAAATCTAGAGGCTGATTACGATAAAGTATTAAACATTATTAAAAAAGTCAATGGTGGAAATGAAACGAAAATCAAACGGACTTACAGATTGGGTATAAAAAAGGTTGATAAAATTAGACCAATGAAAGTTGAATTTGAGGATCATTCTGCCGCTAGAGATTTTCTTTTAAATAAGCGAAAGCTACCTGTTGAAATTAAGGCTGCTGAAGATCGAACCTTTTTACAGAGGAAGAAATTCAAGGAGCTGCTCAATATACTAGAGGATAGAAAAAAGAAGGGTGAACTAAACCTGACCATCAAGTATATAAACTCAGAACCGAAAATCGTAAAACAACATCAAAAA
Organism: Athripsodes cinereus; assembly: GCA_947579605.1. NCBI lineage: Eukaryota > Metazoa > Arthropoda > Insecta > Trichoptera > Leptoceridae > Athripsodes > Athripsodes cinereus. Next base: position 19,499,133 of record OX388310.1, read on the forward strand.
AACTAAAAACATCAACACTTTCCATGTATTACCAAAATGTGCGTGGCCTCAAAACAAAACTCAATGAGTTACGAGGTATTGCACCGGTAATAACATCAGAAGTGTTGATATTAACAGAGACATGGCTTAGTAGTGATATTAAAACAGCTGAAACAGGACTCAATGATAAGTATAATATATATAGAATGGATAGGTGCGCGTCCACTAGCACTAAATCAAGGGGAGGTGGAGTACTGATTGCAGTAAATAAAACACTGACATCCCACAGAATCAAAACAACTCATCTAGACGTTGAACATCTATTCATAATGATAAATACCAGACCAAGAAAATCTATAATAGGCTGTGTGTACATTCCTCCAAACTCCAGAAGTGATCTTTATACAAAGCATACCAGAGAAGTGGAACAACTGAGGATTTTATATCCTAAAGCTAGAATTCTCCTATGTGGAGATTACAATCTTCCAACAAATTTCATTTATAATAACACTGAGGAAGAACAAATGCTTAGAAATGTAGAGCTAGGCACTGATCCAAGGACAATAGAGGTTCAAGAAATGGCATCTTTTTTGAACATGTCGCAAATGAACAAAGTAGAGAATAAAAATGGTCGAATTCTTGACCTTGCTTTTGATACTGACAACGCTGCTCATATAAGTTATTCCTGTGATATCCTGATGCCATTAGATGAACACCACCCACCACTCGATATTATTATAAATAATAAAATCGACAATAGCTTAACCAGCCAAGTTACTTTCAGAGATTTTTCCAAATGTGATTATGAAAAGATTGCGAACGAAATAATAAATGTAGATTGGACTATACTTCATAGTATCACAGATGTAAACGATCAAGTTTCTTATTTTTACACAGAAATATACCGCATAATAGAGTTTCATGTGAAAGAGATTCATATAAAGCAAAATTATTTTCCTAAATGGGTTAATGTCGAATTAAGGAAACTAATTTCACAAAAAAAGGAAGCACATAAAATATACAAATTAACTCGGAATCCGAAAGATTATTCTAAATTCTCAATCTTACGTCAACAGTGCAAAAGCGTGGCAAAGTCTTGTCTAAATAATTATACCGATCAAGTAGAAAAATCCATCAATAAAGACTCTAAGGCGTTTTGGAATTTTTACAGATCTATTAATAATGATGGCAATGGCTACCCAGGAACAATGCACCACGAGAATAAATTCGGACAAAGTGTTAATGAAATAGTTGAATTATTTGCTTGCTGTTTTAAAAAAGTGTATAATGTAAGTAGCAATAGTAAAAGTGTTTCCGAAGATACTAATGATTACATGAAGGTCCAAGAATCTTCTCAAATATGTATTTCAGATTGTTACATTGCACCTAACAAAATAGAGAAAAAAATAAAATCCCTAGATCCAAACAAAGGAGCCGGTCCTGATAAAATTCCAACCAAATTTCTCAAAAACTGCTCAAATGCATTAATTTATCCTCTCACAATTATTTTCAATGCATCTTTATCCTCAGGTATTTTTCCTGAAGTGTGGAAGGAGGGATACCTTACTCCTATATTTAAATCAGGTGATAAAAATAACATATCCAACTACAGACCGATATGTATCCAATCTGCGCTGCCAAAAATGTTTGAGTCCCTTGTGTTGGATAACATTATCGGTAAAATCAGACCAACCATTTCTCCGGAGCAGCATGGATTTTTATCTGGTCGATCAACTGAAACTAATTTAGCAGTATACACAAACGACATTGCCGAATGTCTTGCTGAAAAAAGTCAAATTGATGCAATCTATACAGATTTCAGCAAGGCATTTGACAAAGTCTCACATAAAGTGCTGTTGGATAAGTTAAAACTGATAGGAGTAGAAGGAAAGATGTTAACGTGGATAGAGTCATATCTTATAAATAGAAGATTGAGAGTGAAAATTGAATCATCAGTTTCCGAAGCATTTTTGGCTTCAAGTGGAGTACCGCAAGGTTCACACTTGGGTCCCTTACTGTTTACCATATTTATAAATGATATAGCAACAACATTCATGGATGTTAAGGTATTGTTATTTGCTGATGACCTCAAACTTTACAGGGTTATAAAGAATGTAACAGATTGTGATGTACTGCAAAATAATGTCAACCTGCTGCAATCGTGGTGTGAGGTAAATGAACTACATTTAAATATTGAAAAATGTAAAGTCATTAGATATTTTAGGACTAAAAATCCAATAAAACATCAATATTCTCTAAACGGAAAAAATCTTGAATCTGTGAGTCAGATCCGAGATCTCGGAGTAATATTTGATGAAAAATTGAGTTTCATTCCCCACATTACCATGATTGCAGATAAGGCCTTGAAGATGTTGGGGTTCATAAGCAGAATATGCAAAGATTTTAAATCTATCAACTGTCTGGTAACCTTGTATTGTGCATTGGTCCGAAGCCAACTGGAATATGTAACGCCGATATGGTCTCCACATTACGCAGTACATGTGAAAACCATAGAACGTGTTCAACACAAATTCTTGAGGCTGATTAATTACAAACTAGGTATACCGATAGAAGATATTAATTATAATTATTTATTACCATTGTTGAACATGTTAACGCTCGCTGATAGAAGAAACATCAATGACATATTGTTGCTACATAAAATAATAAATAATTTAATAGACAGTACGGCCCTGGTTGAAAATATAAAATATCATGTTCAAAGTAGACCCTTAAGACAATCCACACTATTCTCTATTCCTAGAACTAAAACCAACCACTTCCAACATAGCATCATCCATGGACCTAAATAGAGTAATGGACAGACACTTTGGTAAACATTTTGTAGCTGCGCGGGGAGGGGAATGACGACCATTTTGTAAGAAATAAATTTTGTTCGGTGCGTCGCATTTGGGCTGCGTTCAGACAGTCACCGAGTGATCAGTCGACGACGCGTATTTTGAAAGTACCTATACAATGCCAGTACGCATTCATAGTGTTCATGTACTGTATGTTACTATGTTTTCAAAATGTGTAACAAAATAAGAATTATAGTCTCAGAAAATATACTCGATTTCTGCGTAATTGTCATTTATAATTGCTGACGCTGATTCAGTGAATTTGTTTGGATAAATTTAGGATATAAACTTGTAACAAGTATTTGGGAAGTATACAAGCTCAGAAAGCTAGATAATGGAATAATTAAAAAAAAAAAGTACATATAAAGCAATTAGTTATAAACTAATCAAGTAGTTATTAGGTACTTTAACTGTTAATTTTAAAGATACCTATTAAAATAATTTATTCCTTCGTTAGAGACAAAAATATTTTTATCATTTAAAAGAAACACAAAAGTACTTGAATGCTAATATAAAAAGGCGCCAGTCAAATAATAATAAAAATATTAATTATTTAAATATATTTATAATTTCTTTTACACGTCAGCGAATTTAAGAAATTATAACAAAAAGTAAATCCAAAAAAAAATTTTTTAAAAGTTATAAAAGCAATAAAAAAATTAATAAAAAGACGTAAAAATAATGGCGCCATTACGATAACATTGGGTCATAAAACGCTCTAAGTTATTCACGATTATCCGGATTACATTCACCACTCACTGCAACTTCATGGTCGTTCAGGTCAATCGACGCTGAGTGACATTTATGCTCCTGTGAACCCACCCTTGTATGTTTAGTTGTTTTAAAAATGTTTCAAGTTTTTGCACATCAGTTGAATTTTTCATATCGGTTTTTGTTTTTATATCTAGAAGAATAGGAATCATCTTATGATTAACATGGTGATGTGCGCTATAAATGGTTGTGGTTATAAATCCAATTCAACTTTCGCAGGAAACAGGATTGTCATATTTTCAGTAAGTTGTTTTGTATTGTAGTTTTTATCTTAATATATTGCGATTTTAAAGTCGTTTATATTATAATTCGTATACTTATAAATGATCATAATAATGTTATAAACGTTCTATATAATTATCTGTCCTTATTCTCCTATACCTACACATGTAACTTGTTTTCCATTCTGTCATCTGACAATACAAAGAACCTACAATCTGATGTTTGGTTTGTTTACCCGTTAGAATGAAATGTTTCATGCATACAAATCTGATCAGGTTAATGATATTATCGCATGTTTATAAACAAAATCATTTTTTGTAGTTTTCCAAAGGATCCAGAAAGGGGAAACTGGACATTATCCAATATTTGACACCAAGTAAACGTAGTGTTTTGTGTTCAAAAACATCTCGTTTTTCTGCGAGGTTGGAGAAAAACGTCATTCTTACGAAATATCCTGAGTTTCCCGCTCATTTGCAAGTTCGTGTGTTTTATATTATTCATTTAGATATATCCTTCAATTGTCATTCATTCTCTCCATATTGTGTGTATATGAAAACAATGTTTAAAAATAAATACTGAATGATTTTGAAATGAATTCCTCAATTTTATTTACTCATCCTATTCCCTATTTCATCAAATATATGAAAACATTAAGTTATGTGGCATTGTAATTATTTTAAGAAGTAAATATATTGTTTTCTGATACTGTGTGAATAATCTCCATACATTGCCCATACAAATGTTAAATAAAGTCTTTCCTACAAAATGGCCACCGTCGATTTCCCTTCCTCACTTTTTAGCTTCGCTGTCATTCATACAAATTACTATAAACGTTCCATCCCCTACCTACATATATCCATGGCATCATCCCCCGTCTCCATAGTACAGCGAATACAATATATGGTCACATTGTAGATATTTTTTATGACACTCAAACTGCTGTCAAACGGTCAATTACAACCCATCTTTTGTCTCTCTATAATGATACAATATAACGTAACTACATAATAATATACATAATCCATGTACTATATATTATACACTTGTGTGTATTGGCTGAGAATTGCGTGAATGCTATCTGAAGTATGTTTGCATATATGCACTATTGTTTTATGTTGAGTTGTCCACTTTTATCCTAAAATATTTCTACTTTTATGTATGTTATTATATGTAGTAAAGGTAATGTTATTAATTTTACGTACCTATATCTGACCTATATCTATTTTTTTGAAATGTATACCATGTTAAGAATATGTTGAAATGTTTACCAATATTATGTAATTACTTACTGGTTTTTTATATTTACCATTATTGTCAGAGAAATATATATTATTTGTCTATGATTATTGTATTTTTCTCATTCATTGTATATTTATAAGGATTCCCAATATATAGGTATACTTTAATATACATATATATTAACATCTTCCAAAATTTTAAAAATGTATCTAGATTGTTGTTTATGTTTGAATATGTGTATGAACTTTTATGTATATTTTAAAGTTTTATTACTGATTTGATTAATGTTTTATTATTGTTGAAATTTGTATCTTTGTTCATAATATTATGCAAGTGTAAGGGCTAACGCCGTAAATGAAATAAATAAATAAATAAATAAATAAAAAATAACTGCAAAACGTACATGTAAACCCGCATAGCAAACATCTGACGTAAAATCCAACATGGCGGGCAGATGACGCCGATTTGAACCACCTTACTTAAATCACCTTACTTAAACCACCTCGAGAGGCGGATCAACCACTTTTAAACTAGGTTCAAGCTGATCAACGTTTATCAATACGTTTTTTGTCTGATCGGTGGTTCATCTCCTTCTAGAAATTTAATCTACGTTTATTAATAAGACTGGTATTGTTTTAGTTCTTTGTAGAAGAGTCGTCTTTCAAGCAATTTACTAGTGTCAATTTCAAAGATTGTCCGTCTTTTTCTAGTAGTAGCAAAAGCAAAAAGACATATATTGCTCTTGAATAAAGAATTAACAAGACTAGTGAATCGAACTCAAAAAAGAAAGCAGTTATTTTGATGATTACACGACCTTTTCAACATCTAGAAAAAACATAACAATATACCATCATGGTTTCTCTCACAAGTAAGATAACCAAATATCATAAACATGCAGATTATCCTCTCCGTGTCTATTAAAAATAATGGGTGGCATACCTCATCGATAAATTGAAGACTTTTAATAAGCGTGGTATTTGACTAATACCTTACTTTTGCAGGACACTCGAAAACTTACAGAAACTAATGAAAGTTTCCTGAGACTCATGGAGAAATAATTGCAATCAAATACATGCAGTACACAAAACATTTCTCCATAGAGTATACATTGTAAAAAGTATTGCCAGTCGATCTGGATACCTGCCTATGTTTTATTACAGGAAATGTACCAGAACATTGACCCTCTAGTTGCAAAATCTTATGAAGTAAATAGTGAGTGAGTACATGTTATATAATATATAAAGTTATTTATATAGGTAATAATATTTACATACATTCCTTTTTACTTCACGGTACAACCGTACATTAGTATGAAAGTAGATAATATGTATTGTACTATGCAAGTATGTAGTGTGTACTTAGGATTGAAAAGTAGGTATAGTTGTGCGTTACCTTTGTGAAATAATATTCTCTCCAATAGTAATATACAAATTCATACTGTATTATTATTTCATATTGTGTGCGTGATACCTTACTCTCGTATACCTACCGACATATTATTAAACTTACTAGATTCAAAGATGGCTTCATTTTTTATAATAACGTTATACATAGTATAAACAATTTTCCTATAAAGTTCATTAGTAAATGGGTATAATTATTTGAAAATCGGTTAAAAACGTGCAAATATTTTTGACAGTAAAAATATTCATATTTATTTTTGCAAAATATTCTAGTTTTTCTTATTATCAATTGCAATATTTACTATACAAATTTAATTCATTCACAAGATATTATATACTCTAACAATATACATTTTTACTTTTTAATTTTAGGACATCCATTTTAAAGAACTTGTATCATGTCTGATATCCCACTTGTTTTGTTCAAAATATTTCATATTATAGTAATTATCAAATTGACATATTATAAAACATACAAAAAATCACATAATTTAAACCATGTATATTTATTGTTCACTTGTGGTTTCTTGTTTTATTGTCTATTTATTATGTTGTGTGTGTCCACATTTTGTAATACTGTGAGTGTACATGTATAATATTTACATGTAAAAGGCCCAGACCGTGAATTAAGAATAAATATAATCTGTTTGCGAGAGCAAAACTGCACAATGTCGAATTTTGCCAAAGTGACGATACTAACATTTTATTATTATTTTTTAGTCCATTTTCATGTATATGTACACAATGAAATAAAAATATTGTGTTTTGACAAAACATACGGAGTGATATAAGTAACTATTCAATTCCGATACAAGTAAATTAATATTATAATATCATTTAAACTAGAGTCACTATCAACGTTAATAAGTTAAGGTATATATAACGTGTTTTGCTCGAATCATTGATAAACGATGAGATTATGTATAGATTATAATATATAGAGTGTATTGTTTTTCCTCTGTCTTGTCTAATTAAGGTATCCGTAGATGTTATATAAACATATATACATGCACATTAATGAACTAACTAAAACATTTATGTGGTGATTGTATGTATATGAAGGTACACCATTCTATTGAGTAGATGCAATAATATTGTCCTCTTGTTTATGTAATGTTGCAACACCAACGTCTCTCTATAATGCAAAGATGAGAGTAAAGTATATTTTTTACAAGAGGGTGGACTCAGTGGCCTTCTCGAATTAATGAAGTGTAAACGTTAAACCCATATCAATTAACTCGTTTCTTTAATTTGGCTTTTTAACAAAATATATTCGATAATTTGTTCGACCAGTCTAAAAGCTCTGAACTCGTTATTCGTGTGATCAGCTCTTCTTTATTACTGAGAAGTATATATAATGAGTTACAATCCATTGGATTGGTCTGCAACGAGTTTTGACTTATTTCTCCACTCCTCCCTATTCTCAGCTAGTCTCTTCAACTCCATATATGAGCCACAGCTCATGTCCCTCTTCAGTTGGTCCATATAGGCGTCTCTCGGTCGACCTCTGCCATTTGTGCCTTCGGTCCTGCCCTCTGCGATTGCGATGAGCAGTCCTGGGTGCCTGATGTTGTGGCCAATCCAATTAGCTCGTTGTTGGCAGATTCTTTTGAGGAGTTGCCTTTTTTCACCAACCCTGGTTAACACTTCTTCGTTTTCGACGTGTTCCGACCAATGAATCTTCAGCATGCGTCTATAGCACCACATTTCAAATGCCGCTAACCGTCCGCTTTCCCTCTTGCTGATGGTCCACGTCTCGCACCCATATAACAAAATGCTCCACACAAAGGCTTTAGTGAGATTCTTCCTCACGCTTAGATCAATATTAGGGGATTCTAATATTTTGGATTTTTTGTTAAAGGCAATTCGTGCCTGGTTTATTCTGCTCACAATTTCTGATTTGGAGCGTCCGTCCTGGTTTATTCTGCTGCCCAAGTACACGAATTCTCTTACTTGTTTGATGCTCACTCCATTTATGGCAATGTTCGCAGTCGCTTCCTCCCTTCCAACGACCATACATTTTGTTTTATCTTTATTTATTTTCATGTTGTACTTTGACAACAGTATACTTTCCATTTTCCCTAAGGCTTCGTTCAGCTCCATCTCGGAGTCTGCGAGCAGTGCTATGTCGTCTGCATATCTAATCATGTCGACTTTTTTCCCATTTATTTTTACTCCAGTCCAGTTCTTCATTTCTTCTCTGAGTTCATCAATAGCTCGCTGTATATAGCAGTAGTACAAGTGATATAAGACAAAAACAATTTTTACAAAGAATATTAATTACCTATTGTGATATTTTTTTATAAGTACATATACAAGCACGTACTGTATTTTATTATGTGAAGTTGATCTGTTATTTCTTAATCTTTACAGGCACGGTAAGAACAACTTCCATGTTTATTACAAGCAGTTAATCTTCTGGTTACCCCACTTTTGGAATATGCCGTGATGATACATATTGTATAATTATAAAGTATACAATGTACCATGTTTAATATAGTTATCTTCCAACCATAAAATAATAATAAAATAATGATAATAAACAATGTAGGTATAAAATAAATTAATATTCATAAACCGTAGGTGTGTTTATTATTGGAAATTTCCTTAGGATGTTGTTCTTTGTTTCGTATACTCTTCTAGATGTATAGAAAAAAGATTATAATTAGGTATGCATATCCTATCTTTGGAATATCCCGAACAGAAAAGATCCTCCGCTTAACTGAGAGTCGAAGATATTTTTAAGTGCGTGCAGTCGTAAAACATCTCATGCAAAACATTTAACATATAATTCAACTCAGCGAAAATTTATATATGTTCAATTAGGAATGTATCTTGTTTTAAAATTTAAAGCACAGAGAAGACAACCTGCATGTTATCCTACTTGTGATTTATGTTGGGATAGATTAAAAAAACTTTCCCCGTGAAGTCTCCGGTGAAGAATTGTCCTCATTTTTTGCTGTGAGTTTTCGAGTTTCCTGTTTTTACAGGACGTGTTCCTAAAACCTAAGATAAGACAATCAACACCTACAATTCAGCGATGAGACATGATACCTGTTTATTTATTTATTTGAACCTTTTACGGGAACCTGTCTTTTACAGTACATAGATAAACTTGAAATATAATAGTACCTATCCTGGATTTCAATTTTTTGTTGACACGGAGAGAATAATCTACATGTATATTACATGCAGTTTATTTATGCGCTGCTTACCTCCTTGGTGAGAAATGCCGTTATGGTTTGAATGAATGAGTTAATAAATAAATTGGCATTTTTGGATTGCTTAGTTTGATTATGTATTACTTATGATTTCTAATTATATTTGATATAATAAAAAATAAAAAAAACCCAACATATCTATAGACAATTCACACAGACCGAGCTAGTCCCAAACTAAGATATGAATCTTGTAATAAGGGTACTAACACGACGATACACATATATACAATGCACTAAACACATATACATGTAACACCCAGACCCAGGACAATTTGAAAAAGGTTATTCTTCATTTTGGTATTCAAGTATCCATATTACCATCGTTTAGTTAGAAGATATCGCGCTTCAGCGATATTCTCACCCATTGCACAAAATTTATTTTTCAAGTTTAAATTCTGCCACGTTTATTTTCTTATGTTGATTTTTTGGTGCAATAAAGATTTTTATTATTATTATTATTACCTCAATCTGTAAATGTTTGTGTCGATTTAAATTGAATCATAATTCATTATTAATTGTGGTTAGGATTAATGTATAGTTTTAATTAATATCTATATTTGTTTTTGTCAGATTAAATTAAATGTCAAAGTGATAAATAAATAAATTATAAACTACATGATTTATTAAACATAGTATCTGGTAGGTTGCTTTTAATCGTGATTTATTATATTATTTGTAAAACGTTTATTAATTTGTTTGTCGTTTAAAGTATATGATTTAATTAACGACTGACAAAAATTCAAATAATTGTAAGTTGAAAAAAATACGGAAAAGAGCAAACAGAATTATTAACTGGGCAACTAAATGTGAACAACAACATAGTTCTATAACGATAATTTATAATAGGTACTAATGGGAGCGACCACGTCCACATAACTATTTTGGTGGTACCATTATTATAACGAAGTAATAAATGGATAATTGTCAGACAATATAATTATTTAAAACGAGCTGCATTTTATTATAATATTAGTCGCCAACATAGTTTTTTTGTCACACAAATAGTAGTAAGAGTCAGTTCATTGTTAGTAGACCATTTGTATTTTCAGTCACCGTTTAAATATTTCACGTTTTTAAACAGTGGCAACATAGATTCAGGGAACATTGCTGAACATTTAAAAATTGGAAAACGAGATTTCAATTCCAGTGCTGCGGCTCTAATTTGAGTTTTATTTTATTCTGAATAAGTGAAAATTATCGTCTTTACCTAATGTATTATTATGAATATAATTTTAATTCAATGTGTTATATATACTGTATATATATATCTAATACATTTCTTGAAAATTCGGTACAAAACAAGTACCTAACTGAAGACATTTGTTTTCTTATATTTCGGCAAATAGTTCACCCGTTTTTAATGATTTATTTTAATGTTAATTACAAACAATGATATATGTAGGTAGGCATGTATAAAAATAATATAATAACACAATACAATGCTATGTTGTGATTTCTCACAAGTATACATAGTCTATAACAAACCACTACTGTTCTTACAGAAAGGCTTCTATCGATACTTAAATTATTATACATAATAAGTTTTAGTAACTATTATAATTATATATTCACATAGTAGGTATTGGTTTAATGTATTTACTATAAATCTTCAAGTTTAGAACCTCCAGAGTTAACAAAACCGTTAGACGTATCCATTTCACAACTGGAGGTCACAATCATAGTGAACCCATACCTAATATCACTACAATACGATATACCTAATATTATAAAGACAGGTAAATAGGTAGGTGTGTATGGAACGTAATTATGTAGTTATTCTCTCCACCAAATTCATTATGTCATAGACTAATTGAGATATAAGTTTTTATGCAAATTTCTAAAAGCTTCGCAAAAACGTGTCTCGAATAGTATAAACTCTTTACCTACTAATCATCTGCATGCTCTTTGCTTATCTGATTCAAATATGAATGAGAGAATGATGACTTAAACCCCCTCAGCAAATTAAGAAATACATAATATAAAGTATAAAAAAACACTATTTTTTGTTTCACATTAATGTTGAACGTTCTGGAATCATTGGAGATTAATAACTTCGCCATTGCTTTGTTCTAAAACACCCCAACCTAACATCCCTTAATATCGTATGTATAATATAATTATAGACGTTGTTTTCTCTTGTAAATTTTGTTTATACTCCGCCTTGATGATGCCCATGTACTGGTGAAAGCGCTGGGCGTAATTTTAGTATACTTTGGTATACATCATTGTGAAACAACAGGGTTTTTTTATATTTTATATTATTAAAATGTTGTTTCACAATGTCAACACTGAAACATTAAATTTAATTAAGAAACACATAATTGTTGAGTTACTTAGGCGTTCGTAAACGTTTATTGAATAGACCTATCATTATATTCAGTGCCATTTCGAGTGTTCCGTAAAAGGCATAGGTATTCGTAGAACATCATATAAGATAAATTATACCTACTACCACTCATCGTGTGAACTTATTACTTTACTATTTTTAATGTGCTTTATTGAAAATGTTTAAAACATTGAAACGTGTGACATTTTTTTACTTCAATTCGTCTAGGATTTCGATGAGTAGACCGATTCTCGAAATAACTCTACGACATTACATACTTAATAATAATAACTAAATAATAACATTCGCAATTCGCACAGAATATAACAACACTGTGAAATAACCGGTACACTCGACACAAACATAATATATACTCGGCAGCAGGTATGTATTTTGAGTACAAGAACTTAATATGATATTTACCTGTTATTACAAGTATTAGTTATTTGTAATATAATATGTTACTAATCACTGTTCTAACGTGAAAATGCTCTAATTTTAATATTATATCTCATAGATAGGTACCGAGCTGATAATTAAAAGAGCAAACCGCATCCGTTGTCCATCTATTTGTTTATACCATATTATCATTATGGCAAGTGTAAAGATAGATCTGTTTGGTGTTCCGTTCTCTCTACCTACCCCACTTGGGACACGGCGTGAGGATATAGTTAAGTATAGTACCTATAGTATCATTATGGCATCTCCCACAGGCAAGAAAGCATGCAAAAAGCCCTATATAAGAAACAAGCACACCCACATTTCTTGCTCTCCGCCCTATAAAAACAAGTCATTCAGAATAATAACCCTCCTTTACACGAGACTTGTCTCTATAAGGAGGATGTTTAGATTTAAGTTTTATCAAATAGTCTATGTATTGTAATGTCTGTATAATTATTGTTAAATAAAATAAATAAAAATAAATAAAATTGACATGCTTTGTCGCTGAATTGAGTATTCTTAACTGTGCGTAATATTACATTACAGCCTATTTATAAGAGCCTAATATGTAGTATTCTTTACATGATCATGTCGCATATGATTCATATTACTTAATAGCCCATAATATATGAACCCATGATTACGTAGACTGTCACAAAGTTGACTGTTATTTTCATCATGGATATTATTATTTTTAACTTTCTTAAATAAACTTACAACGTACACATACCATATGTTATAAATAATTATTCTGTTTGTTTAGAAAACATAATTAATATATTAAGGGAGTAAGTACATACATGATCTACCAGGTTTTATTATCTTTCTTCCCGTAAATAAACAAAACTAATATTAGTCTCTATTTACTATGTTTACTTAAGATTTATATAAAATAAACTACATAATCATCTAAAATAAGCTTTAATTCTTTTCCGGGAATATTTTATAAATTAAAAACCAAATTCAAATCTGACCTTCCAGAGAAACAATGTAAAATTATAAAAATAAATGTTTAAATAAATTGCAGTGTACTAACATACCTACTGAAAATCGTTTGAAACGTTTCTAGACAATCCGAAAGTAGATAATAATATATGTAATATTTAAAGTTTACTTTTTTTCGATTCAAGTTACATAATATGTTAAAATGATTAGTTATAAAATAAGATGAATAGTATGAACATTCACTTTCCTCATGCAAATCGTAGGTGGTATTCCATCAGCAAATGAGAATATTTTGCTGATAAAATAGATATTTACTAACATAACAGAGTCTCGGCCTCGTGAACAAGAGGTCCGCGGTTCGATCCCAGGTGCCGGCAAACTCCCCTTTCACGACACAAGCTTTTAGCTTACTGTGAAAGGTTGTATTTGGGTTTATAACAAAACCCAGATATATTTTTTTTTAAATATATATGTTAAACGAAGTTTTCGCATTTAGCTGGATTTTCAGTGATTTCACAGCTGCGAGAGTGAAGATATTAGGAATATTACTCAACAGACACCTCATCCGCACAACCAACAGACTGTGCAAACTCCCTTTTTTTAAGAAATATTTTCTATTGGAATCATGCAACGTATTGTTTTCGCAAAGCGCCTGCATAGATTGCCTTGCTAAAGATAGAATATACATGAATAGATATAATTTTTGCATTCATACTAAAGAATAGGAAAAATCCTTAATGATGTACAGGATTTACCTGCAAAGTCATTCACATACATCACTTGTGGAGGCTTCTCATGTTAAAAGCCATAGGAATCAGACTATCTTGTACAATGTAGTTATAATATGAAGTATAATCTATCAACACAGAGTATGTCTGAAAACTCAACGTCAAACGGAAAGTAGGAAAAGTGTGTAAACTCAAAATTGTTTTTAGAAATTGTGAAAAATAATAAACCTAGTTACGATTTTTACCATTTCTGAATTTTCGAAAAATGTCACTGCACTTTTTTTAACGTTGAAACAACTATTTATGTACCATGTACCTATACACTATTTTTGCTTTTTTATTCATAAATAAACATTTTTTATTTTTTTTGGTGTTTCTCTTAACGCAATCCTGAATATCCATGAAAGTAGTTGATTGGTAACTTAAAAAATAAAATTATTTATTTTTTACCAAAAAACTCACCCAAACAGGATGTCAAAATATGTGGTGCCAAACATTATACATAATTGTATCAAATATTTTTTCTCGTTTCTTTTCGAAAATTAGTAAAAGCTAGATGTTCTGAATTTAGTAAGATTTTTAGCGAACAATTTTTTTTGAAACACGTACATAAACTAAGTTATTCAAGTTGATAAAGAAATTCGGAAACACGTGGTATTAATATTTTATCTTTGCATGTGTAGGTACCAAAGGTAGTACGAGTATCCGTTTGCAATAGGGTGAAAAGTGTGAAACATTTCATAATACAGATTACAGTATTCTGATACACATCAGACAGCATTCATCATCAGAGTACCTACATATCATAATAATGCTTCAAAGCTAGGCTAGACTTATTATTTTATTGTACTTCCTGTTTCCTTCAATGCACACGTCTAGACTTTTACTTTTGTAGCTAAGTACACTTTTTTAGTAGTTTTTATTTTTTATATTTTTTGCTCTTCCTCCTTGACAATTACTAACTTATAATTCTCTCGAGTAGTTACAGCATCTACCACAAAGTGTCTAGTTTCTAGTACGTTTCTAGTACTCCAAATCCACAGGTAATTAATGTAAATATTTAAAGCAAGCAAAAACTAAAGTAACCTCATATTCATAAACATCATTCTAAGATATGTAAGACTTGAAGAGGATGTGTGAGAAAGCTCAAGCGTCCGTTAACCACGTGGCTTGATCACGTGGATCAAATTCTCAAGGATCGCCATGTGTTGAGTAAGGAAAAAATATGTGGGTGTATAATTGTAATAAAGCGAAAGAATTTAGTAAGGATAGATCAATGTGTCGTTCTGTCCTCTCTGCCTACAGCGTAAGAGTATACCTAGTAGTAGTATGTAAGAACAATAATTAGGTATAGTTTAAGTAAAATATAGGTAGCTAGATATGGAAAAAAAATCAGATATGAACTGGAAAGCTTGTTGCGTATGCGTGCAGTATCTTCCAGTCACCCTCAAGTTAAGTGAGTATAGTACCTAAGTACAATAGTGTAGTATAGAGATAATACAATATGGTGAGCATAGCGCACCTGTCTGGGTTTAAGTGTTTTTCAAGCCTTATAATATGAAAGTATGATGATACATATTTATATGCTCTACCACGTGTACATAGCACAGTTCGCCTCATTAAGCTACTCAACAGCCACTCTAATACACTTCTGACACGTGTTCTTGGTATTTAATACGTATCTATATATAGTAATTTTGTCATAGGTAATACAGATATTTTAACCCCAACGACACACGCCGATTTCGACTTACCTACCTATACCTACTAAATATGTAATTGTAAAGTGTACTCGTACTCGTACAATTGTAGGTAATTGTAAAAATTGTAAAGCCGTGGAGCACCCAGCAAAGAATAGGTCTCAAAAGTTTTCGACTGTCCCGTAAAAGAGAAAAGTTAAATTCAGCGATAAGGTATTCTACCCATTCCGCAGTTTGCATGCTTATTAGGAACATGCAGCTGGTTAACTGGCTACCCCGCTTGTGGGATATGCAATGATGATGATTGTAGTAAATAGTTAGTAGAATAACTATAATTTCCAACCCTAGTTTTACTGACAGCAAAGAGAGAATCGAACGTATTTGCTTTATTTTTGCTTTCGCCTCATTCGTTCAATTTCTTGTGAATACTCATCGATCCACATTCTATCCTTGGTTATCACTTTATTTATACATTCTAAGTATTTTTTATTAAAAAAATATTACAGAAATCAATTCAAATGATTTAGAATTAACTTTGTTTTTACCTGTTTTTACAGTAGGTAACTAATAACTACACTCTCTTCAGCCCGTGTTTATCCATTGCTGGATAAATACCTCTTCAAGTTCAATGATAAATGTAGGTACATATTACATAGATATTTCAGAACATACAGCAGCCGTAGTCAAAACACATTTTATTAATTTTAGAGGTATTTATTTTCTTCTACGTCCTGATCCCTTGTAAACGAGTGGATAGATTATGAATATAAAATATATTTTAATAGGTATGTACTTGTATTTTTATGCTTTTGAAAGTAAAACATTGACCATGAACACCAATTTATAATTGGTGAATGTCATATAAATATTAAAAAAAAGTAAAACATAATTTAAAATTTCAGAGAACAAATTTTCAGACAAACAGAAATAAAGCACGTTTTTCAAAATTGGAAATCAATTTGAAGCACACTTATTTTTTTTATGTAGGTAATTCATTCTATACTACACAGTAATCAGAATATGATCAAATCACAAATCATGCGTTACGGGTGGATTGCCGGTAATAAAAAAAAAAATAAAAAAAATGATCAAACTAAAATATATATTATTGGTAATAATATTTTTTCTATCACCTGAAATGATCCAAATAGCAGATATAAAGTTTTGAAATATAATTACTGAATTACCTACTTGTCCCATCTGTATGGCAGTGCAACGTGATTGAAAAAATGCAATTGTAATTTATAATCATTGATTTACTATTGTATTGGTACGTGCCTGATATTTACATTATGAATTATTGCTTATTACAGGAATTGCCATCTAACGGCTCATCATTCATTTCATTTTAACATGGCAGACAGTTTGAGGCCATATTCACGAAATGAAATAATCGTCGCTGACTCGTCGTTCATTGAGAAAAAAAGTAGTAATTTTGCATCACCTATACTATCATACGACGAAATTCAAATGTCGAAGAAAAATGATCAAACATTTAATGTATAGCTATAGGTAGTTTATATTTATCCGCTTCTCGATATAGGCCTGTTCAAAAATTCAACTAACGTGACATCACCTTGATATCAAAACTAATATCATGTAATGTAAAAAAACAGTAAATTAGTATGATCAAAAAAGTATAAGAGATAAGTATCCTACTGGTATCTGACACATGTTTCATTGGGTAAAAACATCATAATGTCACATTGCTGAATGACAGTGACAAACCAGCTGGCGTTGTTCTTATCCTATTACATGCAAAACAATACCATCACATAAAATTATTATTGTGCCTATCGTTATCAGAGATGTGCAAAATACTTTCAAAAAAGTATTTAAATACAAAATACAAATACTTTTGAATTTTTGTATTTCAAATACAAAATACTAAATACTTTTTCAAAATGGTATTTAAATACAAAATACAAAATACGTATTTTCAAAATACTTTTTTAAAATACCTTTTTAAAATACTTTTTACAAATAGTCGAACAAGGTGTAAGACAAAAGTATTTAATATTTAAACCATTGATGAATGAAAGAGAAATTAAAAACTGGACAAAAGTATACATAAATGGAGAAAGGGTTGACATGATTCGATATAGCATTGCTTGCAGACAATTGATGAATGCCATTGATGAATGAAAAACTGGACAAGAGTATACATAAATGGAGAAAGGGTTGACATGATTCGATATAGCATTGCTTGCAGACAATTGATGAATGAAAAACTGGACAAGAGTATACATAAATGGAGAAAGGGTTGACATGATTCGATATAGCATTGCTTGCAGACAATTGATGAATGCCATTGATGAATGAAAAACTGGACAAGAGTATACATAAATGGAGAAAGGGTTGACATGATTCGATATAGCATTGCTTGCAGACAATTGATTAATGCCATTGATGAATGAAAAACTGGACAAGAGTATACATAAATGGAGAAAGGGTTGACATGATTCGATATATCATTGCTTGCAGACAATGAGGATGAGCCTTAGGAAGAACTGTCAAAATAGAAAAAAAAAATAACTAAGTCATGACAAAATGTACGGTTGTTAGAAGAGATAAGCCGAAAATTGTCATAAATGGATTGAGTATCATCAAGCAGGTAAGAGAATTCCTGACTTGGGCTGCAAAATAAATTAGAATGGATAATCCAAATCTGAAATCGTATGGACTACTGTAACATCATACATACAGTATACAGGACTGCTCCAGACTCTTCCTTATCGTCTTCAGATGGTTTTTAGTGTTGCCTCCGGATCATTTACAGAGAGAATAAGAGCTGCCACATAACTTCACTACTAAGAAGTCTACACTAACTGAGAGTCCTAGAGATACTGGTGTTTAAACTGTGTCTCACTGTCCACAAGGCAGCACACTACCCACTGAGCTGAGGCCTGAGTCAACAACACACTTTCGTCTCACGTTCCCGCTCCGCTAGCGTTCGGGTGCAGACGATGGTGCGCCAAAGTGTTAAAATTCTTAACTATTGTGTATCTTAGCAACGAAATTGACACTTGCTTGCAACATCGTCTGCACCCGAACGCTAACGGAGCGGGAACGTGAGACGAAAGTGTGTTGTTGACTCAGGCCTCTGTTCCGCTGACGAAAATGTGTGGCGAAGGCTGTGCTCAGCTTCTTAAACTAGTTGAACTCAAAAGGGCAAATACCTCTAAATTTGCAGAAAGAAGAAACAAAGTCGCAGCGTCATCTGCCTGGAATAGATTGCCTTCAGACAAAATTGAAAATGCTACCATTCAGGAGAAATCACAGCGCCCTTGAAATGGCCATGGATCGTTAAACGGCGTTATGTATAATTTGTTCAATCATCATTATTATGTGTGTATATCTCTAACATGGAGTACTCTAATGGAAACGTTGTATTTATAATTCAACAAATTAGCAAAAAAAGCTTGCGTACGCGCATATCAATTAATGGCAGAATTTTGTTTCAAACAATAAAAAGGTATTTTGTAAAAGTATTTTGTGTAAAATACAAAATACTCAAAAAAAGTATTTCAAATAAAATACAAAATACTTTTTACAAAAAGGTATTTGAAATACAAAATACAAATACGTATTTTGTATTTTGTATTTGTATTTTAAATACTTTTATTTGAAATACGTCACATCTCTGATCGTTATGCATTCTATTCCACTTAAATGAGGTACAAAAAAACATAAGTACCTAACCATTAGGTATGTATTATTAATTTCATAAACTGATACATGTATATAAGTACCTTCTTTTCATTTAAATTGAGAGGAAAAGAGAGAAAAATATTCGTTTATTCATGCAGCTTTGATTTTTATTGATATTTTGATTCTTTTTTTTAACTTCTGAAAAATACTAGTTATCCCTTCTGCCTCTACTTGGGTACGCCACTAGTGTGGTACACCATACTTATTTCCCCTTTACACGTGTGTGTTGGAAACATGTCTGCAAACAAAATGAAAGGACTTTCTGTTTCCTTCTACACATGTATCAAAATAAAGAGAAAAGGTTTAACTACATGTACGTATTATTATTATCTTGATGTCTCCTACTATTTCCCTAAATAAATATTCCTCTGCATTTTCTCATAAAGGATGACTCTTTTATTTTTTGTATCCCTTTCACAGCAATTTCTCTTTCACGCACAAGTGTTCTTGCTTGTTTGTGTTACTTTTTTTATTTTTATGAATAGATATTTATATACATACCTATGTTGTATGATATTTCATTCAAATTTAAAATGTTTGTGGGAAATCACAGATATAATAAGACTTTTCATTCTATCCTACAAAAGTTTTGAAATTTCGTGTTGAAGTAGATGACCGTAAAATTGGGCAAATATCTTGTACTCTACGATGAGATAATATCTCAAAGCCAGTATATTATTATACTGGCTTTTATATGGACATTCGGACATTCTTTGCGAGATTGGACCGATCGGGACTCACGTATTTAAAATGCTTTAGTTTCATTAAAATTCTATGCATGCAGCGACTTAATTTACATTACATAAATCTAGGCACATATGGAAAATACGTAATTCACAGCTTATATAGAATCATTTTAATACAATGAATAATTAATATCAAATATGTAGTAATCGTATTGTTGTATAGGCTTAAATGGAAACTCGTTGATTGAATTCTGTCAAGTAAGTAAATGCCTATACTTCACAATGTAAAAATAATGTTTTACTTCCTGGAATAATTGCAAAGGCCGGTTAGAAAATGTAGCACCACTTGTGTAGTTACATAGTTATACAATAAACAAGTAATGTATTGATTAATCAGATGATGTAACTAACTAACATTGCTCATAAAATATGTTTATTTTTATAAAAACCTAGAAACAAACATATTAAGATGCGTAAAAAATTAAGATATTTTATTATTTGTGAATTAAACCAAGTGTCTAGGAAGGTCATCGATCATTATGGCATGTAATAAAGGTAAGATGATCGTTCAGAAAATTATCAATGATATATACCTAACCTCCTTTTACAATACATTTGCCGTTTTAAAGATGAACATTAGAAATGTCACTGAAAGTAGTTACTCCGTTGGCATTTTTTTATTTATTTTACGTCGCGTGAATGCAGAACTATCCTATGTCCAAATGAACTAAATGTTGAGAGTCAATTGAAATAAAGTAGAGCGCGGAACAGCGACGACAGACAATGCAAATTTTGACAGTTTTGACCACTACCAATATTGTATGTGTAGCCAGTTTGCAAGTGAGTCTATGAATTCCATAATGCAGAACTATCCTATGTCCAAATGAACTAAATGTTGAGGAGAGTCAATTGAAATAAAGTAGAGCGCGGAACAGCGACGACAGACAATGCAAATTTTGACAGTTTTGACCACTACCAATATTGTATGTGTAGCCAGTTTGCAAGTGAGTCTATGAATTCCATAATGCAGAACTATCCTATGTCCAAATGAACTAAATGTTGAGGAGAGTCAATTGAAATAAAGTAGAGCGCGGAACAGCGACGACAGACAATGCAAATTTTGACAGTTTTGACCACTACCAATATTGTATGTGTAGCCAGTTTGCAAGTGAGTCTATGAATTCCATAATGCAGAACTATCCTATGTCCAAATGAACTAAATGTTGAGGAGAGTCAATTGAAATAAAGTAGAGCGCGGAACAGCGACGACAGACAATGCAAATTTTGACAGTTTTGACCACTACCAATATTGTATGTGTAGCCAGTTTGCAAGTGAGTCTATGAATTCCATAATGCAGAACTATCCTATGTCCAAATGAACTAAATGTTGAGGAGAGTCAATTGAAATAAAGTAGAGCGCGGAACAGCGACGACAGACAATGCAAATTTTGATAGTTTTGACAACTACCAATATTGTATGTGTAGCCAGTTTGCAAGTGAGTCTATGAATTCCATAATGCAGAACTATCCTATGTCACAAAATAAGACAGGATTATTCTGCATGTTAATAAAATACATACCTTCACATAGGTTACTTCTGTTTTAATGTTTTTTTCTTTATTAATATAAGGTTTGTACAAATGTACATGGGATACTTCTGCATACCGTGAACAAGCATGTCAGAAATGATTTTTGGTGGAAAAATTAATTTTACTTAAAATTGGACTTAGGATAGTTCTGCATTCTAGCGACATTATAATATTTCCCCAATATGATGGAAAATCCATTTCTGCCTGTTAATCTTTTTACAAATAAATATTATGATCTTATGGCATTACATCGATTTTTAAAAAAAATATTTACTTTGCTTGCACTAGTTTTCTTATTGCAAATGTTTGATGAAAATATTTTATTTAATATTTATTTCCGATCACTGATGCATCTCACAATTGGCAGATGAAAGTAAAAGTCCACGAGGCGAAGAATCTGTCTGTGTTGATTAACTGTAATAATAAGTAGGTACCTTATAACACATATTACGTGTATAGGTATATAAAACTATACTGAGATTATTTTTCACTCTCATTAATTCGTGTTGATTACTATTATTTCATTGTATTCAAACAATAGAAAAATCATTATCTCGCATATTCAATAGTTGAATTATGTAATTTTATCTTAGTATAATAATATGCAACATTGTAGTTGATTCATCACATAGCAAATATTAATATTTCGATATTGATAGCCATATACACAACAGACACCTTATCTTCATGATCATTGTGCAAAGTATTTTTATTAGGAAATAAGAAAACTGTTCCAATGCTCGCAAATCGTCTAAGACTGGTGAAGGCGTGTAAGTGCATTTCACCCATGGTTCCTGTTAGTTGACATGTATGCTCAACAGGTGTCGAACATAGTGGTTTGAAACAGGAATTAGAGAACATACCATGGCCAATATGCACATAAACCAGCCTATGCCCATTCGTAAGGATCGGAAAACCTTTCCGATTGTTTCCTACAAAAAGGAATCCTTACAATCTGTTAGTCCTACAGATGAGTGAGATGTCTGTTGAGTAATATTTTTAATGTCTTCACTCACGCAGGTGTCCAGTTAAATGCGAAAACTACGTTTAACTCTTTTTAGCCAGTTCTGACCACTTTTCCCTTATCAAAACGAAAAATACACTGAAGTACTTGCTCTCACATTACGAAATATAACGCAATGCTCGATTCCTTCCTATCACCTTCGGCACGTTACGTAAATCTATATGAATGATCCCTAAGGTACTTTGCTGTCAAGGAAAATAAAAGAATATTAGTTTTTTTTTAAATTGCCGCGACTTTACATATATAGTATACTAATTTTCCTCATTTTTGTCACTTAGATGTCAATGAAACTGTAAGTAATACCTACATATAAGTAATTAGTATTACGAAATTACACTACATAATATCCCTACCTACTTAATAATAATCGATTCATTGATGAATACCTACTAATTATAGCTAGGTCAGAGGTCAAACAATATTCAGATGACAGGTATAGATAAGATATAGAACTACTTAATATACGTGGACAATCCTTTGGTACTAATTTTAAATTGGCGTAGGTTTGAACCATTTATATGGGTTCAATTACAGTTTTGATAGTTATAATTGAAAGATATTGATATGTGCAGGTAACCGAGATTTTTAATTATTATCTAGATACAAGAGAAGTCCGTTGTAAGCATGAAAAAACAAGAGAGTGCCTCAGAGCTCTCAACCCCCAAACACAAGGTGATCGTGGACTTAATTTACATAGATTTGATAAAAATTGGATTTTCGACGCAATGTACACTAGATAGAGTGGAATAGTAAACAGACACTACCTAGAATTTCTTCTTTTTACAGAATATTGGAGAACTATCTAGGACTCCGCAGTAGTTTATTCAAATCAGAAATTGCTATAGGTACTCGTAATATGCGCTTACGTAGTAAATGATGACAATAAAATGTGTATTTCATCTTTCTGACCACTTCATATAAAATATACTGAATAATGTATGCAGCGTACATGACGTTACGTATTATATAAATAATTTATTAAATTATTTTCCATTGTTAAGATAAAGATTATTTTTCTGGAAAGCTACGCCATAGAAACTTCTTCGTTACATTTGTCTGCTTTCTCAAATTATATTTTATTCTTTCTTTTAAATTTTATGTTACCTAATTTATGTTTTTTTATGTATTTATTTTTTAAATAAGTTATTCATATTTATGTTTTTATTAACACTATCTACATTTACTGTATTTAACATCGATGATTCATATAGTAAAAGAAAGTTTTATGCAACAATGTGTTAACCAACACCAATTTCAAACTATATGCTGAGCTTACACAATTAACAGCTGTTCTAAGTATTTGTTCAGAGTTAACAAAAGTGGAACATTACAGTGAATTTGTTGGATTAATAAAAACAAACTATTTCGTTTGGATTTACATATAAGAAGAAAATTCGTTGTAAAAATGGCATAGTAGAATATCCGAAGTAGTAAGAAAATCTTGTTTTTCATAAATCCAATTAGTTTTGGATCAACACAATTTTACAAAGCAATACCATCTTTTACAGATCTAAATTGAGATACTCACTCATTTATATTTTCTTTTGTGAGTCAACACGTTGTTATACAATACCATCCAAGTAATTTATTCATGTTTTACCTTGCTTACACCAACAACGGCGTAATCCTACGCAAAGACATTAGGTATATGCGATACGAGTGTTATATTGTTTATGACGTAGATTTTAAAATCTACGATATAAGAATAATTTCTACATTGCATCCTTAATATAAATTATCTTATTACGAGTATTATTATAGTTTCTTCTCGCATGTTTGTATTATTACAAGTCATGGAATATATTGTTATGTTGTTAATTCATTTTGCGGTAATTTATTTATTAATATTAACATTAGCCATATTATATTTTACATGAGAGACAGTGAAGATCAAATGCCACGCACTTCTGTGCACTCTCATTTCTCGGTTTCAATACATTCGTACAATTGCTCCTTCACGCCCTTCTATTTAATGTATTCTGAGAATTTGATTTCAATTTTAAAGCAGCTGCATTTTTAACAATTTCCTACAATTTGTTTCTTCGTGGTCTCTTCTTTCTTATTCGTTCTTTCAACTTTTCTCTACCATTGTAAGTAACCCATTCATATGCAGTACAAGCTCCTTCCGTCTGTCGGATTGAAATTCTTGCGCCAAAACAAGGTTCAACCTCTGTTGATTAAAAAAATAAGAATCTATTTAAATTGGTCTAACTATTTGTATTGTATCTTTATAATTGATTTTTTAGGCTTTGCTTTTGTTCTTTGACTTTATAGAAATATTTCATTTTATGCGGTTAATCGCTGAATAACTAAAAATATTATCAATCTTTTGTTTCAGAAATGTCACTGTGCCGATCTAGTCATAGAAATTCCAGGTAATCTAGGTCAGGATGGTTCATACTACAGACTAGATTACTATCCTCCTTCAGGACAGCCACCGCCAAACACAACTATAGCGTCTAAGGATATTGGAGACGTCATTCAGTTCTCCCAAGGGCTTCCAGGAACTAAATATGAGTTTTGGTTGTATTACTCCAATGCAACTGTCAGTGAGTTGCCAACATGGTCTGCCAGCATCACAACAGGTAAAATATTCTCCTATAACTTTTTGAAGAATATGACTTTGTAGTAGGTAAACCTCAAACATTCTTAGATTGTGTCTCAAATCCGTAATACGTACGGGTCGGAGGAGTGTTGTCCGCAGTTAAAGTGGGTCACAAAATAAATTCAATTGCAATGCAAGATGTAAACATGAATCAGCCGTGCCCCGAATATGACATAGAAGTATGTCTGGCATCGACGACAGAATCAACAAAAGGCTTTACATGAGACAAATTCTGAAAATAGACTTTACTCGACAAAAAAGTTTGCAACATTCATTTAATTCATAAATAGTTAAGATTTCTGCAAATGTCATTTTTTTGATTTCTATATGAAATAAATTACGATGTTTTACGTAGGTAATAGTCGTAAATAATCTATGAATTGCGATTTTATACGTTAATCGCAATTATCGTATAAAATCACCTACGTAAAGTCAACATACAGCAGTTCCAGTAATAATATCCGCCATTTTAAGATTCAATCATAAACATTTTGTAATTATTTTATTTTCGAATCGGCCATGAATCAACCACTTCCGACAGCAAAAAATATTATTATCCAATGTAAATAATCACTCAAATGTCATCATTATATTGTACCTACACACAATTCGATGTGATTATATGAAATTTCAACTGAGCAATAATTGTAATTGAGGTGTTTTGGTACTTGTACGATATGGCCCTCTTTCATAATTCATAATACACTGACTATAACACACTCACAATATCGTGTGTGAGGACACACTCACAATATCGTGTGTGAGGAAAGTTAACTCAATGTTGACACAAAATCGTTTAGAATGTGGGGGGCTTCTTTTTTTTAATACTTCTCTCGGGGGTTCAGGGTAGCATTAAGTATCTTCTATTCAAAAGTATTCTGCATCAATTGAACCAATATTCCCACGATACCTCTAACGCTTTGATATAGTTATCATAGTAACGGTGTATTCTTGGAGAGGGTCGTCAAAGCTTCGCACATTTCGTGGACAGAAAAAAACATTGCTCTTTTTGGTTACATATTTTCTTTCTATTTGATACTAAAATCGTTACTCCATAGTAATGATACTTTACGAAAGAAAACCCTTGAGGCTAAAATACAATGAGCAATAATTCAATACTCGTTCATAGATTCATAAACCAACGAGGACATTATGCAAGTATTTCGTACATAATACGTGTAGCCCTTTAGCAACCCAACAGACTAGTGGGAGATGTAGTAACGTTATTAGATAATAATGTAACTTAGAGATAGATAAACTGAATGTTGGTTATTACCCACCTATACAATGATGTTAATTGTATATTTTTACATAATACACCCAGTGTTATGATGCTGCGTGATTGATTCGCTTCATAGGACAAAATATAACAAACGAAAAGTGGGCAATTGTTTTTTCGTTTTTATTTATTTGTTGTCTAAGAATGCAACTCCTATCAGTCTTTCTGTCGTATATCGTAGAATTATTGCAAAAATAGAAAAGTGACAATATGTATGTCCAATCCAGCCCCCCAGATAACTATTTTAGCTGAATTTTACTCTTGCTGATATAGGACACATTGATAAATTACGTAAAAGATTGGGAGAGCTGTTCTATTCTAGGGAATCCACTTATATGAATATGGAAACATTAATCATTTGCAAGTATATAAATTTATGTAAGTTGAATTGTCAGGATTTTATAATCGAATAAAGAATTTCTATGCAATAAAATAAAAGAATGTCGAATGAAAGTGTTTAATATATATGATTCATATGACTGTTATTGTAACTAATAATAGACATAATATGTAACGAAATGTCTTTGACACTAAACAATGTTGTTTGGGTATAAGATGTTGAAAGAATTGCGGTTTTAGCATTTCGTACTATTTCGTGTTAATTGCCATAAAGTAGGCTGGTACATAGATAATATTATATCATATTTACGAAATAATAAAACACGATCTAATGTTACTTTATGTTTCAAGGGAGTACGAGCTAGCTAGTTTAAAACTTTTGTCAAACTATGATAAATCCAAAGATATATTGTAAACACATGATTTTTTTCATCTGACATATTTAATCAAAAGATTCCTACGTCATGCGTTGTTTTCGAACTTCGGAGTGTAAGATTCTTTGTCAATTCTTTTGTTCATAATGACTGCAATTATATGTTCTTTTTTCGCATTTCTTCCAGTTCTTGTATCAATTTAATGTGTATGCTTAACTCGGACACAATATTGAGTATATGTATTATGATTTTACTTAGGTAAGCAGTAGGTTTTACCTAATAATAAACACCTGTTAAATAGTAATAAAATTTAATATCGAAAATTACACCGTGTAGGTGCGAATGTTTGGAAAATACTACAGCACTTAATATGTACTAGAAAACATAAAAAAGTAGTAAAAAATTAAAGTTGTTACTTTTCATAGCACAGAAAAGACATTCTGTATCTCTAACATGCACGTGATTTTACGTGACGAATAAAATAAAGGTTAGCACTTCGGTGGATGTTTGATGGCCTGAAAATTGCATGCAAATCAATCGTTTTTTTATTCTTGAGTCAGTAGGTCATTTTAAAAACATTTATGACCATTTACAGAGTTAGTCGCAAACTACGATATGAATTTTGTATTATGGGTACTACTGCAACGATAGATACATATACATTATACATATAACACCCAGACCTAGGAAAATTTGGAAAGGCCATTCTTCATTTTGCCTTAGTTGAGAAATGAACCCGACAGTTTGTGACGCAAAGGTAAAAGAGTTACCTTTGCACCTTTGGTTATTTACTAACATATTTTTCGTTCATCAATAGCGGCATCGCGATAAACTCGCCCTTTTTAGGTTGATACAAATATTGATATAATGATGATTATCGATAATTCCATCTCTGCAGTTTTAAACTGTCTCAAGGGCGCTGGTAAGGAGCGCAGTCTTTTGTTTATCTTTTAGTAGCTCTATTGTTATTTTTATTGCGAATTTTAAATTTATAACTTAGTTGTAGATTTAATTGTGAATTTTAGTTAGGATAACTTAATATTTAATTGTTTGCAGTCAATATAAAATAAAATAAGTATAATTAAATAAATATACAGAAGAAAATTGCTAAGAGTAGGTACCTACGTTTACAAAGTCAACGACTCAATTTTTAAACCTTTTAATCATTTGTGAATGGTTTTATATCAAACGTGTTTGTTCGATACTGTTATTAAAAAATAATGAAAATATTTTATTACATTTGTAACGTGAATAGCATCTCGTTTTCAATGGTTATTTCTGTAGTCACGTGCCAGCGGGTGTGTCTTTACGTCATCTTGACGCTTTTAACAATGTCCCTATGCGGTCCCACTTATGAAAAAGCAAGCCCAGTATGGCTCACGTTTCCCCTATTGTGCCTTTTCATTTTGTATGGAAATTTCAAAACACCATATTTTTTAAACCACTTAGACTACATTAAAATATTTTTTTGTCGTTTATTAACTGTAATAAGTTAATGCTACTTTCAAATTTTCATGAAAAAAAAATAATCCGGTTTTTAGATATATAGTCTTAAAATATGGATTTTTGGGTCAAAGGGGTGTCATTATTTTAATTACAAAAAAAAGCGTTACTTTTGGACATTCCATATTTCTTTATCTGAGAGTACTATAAAGTATTTATTCAGAGAGAAAAAAATCAATGGTGATTCTTACTTTTTTATATTTAAAAATTTCGTGTAAAAATCACCTTTATTTATTAAACATATAATGATTATGACGTCGTTATGTCGGCAAAGGCGTATTTTTGCAGTAACACTTTCATATTCAAATACAAGTTACATTATACTAATTTCTTTAGGTGCTTTTTAGTCGCTTACGAACTCCACATAAATCAATTGGTGATAAATCTCTCAGCATGTGTGATAGAAAATCTAATAATAATAATAAACTTTATTGCACAATATAGATCAAAGCAATCACAAAATTACTTTATAAGGTGATACAAATAAACGATATTCTGCAATGGGCGAGTTTATTCCGGTAGCGATATCTTCCAACTAACCTAATGTATGAGAAAGTTTAATTTATCGACCGACGGTTCTTGGTGGAAGTTCGTATTAATATTTTTTTTTAAATGAAACACAATATATAGTTATTCCACTATTGACTTTATTTATTTTTGCGAGCCGGCTTTCAAGAGCTTCCGCTCTCATCGTCAGGCAAAAGTAAGTTAAAATACTTTACTTTTGCCTGACGATGAGAGCGGAAGCTCTTGAAAGCCGACTCGCAAAAATAAATAAAGTCAATAGTGGAATAACTATATATTGTGTTTCATTTAAAAAAAAAATACTAATGTATGAGGTTTGTGTGCTTCTAAAACGAGCCTTATAGGGCGACAAAAAAATACGTATTAGCATCACCACAATAAAGCAATAGACGTAATTATGATAATAACAAACTTAATGATATGAATTAGACCGTATAAATGATGAAACTCAATATTATGACTACTTTATTGGTACTGGTTACCCGGTGACTACTCAGTGACTTGATCAAAATGTAATATTTTTTATTACAATCTTTACCTACATTGCACACTTGGATGAAGATGGAAAATATCTTAATATTCACTAAATTATTCTATTCTTTGATTAATATTCAAATCGGTATATTTCTTTTTAACAATATTTATATTTTGTTGTATAACACTCGTAGTTATTCATAGTCAACATTTCAATTAGATATTTTGTTACATTTTTGTGCACATTAATATAAAAAAATACAATGGGAAATATACATGAAATATAATTAAATAATTTATATTTTTAGAATATATTTTTATTGTGTGGGAATACAAGAACGGTGTGTTTTGTAATAATAAAACGTTCGGCGTCCCCAGAGCGGTATAAAAAGTTAAGAATACCCAAAAATTTATAAAAATATTTATTTATTATTACAATATACGGCGTGAGCCTTTTACATGTATAAAATAAAATTGTAGAAATTGCATGACAGACAGTACATTTAAACAACAAGGAATAATCATGAAAAAAGGACAATACACAATAAAAAAAACAGTATGCTAAATATTATACGTATAAACCATTCAATAAAACTTTTTAAAAATTAATTGATAAAAGACAGAACTAGCATTAAATCATCAAAATTGGGAAATTCAACATAAGATTATTAAAATATATAATTATAAAATGTTTAACATCACAAACAAATAATCAATACAGACAGAGATCAATAAACAATGAATTTAAGACATATTAACAAGAAGAAATTAATAAAAAATAGGAATAATGTAATAAAACATAGTTAGCAGGTAGTCAATGTAAATAGGTTAAAATTAGGTAAACAGATAATTAATTAATATAAAAGGTATAATAAATTTTGTATAAGCAATTCAATAATTTAAAATAATAAATTAGGTAAATCGTTCAAAAAAATTAATAAATAATATATAACATATAGAGTAAAAAATATAATTTTCAATAAATTATACAGATACACAAACAATAATGTATTTTTCAATAAACAATATAGGTATACAAAGAACGAACCAACCGCTTGGACGCAGAACTCAATATTGTAGAATTAATTATTAATTGAATATTGTAGAATTAATTATTTTCCCTCTCTCAATCAAAGTCAATTTATACTGAGCAAGAGGAAAATTTAAATCAGCAGACTTGCGTATTGTATTGATTCATACTATGAGGAAACTTCAGTAGACGAAAAATCAGTGAATATTCCAAACTACAGCTTCACGTAACTGTGCGTAGGCATTTTCTTATGGTAGAGATGATTTTGCCTTCATCTTTTCTTACTAATTACCATTTATATTGATTTAATAATATCTTTGAATTAAAATAAATGAAAGTAATCGCCGTCGTGGAAGTATAACGACGACACCTCCGATTATTATTTATTATTTTAATTATATTTACTTGCTTAATTTATTCATTAAGCTCTTGTGTATGTATAACTAACATATCGACATAATACGAGTAACTAAGTGCTGCATATATTTTATCTCTCTGTTGTAATGAAATGGATGTGTAATCCAAGGTTCGTAATCCACCAAGAGAGATTTTTTGTAAATTTTATTTTGATTTTAGAATAATTAAGTCCAACATTAAAACGAAAACAATATTGTTTTTCAGACATTCAATCAGATGACTTGAAAGATGTTTTTTCATACATTACTTTTAGCTAGATATTAAGAATGCTGTGAAAAATTAATACTTGATTAATAGCGAATACAGAACCAACGTTTTTTTTTCTCTTGCTTTCTTTTAATTTACAAATAGAAAAAAAAAGATGTGGACATCACTATTATAAATTCACTTTGAGTAAATGAGCCCTGATATAAAATGAACTATTTTTATGTATTCATTCTATCAAATTCAACTGAATCGTCTACAAATGGCATTCAATAGCGCTGCAAGGCTTATTTTCCGCGAAGATAAGGGTTGCCACATCACACCTTTGCTTGAAAAGTTGCACTGGCTAAGAGTTAGTGAATGGGTCCAATATAAACTGTGCCTTATAGTCTACAAAGCTTTGAACAAAATGGCACCTCAGTCACTTTCTGAGCTCTGTGTTCTCAAAACACCTGCAAGTAGACTTCTACGCTCAGCTAAGACATCTACCAACATGCTGGACGAAAACAACAGAGCAAACAAGTCCTGCTTCCATGATAGGGCTTTTGGCGTCGCAGGACCCGTCATTTGGAACCGACTCCCCGAGGACCTCCGTAAAAACATAACGTTCAGGAGCAAGTTGAAGACATCGCTCTTCCAACATAGTTTCCCGCGCCCTTGAGATGGATGCTCCATTAAACGGCGCCGAATAAATCATCCAACATACAACATACATACAGAAAAGTAACCGGTGGACAAACTACTTGTCATAAAAAAATAATATACTTAGGATAATTTATTTATTTATTCTTACACTTGTACAACAGTATTAAAAATATAAGTCATAAAAACCTACCTAACTGGGCATGAGCCCGTACCAAGGTAGACTGAACCAGTTTTCACCATACTTTGTCTCAGCGCTCAATTTTCTTTACTTTAGTTACTATAATACAATAAATATGTCTACAGTTATTTAGGAAAAGGAAATCTTGAATTTTATTCCTCATGGACTCGTTTCATCGTTTCATTTAAGTTAAACGACCGCGATAGACACATTGTTAATCTCTGCTACCTATGCCGTGTACACGTACAGTACCTACACGTCTACTGAATGAACATGAATTTATTAATCGACAAATAAAATAATAACACTTTGAAATAACAAACTAAAGCAATTCACTATATAGCTGGATCACATCGTGAATCTTCGCTTGTTCACTTTCACTCCTCAATTTATGTGATAACTGTTGTTTTTTCGTTTTCACAACAATTAGTAATTTATTGTAAACTATAAAAAAACATAAGTAGGTATCCGCTGTAAGTTAAAAAAAATGATAAGATAATGTCATAAATAACATCTATCTGATATTTGTTTGAAAGTATTTTATGTGTAATTTCTTCTTATACATTGCCTAGAACTTTCTTTAGAGTTGTATCATTCTGACTAGTGATGTAACGAATGTGTGATTTTGGATATTCGCGAATGCGAATGCGAATATTTGTTGCCGACATTCGCGAATGCGAATGCGAATAGCGAATATTGACTTGCTTAATTTTCTACAAACTGCTCAAACATTAAAATTTCTACCCCCCCGTCGCTGAATTTTCAAAATGGTGTAGGAATTTAAAATATTTCAAAACTCTTCGGTTTTCTTAAAGAATATTTTCTTGTAGTACCTTTTTCTACAGTGTACCGGGTAAATATCCGGTACTTTTACTGAATATTCGATACTTTATTACCAAAATAATATTCGCAAAACATTCGCATATTTTTTTGCGAATGCGAATAGTTTGGAATATTCGCGAATGCGAATGCGAATAAGAATATTCGTTACATCACTAATTCTGACTAATCATAAGATATTGAATGTTTCGATTAACTCGCGCCTCTATAGAACACTTGAAAACTTATAAGTACCTATATAAAAAAGTAAAAAAATCTTTTCTATGTATTCCTGTACCCCGAATACGATTTTTATATAAAGTAATCAAAAATAACATTAAATACCAGTTTCTGACATAATTTTTGTCATTCCACTTCTTTTTCGTTGCGCAAAATTTCGTAATTGGGGCATTCATTATATGCAATTAATTGTGTTTTAGGTCAATTTGTACAAATATTTTTTTTTAATAATTATATTTATTTATTCTTTTTGCATATCACCATTATATGTGTTAACAAAATAATATATAATTAAAAAAAAAAAACTAGGACGATATGCAGTGGCGAGATTATCTTTATAAAGTGATTTTACACCTTTACAACGAAATAAATTGCCTTACCAATGTATGTTGTCGTTAAATTGTTTTGATTTTGCCTTTTTTAGCCCCAGACCCACCATCAAACCTTTCCGTATCAGCGCGGAGTGGGAAACAAGCACTCATCACATGGGCTCCACCCCTTCAGGGCAGACATTCTGGATACAAGCTGAAAGTATCATCTCTCAGTGAACCTGTGACCCCCACCAAAGTGGTTCCAGTGGAAGATGGTGCCTTGCAGTACGTACTCAAAGAACTTCATCCTGGAGCCACATACCAGCTGCAAGCCTATACTGTGTTTGAGGGCAAGGAAAGTGTTGCTTACACAAGCACCAACTTTACAACCAGTAAGTTTTATACCAATTTGTTCCATTTCAAAGGTCTTCTTTATTTATTCAAGCACCAGATTTCGATTATGTATACTCATTTGTTATAATCTAAAAGATGATATTATTAACTAAGTTGAGGATGCATAGCTTTGGTTTTTTTTCATGTTTTTTCTTGAAATTTTTTTTTACCATTCTAGTGACAATAATAACAGTGGCACTAGATGTTTAATTGAAAGAACTAACTTTGCAGTACATATACTGTGAATAGAAGAAGTTTTTAACTTTCCCGTGTTTCTTAAAGGAATGTAGATGGTGAGAAAATAAAAATTTGGATGCTTACCATTTTAATTATTTTCGTCTATTTGTGGAATACAGAATTCTTCAATGAACATAGTATTAACATATTTGAGGCAACCAAAAATTTTTGTAACATAACATATTATATAAATTGGACAAATGAACTCAATACATATATATCTGTTAGCAGGATAGATCCAGTGATAAAAGTATTATGTATAATAATCCTTCTGTGAAAAAGTTTGCTATGATAGGAAGAGGTTAAGAATATAATTTATTCACGATCCATTTGCAGACAGCAATGTGAAACAGTTGTTTAAATTGTAATAAGATTATGCTATTGTTTTTATGCTGTGGCTGGAAGATAATAAAGACTCTGTAGTCGTCATAACGTTCATTACCATACATTACATTACAATTTGAAATGCATTCGCTTAGTAGATATCATTAACAAGAGTGTTTTTTTATAAGACTAACTCTGAATATTTTGTCAAGTGTGAAATTAGTATTTATTACGACACAACTTTGCTTTTGCCATTTATCATTTTTAAATAATGTGATGATTCATTATTTCATTATTGTTATTCTTAGTGGGACGAAAGAGGATGTCCTTGGATGGTAAGTTGAGGATTTTAAATGCATATTAGAATGTCTGTTGTTATCCATTGTTATTGTGTTATGTTTTATTTATTTATTTGTCTTTATAATTATTAATATTAATACCCAGTGGTCACAAATTCATGTTTTAAGAGTTTTCTTTAATAATTTTTTTTTACAAACAAAGTTTTGGTGTGGATAAATTAACAAATAAAATAGCTGCGTATTGAATTTTGATGATTTTAAAATCATCATGTTTTTGAGACTGATCTAAATTATCTATAAAAAAAAGTTTACTTTTCTGCAATTAAATATGGTCTTTTCTATTAAGTTGTGATATGAAGTAGAGAAATTAGAAGCTACCTACATTAAATTTGTCGAAATCTTTTCTTTTTAGATCTTTCATTTTAAAATCAATACTTTCTCTCGATTGGTGGACCTTACATCGTGATAGTGAGAATGGTGGAATTGGTGAACGTTGTCCATGAACACCGAAAGTGATCACTTAAGCCAGCCTAGAGCCAATACGTAAGCGTTGGGACACCTTTCTCACTTCTTTCGATTAGATTTTTCACAATGTTGCATTGTGTAGACATGGTTCTCCAATCGAGTTTTCTGATCAATACTTGATTTTTTTCTCTAATATTGTGGTTCACTTTCCTCAGTTCTTTATATAATTATATTCTCTTCATAATTACAGTTGTTTTCATTTTATAATTGTTTATTTACAATTGAAACTGAGAATTTGTCTTTGTTGAAGTTTGTACAATTTTATCCTCGTGTTTATATCACTCTTGACATTGAGCCGATGTTATTTGTGACCACTGTCCTAGTTTGTTTCAAATAATAAACAGCAAAGTATTGTCTTGAATATTAATGTAATACATATAATAATTATTGAAGTATAAAATTGTATTAAATGTACTGTATAATCGTCGTTGCATATTCAAAAAGAGACATGTGCGCACATTTTTATTTAGGCATAAGTACTCTTTTAAAACTGTTCATTAAGGCATTAAAATTGTAGTTTAGACTTTTTATTGACATGTGATATTTTTTTTTTTTTTTATTGAAAAACCATAAAATATAAACAAAATAAACAAGATATCTACTATAACATTTCTTATACTTAATTTGTATTTAGATCTCATATTATTCTTTAAGTATTGAATTTTATTATTTGGTACTAAGAATCACTTTATAAAATGGTGATGATATCATTATAAGCAGTTTATTCTAGAAATGTCAAAACATTTATGAACAAATGTCCCTTTTTGAATATGCAACGACATAATGCTGTCTGTGTATGTGTGTGGTTATATCTATTACGACTTGAAGTATCATTTTTGTATCTCTAAGTGATTCTATTTGTGTATGAACCCTTAAATGCATTATTACCATGTAATTTATTTTATCATATTGATGGCTTAGAGCACAGATGTTGTAAGTGCAGTTTTCATAGTTTTGAGATAATCGAAGTTGAAAGTTTAAGATGCCATACCAGATGGCGACCGGTGTGGCGCGGAGGCTAACGCACTTGCCTTCGAGTCATGAGGTCCCGGGTTCGATTCCCAGCCAAGGCAAAATGAAGAATGACCTTTTCAAATTAACCTGGGTCTGGGTGTTACATGTACCTATATGTGTTTAGTGCATTGTATATATGTGTATCGTCGTGTTGGTACCCATAATACAAGATTGATATCTAAGTTTGGGACTAGCTCGGTCTGTGTGAATTGTAATTAACTATACATGTTATGTTATTTAGTACTTATCCCATATAGTTTTTGTTGAATATCTCGTCAATGACAAAGAGTTTTGCAATAATATCCTACGGAACATACTTCAGATTATATAGATTCGCATGCGTATAATAACTCATTTTCGGTAAAAACTGCACTTACAACATCTGTGCTCTAAGTCATCGAAATATACTTACGTATTATACCTCTACATTTTTTGTTTATGTATTGTATAGAGTGTGTTATTTTGGGGGTTTTTTTACCAAAGACGCAGTCTTCAATTGCTTGATGTGGCATCAAAGCTTTTTACCCTCATTGCATAGACTTATTTTTATAGATGGCATATTTTCGTATTGGAAAAGATATACAATTTTTTTTTTTTTTTTTTTATAACATAACATGTATAGACAATTCACACAGACCGAGCTAGTCCCAAACTAAGATATGAATCTTGTATTATGGGTACTAACACGGCGATACACATATATACAATGCACTGAACACATATACATGTAACACCCAGACCCAGGACAATTTGAAAAAAGTCATTCTTCATTTTGCCCTGGCCGGGAATCGAACCCGGGACCTCGTGACTCAAAGGCAAGTGCGTTAGCCTCCGCGCCACACCGGTTGTCTTGTTGATTGATTGATTATGTTCTTGCAATCTTGAATAATGTTTAATATTTAGCAATCATTAAAGTTGTTTCATGTTTTTTCCAGAGCCTAATGCACCTGGTAAATTCATTGTTTGGTTCCGTAACGAGACCACTCTCCTAGTATTATGGCAGCCTCCATATCCTGCTGGAACGTATTCCCATTACAAGGTCTCTATAGAACCTCCAGATGCCCTTGAGAGTGTCCTGTATG
The DNA here is from genome assembly GCA_947579605.1 of Athripsodes cinereus. Lineage (NCBI taxonomy): Eukaryota > Metazoa > Arthropoda > Insecta > Trichoptera > Leptoceridae > Athripsodes > Athripsodes cinereus. The sequence goes on from OX388310.1 coordinate 19,536,793, forward strand.
TGGAGAAGGAAGGGGAACCACCTGGACCTGCCCAAGCAGCTTTCAAGGGATTGGTACCTGGTATGTCAATGATTTTATTTAGTTATATATTATTAACTATACCAGAAGATTTTCAATTTGTTAAAATATAATTATGAAATAAACAATTTCAATGTTATTGAATGAAATGTGTATATGGGTTAATCAATAAGTACATGTGGCCTTTCTTGAGAAAGAATATTTTTTTGTCAAAGTGACTTCATAGGTATTTCTTTTTCTTAGACTCTCTTCCCCTTTTTTCATCAAAATTCGAAAGGTTTTCCGCTGCTAAATAAGAACTAATGAAAGTATCCTTAAAATTTGTCAATGTAATCTTTTGAAGTATAGAATTTAAAAATATTGAAAAATTTGATCTTACAATGTTGGAAATACAAAAGGACACTGACTTATTGATCTGCTCTTGTACTGTCACAAAAAAATGTTTATTATCTTCAGGTCGTCCATACAATATTTCTGTTCAGACAATGTCTGAGGAGGAAATATCAGCTCCAACCATGTCACAGTATCGTACAATTCCTCACAAGCCAGTCAACTTCACAGTGGACAAGGCATCCATAACTTCTAGCTCATTTAAAGTTACCTGGGAACCGCCCAAAGGAGAAAGGTAATTGATTTATCACTTATCGTCATTATGAAGTCCGTTTCTCAAAATAAATACAAATATTAATATATATTAATAGGTAAAAGTGATAGTTGTCTATGTGGTATATGTTTTATAAACAGTTGTCAAACAAAAAACAGTGTTGATAAAACAGAGTTTGTCGGTCTTGGCCTCATGCAGAAGAGGTGCGTGGTTGGATCACAGGTGCCGACAAACTCCCCTTTCACGATACAAGATTTTGGCTTACTGTGAAATGTGTATAAGGTTGTATTTGGATGTATAACAAAAACTCAGATATATCTTCTAAGTTCTTGTAAATTATACAAAGTGGACACAGTTTTCCTCCACACAAAGAAATTTTGTACAAATTTAGTCAACTCTTGCCATGAAATTTGTAATCCCCTGATAATATCATTGTTCTAAGAATGATATGTTGGGAATGAACATTTTATTGTTAATTATTGTAAGACATTTTAATGACCCAAACAGCTCATTTATCTCTTCCATATAGAATCATAGAGAAAACATATTGATAATTTAGATAAGCTTTATGGGAATATAAATCTCGCTCTTTTAATCAGGAGATCTCAGGTTCCAAAATTGTTGCCAATCTACTTCAACTTGTTGACTACTGCTAGTATTTTATAAACAATTTCTAATCTCACTTCTTGTTTGATATTTCAGTGAGTTTGATAGATACCAAGTACAAATAGCCAACTTGCGTCGTTTACAAGGGAGCAGAAACAGGGACGAGGGTCTTTGGTGGGAGTTCAAAGAGCAGCTGGAAGCTGGTAAGACGTATCAAGTCAGTGTCAAGACAGTTTCTGAAAAGGTTTCATCATGGCCGGCTAACACAGATGTTACACTCAGTATGTTAACTTTTTTTTATAATTAATTAATTTAAGTATCGTTTTGCATCTTTTTACAAGTTAGGTACCATGTTAGGTTTTAGGTACCATGCCAAATTTAATTCAAAAGAATTGTTATTGCATATTTCCAACAGACTAGGTATACCAAAATTATAGCATGCTTAAATAAACTGCTAATTTATACATTATAAACACTATTTATTTGTATTAAATAGCATTTTAAACAAAAATAAATACTTAGGTTTAATTTATCGACTGACGGTTCTTGTTGATGATTCATTAATAAAACCTGACAATAAGAGCAGAAGCTATTGAAAGTCGGCTCGCAAAATTAATAAAGTCAACAGTTAAAAATAAATACTTTGAACAAAGATTTAAATTATGTAAAAAGCGGTAAAATTGAATATTTTATAATGAGTTTGTCGGTAGCCTGGAGGTAGAGTCTCGGCCTCGTGAACGTGGGGTCCATGGTTCGATCCCAGGTGCCGGCAAGCTCCCCTTTCACGACACAAGCTTTTAGTAGCTTACTGTGAAAGGTGTATAAGGTTGTATTTGGTAATTTTAGTATTAGGTTGTATTATAGTAATTTTACCAGTTTGTATTGGGAAGCTGTATGCAGTATCAGTAAATTTGTCTGGGGCTGTGAAAGCCCTGACCTTTACTTTGTACACAGATCCAGATTTCAGAGGTCCGTTACAGTAGCCGACATGTCTGATGTCACATTCCTCCGATCCTATGGTAAAGTCTTCCACAGAACTGTTGTTGAATGGATAATAAGGCTCCATAACCTATAATTAATCAAAACAGTTAATCTTAATATTGTTTCTCTATACATATCATACAAATCCCAGGTGCCGGCAAGCTCCCCTTTCACGACACAAGCTTTTAGTAGCTTACTGTGAAAGGTGTATAAGGTTGTATTTGGGTTTATAACAAAACCCAGATATATCTTTTTTTTTTAAATAATTATTTTTCTAGACCATAATTTTATGCTTCATTTAAAGAACGCATATCCCTTGTTTGATTTGTATGTGATAAATATCCAATTTTCTTAAAAAAAATTGTTGAATTATAAATTTTTTTCCAGAACCATTGCCAGTGGAGAACCTGAGATCATATGTTAACTCTGATACTAACCTTGTTGTAACATGGACCCCATCAAATGCTAGTTTACAGGACAGCTATAAGGTATGAATGAATACACAACTAGTTTTAAATCTATGTAATATTTTTTCCGTTCTATGAGCATTTACGTTTGTTTATATATTCTTTATAGCTAAGAAATATAGGGAAATCATTGCTATTTTTTCATTCTACTATCTTTTGAGTTAGTTTATGTAAAAAATCGCATATTTCTTTTTTTTTAATAAAGATAAATAGATAATACATGTTTGTGATATCAAGTTGTCAAATTTGTATGAAAATCAATAACTCATTCCGCAGTTTTGTCAAAACATTATAATCATAATTTCATTGTCCCATATTTGTAATTTATTTATGAAAATTCTGCGCGAATAAATATTACTTAGGTACAAATTTTCTGAGAATGAAATAATGAATTGCTATAAATTTAATAAGACATATTGATTGAAAAGTATTTACCAAAATAATGTTAAAATAATTACCATTCAAAAAATATTGTGTATTTTAGGTGAACTACCACGAAGTTGAAACTTACACAGGTGATAGTAACACAGTGTTAACTGACAAAACTGAGATCACTTTGGAGAGTCTGCTACCTGGAAGAAACTACTCTATAACGGTAATTTTTTAATCTTGTTCATAATAATTATGTTGTATCATTCTCATATTCTTACACTTTTGATGAAATTTCAAGCGAATATTTTTGATTGAATGATCATTATATGACAATCTCATCATTCTTTGCTGTATTAGGAATTAGTACAACATTCTACTCTATTCACTAAAATGATTGGAATCTACAATTTTTTTACTATTTTTTCATGTATATAGCCCCTATCTCAGACAGATTAAACTGGTGCGTTTAAAGGAATTAGCTAAAAAAATCTTGCCTTTATATAAAAAAATTGATGTGTATATTTTTTATGTTTGTGACATTTAGGTGCAAGCTGTCTCTAACAAAATGGAATCCAATGAATCAGTGTTGTACATTACCACAAGGCCCTCAGCTCCCATCATAGAAGACCTTAGGCCTATCCACGGTGGCCTTAACATCAGCTGGAAGAGTGATGTTAACTCTCGCCAGGACAAATATGAAGTATGGTACAGGAAGAATGATACATCTCATATTGAAAAGGTATAAATTTTAACACATATCTTTAACTATTTTTCAATACATATAAATCTATAAGGTATAGAATTAAATATTGGCTACACATTGTGAATTGTTCTATGTATCTATCAATCTTATATTACATCCTAAATACTGTTCATCTGCACTTTTCAATATTATTCGTTTGTCTTTAATTCCAGGTATCTACAATGGATGGTCGTCTCTTGATACGAAATTTGTTCCCTGGTGCCGTATATGAAGTGAAAGTCTTTGCTCTTAGTCATGATCTGCCTAGTGAACCACATGAATATTTCCAAGCTGTCTGTAAGTTTATCACCTTCCTAACCTCTTATTACATTCAAATAATTACAGAATTATATTTAGAATGTAATCCAACGATATGTTTTATTAACTTTTTCAAAAAAATCAATTTACTAAACTCATTGTATATCTGATATTTCTATAAATTTACTGACGAAGTATTTTGTGAATTCTGATGTTTAGTTTTAGTAATTGTTCAATATTTGTTACACAATACACACTGATCGATATTTACATTATCAGTCAGAAGGCACTTACTTCTCAGAAATACAAAAAATAAACTTTTTATTTTGATTTATAAGCATGCAATAACTTAATTTAATTATTTCCAGTACCATTACCTCCCAGCAATATGTCGATTGAACGTGTATCCAGTAACTCTGTACTGATCCACTGGAAAGGACCAGATTCATCCAAGTCTGTGGTGAGTGAATATGCCATCCGTTATAGAACAGAATCAGATTCACAATGGGTGAGGCTACCAGCTGTTCCTGCAACATCAGTCAGTCAGTTTGCGGAAGCTGAAGTCGCAGATATGACTCCAGGAGAAAGATATACAATCCAAGTGAACACTGTCAGTGCGGGGGTTGAGAGTGCATCACCACAACAAGTGAATCATACAGTTCGTAAGTGATTTTAATATTTTTCTAACCCTTTTAACCTTTTGAAAGTTAAATCTGGATTTGAAATAAACACGAATAAACCCCCAAACATCCTCAAAGTAAGGAATATGCTTGTGCAATAGTTAGCCATGGTAGTAATCAAAACCAGGATCTCTCAACTGAAAGTCCAAGTTCTATTAGCAGACTACCAACCACATCGACCACACCTTTACATTAACATCTAATAATAATGCACAGTAAGTTTATAGCAACTTACTTCACTTTGTCCTTCAACGCTCCTCCCAGAAGCACAGAGCAGAAACTAATAAATTACAATACCATTTCTTATTTTCTAGGTCCAAATCCTGTATCAAACATAGCTCTCCTCGTAGACTCGACAAATATTACTTTAGAGTGGCCTAGAAAAGAAGGAAGAGTGGAGACTTACATTGTTAGCTGGTGGAATGCTGATCCAGCAGATACTGTCATTAGATTAACAAAGAATATCACCAACTCCCAACCATCTACTGCTAATATTCCCGAGAACGAAATAAAACCTGTCAAAGTTCTTATTGGTGATTTGACACCAGGAGTTCAGTACAATTTTGAAATCTACACTATATCTTACAATTTAGAAAGTGAAAAAACTAAATTGACAAAACGTACAAGTAAGTAATAACTTGCTATCATCAATTAGCTACATTATGAGATGTCTTTTCAGTTTTGTTTATCTGAGCATGTGTTGAGCTTGTGCTGTATTTACGCATGATCGACTAATGTCTTTTTGTTCGACTAAAGGTTTAAAATGTTCCGTCCCGTCCCTTTATTGTTTTCAAAAAAGTGTAAAATTATTGTTTCGTGTATGTTGGTACTGATATCCAATAAAATACAATTCACTTATTACTCTTGTGAAACTACTGATTAAACTATAACTCTTTTTTTATAAAGGCTTTTGAGTATCTCTAGAAGATAAATAGGTACTTGTAACTATGAAATATAAACTTTGCAGTATAATATGTATATTCAATGGGTGAATGGTTTTAGTGATAAATAATGACATAATTATGATGCGTATTTTGTTGGATGTCAGTTTCTCATGTTTTAAATAAATGCTTTGTTTGTGAGTCTGTTATTGTGTGTGTCTTTTGCAATACTAACTTCAATTTTCAGTGCCATTAATACAATCTGAAGTTGTTGTTGTAAACAATCATCAAGAACGTGACTCGGTAACTCTTCGATATACTCCAACACCATCATCTTCGTCTAGATTTGACTTGTATAGATTCTCTCTTAGCGAACCGAGTATCCCTGTTATTGAAAAAGCAGCCAATGATTCAGATAAGAAGGTGACATTCAAAGGTTTGAAGCCTGGCAAGCTGTATAATATCACAGTATGGACAGTAAGTGATGGCGTTTCTAGTCAACCTATTCAAAGACAAGATCGACTCTGTAAGTATATTTCCGTTTTAATATTTATTATCATTCCATTCTCATTGTAGCTAACACATGTTACATGATATATCATCATCGCCAATGGCATTGTTTGTGAATTATTGTACAAATTATTATTTGTGAATAAGTTTCATGTTTTATATTATTTTGTTATGTTGCCCTGACAAAAATATATTTTTTATGTTGAGAATATCGGAAGATTTACCTTTGCAATAGAATTGTGACTAGAAATTTTATTATTGTTTATGTAAAGAAATTATTTCAAGTTTTAAAATCACAAATATCTCAGAATGTAAATAATTGATACCCTATACTACTGCTATATTTGTCCCAAATGTATATTAATAGCATAGTATATAATAAATAACTCGTACGTATTTTAGATCCTGAGCCTATAACCATACTAAACGCCACAAATATAACAGCTACAGAGATTACACTAACATGGGACACCCCTCCAGGAGAGTGGAATGCTTTCGAGATACAGTATCTCAACACAGAATCAAATTTACTTCAAAATGTTACATCCAATAATTACATCACTCTGAATAATCTGAAGCCATATAGAAATTATACATTTACTGTTGTTGTGAGGTCTGGAACTGAATCTAGTATTCTGAGGAGTTCTTTGCCAATTTCTGCATCCTTTACAACGCTGGAGAGTGTACCAGGACAAGTAGACAGGTATGAGATAATATAACCAATCTTTAAACTTGAGAATATAGTGTTTTATGAAAATTACGGAAACACAAAGTTATGGAGGCATGCATAGATTTAATTCAGGATGTAACAATATTTATATATTCCATTTTTTTTTTATCTTTTTTGTTTTTTAGCTTCCAGCCAATGGACATTCAGCCCAGCGAAATAACTTTCACTTGGTCTCTCCCAATATCTGAACAAAACGGAATCATAAGGAAGTTTTCCATTACATATGGTCTTGAAGGCTCCATTCACACTCTCACTAAAGACTTCAAACCTTGGGATACACAAGGAACAATAAAAAATCTCATTCCTGGAAAGACATATATCTTTATAATACAAGCTGAAACCAAAATAGGATATGGCAAGGATGTTACTTGGAAAGAAAAAATGCCCATATTAGCACCACCAAAACCCACAGCACAAGTTGTACCAACTGAAGTGTGCAGAACTCCTTCTACAATTCAGATTAGGTTCAGAAAGAATTACTTCTCATCACAGAATGGAAATATAACAATGTTCACTATCATCGTGGCTGAAGATGATTCGAAGAACGCTTCTGGGCTTGAGATGCCATCTTGGAGAGATGTCCAGGCTTACAGTGTATGGCCTCCATATCAGGTACCAATTTTTTTTTATGTATGAAATTTATGCCATCTGAAATGTTTTTTTAACTTATAATTTTGAATAGATTTACAATGACTTATTGTTTGCTAATGTATATTTGTTCTAAATATATGTGTATTGTCTGTAGTGTTTTGTTGTTTTTAAGTTTACAGTATTTAGAGTAAATAGAGTAAACTTATTTAGAGTAAATACAGAGGTTCTATCATATTTTAAGAAAACCCAAACCCAGATTTATTTGTTTTTGTATGCAAAAGGTGACCTTTTTATTTTATTTTTTTATGTTATTTCTTTTTTAAAAAAAGATATCTGGATTTTGTTATAAACTCAAATACAACCTTATACACCTTTCACAGTAAACTAAAAGCTTGTGTTGTGAAAGGGGAGTTTGCCGGCACCTGGGATTTGTATGATATGTATAGAGAAACAATATTAAGATTAACTGTTTTGATTAATTATAGGTTATGGAGCCTTATTATCCATTCAACAACAGTTCTGTGGAAGACTTTACCATAGGATCGGAGGAATGTGACATCAGACATGTCGGCTACTGTAATGGACCTCTGAAATCTGGATCTGTGTACAAAGTAAAGGTCAGGGCTTTCACAGCCCCAGACAAATTTACTGATACTGCATACAGCTTCCCAATACAAACTGGTAAAATTACTATAATATATTCTCATATAATTTTATTTTGTAAATAAAGTGGATCCTAAAAATAGTTATCAAGATCAACTTTTTTACATAGATAATGTATGAGAAAATGACCGAAAATTACTTAATTTTAATGAGCATGTGTGCAAGGATTAAGTTATGCAAGGAATTCTTGATATTATCGAATTTATATGCAAGATGTACTGTGATTCATTCTATGATTAATATGAGTCAATTTTCTTTTATTTGCTATCTCTTTAGGACCACTATATCTTGGTAAGTCATACTGACACCTAATATTAGCGTCTGAAGTAAAAACCTTTTCATCTATCCTTAAGTTCCTTTTAAAAGCAACTGTACTCACGACTTGCATGTATATATTTATAGTTCAGCCCTAAGCGCCCAAATATTTTTGGTCAAAAATTGGGTGAATTTTTAGTGAAAAAGGCAACACTAAAAATAATTTAAATTTGTACTTATAAAACGTTCTGCTGAAGTAGCCAATTATATCGAATATGTGCACCATAGACTTTACTGACATTAAAAGTAGTTCATATTAGCCATGTTGTTTTTATTTTAAAATTTTAAGTGATGCAAGCATAAATTTATATTATTTTGATAAAAAATTGCTTTTTTGTATATTTTAATATTGGTTTTATTGTTTTATGTTTTAAATGTCTTTGCTTGGATTGTCACTGCTTCTGTACACTTATATGTTTGTGACTGTGAATTTTTCAACAAAACTGCATGAATTTTACAATGAACAGCTGTCAAAATTGAAAATTATTTTAGGTTTACTTTTATGTTTTATTTTCATTATATTATTTATCATTTAAAATTGTCATCATCTCCATCGATCCTTCATTTCTGAAGATTGTGACCATCATGCCTTGTTCTTTTGACTATTCGTCTCCACTCTGCCACGCACAGGGCCCAGAGGCCTGAGTCAATAACACACTTTCACGTCACGTTCCCGCTCCGTTAAGGTTCGAGTATAGACGAAGTTGCAAGCAAGTGTCAATTTCGTTGCTAAGATATACAATAGTTACGAAAATTAACACTTTGGCGCAACATCGTCTGCACCCGAACGCTAACGGAGCGGGAACGTGACACGAAAGTGTGTTATTGACTCAGGCCCCTGTGCAGTGAGCTATAAGTGGTCTTCTGAATTTAGTTGATCCATCATTTAAAAGTATATATAAAATGAAGTATATTTTTCTAGATGCACTGTTTTAAAATTTATTTTAATTAGATTTTAATTCATAGTTAAGCAATATTTTTTTGATAGAATCTTCTATTAAAGCAGAGCGGACCAATGTTTTATGAATTTTTCCTTTGTGAATTCAGAGATAAAAGAAGACAAGAGTGAACATTATTTTTATTGATCTAGAACCTAGAAGAAATATACTCTGAGAATTTTTAATATTAATATTGGTCCATTTCAGATACTGATAACACACCAATCATAGTGGGAGTAACTGTAGCTATAGTTCTGCTAATTTTACTGACGATAGTCATTGTGGTAGTGAGACGTAAGAAGGCTGTGGGAAGAAGGGCCAAGGAAGCCAGAAATGGTAATGACACCATGAGTCTACCTGATAGTGTCATGGAAACATCACGACCTGTTAGGATATCAGACTTTGCTGAACATTACAGAATTATGTCAGCAGATTCTGACTTCAGGTTTGTTTATTTTTTTGTGTAAATATCATGTTGTTACCTTTTATTATTTACGTAATTTGTTGAAAAAGATTTGTTATTATCGTTATTAATTTTCTTACTATTTAGGTTCAGTGAAGAGTTTGAAGATTTGAAATTAGTTGGACGTGAGCAGGCTTGTACAGCAGCAGATCTTCCCTGTAATCGTCCCAAGAATCGCTTCACCAATATTCTCCCATACGATCACTCCAGATACAAGTTGCAGCCAGTAGATGATGAAGAAGGCTCTGATTATATTAATGCAAACTATGTCCCGGTAATTAAAATATCTTTTTACTTTGTCTATCTATACCATCACACTGTGTAACATGCATCACCAGGATAGCCAGGGACTAACTACATGTAATACACTTTCTATCCCAGTAAAATGTAAAACAGTTTAGTTCCGCTGGCAAGCTTTATCATCAAATTGAAGATATTAAGTATCTTGTTTTTGAAGGTTTCCAACACCTCCCTTTTATAGGGCTCTCGAAAACTTATAAAAAAAGGATAATAAATCTATTCTTTGCTGAAAACTCCACGGTATATAATATTACAAATTTATTTTCTAGGGTTATAATTCTCCCCGTGAGTTTATAGTGACTCAGGGTCCATTGCATTCGACTCGAGATGACTTTTGGCGCATGTGTTGGGAGAGCAATTCTCGAGCTATTGTGATGTTGACTCGCTGCATCGAGAAAGGCAGGGAGAAGTGTGACCATTACTGGCCTTTCGACACCATGCCTGCTTATTATGGGGACATCTCAGTCACTATATTAAACGATAGTCATTATCAAGACTGGAGTATTACAGAGTTCTTACTTACTAGGGTGAGCAACTTTAAATAATATCACTAATATATTTTCATAATTAATATAATATATTTTCATATATTGTTTTAAACAATAATGGACGTTTTATTGTAAAAATAAATTTGTAAAAAGGTGTACATATTACAATGAGGCAATATCTTACAGTAAACCTAATACAATGTTTGACTGTATTGTCCTGTGTACCATTATTTTTGAATAACTCGAATTTATTATTTCAATAACTGTGTATTTTCCAGGGAGACACAAAGCGTGCCATACGCCACTTCCACTTCACGACGTGGCCAGATTTTGGAGTTCCTAATCCTCCACAAACTCTGGTCCGCTTTGTGAGGGCTTTCAGAGAACGGGTGGGACCAGATCAGAGGCCCATTGTAGTGCATTGTAGTGCGGGTGTTGGAAGGTATAAATAATTAAGATTTTATATAAATGAGAACAATATTTTTGCTTTAGAAATGTTCAAGTTGATTATTAGTAATATCTTAACTGATATTATCATATGTTTGTAATCTCATCTCTAATCTTAATGAATGACAAAACCATCTAGAAATCACAGAGTACTATATTTTTATCTCTTTTCTTGCTTCAACCCAGGAGCTTGTTATTATTGTGTATGTTAGAATGTGAATGATAATTTTGTGTTTTTGTCATTTATAGGTCCGGAACCTTCATTACTTTAGATAGGATATTACAACAGATTGCCGATATGGCGGAATACGTAGATATATTTGGAATTGTATACAACATGCGTAAAGAACGCGTGTGGATGGTTCAGACTGAGCAACAATATATCTGCATCCACCAGTGTCTGCTAGCTGTGCTCGAGGGACAGGAGATGAACCACAACAACCAGTCCCCACAACAGCTTCAATTGCATCACAACCAAGCATTTGAAGGTAAAATTTTCAAACTACACAAACTAAATTCATTTCTACATCTTTTGATACCTGTGTTGGATCACCTCACACTTTTTTGTGTTCTATTACTGCACAGTCAGCACTATTTTCTGTAAATTTTTAAAGTGAAGTTACAATGTTAATAAATTTAATTGTTTTAGTTATATATGTACTATCAACTGATGGGTTCAGTGAAAGTTGACATTGAAAGTTGAATTACTCGTTATTTAAAGGTCTTTCATTCATTACAAACAAAGCTAAATCCTAACAATTTTTAACAGCTTAATTTTAAAAATAATGTTACAAGTAAAGGAGCAAAATGTAATATTATTATTTATTCAGTTGTATTTAGATGGTTTGGTCATGTGGAATGAATGGAAGGGGAAAGAAAGGGATTGAGGAAGCACGGATGTCCGAGAACTACGTGGCTTGACCACTTAAATCAAATTCTCAAGAACAGCTGTGTGTTGAGTAAGAGAAATCGATGTGCGTACATGAGAAATTGTATGAATGTGGAAGAGGCGAAAGAGGTATGTAAGGACAGATCTATATGGCGTTCCGTTCTCTCTGCCTACCCCCACTTGGGATGCAGTGTGAAGGAATAGATAGATAAGATAGATACTGCTACGTAGATATGATTATTTTTTTCATTTATATTGTGAAGGTATATGTATGCTTATTTTTCATAATGCATACATTATTTGTTTTTTTTCTGCTCAGTCTATTTCTCTATGAGTGTTGATTTCTGGTTTTCTCAGCACACTGCAATTCTAATATTTCACTATCTTTTTACTTACCGGTTGTGGAATTAATTCTTCTTTTCTCAGTTTCTAACATTTAAAGGTGTATATACTCTATTACAAAATATTCACTATCTGTAAGAATTTTACTAATATTGATTGAATCAAATATTATAAATCAACAAAATATTACATCAGTCGTTGAATTGTAGTTGCAAATTTAAATGTTGCCGTCAATCTTCTTATTTTAAAAAGTTTTTTTTATACCTATTCAATAGCTTATTTTTATTAAATAAAATTAGTTAATTAGGCAATTATGGTATTAGTATATGCAATAGAAAATATGTTTTAATATGTATTATATTTTAAATTGGTTATCTAGAAGAAATCTCCATGTGGCAATAAGCTCAACATTTAAATATATACATATATAATATATTTTTTCATGTGTCGTGTATCTATTAAAGAGTTATTTTTTATTATTTTATTTCAATGTCAACAAATTTGCATTTTTTAAATTCAAGTATAAGTAATTGAGAAAAATGTATTTTACAAATGATTCGGGGACTGTTTTTAACGAAATTAAAAAATAATCTAGGTAAATACATATACATGTATATAATTGTTATATTTAGGAAAATCAAATGGAAGCTCAGTGGACACAAGTAGCACAAGTGTGGAATCAAATCACCAAGATGGTGAAAAGGAGAGGTGATGGTCGTTACTTTGTGGTGATGTGCCACACTTGTAATATACTGGCTGGCCACACACAAAACATTAAAAGGCTTTTGGTTCTGGGTGTGTAAGATGCTGATATTACTAGGCATGATATTCTATACCAAATAATATTAACAATCAAGATGTGAATGCAAAAATTAAAAGATATTGTTCACTCTTGAACTGAATTTTCTCTTGGACTGCATTGGCCAAACACTGCAATGGTCCCTGTAGAATATGATGTCTTTTTAATAATAATTTCTCTTGAAATAAATGAGTTCAACAAAATCACTTTGCATTCACAGCATCAATTTTTTTTCATACAAAGGAAATGATTAGGAAGTATGCCTTTTTTGTTTTTGTAGTGCATCTGTGGATAGGGTATCAACTTAATATTTTTTTGACTTAAACATAATTTTTTGGGATGATTTGATGGATTCTGTAGTTTTGTTTAGTAAAAGTTTTATAATAATTATAATTGGATAACTTATTTATTTAATGATTTGTGACTTCTGAACAGTAGCGTTATCACGTTATCTTGGTCCTAACAAAGTTGATAGTATTTCAAAATAAAGTAATTATTATTTCAAAATAAAGTAAGCCAAAAAACGAGTTTGTTTTAGAATCAATATCTTCTATTTTTCCTTTGTATGATAATGTGTGGCTTTTATCGTTGTTTTATGAAGTAATGCATGATATACTTACTGTGTAGAGCATGAAATACAGTTTCTTAGCTAAGCTTGTAGAGAATAACTTTCTATTATTTTTCCACTATGTGTATACCGACTATTTACTTTATTTCTTTCAAGCTTTATTTGAAGGAATGAAGTTTAAAGTTTTATTTACATGGTCTGTGAAGGGATGTTTGAAGTAACAGTCATTCAATTTATCATCTATACTTTCTTCTTAGAGCTTTCATCCATTTGGATAATTAATTTTAAAAGCCAAGCATTATGCACCATTTACAATGATTTGCTTATCTAAAAGTTGTGGTTTTTTTCTGTTTCACATTTATTTATTATTTGTTATTTACTCTAACAATCCTTTATTAATGCTTAAACTATGTAATACAAACCTTAAAATTTGCTTCTTAGTAGAAATTTAATTTATCTCAAACATTATTGCTGCATCAAAAAGTAACACCTGTTATTTATATGTAAATAATTTACTGAATATTTTTTTAGTATATAATTTGGGTTCCACTACTACTACATTGGTGTATATGATTGAATGAAAATGTTACTAAAAGATGCTTTTTATTACAGCATTCTTCGTTATGTAATTTACAACTTGTGTTCTGCTGTGAAATTGTTTGTGACTGTTTAAATTGTTTATATTTTCAGATACGATTTAATATTACAACATTTAATAACACTGTTCTTTTTCTTTCAGATGATGAGGGCATTGCGGAATCAGGAATGTGATAATATTTTATATATAATTGACAAAAACAATTAATTTTAACTACTTTTAAAACTAATGATAAGAAATGACTTTTTCTAATAATTATCACAATTTAAATTTGTCTTTGAAGACTCATATTTACCTCATAAAACCTACAGATCTACTATATTGATAATTACATAAATCTTGTTATGTCAATATCAGAGACAGGATGATGGTGCCATTTCGTTCATGCCCTCGTAATTTAGAGTATAATTATTATTACATCAACAATTATTTTAAAACTATGAATAAAGAAGCAATAATTGAAATCTAGGTTTTTTATAAATTTACAAATGACTTCATCTATATTATATCTCTACTAGTACATGTTAGTTTTAGTTAGAAATATCATTTTATATAAATTATTTTACGTGATAGAATTAATACTAAAGTTAACATTTATTATTTGTGTACAGTATTAAATAAAGAGTTTTTCTATTATTATTTTTATCATCATCATTCTAACTTGTGATAAATCAAAGAAATTTGCAGCATGTTGTATGATATGTAGTGACTTGTTATCCAGAATAGATATTAAATATTATAGTGAAACAAAGGGAGTTTGAAAAAAGAAAAATTTATTACCATCAATATATTATAAAGACCAGAACAGGGTTATTAATTCAATTAGAGTTTTATTATACATAGTTTGTGTGAAGTGGAAATATTTAACAAAGTATTTTAAATGCTTAGGAAGTTCAAACTTTTATCTTTGAAAAAGATATTGCAAATCAATAAATATTTTTTAACTGTTATTTTGAACAAATAAAACTATTAGATAATTAAGACAAAATCTGTATCCAATTCAAATTTCATACATTCTAATCGCTTATAAATTGCTTAACATTTACTGAATGTTCAGTCAATCGCGCCTACATACGTAGTTCCAAATTTTTTTTAATAATCTGTGTTATGTATTATTAGATTATAATTTTCTGACATATTGCAAACAGAAAGATGTTTGCAGAAGCAAGGTACTCCCTCCTTAATGATTATTTCTCCAAAATAGTTTTATTGTGTAAGTATTTTTTGTACTTAATAATACCTTTATATTTGTGTTATTTATATCGATGGTCCAGATTCTGGAAATATGTTGTATGAGTGTTAAGATCAATAGCATAATTATTTGTACTTGAATAATATAATTTATCATTTTTTTACTGATTTTAATTGAAATGTTATTTATGTAGTATTTATTCAGTATATTTTTTTATTATGAATTACAAATACTATGCTTCACCTGTGAAACTCTATAAACTTTGAGTAAATAGGATATGATGAGACATTTTACTGCTTTTTCAAAAGAGATTATTGTACTATGTTATGATGAATGCATGTATAATTTATTTACATTTCATTTATTAATATCAGTCTCGTTAAATTTTGATATTCCTCTACCATGAATGAATTACGCTTATGATTTTTATAAAACTTTATCTAATTGTCAACACTCTTATAGCAAGTTTCCTTTTTTTAGTGAGAAATTCAAGTATTATTTTAATATTTCTCTTATTTATTAAACAAAATTATGACATTTATTATATGATGAAATCAAAATCAAGAATGACTAATGACTATTAGATATTTCTGTAATAAGTATTTTAGTTTTGCACAATCAAATTTTCTCGCATACTTAGTTATAATTAACTCTTGTTTTTTAATATGTTAGAAAGACTCGTCATCTTTTTATGTAAATTTAATATTATCACATTAAGTTGATATTTTAACAGTTTGTCATTTTAATTTTTGATTCTAAAAATAACCTGATTCTAAAATGACGCACTAAAATATTACGCTTTAAAATGTATATTTAGGATGGTAAGAAGTTAATTCAAGTGTCAAATTTTATATTTTTCTTAAATATGTTATATAGATTTTATAATGTCATGTCATTTTACATAAAATATTTTTCAAGTCACTGATTTTGTTTTCACTTAATGAGTAAAACTCCATTTTTAAATTAAAAAAATTATAAGTAAAAAATACTTTAGAGTTTTAAATTTCTTACACGTTACACGTAACTGACAAATAAAGAAATTTAAAACTCTAAAGTATTTTTTACTTATAATTTTTTCAATTTTTCAAGTCATTTAGAATGAAATATATTGTACATTTTTTGTAGGAATCACCAAATTCATATTTTACTTACACTTAGTATGTTCCTTTAACCTCCATATTTGCAATACCTAAATTAATATTTTGCTTAAAAATATTATTTTTCTTGCAATGTAGATATTTTACAACATCACAATCTTCACGTGGCTTGGAATATTTGAATGAAAAATAGGCAACCAAAATTAAATTTGTGGAATGAAATACTTATGCCATTTTTCTCTATCTATTTTTCACGTGAATTTATAATATTGATATATTCTTTATAACTTTTTATTGAGAATTTATTTTCTCGAAAAACTTAGGTTTATTTTACTCAGTACTAAGTTTACTATTTTCATAGTATAAAAAGAACAAACAAATTATAATCAATAAAAATGTCCTGATATAGTAAATATCACATATTTACTTGATTAGTGGTAGCAATAGCAACAAATTTGTGTAAAAACATACTTCTATTTGACATCCGTATAATTTGCTCCATCATCCATAAACCATTTTGAACATTCCATAGTATTACAATTTAAATCAAAATTATATAATGTAGGCATATCACAAAATTGCAGGTCTAAATTTTGTATGTAGATACATTCTTATTATTTATTTTATCACAATATTAGAAAACTTCCCAAAAAAATATGTCACGATTTTGGGACCAACTTATTAAAGTATACTAACAACCAATGATGTTCAAACTTTTAAGGTGTTAAAAGCAAGAGATACTTTCACATTTCATTGTTATATAGTTTTTAATATAAAAGCCATCACATCTTGGAATATTTGATAGTATTACGGAGTATTTTGTTCCTTCACAAATTATCTGAATTATGACATACAGACTATGATAAAATAAACACATGAATTCTCATTGAATTTTACCATTGCCATTATACATTCCTCTGTATACTTACCATTTTAGTTATCCAAATACGCAAAATAGTATACCATATTTTAAAAGTATTTTGTATATTTAAACCATATTATATTTAATAGATTTTAATTTTCACATCTATTTTTATATCTTGACAAGAAATGATGTATATATGATTGTATGTACTTACAACTATAATGAAATTGATTTATGAATATGTATGATTATAATTATTGATGTGTATATTATTATATATATTTTTTTCATACATGTTATACATGTTATTTTAATGTATCTGAATCTCTTAAAATGTTTTTACTTTGTTTGAGATTATGGAATATAGTGTTTTCTTCAAAGAAGAAAGAAATGAAATGTGCTGCGGAGAAGATGTATTAGTAATAATGAGTCATTGTTGATATTACAATGTTCAACTTGACATGGCTCAATTATTTATATTTGTATTTAACAATGGATATTATAAAAGGATAATCAAATTATTCTTATAAGTTATAATGACAGAGTAGGAGAAATCATTTTATACAATGTACATTCTATCAATGGACATAAATGATCATTTTTTTTTGATGATCATAATTCTAAATTTCTTGATATTCGTAGTAAATTATTGAATGGTTTTTAATAAGGATAGGTACTTATATCTTTTTTACTGAATGAGTGTAATATTTACAACTAAATACCTGTTTTATAGGATATTTGGCTAAAATATATTTTAAATTTAACATGACATTACATTCTACAGAAATGTAGCTATTATGACTGCAGGAGTAAAGGTTCCTTTTTTGTATAACTGGTAAGTAATATGTACTCGACAAAAACTGCAGTTTGTCAACAACTTCTAGACAACAAGTCAACAAGGAAGGAGTTAGATATTTTCTTTATCAACCTTATGCTAGAAGTATGAATATCTTTGATGATCTTGATAGAATATACGTTTGAAGCATAATTGATGTACTCTGTGATTTCCAATGTGTCTTACTTTGTATGTACTTAATGAAATATGTATCGTGGAAATTGTTACAATAACATGTTAAATAAATAATTTTATATTACAGATTCAATAGTTTCATTTTATATTTTTATGATATTAACTGTAATTGTATGATTCTTATATTTGAGCACAATTCTTACTTGGCATTATTGTTAAAACAAAAATTCTTTTTCTTCCAAATGACAGACTGCTTGTAATGAACGGTTTCACTTTTTTTACAAATTTTTATAACTTCTAAACCATTGGACTCCACGATACCTGTGTCTTCCACATTATTCTCATTTACTTGAAGTTCTCTTTTCATCTCTAGGTAAGTATACTCTGCTGACGACATGGAGTCACTTTGTTCAGTTTCGCTTTCTTCTTCAACTGACATATTCTTTTCTACTTGCAAGACACGCAAAAGATTTTCCGCTTTGAATTTCTTAACATTTGCAGCTGAGTTATTCTTTTTCTTCTTATTTTCATTAAATTTAGCTTTGGCGTTTGATATTTTCTTCTTCATCTTCATGGAGTTTTTAATTTCTTCCACAACTTGACTTGGTGTAACTGTTTTGTCAAATATATGATCATATACAGACAAATCCAAGTCATCAAAGTTTTCATTTATAATAGCAGGCTTGCGTTTATTAAATCCTGTTCTTCTGTAAGCTGTATTGGACACCACCATCTTCATGGGTAATCTTACATTATTCACAATATTAAAATACTGTCCTATAGCTCTTTTTGGGTTTGTTTCATCTTCTTCATCACATTGATAATTTTGTGTTGCAGATGTTCCAACAAAATCAATTGAACCACCTTCTTCATGTTGAGTTTTATTACGTTTGGCTTTACCCAATATCATTTTTAACCATATAAAACCACTTATTTTAAAATATTTGATTATTTAAGCTGTTTAGCGTCAGATGTCGTATAATAATATTATATTTATTATTCTGTGATAGTAATATACCTAAATCAAGAATGTTTTCAAACTATGGTACTTGAGAATCAATTTTTTGATCAGATATTTTTTCCAATAGTCATAACTCATAGACAATATTATTTTTTAAGCTATTGATGTTGTCATAAATTAAACAATATTGATTTCATCTGCTTTGATTCCTTATTCCATTGATGTTGCCATAAATTGAACAAAATAGTTTTTTTTTCTTTGATTTTTATACCATTTACATTACTCATTTGGAATGAATGAACTATAAATTAATAGTGAACACCATAGAATAATAAATATACCTACTTGAGTACACTAAGCCATCTTTATGATAATCTTTAATAATGTAATCCAAAGAATTTAAAGTGTTTTAATTGCAGAAATAAAACCTAAAAAACTTGCCTATAATTAATCTTCTCACATTGAATGATAATCACTTCTGATAAATGTCTTAGATCTTTTCACTTTGAATTATAATCCAGAACCTACATAATTTAAAGAGCACTTTAATAAACACTCATTGTAAAAATAAACTTGTTTGAAAGGCGTGCATTTTGCCTTGATGTAATGTCTTTAAATAAACCTAGCTCTATATATCCCTTTACACATAGAATAATAAATAACTAAAGTATCTTTACCCCCAATGAATTAAAATAGCACTTTTGCAACATTTCCCACCAAAAGACAGATATATCTAATAAATTATTATTATTATAAATTAAAAAATCAAAATAGATTTCCAATAAACCCAAAAATATTTACTGCACTCGAAGATTGTTATAATAAATAGAAGATTGGACCTCAGGGAAAGAATGAATCACCATAAAATAACTAAACTTAAATCTTTAACTCCGAAATTCATAATTTTTCTCAGCATTTCCCCTTCTAAATTTCCAAAGTACTCGAAATTGAGTGATTTATGAAATATGTATGTTGAAACTCCATTCAATAACTATGAATACAATCGGATAATGAAAAACAATAGTACTGGGTTAAAATACTTTATTGAATAAGTAAATTTTAAATTTGACAAATCTCAGTGACTAAAATTTAAATGCATCGAAAATATTTCTCTTATACTTTAAAAGTTAAAATGAGTATTATTATTCTTAAAAATTACTCACATTACATTAATTATTACTTTACTGTAATAAAAAGAGTAATGAAATATTATTATTTTTGAGTGTCATAGCCTCAGTAAGTTGGTGGACCAAGACAATATAAAATCAAATGTTACAACAAATTTATTTGTAAGTAAAATAATCTCAGAGCTATTAAAGCATGGATTGGCTGCCAGGCATCTTGGTGCAGTTCGCAAGATTCTTGCCGCAATCAAAGTGACAGAGCTAAAATAACAGTGCAACCACAACAATCTCATTGACATAATAAATGTCATGTAAATATAAAATTAGAGTTAATTTTTTTAAAACTAAAAATATTTACAGAAATAATAATATACTGTAATGACATGTTGACCTGCACGTAACATTTTGGCCCTTTTACAACAAAAAGTTTGCCGATCCATGTATTCAAGTATAGTCTTTGAATAAATAAAAGGTAATGAAAAAAAGAAAATAATGGTAAGTTAAAAATTTTGACGCTCTAATTGATATATTATTAATATGACATAAGTGTTATGTACTAGAATATTGATAAATTGTAGTATCTTTGAGGCGCTTTGGCATGTATATGACATTCTAATGTTGTCCAGAAATACATAAAATAAATAATAAAATGACGAAAAATTATAGAATCATATATAATAAGTTTAAAACAAGAGTTTATTGTCCTATTATAAATAGGATAGAACAAAAAAATACATGAAAATATTTCAAGTCCATTTTGGTGGTAAAAATTGTCAATAAAATTGTTATATACTTATATACTAAATAAATAAAATAAAATATCTTCTTTTCTTACTTAAACAAACACATTATAACAGTCTTGCGTGTATCTTAGTCTTAAATAAATAATTATAATAAAATTATAATTTAATAAATAAATTTTCATCGACCCAATGTGGCTAAATATTATTAAGTTCATGTTAAATTTATACGTCATGTAAGTCATTTTGAAAAATCTGTCCGTTACAAACAGCAGGCATTTTACAAAATGATGAAAACATATATTTCGAACCCCACTTGTGCGATATACCATTAACAGCATATCGTCCGCTTAATTCTAATACACTGTAAGTCATTTTTTCGATTTCATATTTATGATGGATTCATGTTCCGTTTACAGTAATACAAATCTTTTTTTTTAAATTTGTCAATTTTATAAGATGTTTCGAGTGGAAGTATAAACTGCGTCGCAAATAACCAATTCAATCCAAACGATGATTAAATTTTTTTAGGTTTTTGTTCTTCCTGAAAGTTAGATATAACTGACTTATGATCTGTTAGAATTAGGCCGACGATATATCATAACGGCATTGCGTTAGTCAGTAAACTATTAGCACGTAATGATCAATGATGTTGATGTTCTATCTTTGCCAAAAAAAATTCAGAATGGGTGGTATACTTCATTGTGATGTCAAATATTTTTTTTTTGTTATTTTCTATAAGAGTATAGTTAACCTGCCTATCCACTTGTGGAAGAACCGTGTTCTAGGAATTGGAAGAATCGGAGTTAATATTTTACAATTATCTACCCCGCAATCATATGTTATGTTAATGTTTTTGTTGTTTGTACAACAACCAAGTGATGGTGAGAAAAGAAACTTATTATTTTGCAATTTGGCTAGCAATTTTGTAAAACACCTAAGCAAATCGTAATATGCCTCAATTTTATAAAACGCCCGCCATTTGGAAACAGACAACATTGTTAAACGAATGAATTCTCCAAACTACAACATTTACATATAATTTGACAAATAAATTGGTATATTGATTAGAGCCATACTTCTTTACATTAAGTAACATTTTAAGTTAAAATAGGTTTGATATTCAGTATAGTGTCAAGTGTTGGTAAAAAAATATTGTTTAGGTCATTTAATAAAGATTTCTATAACATAACTTTGCATAATAATAATAATAGTTTTGAGGAGTACATATACTTACATATACTAAAATTGTGCACTTTTTATCAAATTAAAGCAAAAATATCGTTGCTCGGCGTTCAATACCGCGAATGCAACAATTACAAAATTTAATTTAGGCCGAATAGACTGAATAAAAGTTACAGCGTCATCGGAATGCATATTCCCCGTTTTGTTCCATACGGCATTCTAGCAGTTTGGACAATATTTGGGAATGTTTAGAATACAGAATCGCATATTTTAACATTCTGTGCCAATATTAAAAAAAAAAAACTTTCATCTCTATGTTGATAGTCCAACACTCTACCACTGAGCTATATAGAGACGTGACCTTTATATTTTTGATATTTCAAGGTTATAATATAATGTTATGTATATATATTTATAGTACAAACATATGTGAGAAAGGAAGTGCACAGTCTTAAAATGTGTATAATGCCTTTGATATAGAAATAACCATTTTGAATATACAGCAAAAATATTTGAAAATGGAAAAATGAAAAAGAGAAGCTTTATTTTCCTACTACTTTTAAAACAAACTTTTTTCTATACTTTATTCGGGTAACCTCTAATTTTTAGTGATTCCTTTTAAACATTTTTCTTCCTCCTCTATTCCTTCTCTCTGGAGATTCTTCATCTGACTCTTCACAATATCTTTTCTCAGCCTTTGGTCTTGAACTCCTCCTTGAAACAATAGATCCTAGATCAAATTGTAACAGATTTTCCTGGAAAGTTAATCCTGCTTCAGAATATTCCCTCACTTTAGTTGGACTATAATCAATTGATTCTGCAGTCAAGACATTTGGAGTGCAAGACAACTCATCATTTTTATCCTCAAGGGTCAACTGTTCAATATGTTTTGTAGGCACCTTTTCTGTCACCTGAGTTGGGTCTGTTGTTCTGAAGAAGCTAGGAATCAATTTCAATAAAGCCCGGTGATCTACGATCCATGTTCTTGGTTTGCTGTAAAAAAAAATATAGTCATTAAATATAATTATTAAAATCCATCAATAAACAATTACATTTCATTTTTCTATTTGATTTGGGTAACATTCAATCACATAATATTCAGAAAAGGTGTCATTTCATGCCTTGTAGCAGGTGACAGACTGAGTCCTAGTTTGTTTATTTTATTACAGGCAGCAAACATTATGTTATGCATTAATTTGTTATTAGATCATTTCAACTTCAAGAAGTTGTGCAGCGACATTCTATTGCATTAGTCGAAAATGGCCCCATACAATTTCATTGCACAATGAATTTCAACAGTCAAAATGTAAGCAAATACTGTCTGTCTTCAGTGTCTGTGGTGAAGCACAGGAATATACTTAAACATATGTAAAACAACTTATTACTTATTTCCATTGCACTCATTGCGCTTGATAAATATGTTATATGTTTCAGCACGAGCAAGTAGAGCCTCAGCAGCCTTCTTAGAAACATGCTGTACAGTTGTCATCATTTGAACGTCAATCTCACGATAGTATAAGAAGGAAGACAGAGTAGTACGTAGTTGACAATATAGCTGGAATACACTTCATATGTTATTATAAAGAAAACAATAAAAACATCACCTCAAAGGAATGTAAACTAAGAGTTCCATAGGAGAGCTTTTACAAAATATTTTTACAGGAAGCTTGTACATTTTTTTTATAATATTGGGATTCTGTAGTGGTGTGTAGCTTAATGACAAAGTCTCAGACTTTCATTCGAGATATCCTGAATTTAATTAACTTTATGATTTTAACATATTGCTTACTGTATGGATGTTTGGGGTGTATTTTAAGATTTTTTTTTAAATGTAAAAAATAAATAAGAACTTAATATTCCATAGGTTCCAATACAATTGATATTCTATATTCTCGTTTGTTTTATCAGTCAAAGTATTATTGATTATTTGAATATTTGAAACATATACTTAATAAATTATTTGAATATTTGAAACATATACTTAATAAATTATTTGAATATTTGAAACATATACTTAATAAATTATTTGAATATTTGAAACATATACTTAATAAAAATGAACATTACTTTTTTCTCTTCAGGATATGTGTTTGTAAGATCTGGATCTGAGCAAACTATTTTATAATTATGTGCAGCACATGAATCACAATAATGTTTGAATCCTTGTTTTATGGATTCCTCTAAAATACCAAAACATTCTGCATGTTGACTTTTATTGCAGGAACTGAAAATAAAAAATACATATATTTATTGGTATAATTTGAAAAAGTTTATTTTTTTAATTCCCTGTGATAAGAATGTCCAATTACATATGCCTGGAATGTCATAAATTTTTCTAACACTGGGTTTTTGATAATCAGACAGCATTTACTTTTTCTTCAACTTTCATGAAAATGGAAATATAATATAGAAATGATATGAAAAGGGGTATTTCATCATACTAAATGTTTTTTTCGTTATCTTAATGAAAAGTACCTAATTTACTGTATATTTTTTGTTTGATATTTTTATGTCATAGTTTATCACGTCAACTTCATATTTTCATCATTATTTCATCGCAATAAAGCGACAATCTAGCTCTCTGTACACTGATTTACAAATGTGTATTCCTATTGTTACGTAAAATGACACCTACATATTGTTGCCATATTACAGTGAGGATTAAAACTAATAAGTAAGTACATAATGATAATTAGATATTTAGTAAAGTATTACTGACTTGCATTTAATGGTGATGAAGGTTGATGAGGAGAAATTTCGTTGGCATGGACAGCAGAAATTTAAAGAGTCCTCTTCATCGTCTGCTAAAAGTAAAAACAGAATTTTGTACTCTCAATTATTATGTAACAAGATATACATATTACTCAGTAAATTTGGATATAAAGAACTTTTACAGTTCATAAAATGAAATACATAAAGGCATAAAAAATAATCAAGCTCAGTAGCCAGATGGTAGAGTCTAGGACTTCTAATTTAATGATGATCATATCAATTTGCAAATGGTCATGTTTAATAATACCTTCAAGTTATTGGTATACTTTCTAAATTAATATTAGTTATATAAAATTATTTTACCAAAATACACTTGTCTCTTTTTCAAAGGAAATTTAGTTTCTTTTTCATTGGCATCTTGTTTGTTTGGTTCTTTATCTTTTTCTTCCTAAAAAATAGTACGTAAAATACAATTATATATTCAGAAAAAGATCTTAGACCTGACACTCAGTAGAAAAATTCTTTTAGGATTTGGGATTAGATTGACAAGTTTAAATATTTGAGTCCAGTTTGTAACATAATGGATTATTTATAAAGTAGATTTGCCTTCAAATAGATACATTGCAGCCACATTAACCTGACAAATATCAGGAAAACTAATCTATATTCAATCTATCATCTAATTATTAACAAAGGTGTTAAAACATTATATTGCACATGTGATACCAAATCGCCAAATTTGTACCAGGAGTAAATACTTTGTTCTTTATATTTTTTTTTCAGAACATTACAAATTATACAGAACAAAAAATATCAATGGGTTAGTTGGAAGATATCTTGGCCATAGTACAATATCATTTATTTGTATCACATTATTTTATAACTTTTTAATTATGTTTGCTCCTTATTGTGAAATAAAGTGTATTATTAATTATTATTACATTGAATTATCAATTTGATTATTGTTTCATGAGCGATGCTGGGTTTACAGTTTGTTAAAAATAAATTAATAGAGAACTTACTTCAACATTTGCAAACAAATCATTATTCTCAAAGAGATCTTTCACAGCTTGCTGGGAGAGCTGATCTGTAGCCTCACTCTCCTGAAAGATATAAAATAAATATTACAAACCAAAAACATAAAAAAAAAACATTAATTGTCACGAAAACTTCACTCAAAATACAAACAAAGCATTATTTGATTTGATTTGATTTGAATTACGTTGATCTATATTTTATGTTTAATTGAAATATAAGTTTCCTGGTTCACTTATAAAGACTGCAATATCAACATTTTTTTTTTATATATTTCAAATAATTATATTTATTAGATAAATAAAAGCAAATAGATATAATAAGGCATATACTTGAAACTGACCGAGAACACCTTAATTGGTGATGGTCATTGAAAAAAATATAATGGATTAATCAAAAATGTGTGACAAAATTGATAACTGAAATTATTGGAGTTTGAGAATAGATAATAAAATACAGAATACTTTAATAAACTGAAATATGCCTAACAATATATCAGCAAACTTTATTTTGTATATAGTTACATTATTATTTTCCTCAATGCAACGCTCCTTTGGGGGGAACACACAATCCATCTGCAATCAAAAGTAAAATTTATAAGAAATAAATTAATGTAGTTTTAAGTATTTTTTCATTGAGGATGGATGTAGTCTGAAAAGCTTATGAAAATATAAAATACTTTAAGTGAAAGACACAATTTTTTTATTTAATAAAATTAAATATTTAATAATGTATTACTTTATCACTAATGTCGGTATGCAACCATCATTCCTTTGTATTGCTTCATTGGGAATCAATAAAAAGAAGCTTTTCAATTATGAAATATGTCAATATGAAACAAACATAATTACCAAGCTATATAACAATGTGATACAAATAAATTATATTGTGCAATGGGCGAGTTTATCTCACAAACAATATCTTCCAACTAACCCATCAATACACAAATAGACAAATTTCTAGATTCAATTTTACTATGTATAAATACTTACTTTATCAAAATTCTTAGGCACATCTGAATAATTAAACACCAGCAATTGATGATAAGGTGTTGTAATTCGACCCATTTTCATCTTGATAAAATTTTTCATACCAGGCATTGAATCACAGGCATCAAAACCCTCAGGATTATACTCTATCGGTACTGAATTAACAAATACACAAAATCATAAACAAAACAAAGATAATAGATTCTTGTGGTAATGAAAGGGAAACAAGGAGTAGATCCAGAAAAACCAGATGGAGCGACCAGATAAAGGAAGCCACTGAGAGCACACTAACTTTATAATCACACGGTTTGGATTGGTTCCCCGTATGGGACAGAATTCAGACACTACCTTGTGAGGCTGATTCTAAAAATGTAAATGTCTCTGAATATATTAGAAATTATTAAAAAATTGATGTTTCATGAAAAAGTAATTTATTAAAAATTATTAATTTATTATTTTTAACTTTTAAAAATATTTTCCATGTGATTTATAAAAAAATACATGGTTCCATACAGGACACATAATGAGTCTGTATATCACACATATTGGTTCAGTATGTGATGCTTATCACATATAATCCTCATAGAATATTTTCGATTAGGTATATTTAAGTTCTCACTTAAAGTGGAGTAATTCCAAGAAATTAAAATGGTAAATATCAAAAATATTTTACTATAGATCAGAATGTTATTTAAGTCATTCTCGTATTTCAAAATCTAAACTTTTAACTTCATCGATCTTGAGATTCTTCAGTAATGTGGAAAAACTAGACAATGTCCTCTATTTTCAGTTTATTAATATTTTTATACCAGTTCATTTTACAGACAAAATGTTTGGTCAAAAGTTGTAGAGCATTAAATAAGCAATAACTTTTTTAACAAATATTCTTAAAAACTTTTATGTAATGGTTTACATAGCGACAAAGTTGGTTTTTCCTTTTTCATTTTTCACATTTTATGTATAAACTTTTTAATACCTGTAAAACCTGTACCTGTGACTAAGCACATGTAAAAGCAAAAAAAAATATACTTCTAAAAATTTAAAATATAATCTGTAAAATTATGAAAATGTTAACCATTTCATTATTTTTTTCCAAAAAATCTCCTGCAGTCAATTATTCCTAGAAAAGGTTTGATTGTTTTCTGTAGAGTAATCAATAAAATAATATTTTTCTTACCACCTTCGACATATTCAACATAAATAGTGTACTCCCAATTTTCAGGAAGAGGATCTAGCTGACTGCATCTAAACTGCAGCACTCTTAGAAGATCAGACACTTTCTCAATTATGTGTTTAGGATCAGTTCTGAAACATTACATTATAACTACTTACAGAGAAATACAAATAAAGAGCATCTCCAAGAGCAAACTTCTTAGATAAGGGACAATTTCTACCCTTCACTTAATTTATATTCAATCTTCACAACATAAGCGTATTAAACTTATGCAGTTCATATATTTAAGTACACATTGGATTTAGGAAAAAAGCATAAGTTTAATGATATTTTAAATTCTTGAATTTTAAACTAGTACATATATTAGTAAGTAATAGTCACACAAATGTTGTAAAACTTAGTTTGTTCACACCGGTATTATTTCAAAAATTTCTATTATTTTTCACTGATTTTCCTTACTCTCCTATAAAGCAAAGCAACAAAAGTCAAATGAAACATGCCTATTATAAACAATAGCAATGGTAAATTAGACAACAGGGGGCTGGTTTCAGTAAATTACCGTTTAGAATTTTCTTTTTCAGGTTTGTTCACACTGTTTTCTTTGTTGCAGTGATAGCTGTAGTTATAAGTATAAGATTCCAAAAGAGACTCATTGTCTTCACAGTTCTTGTACACATTAACCATGATACATTTCAACTGAAATAAAAAACATAACTATGTAGCTATACTAAATCATTAACTAAAAAGTAAACATATTCTTAAAAACTGCTTTCCAGTATGAATGCAATAGGAATTAGGTTGTCAAAATTATAGTTACATATGAAGAAACAAATTTTAATCCTGTCTTTTTCTCTCTTCATTATTATTATTTTGTATATTTCCAATCATTCATTCACAATTAGCTGCATCTATACTTAATGTTTCCAATGTCTCATTTTAATGTTCAATTTCATTCAAATGTTTCATTTACAACAGAAGAAAAGAGAAACAGAACCTTCATTTACGCTGTTCATTTAGTGGACATGAAAATTGCAATGTAAACACATAAATATATTCCCAAATAGGACTGATCAGTCATTAACGCTTTAACTTTAATTTTTTAAGTACATGAATTGTACAGTAAGAGAAAGAAATATGTTAAAATTACATATCCTCTGTCCAAGGCATCCCTTATAGAAACAAGAAGCTTCTGGAAATTTGCAACATTTGGATTACTTGTCAAGTCTTTTAAATACGGAACCGCATGCCCCTTGATGATGCTAACATAAAAAGACTCTATAGGCAAGAGTCCCCTGTGGTACATTAATGCATTGAGAGCAACTGATGTCAATATCTTCATAAATGTCTTGGATCCTGCGACATTCTGTGTCGCCCTCACAGCTCCTGTAGTGAACAATGTGGAAACCTGAAACAAATTTACTCTATTTAAAGCAATATGTAAGAATATAATAAAGAATATTTGGTCCAAGGACCTGATAAATAAAATAATAATATATTAAATTTTGAAATCTTTATATGGTAGGTATTGACGCAACAGAGATCTTGCGTAATTTGTGACGAAAAGAAACACGCAAAAACAGTATATAAATGGATATTTTGTTCACTAAATTTACAAATAATATACTTTTCTTTACGAAACTTTTACTCAAAATATTAAAAAAATAATTTAGGCATTAACTCAACGTCAATCTTGATGAACGGTTTCCGATGCGGACACTGATGATAAAAAGTTTTGGTGTAAAATACAATATTTACTAATTAAATTTACAATGATTATGATCAATATATAATAATACCTCTGCCCCTGATCTGCTTCTTGTAGTTGTCATAATAAATATTAGTTGAAATTAACTTTCTTCAAAACAACACACTTAGAATAATTGCGACACACAGTTTCTATTCCGCGCCCAATCTTACGAAAACTTAAAATTCGTTCTATGAAAAATTGAGAAAACTGACGAAAAAAGAAAAAAAAAGCATAGACAATGATAATGTTGCCATATATGTGAAAGTAAAGGGGTATTAACACGTCTTGTTGACTTTCAGTGATCACTGGATGATTCTCCAAAATTAAAAGGTGTGAATAAACGTTCCATCAATAGATTATTTAAGGATGACGTCACAGAAAAATATTTGGAGGGCAAAAGTCCCAACACAACGGATCAAAAACAACACAAACAAAAAGTGTTTACCAACATGACAATAATTTATTATTCAATCGTTCAAAGATTAACGTAACGTTAAATAATATCTTCTTCTTCTTCTCGTGCCGTATCAGGTCCCCGCGACGTTGGCAATCACTCTGGCGAAGGCCTCTCCCTATTCTGCGCGACCCGGAACAGCTCTCCCACATGTTTCATCCCGGTCCAGTCTCTTATATTGCGCAGCCAAGACGTTTGCCTTCTACCAGGACCACGCTGCCCCTCAATCTTCCCCATCAGTATAAGCTGGAGCAAACTATACTTATCACCCCGCAGAACGTGACCCAGATATGAAATCTTACGGACCTTAACGTCCTTCAGCAGCTGTCTGCAATTGGCTCTTCTCAAAACCTTCGAGTTGTTGACCAAATCTGTCCATGGTATGCGAAGCATTCTCCTGTGCAACCACATCTCGAATGCCTCCAACCGGTTCATAGTGTGCACTTTCAGGGTCCAAGTTTCCGAGCCATACAGCAGTACAGACCATACATAGCACTTCAACATTCTCTGCCTGAGTTTCAAATTTATATTGTCATTGCAGAATATTGATCTCATTTTGTTGAATGAACTACAGGCTGCTTCAATCCTGCACTTCACTTCCACATCTGGGTCCACAGACGATGTAATCATACTACCCAGGTATACTTCGATCGATCCAGCTAATCGATCCACCTTCTCCAGCGGTTCACCGTTGAGTTGCAATGTTATAGCGGAGTAATCTGCTCTGCCAAATGCCATCCACTTCGTCTTTTTTTTGTTGATATCAAGGCCTCATTCTTCTCCTGCGTTATTAATGTTTATAAAGAGTTTCTGGAGATCTGCGATGCTCTCGGCCAGGATGACAGTGTCATCGGCGTATCTTATATTACTGACGCATTTGCCATTGACCTTGACTCCCATTGTCGAGTTTTCTAGAGCCTTCTTAAAAACATAATTGGAGTAGGTACATGTTGAAGAGCAGCGGTGACAATATGCAACCCTGACGTACGCCTCTTTTAATGTCAATTTCTTCTGAGGAGGCATCACCGACTTTAATTTCAGAAAAATCAAAATTTCAGAAAAATCAAAAAGAGTCCATAGTATTGTTATATTGTAATGTATTTGATTAATACTTAATAAAGAGCATTGATCTAACATGCTGAAGAGTTAATCCTGTTGCCTTTACATATTAATATCATAGTCGACCATAGCAAAATAGTGTACTTACCTATCAAGTACTCAATAACCGAATTAGGCACATTATTACATATAAGAAATGATGGTGCTGAATCAATACATCCTGTAATTACAATCAATGACACTTGTAACTGTTTATATATATCTATAGGTATGTCACAGTCTACATACATGCTTTTAAAATATATACTTTTTCGTCCATTAAAACGAGTACTGTTCTGTCGTCCACAAGGGTTCCAACGGCCTGGACGACCATCTTTCACAGCACACCTACTATGACAGTAACACCAGAGCGCTAGGAATGTCGTGGGAAGAGGAAAGAGACGCTTTGAATAGAGGAGGTTGGTTTTTGCTCTACGCTCTCGAGAGGAGCGAAGGTGAGGTTAAATTAGGTTGGCCTTAGTATTTATGGGAAACAGTGATCAATAATAATCGGAGAATTGACATTTCTTACCTTTTTAAGCTACAATTAGAACTACACCAACTACAGTATTTCCGTGTATCCAACGTGAATAAATAATTTAGAGTTAAAATTATAAGAGAGTCTGCATGGTTTACACTAAATAAAAAGACTAGAAGTTGTAGGTAGGTACATCCATTCTATTCTGAATTCGGAGACTCCACTATATCCTTGGAAAGTTTGTTGAAATTATGATTACCCCTTGTACACGTATATTTCTTTACAAAGACTTGCTACTGAAAGATGAAAAATTTTATTCATACTTTTTGTATAAACGAGTTCGTCAGTAGTCTGGGGGTTGATTACCGGTCTCATGCAAAAAAGTGCCCTCGATTGCAGGTGCCGACAAACTCCTCTTTCACGACACAAGCTTTGAGCTTACTATGAAAGGTGTAAAAACTTATATTTGGGCTTATAACAAAAACCTAGATACATCTTTTGAAAAAATGAAACAGAATATACGGAACATACCTACCTGCTTATTAACAGGCATGGTATTGAAGCAAAGAAAATCTAGCTTTGGGTCTGGGAACTTAAGACCTTGTAGGTGTAATTAATTCGTGAATATTTTTGATGGATAGATATTTTTTACTAAGACAAATCATAGGGATTGTATAATTACCTATGTAAAAATTATCAAAGAAGTTGACTACTAGGGTCAGTCATTTCTCGAGTGTTTTGGTTTCTCGGGTCACGAAAATTCTTGAAATGCATTTCGCGAGAAATCGAGAAATCACGGGTTGTAAAATAAAGATTGAACAAAAGAGGAAAGAAGTCCGGCAGTTTGCGGCAACGGTTGTTAGAATAATAAATTATACTACTTAGAGAAATAGATGTTGGCCTCTATCAAAAAGCAACAGTGCATTGCTGGAAAATATTATTTGAATCCGTTACAAAACAAAATATTGTGTATCACTTTTGTATTGATTGTTTGTAATGTGTAAAGAAAACTACGCAAGAAGATATGAAATGCATGTAATAATGTTATAATGCATGTAATGCAAAATACCTACGACAGTCTGCAACTGCAATCTACATTTTTTTTAACCAAGAATATAGAGTCCAGTTTCACACAGTTCGATTCTCGATTAGTCTACTTTTCTGGAGCATTTTTTTCCCGGCAACGAGAACGATCAATTTTCCACGGAAAATCGAGAACGAGTTTTCCTGTGAAACACGCCACAGTGTCTAGTATGCAATGACAGACTAGTCTTGTATTCAGTATGAAATATTTCAGTACGTACGTTTATATGTCCTCAATAGACTTCGTAAATAGGCAGGACAGGTGTAAAATAATACACTACATTTCAATATTCTTAGTCATAAAATTTCCATTGTGTTACATTAATACCAATTTGAAAGTAATAATAAATACAACGATTTTGGAACTGAATGCTTTGGAATTAATTTGGTAAAAAAAATCATGCTTGTCCGTGATAAATAAAAATCGTGAATTATATAAATAAGAATTGTGTAATTTTGAGATATTTTCATAATGGAAGTAATGACAGATCATAATAATGGATGTACCACTGTAGAATATAATGCATATAGGTACACTGTAGAATAAAATATTATATCCTATAAGTAGGTAGGTATCTGGAAATTTACTAATTAGTATTTACTAATAAGTGTTTATAGCCATGAGTGTTTATTTTTACCTAATATTTAAGAGTATTTTTTTTTTTGAAAGTAACATTTTTGAATATTGAAGAATTAAATTCTTTTGGGAATACATGAAGGTAGTACCTTAGTAACGCATCTTTCTTTACATTTTTTATTCTAATTTAGATAATAAATATTTAAAGAAAAAACACTGTTTACTTTCCTTCAAAATTTGTTATATTATTAAAAGCTTTTGGGACATACGTCCATCTTCAGTACTAATTACTTATAACTAATGACAAAAGACAAATTGATGATACATGATAATACAAAATTAATTGTGGGTAGGGGGAGTGGGCGGGGTTAATAGAGATGTAATATGGATATGTGAAGGTATTGGCAGAGATATTGTTTTAAGGCAATGTATGGGTGGAAGTAGTAAACGGGTAGGTAAGAGGAGAAATTAGAGGTGGGATTTGAATGTTAATGATGTCATCTTTGTTTTTGTTGATCTCCATTGCCTCCAGTATATTCATTTTTTGACCTTTTTTGCATTTATGTAACACATGTATGCCTTCCTGGTTGAATGAATGGCCCCATTCTTTGGCATGGTCCGCCATTTCCGAACAGTTCCGCTCTAAACACAATTAGAGTAAATTCGGAAATGGCGGACCATGCCAATGAATGGGGCGATTCGTTCAACCAGGAAGGCATACATGTGTTACATAAATGCAAAAAAGGTAAAAAATGAATATACTGGAGGCAATGGAGATCAACAAAAACAAAGATGACACCATTAACATTCAAATCCCACCTCTAATTTCTCCTCTTACCTACCCGTTTACTACTTCCGCCCATACATTGCCTTAAAACAATATCTCTGCCAATACCTTCACATATCTATATTACATCTCTATTAAAAAGAGTTCGTCGGTAGCCTGGAGGTAGAGTCTCGGCCTCATGAACAAGGGGTCAGTGGTTCGATACCAGGTGCCGGCAAACTCCCCTTTCACGACACAAGCTTTTAGTAGCTTACTGTGAAAGGTGTATAAGGTTGTATTTGAGTTTATAACAAAACCCAGATATATACTTTTTTTTTTAAAAAAAACCCCGCCCACTCCCCCTACCCACAATTAATTTTTTTATTATCATGTACCATCAATTTGTCTTTTGTCATTAGTTATAAGTAATTATTACTGAAGATGGACGTATGTCCGAAAAGCTTTTAATAATATAACAAATTTTAAATGAAAGTAAACAGTGTTTTTTCTTTAAATATTTATTATCTAAATTAAAATGAACTTTCATAGTGTTTCCTCTTCGAAAATCGAAAAGTTATTTTTTACTCCATTGTAAAGCAATCGAACAGCTGGGTAGTAGGTACCTACCAACTTAAAATATCAGTTCAAATATGTGGAACTTTATTTCTCCATATAGGTACATCTGGTACATGTACATATACTAACCAGTTTTTTTAAACAGCCAATTTATCCTTTTTTTGAGATTACAAACTCAAAATATTAATTGCAGAAAGAGATTTAACGTACTTTTTTTCACACAGTTTTATGTGAATGCGTAAAATTTTATGATTAGCAGCATCCACACTTCTAAATGTGAGCAAGTGAAAATTCAATTTCTACACCAGATAAAGTTTTAATAAATTCACACCTTTTTTAAAAAAGGTGGCGACCGGTGTGTCGCGGAGGCTAACGCACTTGCCTTTGAGTCACGAGGTACCGGGTTCGATTCCCGGCCAGGGCAAAATGAAGAATGACCTTTTTCAGATTCTCCTGGGTCAGGGTGTTACATGTATATGTGTTCAGTGCATTGTATATATGTGTATCGTCGTGTTAGAACCCATAATACAAGATTCATATCTTAGTTTAGGACTAGCTCGGTCTGTGTGAATTGTCTACACGTGTTATGCTATGTTATTTGTTTGTCGAACATTAAGTATTTTTTACATTGAGGAGGGGTTTTGCACATAAATACCTTCTTATTTTTTACATAGACATATATAGGCACTTGGAGTGTCGAACTTTTAAGTTTTTACAATGGAAACAGGTTTTAGTACTTTCTTCCATGTAAGAACACTTCCATTTTTTCATGATTATGTCGTTTTAACTCACATATTTGCACGGTTTCTTATTTTTATATTTTGTTCTTTGTAACCCCGGGCGATATCTAGTAATAAAAACTAGCATGTAAATATAGAGAAGTATAATTTATTTATTTGCACATACCTATCTATTCTACTAACTGTCCAAATGATCTTAAAACATAGGGCAATATTGTTTATAAACAGGCTACAACTATTACTACAATACTATCACGGCATATCCCACAAGTAAGGAAGCCAGTAGACCAGCTGCATGTAATAAAAATATAAGAAGTTCTCTCCGTGCTAACAAAAATGTAGATATTCAGGATAGGTGGCAAACTTGATCGCTGAATTTTAGATGCAAAATGTCTTTATTTTTTATAAACAGGTTCATAAAGAGGAAAATATTAAAATTACAGTTCTTCCGTCATCTTTATTATTTTCGTTCAATAAATTATTTATACAATATCTTCAGTCTAAACTTACGTAATATAGCCTAGATACAAACTAATATAAATAAACTTATTATATAGGTACTTATTAACTACTTATCTATATTCAAAATTAAGGCAAATGTTTCCATGTGTGTGAGTATTTTATAGTTAGCTTATTATTTCAGTCTCACTTTCTGGTATTACTTCAACGTGAGTATAAAGTTTATCCGAAGTATCTGTTCTCTTTCTCGCCATGGCAATGTTCTCTGCTTCCTCTATGGTATCAGGAAGTTTAATGTGGAGTGTTTCAGGAAATGTAAGAATAGATAATCCTGACAAAATAGCTGTCACACCAAACAATACCATTGGCAGACCTTTGAAATAAACTTCCAGTAATGGAGTTTGTGGAGCCAACATTCCACCAATTCTTCCCAACATTGAACAGCATGCTAAAATTGAATGTCTCAAACTTGTTGGAAATAATTCGGTTGTATAAATGTATATGACATTAAAAGAAACTGTAATAAATAATTTCCCCATCATGTAAGTGATCAGGCTAAGTTTTTGCTGATCTGATGGTATGATAATAAAAATAAAACATGATAGAGCGGTTACTAATAAAGAGCTAGATAAACATATGCGGCGTCCTACCCTGTCCAACATGAAAACAACTACTCCTTGAGCGGGTAATTCCACTAAAGAAACTAGGATAAAATTCAAATAAGGATTGTGCTCATTTCCCATAATGGAAACTGCGTTCAAAGACAAACCATAATATACAAAAGCATTGGTCATCCAACAACAAGCGCAAATCATAAGTCTGAAAATAAGCCGATTTGATTTCAGTACAGCCCTTAGTGGGAGTTTCTTGTTTGGCACAGTAATCAGTATGGTACTTGGTCTACGATTTCTTCTTGGCGTGTCTTCAGATAGATGTTCTACATATTTTGCAACTTTCTCGGATAATGTTACTTTATTCATTTTAGCGGCCTTTTTGATTATGTCACCAGCTTCAGCTCTCCTGCCTTTAACGAGTAGCCAACGAATACTTTCTGGGAATATCCACAGTGACAAGAACATTACAAGTGAAGGTAGATAAATGAGTCGCAAAAGATTTCTCCAATCAGGTACAACCCATGCTGCTACGCCCAAGGAGATAGTAGCCACTCCACAGACGAGATTCATTATAGTGCTTGCATAAACACGTCTCTCTGGTATCATGATTTCAATTCCCAGTACAAAACTAGCACTGTAAGCACCAGAACCCACAGCATTCACCAAAAATTCAAAGAACAAAAACGTCCAATAATTAGTAGAAAATGATTGAGCAACACCAATAATACCACTGAGAACAGTTGCAACAATTACAACACTTCGTCTTCCAAATGTATCTGAAAGAAGCCCACTATAAGATAAACAAACAAACTGTCCAATGCTGTTGATGGTTCCTACGAGAGTTCTCTTCCATTTCTGACATTCTATGTTAAATTCTCTGACAATAGTTTGTCCATTATCGTGAATCCAATTGTCACATGTTTCAATTGTGTCGTTTCGAAAAAAGTCTATAGGGCATTCTTCTGAATATGTTGAGTTCGTATTAACATCGGAAATATTGTTAGTAGCGTAGCGTTCACATTTGGATGGAATTTTATCTCTATATGGGATTGCATGAGCTACCCATGGCTGATGTATTTCCATCTCGTTCGTATCGCATTGCGGTATATAGCATCTATATTCTGTGTCTCGTGCAGTGAATATGAATATGGCTCCAGTGATAGTGTTGAAGAATATGGCCACTGCGATGAAGAAGAAGCTGATTGCGTGATATTTTCCATGACCTAACTCAGCGATGATGGTATCTACGTCTATACTGACGACACGGGACTCTCTGCCCATGTTTGTTGAGGTATTGAATTAGACTAAAGAGAGAATCTGTGGGTGACGCTCTTCCATCTGTGACCTTGCATAATAAATCATTTAAGAAATATCTGATAATGTAAATCAAATACTTCAACTCTGTGTTTCTCAACAGTGCGATCAAATTTAATAATCGAATAAATTGTTATCAAAGAAAATTGGCGTATATTCATAATGATTTATTCAAGTCATTCCATTTAAATATGTATGAAAAACTGCACTGTCTTGAAGCGAGTTCCATAGCATGAAAATAGGTATCGTAACGACTATAAATTATCCATTATACTATAAATTATCATGTAAATGTGAAACAAATAAAGTCGTTTAAAGTCAATCACCCAAACGAAGTGTACGGAAAATAATGTACATAATTAATAATTATGTTAACATGTTGAGACAAAGTGAATTCAATTAACATATTAATGAGAAAGATAATGCTAGATACGTATGCATATGCATTACCTATGTAGTAGGTACTGGTACATATTGCCATTACCAAAACACAGTTGTGGAATAAATGTGAATGTGTATCAAGTGATAATATTAAGTAGGCATGTCACGTTGACAAAGGATGTGTACATGAGAGGAATAAATTGAGTAATTCCCTGCAATTTGCTAAGCACTACATATTAAGTAGGTACATATGTCTACTTATTTCTTAAACAATGCGTCCATTATACAGGATAGTCGAAGAAAATGAATTACAATATATTTAGGAATTAAAATAATTTAAAACATTTCACTATGTACGCAACACACGATTATTGTTTTATTTTATTTACTTTCTAGATTTTACTATCCGACATCTCTCAGAGTTGTGGATGTATGAAAATGTGAAAAAACCGGAAGGTATTTGCATGGAATGAAAGTATAAGAAACCTCTTTTAATTGTAAAATTTTGATACCCCACATTCTCACATTCAAGTAAAAAAATTATTACCTACGTGATAAAAAAAGTACCTAAAAACACTTTTCATTAAAAATATAAGTTTAACACCCCGCACGAGCATAATTATTTACTTGAAAGATTTAAGATTTTTGCTTGATGATTGATGATTGACTTTCGCATCCAGCTGTCTGTACGCCGCAATTCAAAAATATTTTGCTTTCAAATAAACCTCGTTTGAATAAAAATATGTCAAAATGCACCTAAAAAATATCGGGCAAAACTAAGTAATCATACTGAAGTAAGTAGTTACCTACTTACTTATTGGAAAAGTTATGTAATACTCTTTTATATGGATTTAGTAGGTACATACAGGAATCTATAGTGATTTTATTACGAAAATATCACAAAAAAGGCGACCACTGATTTTTGTTTGTCATTCGACTCCATCTCATGTATTTTAATAGTTCAAAAGTTTATACATCTAAATGGCAGATTTTCCTTTGCCGATCCTGTACCTACACAAACACAATAATATAATGAGGCAAAATAATTTGCTGTGATATGTCTTAGTAAGTCAGTTACCATATTGTCAGTACCTACCTATGTATATTGTAATATTAGCGTATAGTTATATATAAAAATCAGCCACAGCCCACAAAAAAATTTTAGAACTGTATTCTCTTATGTATAATTATTAAGGACTATATTTCCAAGCATATTTATCTGTGTTGGTTGATTTTGACATATATAAGTAACTATAGCGTTTGTATTTCTTTGAAAGTATTTTAGTACGTAGGTACTTGGTGCCAAGTACCAAGGTATATTTAGGAGTTGAGAGAGGCCTGACAAATATAATAGCCAAAGCGAAAATGGGATTAGGGACATAATAATGTCATTCGGCCAACTCTCGTGCCCATTGAAGTCCCTCTGGTACATAGGAGGCATTAATTAGACAGTTTCAGTACTGAAATAGGAACAAAGTGTGATGACTTATTTTCACAGCAGTTGCAATGAATAATCATTGCTTGTAATATGAATTTACCGCGCGAGAAGGTACATACCCAACTAGCAAAAAGGTTATATAACAATAAAATTATACGATCTTAAGTCCTTTAACTGTTATATTAAAGTGTTTCCGTAACTACGACGTCGTAAAGAAGTTATCATTCGACGATTAAGTTATATAGTCTTAAAGTCAAATAAAAACGTCGAGTAAACGTGTATTCAACTAATTAATACAACTAATCGTATATTGGTGTCAGGAAAACCTTTATATAACATCAATATATAACCTTTTAGTCGAGTAAACGTTTCAGTTATATAAACGTCACCAAATAGATAAAATAGTCATATAAGTTTCATTTAAACGACTTTTATACGAGTCATAATCGTGTAAAAGGTTCCGAACCACCATAATATAACCATAATATTTTGGGCAAAATGGCGATGATAAATAAGTTATGTAAACGTTTGTTTATATGACATGTCGTTATATTGTCGTCGATTAGAAGTCGCTGCATAACTTCAGAAAGATGGCGGAATTTTCGTTAGATATTATAATTAATAATTAATTTCACATTCCTTATTGCTGACAAATTTGAAAGGGGCATTATTATTATAACATAAATATACCCATAGTTGACGAAAAAAATAAATTCCCAAAATAAATTAAGAGTGGGTATAGTAATATTCGACACAGCGCATGTATTGATGAAGAGTTCAACTAAATTTATACTCTATCTGTTAACTTAATATTATATTTTAATATGAAAATTACCTATCTTTTGTTTTGTCACTCGATCCTGTCACTTTCTGTATATACTGTTGGAAGAATGTCGTATAACACGAATAATTCACCTTTTTACGACATTTACGTAACGAAATAGTCGCATAGATGTATGGAAGAGACCATTATACAACGATTTTAGTCGCGCTGTCACCACTACTCGACGACTATGTAACTATAATTAGTCATCAATAAACCATAACACAACCACTATACGATTAAAAAGTTATATTATTTGGGCCCTTTTCGGGTCATATAGACGTTTATATGACAGTTATATAACATGTGTAGCGACGTTTTCTCGACCACAATTTTGCTAGTTGGGTACCTACTACACTGAACATTAATTTATGTCAACGTACTATTCCATACCTACAGAAGAAGATCTTAACGAAAAATTTACGTTCAACTTTTGAAATAACGATTTGTTCCAAACTTTTTATATTTTTTCATATCCATTCTTATCCCAAAAAGGCAAAAATTTTCACGTGGTTTCATTACTTTTTTCTTATCACCTTGATTTATGTTTTTGTTATTTTGATTTTTCCAGACAAGTCTGAGATTTTCCTAATGTTTTCTCTCCATATTTACGGTTATTTCGGATGAAATTACCTTGTCAAGGATAGTTTAAATAAATTTCGTATGGTGATTTTATAAACCGATGAATATTATTATACGAGTAGGTATACATTAATTTAAGAGGAGAGAAGGTCTAGAGTCTAGACTACTACTACTACTTAACCATCACACAGCATATCCCACAAGTGGGGTAGCCAGCAGAACAGTTGCACGTAATAAACATGCAAGCTGTCCTCTCCGTACCAACAAAAAATTAAGACATTTAGGATGGAAACCTCATCGCTAAATTTAAGATGTAAAGATTGACAAACATTCTTGTGATGCTTCTTATCATTATAAAATAAGTGGTTATTACATATATCATTATCCAACATGTTTACAAACAAATTTATAAATAAAACATACACAACAGAAATTATCCCAAATAATATTATGAAATATGAACAAACCTACGCAATTTTACCCAGAATCTTTGGTACTCGTATTATGTTCATCTATTTAGGTTATAGCTTTGTCTTGACTTGAAATTCTATAGTAATACACAATTGCAATAGATTATAATGATATATAAGTTAATCTTAGATATTATGTAGGTATTCAACGATGGGACATGGGTAAACAGATACATCGTCAAACAATTTTTTCCTCAATTATTCGAATTTATTACAGAATTTCCCACACTTGAGTTAGACAATGAACAGTGATTATCGTTTGTGGCATCCAGCAAAACAAAAAATATTTCTTATCATACATTAGGTACACAAATGTGACATAGATGAGAAGCGATATACCTACCCAAGGACAGGAGTGTATAAAACATTATCTTCTCTGTTTACCACGTAAAGGGAATATTATTTATGTTTTTACTCTCGATAGCCGACGTAAGAACACTATATAATACGAGATTGAAGCTGTTTTCACACCAATTTTATTTATTCTACTAGCTATTTTATACTGTTTACTGATATGGGTTTATTATATTCACAAGTATTTGATTAACTTGTTAAGCGAATATACTCGTATATCTAATAACCTAGTAAAAATGTAGGTATCATATTCGAGAAATCGGTACTTGTAAACCTGGAAATTTATTTTATGCTTTAAAAAGACAACAGATGGTGAAGTATACAACAATCGCATACGTTGTCTTTGTTCCTTTCAATAATAAAATTAAACAATTCGAAATATTTTTTTCTGGAATTGTAAATAGGTACCTACATTATTTTTTTCTCATTACTAAATATTTAAAACTAGATGTTCCTACCCGGCGTCGCAAGGGTGAATTTCATAAAATTTTCGTTATGGCAACACGTGACAGCGGAACTGTCATACAAAAGTCACCTTCATCCAAAAATACAATCCAAATTTCCGACTTTTCCGTTGAATTTTCCTTCATGCAAACACGACAAAAAAGTATCAGCCAATTCTGATCAGCAGGGTTACTCTTGACAAAACTAAACACGATCTTAATCTAGTCTTGATCTTGATCATACGACACACGAAGGTAACACCGCGCTACCGCTAACGCGCGATCGGTTTGCGTGTATTTTTGGCCAGTAGTCACTTCGTGCGTCGTATGATCAAGATCATGACTAGATTAAGATCGTGTTTAGTTTTGTCAAGAGTAGCCCTGCAGTCGTTCTCAAGTTATGGGGGAACATACATGGTCAACTCATTTTTATTTATATAGATAGATATGAAGGGAACCGTGTATTTTTATAGTTATTTGTTTATAGGCGTGGATTGTATGTATTATCAATTAAAATATAATTTTCGAAGTTTTGGGCTTGTTGAGCTATGGAAATAGACAGTCATTATAATATTATGCTCTTCACACTCCTGGCAGATGTAACATATTACACAGTCATGTATTTATATTCATATTTATTTCTTTATCAAAAAGTAAACGGCTGTTGCATTTGAAATTACAATCTAATGAACCTCAATACAATTTACACAAATAAATTTTATTTCTCTACACTCCATACAATTTAGTATAGGTATAAATACTAGAAAAAAACGACATAAAAATATTATGATAAAATTAAAATATTATGTGACAAACTTTAGATACCTACCTAAATATGTTGATAGGTATTACAAATTATACAATAACAAAATCAAAAATCACCTACCAGTGGAACTACACACATACCTACCATACACACACACAATCATATAGTTATGTCCAAGTCTATGGTACTCACCTCTAATGCTACAATTTTGTACATGGATTAGTGATGTAACGAATATTCGCATTCGCATTCGCGAATATTCGCATCTTTCAAAGTATTCGCATTCGCATTCGCAAAAAAATATGCGAATGTTTTGCGAATATTATTTTAGTAATAAAGTACCTGGTCTGTTCCGTGTTGGCCGCATTTGTAGTAATGTTTCATGTGTTCGTTTGCTTGATGATGTTATTATTATTGGGAGAAGTATGCATTTGTGGAGATTTAATTTATATGTTTGTTTTAAGTATTGTACAACTGCTATGAGTATAGGGCCCTACAATAATTTTATATTCTATTTAGGGAATATTTATATCATACTACAAGGTGAACCACACTAAAGTATTCTATCAGAATTTTCGGGACTTCGAGGAGTCCAAGATCGAGGAGTTTAGAGCAAACTTATTTGCAAATAATTATGATATAATTGTTCTGACGGAAACTTGGCTAAATTGTGGGATATTTGATAGCGAACTTTTTCAAAACGAATGTACAGTTTACCGGAAGGATAGGGATTTCATGTTGAGTGGTAAAAGGGATGGAGGTGGGGTCTTAACTGCTGTGAATCGGACACTAGGATGTTCATCCACTCTTTTTTGGGATGATATTGGTGAAAGTTTTTTTACCAGTATTCGTTTTTCATCGGTAACACATAGTTCCATGGAAAAATGCTCATCGCTACTAGGTGTAGTATATATACCGCCTTCCACATCCTTAGATACTTAAAACATCTTTTTTAAAAGTATATCTGAACGTTTAATCAGCTATTACGACAAAACGGATATTTGTCTTATTGGAGATTTCAATATCCCAACAATCCAATGGAAAAAAGACCCCGATGTTGAGTCAATCTTTGTTCCGTATTCTTATTCGGGTCCTGTTGCGCAGTATTTGATAGAATCTATATCTTTTCTCAATATGTTTCAGTCTAACGGAGTTTATAACAGCAATCAAGTTATCTTGGATTTAGTTCTTTCAACTATTCCGTATTCTGTTACCAGATGTGACTCTCCACTGGTTGGTAAGGATTCACACTATCCTTCACTGTTGATAGATTATGAGTTTGAAATTGCTGAGGATTTGTCTCAAAATATGATTCAGAAATTGATATACTTTAAGTCAAACTTTTCGGAAATAAATTTTGAACTACAAAGTGTTG
The DNA here is from genome assembly GCA_947579605.1 of Athripsodes cinereus. Lineage (NCBI taxonomy): Eukaryota > Metazoa > Arthropoda > Insecta > Trichoptera > Leptoceridae > Athripsodes > Athripsodes cinereus. Next base: position 19,581,625 of record OX388310.1, read on the forward strand.
ATTGGGTCAGCGTTTTGGGAAACGGACCGGTGAATGAGATGGTTGAATCTTTTTATGGTTATGTTTTGCCAATAATTGAGAAGCATACACCTATGAAGAGGGTGGCACCTAATAATTTTCCCAAATGGTTCTCTAATAGAACTGTGTTGTTGTTTAAGAGAAAGTCCAAGGCTTGGCGTAATTGGAAGATGAACCGTAATGATTCTGACTACAATTTATTTTTTCAACTAAGAGCTCAGTTGAAGTTGTCGCAGAATCACGATTATAGGTCTTTTATTAATAACACTGAGAAGTCACTTAAGGGCAATGTCAAGTCTTTCTTTTCGTTCGTGAATTCCCTTAAAGAATCTAGAGGCTATCCAAGGGTAATGGGTGACGGTGACCAGACTTAGAGCGATCCAGAGGGAATTGCGAACTTGTTTTCGTCGTTTTTTGGTTCTGTATTTTCACTGAATAATTTACATGATTCTAATACTGAAGAATCGGAAAATATTTTAACTAACTCATGTTTATCCACGGTTAATATCTTGAAATCTGATATTCATAAACGTTTATTAGGTATAGATGAGACAAAAGGAGTTGCCCTGATGGTATAGCACCAATAATATTAATGAGATGTGTAAGTCATTTAACCAAACCATTGTATCTGATATTTATTAGGAGTTTACAAGAAGGGTGCTTTCCATGCAAATGGAAGATGGCTAATATTACTCCTTTGCATAAATCTGGCAGCAAATCGGACGTTCGTAACTACAGACCGATTTCAATTCACCTATTTCAAAAATATTTGAGGGTATTGTTCGTGAAGAAATGACTTTTTTCCTGAAGCCGTATCTTCTTGTAGAGCAGCATGGATTCATGAGTGGAAGATCGACAGTAACAAATCTATTTTTTTTCTCAGCTATGGACAATCGTATACAGTTGGATGCCATTTATATCGGCTTTCAAAAGGCATTTGATAAAGTAGAACATCGACTTTTGATTAAGAAGTTAGAATTTCATGGAATTCATGGGAATCTTCTAAGGTGGATTGACTCATATATTTCTGATAGATTGATGACAGTTAAACTTAACGGTTACTCATCTGGGAGTGTCAGTGTTACATCTGGTGTCCCTCAGGGGTCTGTTTTGGGTCCTTTACTTTTCACGATATTGATAAACGACATTAAAAAGTGCTTTAAACACTCAGAGCTCATATTATTTGCGGACTTTTTAAAAATATACCGTCAAAATCAATCATTGTCTGACTGTGAAATGCTCAACGAGGACTTGGGAAGACTACACGAGTACTGTAACAGAAATAACTGGCATTTGAATCTGGAGAAGTGTAATCTGATCTCTTTTACCAAAAATAGAAACAAAATTCGATATACTTACAATATACATAATCATGATAAAAAAGAAGTACATAAGATTAGAGATTTAGGTGTGGTGTTTGATTCTGAGCTTCACTTTGATGATCACGTGAACAAAATTATCGAAGACAGCAATAAAATACTGGGATTTATTTTGAGATCTACAAAGTCATTTAGGTTATATGAATCGTATTTGTACTTGTACTTATCATTGATTGGATCCAAGCTGGAGTACTGTTTCGTTGTATGGAATCTACATTTTAAGAAATATGTCGATCAAGTTGAGAGAACTCAGTCTAAATTCATTCGTTTGGTTAGGAAGAGATTGCATTCATCATTCATCATCATCATGTCAGCCTCCCTGCGTCCATTGTTGAACATAGGCCTCCCCCATTGATCTCCACAGCTCTCTATCCTGGGCAGACCGCATCCAGCCGCCCCCTGCAACCCGTCTTACGTCGTCCGACCATCGTGCTTGAGGCCTACCAACACTTCTTCTGCCTGTTCTAGGTCGCCACTCCAGAACTTTCTTTGTCCACCTAGAGTCTGTGGTTCTGGCCACATGACCAGCCCAACTCCATTTCTGATTGCATTATCCTGTATTTATTAAAGATTTGCCTAAATTGGAATAAAGAAGAGTTTTGCTGGATGCATGCAACCTGAGAAAAATATGCTTGTCCGAATACGATGTGCCTAATATTTTAGATAGGATTAACTAAGTTAAGGGATACGTACACTATGGAGGTAGGATTATTTTAGTCAAACTAGATACCAAACCCGTAGACACAATTTTGATCCAAGTCTACATGCCAACATCTAGCCATAGCGACCAAGAAATTGAGATTCTATACGAAAACATCCAAAAATTGCTAGATGACACAAAAGCAGAGGAAAATGTAATTGTAATGGGAGACTGGAACGCAGTAGTAGGGGAAGAAAGGGAGGGATCAATCGTAGGAGCATATGGGTTGGGCACTAGAAATGATAGAGGTAACCGTCTCATTGAATTTTGCGCCAAAAATAAAATGTTTGTAGCCAACACCTGGTTTCAACACCACTATAGACATCGCTATACATGGAAATCTCCCGGAGACAGATTTCTATTACAGATTGATTACATTCTTACGCGTCAACGATACAGGAATCAAATTAAAGATTGCAGGAGCTATGCAGGTCCGGACATTGATAGCGATCATAATATGGTTGTGGCGGAAACCATACTGAAATTCAAAAGGCTCGAGAAGAGAACCACAAAAAGATGGGACCTAAAGATGCTAAAAATAAAGGAAGTAAAAGAGAAATACAACGAAAAAACTGAGATATGCGATTTTGAGAGCAATGATAATGTAGAGAAAGTATGGGGGAAAATTAAAGAGAAAATAACCGCAGCGGCAGACGAGGTTTTAGAGAAAAGAAAGCCGCAAGCTAGGAAAGAATGGATCACAGACGACATTTTAAAAATGATCGAAGAAAGAAGGAAGCTAAAGAATTCTCAAACAGAAGAAGGGAAAAAAGAATATAAAGCCCTTAGGAATAAAATTAACAGAGAATCCAAGCTGAAAAAGGAATGTTATTTGCAAGAAAAATGCAAAAATATCAACAGAAATATAAAACAAAGGAAATTCGAAACCGCATACTCTGAAGTAAAGAACTTCTTCAATGAAAAAACACAGCCACGATGTGCTATACAAGATAAAAACGGCAAACTGCTGTTTGAGGACGAACTGATCGTCAAAAGATGGAAGGAATACCTAGAACAATTGTACAAAGGAAAGAGCATACTCCAGGAAAGCAAAGCACTGGAAGCAGAATATGACGTAGAAAATAATGGAGATGACATCTTAAGAAGTGAATTTGATATTGCATTAGCAAAGTTGAAAGACGGCAAAGCACCAGGCATCGACCTGATTCCATCAGAGCTGCTTAAATGCGCGGGAAAAGGCATGCTTGATACATTGTATAAGCTCGTCTGCAAAATATACGACACAGGAGAGATACCTGAGGACTTTGCCAAATGTCTGATACGAGCGCTTCCTAAGAAGGCAGGCACGACAAAGTGCGAACAACACAGAACCTTAAGCATGATATCACACGCTTCTAAGATACTCACCAACATTATAATGAAAAGGGCGGAAAATAAAATAAACGAAACACTTTCAGAAGATAAATTTGGATTCCGCAAGGAGACTGGTACAAGAGATGCAATCCTGAGTCTCAGACTTATTCTAGAAAAGAGAATAACAGTTAATAAAAACACATATATAGCATTCATCGACCTAGAAAAGGCATTCGATAAAGTAGAATGGGAACAACTTTTTAACATCCTAAACGAAATAGGAATGAGTTACAAAGACAGAAGAGCAATCTGGAGCCTATATAAGAACGAAATGGCCGTAATTAAAAGCGGAGAGAGCTGCGCAGAAGCAAGGGTCGAACAAGGCGTAAGACAAGGATGCTCAATGTCGCCAGCTCTCTTTAACTGCTATATACAGCGAGCCATTGATGAACTGAGAGAAGAAATGAAGAACTGGACAGGAGTCAAAATAAATGGGAAAAAAGTCGACATGATCAGATATGCTGACGACATAGCACTGCTTGCAGACTCCGAGATGGAGCTGAACGAAGCCTTAGGAAAAATGGAAAGTATTCTGTTGTCAAAGTACAACATGAAAATAAATAAAGAAAAAACAAAATGTATGGTCGTTGGAAAAGAGGAAGCGACTGCGAACATTGCCATAAATGGAGTGAGCATCAAACAAGTAAGTGAATTCGTGTACCTGGGCAGCAGAATAAACCAGGATGGACGCTCCAAATCGGAAATTGTAAGCAGAATAAACCAGGCAAGGATTGCCTTTAACAAAAAATCAAAGATATTGGAATCCCCAAATATTGACTTAAGCGTAAGGAAGAACCTTACTAAAGCCTTTGTATGGAGCATTCTGCTTTATGGTTGTGAGACATGGACCATCAGCAAGAGTGAAAGCGGACGGCTGGCGGCCTTTGAGATGTGGTGCTACAGACGCATGCTCAAGATCCATTGGTCGGAGCACGTCGAAAATGAAGAAGTATTAACCAGTGTAGGCGAAAAAAGGCAACTCCTTAAGAGAATCAGCCAACAACGAGCTAATTGGATTGGCCACAACATCAGGCATCCAGGACTACTCATCGCCATCGCAGAGGGTAAGACCGAGGGGACAAATGGCAGAGGCCGACCAAGAGACGCATATATGGACCAACTGAAGAGAGACATGAACTGTGGCTCATACGTAGGGCTAAAAAGACTGGCTGAGAATAGAGACGAATGGAGAAGAAAAACCAAACTCGTTGCAGACCAATCCAGTGGATTGTAACTCATTATATATAGGATTAACTTTAGAATGCTTCCTTTAACAAGATCTTGTTTTCCGTTCTACATTAAAAAAAAAACAAAAACGAAGACTCAAGAAACCCTGTTTATAGAATTTTAAAGTGCCAATTACGTCAGGTTTGTGAGAAAGGAGAGTTGAGAGTAGAATAAGATGAAATAAATATAAAAAAATGCATATGTTTGATAAAATGTGAAGTGTTTGGGATAGTATTTATTTTTAGTCTGTTTTTTAAATTTTTGATTTTTCTTTTTTTAGAGTTTTTTTTGTATTGTTATTGCATACAACAGTGAAGTGTGAATGTGTTTGTGCGAATGAATGTATTATGTGTGCGGAATTGGGTGAGTGGATGTATTGTGAATTAATGTATTGTGTGTAAGATTTTCTATAATTGTTTTGTGTGTTATTGCTGAAGTGTGCACTGTTTCGATGTAAGACTACTGGAATGTTTTTGTCGCTTACATGTTTATATTTATATGTGTTTCATCTGTTGTGTACCATGTAAATGAAGAAAAAAATCAGTAATTCGGTGAAAGTACCGGAAACTTACCCGGTACATTGTGGAAAAAGGTACTGCAAGAAAATATTCTTTAAGAAAACCGAGGAGTTTTGAAATATTTCAAATTCCTATACCATTTTGAAGTCAATATTCGCTATTCGCATTCGCATTCGCGAATGTCGGCAACAAATATTCGCATTCGCATTCGCATTCGCGAATATCCAAAATCACACATTCGTTACATCACTAACATGGATATAGCTGCATACAGAATATATTCAGCAGATAAAAGTATTAAGTAAGTACCTACACAGGGGCATGATTCTATTCTATTCCCTCACGCCGTATCCCAAAAGTGGGGTAGGCAGAGAGAACGGAACGCCAATTAGATCTGTCCTTACATACTTCTTTCGCCTCCTCCACAGTTATAAAATTTCTCAAGCACGCACGTCTTTCTCTTACTCAAAACACGGCCGTCTTTGAGAATTTGATCTACATGTTCAAACCATGTAGTTCTCGGACGCCCGCGCTTGCTCACACCCCTCCTTTCAGACAAGTATATCCTCTTTGTCATTCTTTCCTCTTCCATTCGTTCCACATGACCAAACCATCTCAATTTATTTACACGCATTCTATCCACAACACTCCTCTTGCATCCACTTATTCTTCTGATATCCTCATTCCTCCCTCTATCACGCAACGTTTTACCAACCATCCTCCTCAGCGATCTCATATCCACAGCATTTATCCCACTTTCGTCCCTCTTCAACCATGTCCACGTTTCGCCTGCATACATAAGTATCGGTACCAGGATAGAATTTATTGTGCACTAGCAATTTTGCCATGTTCGATATGATGTTATGAGGAAAACATATTTTTTTGCGCAGAATAATTTAAAAGTAAACTACAATAATGTGAGACACCAATGTTCATTAATGGTTTATGTTTTATTTCTTATTTTCTGTTTTTTTATATAAAATTTTATTGTATTGTCTAATAATTATATTAATATATTACTTCTACATTATTTATGTAGAAGTCTTAATCGCCGTTGATGATAGAAATAAATAAACAATATAATATACATACCAACATAAATATTTTTTAAATTGTGATATTTAATATATACGGTTTGATACACCTGGTGGATTCAATATATTTTTTCGATATTTCTCATCAGTATTAAAACAACTATCGCCGAAGTGGCATCCGCACGCCTACACAATATTATTACCTTTATCAAATTTAATACAATTACATAAACGGCTAGGTAAACAGTAATATAATTTCATTTCAATTAAGTAATTGTTGTAGGTATGTGATAATAGTTTGTATCAGTACTTGTTTACATTTCAATTGAAGAAATCAATATTACCTATATTTGTTTAATTATATTTTAATCTATTGTCAAAATGTGACACACAATAAAATAATATTTGATTAACCTAATCATATCGTGATTTCTATTAGTTATTGGGTATATTAGTGTGTTTATGGTTCACAAAAATCTAGATTGACAAGCAAGTAAGTGCCGATTAGTTTTATATTATAATACTTTTATTTTGACGATCTACCTGGATGTTCGTGCACTCTTTCTGTGGGAAACCAAAATAGAGAAAGATTCTCTTACTATTTTAAGATTCATGTGAAATACAAGTATTTCTAATCCTTCATTTTAATATACAAGATATTATTTATAATATTATATCGACTAAATTTCAAACACACAGAAAATAAAGTACTTACCTTTAAAAAATATCCTCTCATTGATTTTTTTAAGATGGATAAATTGGATTCCATAATGAAATATTCAAGGGATAATTAATATTACATTGCATTGATTGGTATAGTGTCGGTCATGTACCTATATACTTTGTTTAAACCCAAGTTTTCATCATCGAAATGTATTCGGAGTGAGTGAACTCCAAAAGCAGTTGGGATGTGAAAATAACACATTTGAGTAGGTATACTACTATTTCTACTTCCGATAGCCGAAAAGCCTCTGTAGGGCCTTTACCTCCAAAACAATAGATGTCCAAGTCTTTCTATCTTGAGCAATGGATTGCCAGTCGTCTTTAGCATTTAGATCCTCTAGATTTGATGTTATCTAACAATCTTTGTCTTGGTCTGCCCAACGGTCTTCTGCCCTCGGGTATACGGGTATTGAGTATACTAGGAACAAAATGTTCCGTGGAGCTCCTGGCTAAGAATTGGTCTCCTACTCTTTCCTGTTAAAGGGGAGTGTTTGAAAAAATAAAGAATTTTACATCTTTAATTCAGCGATGAGATTTGTCACCATTCTGAATGTCTTATTTTTTATTGTTGGTACAGAGAGGACGGTATGCATGTTAATTACGAGCAACTAATCTCCTGGCTACCACATGGTATATGTAATGGTATAGTAGTGGTAGTAATATTCATGAGAAAAATGAAGAATTAGGTTGAGAACAATTAAAAACAATTAATTGTAATAAAATTATTATCGTCATTGATCTCATTTTGCAGTAGGTACCTACCATAATCATAATTAGTAATTGCCTCTCAACATTGCAATCTTACTGTCAAATTACTTTATAACGTCTGACATCTGCCTATTATATTATTATTTTCCACAATATCAGATTATAAGCTACTATCTAGCCATTTATTAAGGTTGATTGGCAGCCAGTTGATAACTACAATCAATATAACATATTATACTCTCTTTTAATTTAACATTTACCTACTCTTTTTATATACCGTGGAGCACCCGCGGTAAAAAATAGGTCTTCCACTTTTCTCCGCAAGTTTTCGAGTGTACTGTAAGAGGTAGGTGTTCGAAATAATAAAGACATTTACATCTCGAATTCGGTGATGAGGTTTGCCACCCATCCTGAATGTCTTTATTTTTTGTTGGCACAGGGAAGACGGCTTGCATGTTTATTACATGCAGCTGGTCTGCTGGTTGCCCCACTTATGGGATATGTCGTGATGGTATAGTATATTGATCATCTTATTTTATTTTGGCACTTGACACAGAAATTATGAATATGCAAACATTTTTATTACGCCACTGATGTGTCCTAGTGATGTTGCTAATTTGTATGATTATTTTTTTCACAATACCATTAGGTATGATTAGTTGTGATTCAATAAATAAACACAATTAAATATATTAAAACGCATATTTGAAATTTGCTGTATCAACAAAAATATTAAGTGAATACTTCAATACAATAATTGGTACAACTCACATCAAAATTGAGTTCCCATGAACCGTGGCATGCGACTACTAATTCAACAATATAACTACCTATTATACACTAGACCTTCGATTCTAGAGATGTGAAGTTCGAATCTAGATTCAAATTCAAATTTAATGTGCATAGTCTGTAAGTGTTATAAAATAAGTTTGTATACTGGCGGGTTAGGGTGTCCCTTATTTGGTCAAAAAAAAATTTTTTTCAGTTATTGAAACGCATACCCCCTAATTGTGTTTATTAGCCTACTACTTACCCAAATACAGAATTTAAGCTTTCTAAGTTGATTGGAACCCGTGCCGACAGAGCCTCAAAGTTTCAGAAAATAGCAGCTTAAAGGGTCTTTTAAATTTAGCTGTAGATAATCACTTCATACCACTATGTTAGCTAAATATTGATGAAAACACAAATTTATATGGAACATTTCTTGCAATTATCAAAAAAAGTTACAAAAAACTGATATTAATTAATTTGAACATATCCTGTAAAAAGTCTCTTTTTTACAGTCTGGATACAATGTTCTATGCACACAACTTAATAAGAACTGTTTCTATTCTTCTTCTGCGGTTATCAAACCATGAAGCCTTGGATTAGTTTAACAGCTCTTTCAGCTGTGTCATACACTGCTTTTAAGCTATATATATATTTTTTTAAGCTTCCAAAAATGCCACGTTTTCATTATACGAAGATACACCTTCTTGAAGGAAACTGCTGTCAAGTTTTAGTTGAGAAAATAAATTTTTGGTCTTGACGGATACAAAATAACTCAAAATTTTTCCTATAAAAACATTAAAGCTACTTGTAGAATACATAAAAAGAACATGTTATAACATATTTAGAATTAAATTAAGCTCTACTTCCTAACATATAGAGAGCCAGACATCTGTTCCTTGGATTTTTCAAATCTCTTACCGAAATCACCCAATTTTTCTTTTTTTGTAAATTTTCTACAGTGATCCCCTTGGTCTGCTCATCAATTACATCTTAAAAATTAAAAGGACGGCTATTTCTTTTGACAAATATCACAAATTGTTGACTGAACTTGTTTTAGGTCGCTATGGAAATCAACTTGTCAATTCTTTTGTTACCATTTAATGTTTTTAAAAAACACAAGTCTTGATTCGGCGCTTTCACCACCAAACATGAACTACCTTACATGAACTACCACAATAAAAAAAAACAAACATCTAGTTTAGTTTCTTTATCCTTAGCGTCCATTTTAAACTGAGTCTGCAATAAACATTTTTTTGAAGGGTAAATAGCTCTTGCTATCCATCGTGTTTGATGCTTTGCGCCAGTAGATCTGATTTTTAAATTATGTGGATGCCAGAGGCTCTTTCAGGCGTATCACAGATGTGTTGAGCAGCAGGTGACAACAAGCTCTCTGAAATCATACGCTTTAATCTCTTTTTCTCTTCTGCTAGTTTTTTCAGCCTTGCTCTTTGTCAATTTCAGCCATTTTTTTTGTCAACACCCGCTAAGCATCCTGTACGTCTTAGTTCTCTTTGCTTTTACAATAATTTATTATCTTCTTTCATTTTTAAGGCTTTTGAGAGCATCGGCGCATACTATATCGCATAAACTATCCAATTCACGTCAAAAGTTCTCCTCACGGTGCCTATGAAAATCCTGAATCTTCTTGCTATTTTTTGGCAGCTCTTTCCAGACCTGATAAAGATCCCCTGATCTCTTAACAAGATTAGTAACAGCTCTATTAGGTGTTCTAGCCTTTTTCAGAATGTAATACACACGCGAATGACTAGATTTTCGATTTCACTAACATTCAACTTAATATCGCGTATATCGAAAGACAGAACTGCGAGAACTTGACGATTGGACGGTAATTTTGCACCTGTCATCTATTTATCTACTTCACTAACCACGAAAATACTTTTTATATTGCTTCTTTATTCCACTGACATCTTTGAAATATAAAAAAAAATCCGCGACAATCACCAGAAAAACCGAGACTGAGTGACAATAACAGTTAGCACTCACCGCCCCTATGAGTTTTTATATGAAAGTTGTATGAAGATGTTTCCGTGCAAGTCGGCACGGGTTGCACTGTTCCGAATAAGATAAAAATTGGTTTTTGAGTGTTTTAGGACCAAATGAACAAAATAATAGCCTATGCGTTGTAAAATTAAAACTTTGAAAAATAAGGGACACCCTACTGGCGGGTGCTATAGTTTAATATTGCTGCATTGTATAGTTGCGTGTATGTTTGTGTGTGATAAGTAACTGAGTTTGAAAGGATTGTTGTATTGCATCGAACTATTTGAGATTTTTTCGTATATGTTTAATGGCTTTGTATGTGTTATTGTATATGTTATTATAAATAAATAAATATGTTTATTAAGGAATAGATATATACATTTTTTACGATAGAAATAATTTTCGTTATAAATAGGTACACAGGAAAACATAATTGATTCCCCCAAACTTGAGCAGAGCTCGTGCAAATATAATTTGTAAATTACTAATTGCGGAGATTTTTGGTATATTTACAAGTCTATCTAAGAACCTATTGTGTCTTGTAATAAATGTATAAAAAATAATAAAATCATGTAAATGATCATGTATAAGGAATTGCAAGAAGGTTTTGAAACCGAAATATTAAGTAAACAAAATCTCAATAACCCCTAAAGAGATAAATGGAATTTAGAAAAAATCCTATGATTAAAACTTCTCCGACATTATAACACTCACGATCAAAGTTCTACTGTTTGTTTATACATCTTAATATAAAAACCCCTTGTAAAATATAATGTCCTGAGCAGCTAACTCCTCTGTACTTTTAATCTTAATTCATTTTCGGATATTACGAATCTATGAAATCCGTTTTCTCCGCACTTTACGAACCTCAATTTTTCCCCGTATGATTAGTATAAATAACGGTAGATATGTTTTTTCATTTCTTCTTCTTCTTAATCTTTCATTAGACCCAGAGGTCTGTTCATGCAGGAGGGTCCTCTTGCGATGTGGAGGCCCAGCTGTCCTTCCATCGTTTAGGGGGTCTTCCTGGTAGGCGTTGTCCATCAAGTAGTCCATGTAGAACAATATTTGGGATTCTGGTGCTACCCATCTTCTGGACGTGTTCGAACCAAAATCTTCGGCGTTGTCTTCCCAATCTACACTGAGAAAAATACTAACGAAATTTCACAACGAATCATTGGTACGGTACTATCAGATTAGGACCAGAGATCGTACAAACGATTCATTAGTACGAATCTATAATATTAACTCTTCGCAAACAAGTTGTTGGTAAATTTACCAATGATTTGTTTGCGAAGAGTTAATATTATAGATTTATACCAATGAATCGTTTGTACGATCTCTGTTCCTAATCTGATAGTACCGTATCAATGATTCGTTTTGAGTATTTTTCTCAGTGTAAAAACATCCTGGACCTCACATATCTGCCTTTTTCATTTCTAATCACCAAAATTCGAAGTTTCTTGCAACTTGATTATTATCAAAGAACTACTAATTTTGAATGGTGTAATGCTTGAATTTTCATTGCACTTATTGAATTTAATTCAAGTAGATGTTCACCTACTCATCGCGGTTATAAAAAATACAGGTGTGATTCAACGCCTCTGTCCGAAACATATTATCATTGTTATTAACCGATATTATGTACAATACATACCTACTGTTACACTATTTACCGATGTACCTACATATTACCTAAATACTCTTATATACCTATTTTACAATACCTACATTGTTATTATCTGTATTAACACGCACCTAGTTGAGTAATCCAATAGTATTGTTAATTTTCACACGTAGTTGGGCAAAGGGATTTGTAACTAAAGACATAATGTAGGTACGAGAACGGAACTTATATTTGGTAAATAGTAATTTATATAAAGGGCCCTCTGAATCTTAACAATCGACAATGCCTCATGCATAGTTTTTTTTCTCATAACAATTGGATTATACACACGGACAAGAGATTGTTTAATTAACCTCGTATTGCTAATTTATGTCGCGACTTTGTGTCATATTTTACTAAGAGAATTCACACAAGATATTAAATTCAATGTATGTGCCTACCTAACACTTATAATATATTTATCGAATTGGGATGGTACAGTCTAGTAGCCAACCCATTCATCATAAAACCTTTCAACAAATGAATAAAGAGAATCAGTCAAACAAAATTAATTATTTACAAACATGTCTCAATACCTACTGTCAATTATAAAATCAAATACAAATGTAGGAATATCTATTTTCATAATATTATATAATTATATTATACATAATATTATGTATAATATATTACATAATATTATGTTTAAAGTAAATCTTACAGCCAAAAATTTTATAATACATAATATTATGTTTAAAGTAAATCTTACAGCCAAAATAGGTCGTTTCTTACCGGTCGGCAAACTAAAATACTGTTTTTGTAATGTACGGCAATTCCTAATAAGACAAAAAAATAATCACTCATCTGAAACAAAAGCACATAAGCAACTAAGCTTCCTGCGTTCACATTAAAACTAAGCTTCCTGCGTTCCCTAGAAGATATTTAAGGTAAAGCGAACAAACCATATCTATTTAGATGAAACAAAGGTACAAACCAGTACATTATTATTTTATAACTAGCTACGATTAAACATACATATGAGTTATTTATATCTGCCCACTATTATTTAAGATTCGGGTTTTCCGCAATAAAACAGCATGAAAACAAGACATGTGAGTTTTTTTACGGATTTATTAATTATTCCATTAAAGAGTCCATTAGCTAATAAAACACAACAAAATGTTATGTTCCTATGATAATGCAACCGGTTTCGGCAGGCAAATGGGAATAACGACTATCTATTTATATTTGTACCTATTATATAGGGGCATACTTAACTATTGTATGATATAACCAAAGCGCCTACTTACTTATTTACTTACAAAGTTAAATCGGATGCAGATACTGTCACGATTCTTGATGTTGTTTGAACCTACCTATAATTTGTTTCAATTGTTGAAGGGTGTTTGTGTTCACACTGTGAAAATTCATATTCAATAATGTATAAACAAGTACTCTACTTCAGTACTCTTGAGAATGCCCATTGAAGTGGCCGAAAACGTTAGAGTTTGAATAAATATGATGAAAATATAACAGTGTTTTGATTGTTTATAAATTATAATTTGTTTGTTTTTCAGGGCAATGTCACACAAAACAGCATTTAAGAATGTCACCAAATTGATTTTGATTTCATTTATATTTGCCACAAATTTCATATGCTGGTGTCAGTGTGTAACTAGTTCAAATGGACCACCAAATATTATCTTCATTTTGGCTGATGATTTGGTAAGAAAATGTTTTTCTTTGTTTGATGTAAAGATAATAATAATCTACACAGTTTGTATTATATTTTAAAATATGTTTTTTTTAGTATAAAACCAGTGCAAAGCCGCTTAATAAAATACCAATTTATATAGGAGATCAAAAATTCTCATCGATGAACTATGATAGATTGAAAAGATGTGTGTTTTTATTTCAGGGTTGGAATGATGTAGGTTTTCATGGCTCTAATCAGATCCCGACGCCAAATATTGACGCCCTAGCTTACTCAGGAGTGATACTCAATAAGTATTATGTACATCCTATTTGTACTCCATCTAGATCAGCTCTTATGACTGGGAAGTATCCTATCCACACCGGTGAGTTATTACGGTCTTATTTTTCACAACATTTTTTGATCACAGCCTGAATTATTTTTCTTTGCCAAAATCTGAAAAATTTCTATCCGGAATACAATGTGCGATTCTAACAAGTGGAAAAGCCAATAAAATATCTATGTATTATAAACATACAGCAAATCATCATTTCCAAATACATATTTCAAATGAGATATTTTACATATTTCAGGAATGCAACACGGAGTTTTATACGGTGCTGAGCCTCGAGGATTGCCCTTAACTGAGAAGTTACTACCAGAGTATTTAAAAGATCTGGGATACGTAAATCACATCGTGGGAAAGTGGCATCTTGGAAGTTATAAGAAAGAATATTTACCTTTACACAGAGGGTTAGTTATTTTTTCAGTACAATCCTAAAATATTAAATACAAAAAATACGAATACATAAATAATATGCTAACTTTCCCTATCATCTTTCAGGTTTCAGTCCCATCTGGGTTACTGGACAGGTCATCAGGATTACTTCGATCACACAGCTGAAGAGCATGGCGTATGGGGACTGGATATGAGGAGAGGTTAATTATTGTCTTTACAAGATATAAAACTTTATTTGAAATTTTGCTTCGGAGATTGATACCTTGTCCATATCCGGATCCATTTGTCCGTTTCACGTGTCACAAATTCACGTGTCCAAAATACATATTTTGTTTTATGCTAATTTACTAATTTAATTCATTTTCAGGTATGGATATCGCTTGGGACTTGCATGGAAAGTACTCTACGGATGTATTTACAAATGAAGCAGCTAAGATAATTTCCCGGCACAACTCTTCTGCGCCCCTATTCCTCTATGTCGCTCATGCAGCAGTCCATTCGGGAAATACTTATAATTATCTACCAGCTCCAGATAATGTTGTTGCAAAGTTTACAAACATTAAAAACTTTAAAAGAAGAAAATTCGCAGGTAAGTACTACCTAAATATATTTAGCAAGTCTTTTCTTCACATTATTAACAGTTTCAACAATATTTGACTAAAAGATTTTGCTGGGGAGAAATCACTTGTACTCTAAGCCATCCGTGTTTTTGGCAATTTAATTCATGTGTAACTTGTGTATGAAGGCACTTGATATTTCGTAAATTATTGCAAAAGTAATGGAATGGTATTAAAGCCCTCAAAAACAATCCAATAGTTGAAATTTCAATTGATATATAATTATAAACCTTTATTAGGTCACGTTTTTAACATTTGCATGCGTTAAAACACCTTGATTTTCAGCAATGATGTCGAAGTTGGATGATTCAGTCGGAGATATTGTGAATGCTTTGTCAAAAGCCAACATGCTGTCAAACAGCATCATTATATTTTCCACAGACAATGGAGGGCCTGCTGGAGGATTCAATGATAACCATGCATCTAATTGGCCACTGAAAGGGGTGAGAAAAAAATAAACAAATTACTAATTAAGTGTTAAATATTAGGAATGCATTATTTTTTAAACATAGAATCACCACAATCAATCCACCCCTCATCTCATCATACCTGTTCTTCTGAATAATCAATATAATTAGTATATAGTCTCAAGAAAATAATATTTACTGGCTACTTATTAGTTTCGTGTTCGTGAACATCTCTAAAATTGATGCATAAAGCTTACCTTAGGAAAGAAAGTAAATATAATCTGTTGCTGCTCTTAGGTAAAAAATACTTTGTGGGAAGGTGGATTGCGAGGTGCTGGATTGATATGGAGTCCTCTCCTGAAGGCGAGGAAGAGAGTCTCTACTCAAGCTATGCACATGGTAGACTGGCTGCCTACACTTTACACAGCAGCTGGTGGAGATACAGAGTATGCTCACAATATTTTCTTTTCTATCCCATTCAACCCTACATCTAAATGTTTATCTCGGGTACATTGGAAGATATACATATAGTACTTAGGACAGCCAAGTTAGGCATTTTTCTTGTTCACATTTTAGATAGTTCTTGTACACTGAGAAAAATACTAACGAAATTTCACAACGAATCATTGGTACGTGCTATCAGATTAGGACAAGAGATAGTACAAACGATTCATTAGTACGAATCTATAATATAAACTTTTCGGAAACAAACCGTTGGTAGATTCGTACTAATGAATCGTTTGTACTATCTCTGTTCCTAATCTTATGGTACGTACCAATGATTCGTCGTGAAATTTCATTAGTATTTTTCTCAGTGTACCTACATATGACATATGATACTCAAAAATTTCACCAAGTCAATAACTTGAATTAAGTATTGAGGCCTTACCTATACTATCAATACATTATCTTATTTAAATTGACGGCATTGGTAGCTCCACCGACCATAGAGATTGGTGACCCTTTCAAGCCTAAAGCTCAGATTGAATAAAACGCATGCTCAAATTTCTCCCTATTGTGTCACGAAATTTTCGTATGGTTGATAAAATCTGGATTCTGATTACAATTTATGTGAATGATAAGCTTATGCTAAAAAATATAATTTGTGTTTTAGAAATATAATTGTGGGTTTGGATGCCATGGATATGTGGAAAACATTGTCAGAAGGTCATCCATCTGAAAGAGCTGAAACTCTTCATTCTATAGATGATATATGGAGGAGTGCCGCTGTGACTGTAGACAACTGGAAACTAGTTTTAGGTAATATATGTATCTACATCTGTAGTTTAATGTATTTTTCAATATAATGGTGATTTAGGGAAATTTAGGCACTACCTACATACACTTGTGTATTCAATTGATGCGCTTCGCTTGTAAACCGACTAATTGATTCACAGGAACAAACTATGATGGTGGATGGGATCATTGGTATGGTCCAGCAGGAAGAGACGGTTCATACAACATTAGTCAAGTGATGGATTCACCTGCTGGAATAGCTGTGAGGAAGATATTTGATGATCTTAATCCAGAAATCATAACTGACATTAGGTAAATATTTCTTTTAGGTTCGAAAATGTAGAAAACAGATAATTCACTGTATGTAATTAATATTAGTAAAGAATCGAGAATATTGGTAGATTTATGGTAGTAGCTACCTAGCAAATATCTCATCTGGTGTTTGAAGCAGTTTGCAAAAGTACATCTAGGGTTTGAAGCAGTTTGTAAAACTGCTCAGCTAACATGTTTATTCATGTCGCTTCCCTTGCGAGGTAAGCGTGAAGAATCTAACGCCACCTACCTACTTCAATCTTTGCGTATACTTTTCGCATCTGCCAGTGTGCACACAATGCTCATGCATGCTTTCCCATTTGATGTACTCAACACGTGTCCATCCTATAGGTAGAATTTA
The DNA here is from genome assembly GCA_947579605.1 of Athripsodes cinereus. NCBI lineage: Eukaryota > Metazoa > Arthropoda > Insecta > Trichoptera > Leptoceridae > Athripsodes > Athripsodes cinereus. The sequence goes on from OX388310.1 coordinate 19,599,049, forward strand.
ATTCTAGGATGGCCGCGTCTCCGGGAACCATTCTCATTAGTATAACTACTTATTTTCTTATTCATTCTGTCCTCGTTCATTCCTTCAACGCGCCCAAGCCACCGTAGTTTATTAGCTTTCATTATTGTTACCATACCATGATTCACATACATTGCATTAGTATTGGCTTATCTTTAGTAGATATTATTAGTAATCTATCTTCATGATTGTCAGGAATGATGCTTTAGTTAACTGCAGTAGTGAGGTGGAGAGTATAGCTTGCAATGCTCTAATGAGACCCTGCATGTATAATATTGCTGATGATCCTTGTGAAAGAAGAAACCTCGCTGAACTACCTGAGTAAGTTGCAAACATCATTTTTCTGTAATTATAAAAAACGTAAAATTTCAGCTGTATTTTTGACTAGTTTGTTGCAAGGTGACAGATAGTACCTAGTTAACAAAAGTAATTTTCAATTGAGCACTTGTTTGATTCTTATTTTTGTTTACTCAGAAATTAATATCACGGTACAATTTGTAGAAGTTATAAGAACTTTTGTAATTTAAAAATACAAATTCGATATGTAAATCTATCAGATATATTTTTACAGTTTTATTGACCGCATGTGATTTATCCAGAGATGTAAAATAACTAAACGAAAAATGAGTGGCTTGGTATCAAAAGTGAACAAATATTTTTTAGTAAAAATGTCAATAGGGATCAAAAACTAACTAAGTAGACTGAATATGATTCCTCCGCTATTTTGCATAATATTATATATTTCATAAGATTCAATAATTTTGGAAAATACGCTTTTATGGAACCCGACACAAAAATAATTTCTTCATTCTTAGCTAAAAAAAGGTTATTTTCGATTTTGTTAAAAAACCACACATTTTATTCGCTCTTTAAATTTCAGACATCAAGAAACACTAGAATTTCTTATGAAGGTCATGCAGAAATACAACAACACAGCCGTGCCTCCTGGAAATAAGCCACTGGACCCTAAAGGGGATCCAAAGTTTTGGGATTACACATGGACTAATTTTGGAGACGAACAATATTACAGTAGTTTCATATCCACTTAGTCTCTAATGATTTTTTTTCCTTTATTTATTCATATGAATACTCATAATATGTTTAGACATTTAGATAAAAAAAGAAATATAAAGTATTTTTATTTTATTTACGTTAATTTAGGTTAATATTATGCCCGTCTAAAATAAAATTCTGAAAGAAATTATCTGACTACACGGACCTTTCGTATAATTAACGTAACCTTTTATATAGTATCTAAATAAAATACATAGGTATACATTTTAATGATCTACGTTATGTGTGTTCACATTGTGAAAAGAAACTTTTAACATATTATTTGGATTAACACAAAACTGCTAACATTCACTATTGATAAAGTTAGCTTGACATTTTATTGATCTCGAGTACTTTAGAAAATGTCAAGCTAAATTGACGATAGTAGGTATTCGAGATAAATGAAATCAATAGTGAAAAGTTAACAGTGTTGTTAATATCAAATATATTACAATCGTTTTACATAGTTTTTTCATTAGAGTCCTTTTTTATACATTGTGTACGTGTATTACAATATAAAAGTCGTTCTTTAACACTAAAAATATAGGAAAAGAACAAGGGTCCTTGAGTACTAAACTTTTCATAGACCTCCGATCTATAATAAATTAATACTTAATAAAAATAAATAATTAGTATTAAAAGTGAAGAAGGTTCTTTTTGCTATAGGTACTCGTTTTTATTCATTTGTGAAAATGAACTTTCACAGCGTTAACACCGACAATATCAAATCAATCTTCATTGCCATCAATATAGTACCTACAAAAAGATGTTATATGATTCCAAAAATACCAGAAGGCGGGCTTATCCCATATCCTTCCAGCCAACCCGAAAAAAAATATAAATAGATATATTTAAAAATATTAATACACTGCCTCAAAACAGACTAGTGAGGCAGTAACTTCCATTTGTTATAATTATTTTAAGTATATATGTATTTAGATTTAAGATAAAGTAATGTTTAGTTAATAGATATATGTAGTAGTTAAGTTTTATATTTCTGGAAATAAACAAAAAAAACTAATATATGTGTTAAATATTATTATGTAAAATAAATAAATGAAGCACACAAAGAACATGAAGAAGAAGGGGAAAAGAATAGAGGAAAGGGAGAGGATCTGCTTGGCGTATTTATTGGTATCACCAATAGCCAAAGCAATTGGATTGTTCAATAGTATTTCCCAGAATGTGGACATATTCCACATAACATACGGAGAATTTGTAGGGAAGGTGGAAACACTTTTGTAAATATTTGTTTTCTCTGGGATCGCATTGGCCGAAGGCTGTAATGGTCCCAGTAGATTATGGTGTTGTTTAAATAATAATAATAATAATATCGCTTGGCGATAAAAGAAATATTGAAATGTAGGGCTGTTATATTTTTTGAAAATGTATTCAATGTTGAAAAATACAAATCTTGTGGGGTAGTCTGTTCCAGAGCCTCGCTAATGATAATAATATATTTATTTATTTTTACATACACATTTTTCATTTTTTATATCAAATTTCTTCAACTTCATAATATGTATATTATTAGTATGTCAGACTCATTTATTATATTTTTTTGTTTGTCTAATTATATTTAATCATTTCAAATTCATATATGTTTTTGTACCTACATATTAAGTTTTATTCCAAAATACATATACCTATCTTTTTTCAGCAATTTATTTGCATGAAACAGTAACTGTATATTAATGTCTTCGTCTGTCAAATTGTTATAATTGTTACTATTATTTTGTTCAACATGTAAAAGGCTTTACCGTGTAAAAGTGAATAAATAATAATTAAATATATACTTTTTATAAACAGTTTATTTATTCATTCTTTACTGTACATTGATCACAGTTCAAACAATTTTATAGAAAAACGCATCCAAATTAAATACAAACAATAAACAGAGCACGCAAAGGCGCGATCTCTTCCATCTAACCCAAATAGTCTTAATTAATTTATGTTTTTTATTTCCCCGGTGGAGGACAAAGTCTAATTTGATAATCTGTCAATATTTCTGATGTTCATCGACCTCTACGTTTCTGGAAGGTCTACGTCGTAATCGTAATTGCTTCCAAAGTTCACGAAACTCATGCATCTGGAAAAAAGCATTGTAATAATACCATCATTTTATTTTCACTTCCTGAAATAAGGGATTTTTTTTATAATAGAAAAATAATGCAGGTGCATTAATAGATTCTTTTCTTTTGTAAAAGACTATTGCCCTATATAAGGTCTCGAAAGTATAGTATGAAATTAGGCAAAAATAGTTGTATGGTATGGGAATGATAATAATAATAATAAATTTTATTTTACAAATATATTTAGATAAAAATAAAATGAACAAATTTTTGTACGCCCCCTCCCTCCTCCCACCCACTCCTCTGGAAAAATTGTTGTACACTCATGTACACTCAATTTAACATGAACTTCCACCAAGTACGAGAACTGTCGGTCAAAAACGTTGAGCATACAATTATTATTATTCTTGATTTTTTAACTTACTGGCATTTACTGGGTACCCATTCAGTTCCTGTACTACACTGAGAATAATCTTGTGCACACTCACAACTGCATTCTTTAGAGTCCCATATTCGTCCCTGTAGATAAAAAAAAACATGTTTATTCAATAAGTTAATCAACAAATCAATTTTTTAACAAATGAAAAATACATTATATCTATATGGAGTTATACTATTGCAACAATTTCTATATTAAATACGGTTTATCTGTGTTGTTAAATAAATTGTAGAAATTATCAAGTACCTATGTATTCCTAAAGGGATCCCAGAACAATGTTTACGAATGAAACTCTCATTGGGGTTTATAAGAGAGAATATCGGATCCTTCGACATGTCGCCCGATAGCTTAATTGAAGAAAGCACGCCTCGAGATAAGGATGGGTTGAGGATTCAAATCGCGTCCGGGGCAATAACAGATAAGCGAGATAAGGTGACGTAGTTTTTTCTAAGCCTTATATGGGTTTAGTAAGTTAAATTTACATAAATTATTAAACTCTTTTTGTAACTACCTGTTCAAGGCATTCCTCCCTCTCCTCCAGATTATTACAAACGCACTTGCACTCTCTAGGTCTGTATCTCTGTTTAGATGTACAATGATTCCTCATCACAGAACATTGACATTTACATCTTGTGTGTTCCTCCACTTCTACTACTCCGCATGATTCTTTCATAGTTGTGAAATCGTGATTGCGAACCTATGCACAATTATAACAACATATTTACTATAGAAATCTTGAAAATACTACTACTTCTATACCATCATGGCATATCTGACAAGTGGGGTAGCCAGCAGACTGCATGTAATAAAATTTTGATCAAATTATTTTGTAGACTTATTTTTTTTTAATTTTTGTAAATTTGATTAATTATTTGAAAAAAAACTTCATTAAACCATCTTGAATATAATATTATGTATAACTTATTACAGAATGTGTCATACAGGATCTGAAAGGACATTGTTTTTACGTTTATGGAATTTTAGGCGGCCTGAAATATAATCTTGTACAATCGAACATTCTTGAAACAATTTTATAGAAGAGTAGGAATGTTATTCATAAAAGTTGTTTCATTAGCATAAAATCAATCTCAATGAAGTAAATTTGTTACAAAAGAAACAAACTATGGTTAATGAAGCAGAAACACCTGATTTGATAGGTAGGTATAGCTTGGTGAACTGCAATGCCGTCCAAGAATCAAAATATTTGAAATAGGAATAGAATCATTGTCCACACTCATGACTCTCTCAAAATCGTGAATATCAAAAGATCGTTTGTTTTGACTGACAGCACTAGACAAGTAGAAGTACAGGCAGTTCAATAAATCCTATAGGTCGAAGTTAATAATTTACCACGCTAAGATAATGAAATCAAAACAAGTTACAAAATACAAAGGTAGCTACTTACAGCATACTTCACAATACGGGTCTCCACCGGTAGACAAGACGTCTGCCCATAGCAGGTTCCTCCACCGCATCTTCGAACTGGTATTTTATTAGGAAATATCTGAAAATTATTGGTCTAAAAACTAAATTGATAAATAGTAAACGATCACAGCTTTGTCTTTAAATCTAATCAACAGACAATAAATACCCTGTAATTTAAAACTAATGTTAATAATTATGCATATACTCACCATTATATTAGCAATGTCAGATATTACATCCACCATAGTATCTCGAGGTTTACATGCAGCACTGTGTATATTTTTGGTCAAATTTGCATTTAATGATCCGCAGGTATCTAGAATAATAATAGATCAGTAACATGAGTTAATTTTTACCTAAAAAATACCTTCCTCTGTCATAACGACATATGTTATCAAATATTTACTTGAATTTATCTACCTACATCATCAAGAAGTGGACTCATTACATAAGCTAACTTAATTGTAAAATCATAAAAATTTGTAAAATCAATTATCTACATATATCCTATTTTTCTGGTTACTATTTAATCTTCGACACTATGAATCATTTTACACATTTTTATGTCTATGTACGTTTTTATATTTATGTTTATTGCCGTATATATTTGAATAAATAAATAAATATCAATCTATCGTGGTCAGAGGTGAAATAATACATTATCTATAGCTTTGAAAAACTTTGATGAAGATGTATAAAATGGGAATTAATAGGTATATATAATGTAGGTACATATTCATATAATTTAAAGATCAATAAAATTGTACTCACGTTTCTGGAAATTGGGTTGGTAAAATGTATTATGTCGAGGTGCAAATAAACTGGATTCTACTATAATTACGGTTTTAAATAAGTTGATCAATAAAGCACTCTTAATTAACAACATCTTGAAAAAAATATTAATTTCAAATTAAGATTAGGAAATATTGTTATATTGTTTTTACAATCGTATTAATTGCACTGTAGTTTTAAATAACCATCACCTTTATGTTATAACATTACGTTTATTATGAAACGGATGCTCAATATTTTGTGGTTAAATATAAATAAAAGTCTAATTATGAATCATAATATATTATGTGAAACAGTAAAATTCCCAAACAGTGGCGTATTTCCTTTATTTCTCAGGAATAACTTATTTAAGAAAATTATCCAGAATCATAATCATGGTGATTATAATTACCTATGTACTTACCCTTTATACAGTAATTTCAAAATAATCATACTTTTCAGGTTTAATCGCAAGTTTTTTATTACTATCAATAGAATACAACCATAAATTAATTTTCGAATAAATAATTATACAGGGAAATGCAGTTACCATTCTACAAAGTCTTGCAAGCCCAAATATATATTTTTTTCCCCCGCTTTTCAAGAGTCTACATAAAATATTCATGCTATGTCAATTTTCCTGCTTTCAAAGTGGATATAATTCTTTTTTCTAGTTTCTGCTATGTATCAGGTCACTCCAATGTAAATAATCATTCTGATATGGATTCTATACTGGAACACGTGAGAAAGGTTTTCCACTTGTTCATGTCATACAACTTAATATTATCGAGCCATAACAATAAATTGCTTTCTTCCCTCATAATGCTTTCTTTCCAACCACTTTTAATAATAAATTATTAATTCACATAACATTCAATGCACAATGAAGTAAAAAAAATAGGTTATCGTGTACAGTGCACCTATCAATTTTTAAAATGAATCCATACGTCTATTTTACATGCGTGCAACTGGCGATAATATCAGTATGTTTTTTTTTAATTTCATATTTGGATATGGCTTAGAAATATTGCACACATTTCCGCAATTCTGTAGTATCTAATAGGTTTTTCGATCTTTACAAAATATTATTTTTACCTTTATAAAAAACTGCCTATTTAACATTTGGTTAATTTTTCGTAATTTGAAACTTATGTATTTAGACTGGTAAATTGTTACTATCCTTGTCCTTTAATAATATAAACATTAAGGATGACTGGTAATGTTTCTTAGAGGAAATGTACCTACTTACCCACAATATCCCTGCGATAAAACAATTATTTCACCACAAGACATTGTAGGTAACTATGTGTGTCCAAATACGGTTGTTCTTGCTTTCGTCATTTTCTATGAATGTCTGGATTATTATGAATATATTGTAACTACATTATCTATTTATATTAGCTAACTTTGTTGAATTGTGACAAGACAGTTTGACGTAAGGATTATATTTTACTTATTCTACACCACAAGAATGCGTTTACTCATATTTATATTACAGATTCTATAAATATTTTAGTAGTAGCTACATAATTATTTGTACTTATCTAATATTTCCATAGCCATTCCCATATTTAAGTTTATTTTAATGAATATTTCTATTTTCGTTGGCAAATCTTCTTAAAAATTGCCTCTAGTAAATTTTAATGCTGAGGTCCTAAAACAAAATGTTTCTTAATTTTATATTTCGCGGGCAGCTATTATGTAGGATGCACAATGTAAAAAAGGAAAGTATAGATAGACCCTTATGAAATAAGAAAAATATTTTTATTGTATGGCAACACCACGAACGTCATTAATGTCACAAGTCACAACTCAAGTTCTCGGAATGTTGTTATTTTGACGTTTATTATTGTTTGATTATAAATTATTATTTCTTTCCAATTAGATCTTAAGTGACTTCTAATTAATTTATAAATATTAAGTCAATATATTCTAAGTTTGTGTTTACAGCTTTTTAACCTGCAACGAAAATTTAGTTGTGCTTATGCCTTTCTTCCACAATATTGTATTTATGAAAAGTTCAAAATGGGTATATTAAAATAATGTTAGTGAATATAATTGGAAAAGTGTTAATAAAAGTTGAGATATTAGATAAATGACGTATTATTTTCCTCAAATAAGATGTCTATGGGAACTCGACAATTTTGGACAGAATTCATAGAGTTGTACAGATCTTTACCTGTATTATGGAATACTAGACAAAGTACTTACAACGATAGTTCACTGAAGAAAGAAGCATATAACGTGTTGGCTAGTAAATTGTCTGAGATAGAATCTGCTGTGGATGCAGCAATAGTAAAAAAGAGAATAAACGCATTGAGATTGCATTATATCAAAGAATTTAACAGACTGAAGGAAATGGCCAAGACCGCATCTGATGAAGAAAGTATATTCATTTCACGGTTGTGGTATTTCAATCATTTTAGTTTTTTGGATGAATTCATATCAACGGAAAATAGCCCTGAAGACGAAACACTGGTAAAACTTTATTTTTATAAAAAAAAACCTTTAAGTACATCTTATTCTTATGATGCACCCATAATGTACAAATTATCATTGCAAAATAGAATAATGGTTGAAATTTTGTATGTACTCATTTGGGATAAAATTGAATTTTTGATTTCTTATTAATTAACCTATGAATATTGTATGAGAAAAACATTGATAAGTTTTATTTTTATTTTATTTTATTTTATTTTCACAATATTTAGAATCAAACAGTCGTTATACAATATGTTGACAATTAATATATTTGACATGTAGACCAGCGAAGATTCCACTCTTACCAGAAATGTTTCAATCTTATTTAACAAGTATTTGTGTAACAATTTTATTAGTAATCCTATATGAATATGTGCTCATAATGTTTTGCAGTATGATTACCTAGTAACATAGGGTACTCTTGATGCCATTACTTTGTGAGGTATGACATATACCTACATTTCTGTGGAGGGAATAACTCATTACTCCAAAACTGACTCGTACCTTGTAACCATAGATATAATCACGAAATCTTACACAAATGGGGTAGACTAATTGCATGTGATTAGCATGTAGATCATCCTCTCTGTGCCAATTTAAATGTAAAAATCTATTTTCTCCAAATCACTGCTTTGACACATCAGAGATAAAACTTAATAATATTAACGCTAGTAACTAATTAATATGTTATTATTTTTTTCAGCATGAGCTTATACACAAACGCTGTGTAATTCGGGCTCGAAACTCCCTCCTCCCACCAAGCATCCGCCCTTGCATTACGACAGCATCATTTGATGTAATGACCAACCTACAAACAGATCTGGAGAATATGAGTGAAGATGAGAGAACTTTAGCAAATTACTTCACATCTCAGTATAGAGAACTGGATCTTGATCAAAGGACGTTTGTGAAAGAAGGAATAGAAGAAATCCTACGTCAGGCACGGTTAGGAAAATTACATAGAGATTCTTTAAAAATAAATGAAATATTAGATTAAAATATTACTGTTGTGGTTGAATCAAATGAAAACACAACTTGATTACTTTGATATGTTTTTATTGTAAACTAGCAAGCAAAACAGATACAGAGCAGACAGAGACATAGAAGTGAGAGAGCATAGACAAAAAGCATATTGAACATTGATGTAATAAAATAGGAGAGATGTGAACATTGATGTAGTAATATTGGAGAGATGTGATGTGATTTATTTTTAACAACATCCCCTCTAGAACATTACATCACATGATATAACAAACAATATCAATAACAAATAAAACAATATTATTCTATCATCCATGTAGCAAAGACAATTGCTTCTCAAACATCACTCTTGATAGGGGCTTTGTTAACATGCCAGCCATTTGAAGCTCTGATGGTACATGTTCAATGACCAATTCCTCTTCATTAACTAACTCTCTTATATAATGATGTCTAACTTCAATATGTTTGGTTTTCTTGTGGAACTCAGGATTCTTTGCCAATCTTAAAGCACTTAGACTATCTACCAAAAGTAACGGAGTGGAAACCTCGGTTATTTCATTTAATAATTTTGTCAACCAAACTGCTTCCTTTGCACATTCACTTGCTGCAATATATTCAGCTTCAGTAGTGGATAACGAGATGCACTGTTGTCTTCTACTGAACCAAGTTATGGGTCCTCCACTATACATAGTGACCATTCCACTGACTGACTTTCTAGTTACTGGATCACTCGCATAATCAGCATCACTATACACTCTTAAGGTTTCCGAGTCACATCTATAAGTGATCCCCAAATCAGATTTACCTTTCAGGTATCTCAATATGCGTTTCACTAATTGCCAGTGTTTGTCTTCAGCTTTATCAAGAAATTGGGATGCATAATTTACAGCAAATGTAATATCTGGTCTAGAAACAACAGCCAGATACATCAAGCAACCAACGGCCTCACGATATGGAGCAGATGTCAACTTTATATCTCTTGCCTCTTCCAGTGGCAAATATTTGTCAATAGGTGTTGATACAGGATTTGCATGATACATATTAAACTTCTTAAGTATGGATTCTGTATACATCTTTTGATTTATAGAAATTGATCCATCATTATTGCAGACAATTGACATGTTCAGAAAGTAACCAACTGGTTCAATAGTAATACTAAATTTCTTCTTCAGCATGTTTAAGAATAAATCTAGACATTCACTGTTAGATGATGCTACCAGACCATCGTCAACATAGGTTACAACTATGAGTTTTTCAGAATCAGTCAAATTATAAAACATGCAAGGATCAGCTTCACTTTCTATTAATCCCAATTCCATCATGGTATCTTTAAATTGTTTATTCCATACTCTCGGAGATTGTTTCAAACCATAGAGACTTTTGTTCAGCTTACACACTCTGGTAGTACCATCTTCATAACCCTCTACTTGTTGCATATATATTTCTTCATCTAGATTACCATGAAGAAACGCTGACTTAACATCAAATTGTGCTAAAGCAAGTGACTCCTTCGCTACCACACTTAAAAATGTTCTGATTGTATCAAAGCGTACAACTGGACTGAATGTTTCATGATAATCAACATCTTTCTTTTGGCTAAATCCCTTTGCGACCAGCCTGGCCTTGTATTTATTTATCTGTCCATCGGGGTTCCTCTTTATTCTGTATACCCACCGATTTGATATTGTCTTTCTATTTGGTGGGAGTTCTTGCAAAGTCCAGGTTTTGTTTTCTATGAGTGAACACATTTCGTCTTCCATGGCACTCTTCCAGTGCACATAATCCTCAGACTCCACTGCCTCAGGGTAACTTTTTGGTTCAATTTCACAGATCATAGTTTCAATAAGTCGACTTGGTGGCTCCACCTTATTTCTCAGATGACTTTTAAATGTTTCCACAGTATCTCTAGGAGGTATATTTACACGTTCTTCATGACTAGCTTCCAAGCTCTGATCATCCTCAGTACTATCTGAATCATGAGTATCAGTCAAGACAAAGGTTTCTCCAGGATGATCAGGTTTGAACACCACATCCTTACTACGTATCACTTTGTTGCTTGATTTGATCCATATCCTGAAACCATCAATGTCATGTGAATATCCCACAAAAATACCTTCTTGACTTTTCGAGTCCCATTTTTGTCGTTTTTGATTTGGTATGTGTACAAAACATTCAGTACCAAAAACACGAAAATTCCTCAGAGTTATAGATTTATCAAAAAATAATTCATATGGTGATTTACTGGTTATTCCACTTGGACCTGTTTTATTCAACACATACACGCTGGTGTTCACAGCCTCAGCCCAAAGGAATTTAGGCAATCCTTTTGCCAATAGCATAGTTCTGGACAACTCCACTATGGTTCTGTTTGAACGCTCAGCACATCCGTTTTGTTCCGGTGTATATGGATTTGACATTATCATCTTGATACCTTTTTGGTTCAACAAGTCAAGAACCTTTCTGTTATTGAACTCTAAACCGCCATCACAAAGAATTGTTTTTACTGATTCCTTACACTGATTGTTCACAAAGTTAATCATCTCAGATATTTTATCGAATGCTTCAGATTTTTCCTTGAGAAAATATACAATTCTGAACTTAGTATAATCACAAGTAAAGCACAAAAAATATCTATTTCCACTCAAAGTTGGGTGTTCCATTGGCCCACATAGATCTGCATGCATCAACTCTCTAGGACTAGTAGCCCGTTGTACACGACTATGATAAGTAGTTCTATGCTGTTTACCTTCAATACAAGCCTTGCACAATTCATCATCATTATCTGTGAATTTAATGCCATGTTGTATAAGTATTTTCCGAATATGCTGTTTATTTTGGTGTCCCAGGCGTTCATGCCACATTTGTATAGAGTTATCAACAGCTATATTAGTTTCAACTTTACAAGGATTACTTGGTGCAACAATCTGAATGTTCATTTTGAAGAGTCGCCCGATTCGTACACCACAAGCCTTCACACATCCATCCTTCGTGAATTCACATTTATTTTTTACACATTTAAAATTCAGGCCTTTATCCAATGCAGAGCACACTGAAAACAAATTTCTACGAGCACTTGGTACATGCAACACTTCCACCATAGAACAAGAAAGCAATGTTCCATTCACTTCAGAATTAAATTTTATTACACCTTTACCAACTGCTTCCATGGTAGAGTTGTTACCAACATGAACAGAAATACTTCTTTCAAACTCCTCAAAAGAATAGAAAATGTCCTTCCTGAAACACATATGATTTGTAGCACCACTATCAACAATCCAGATATCACCACTATTTTCAGCACTTAAGATTTCACTCACAAATGTCTGATCACTTGATTGTAAATGGTTAGACACACTATTAGTTTTATAAGAATTAGTGTTATTTTGATTTGGACAATTTTTGCGAATATGTCCAGGTACTCCACATTTGTGACACTTAAAATTAGGTTTCATTTTATTATTCTTTGAAGACTTCGCAGTATATTTCGAGAAAGTATTTCTCTTTCCTTTCAGACTGCATCCTGACATGAAAGCCTCTAACTCTCTTTGTTTTGAGTTTCTATCACTTTTCCTCCTTTCATCAGCTGTCAAGACTCCAACAAGGTTAATTAAAGTCTGCTGTTCCTCACTTCTCGCCCACCAAGCCTGTCGTAAACTTTCAAAATCATCTGGAAGAGTATCCAGCAGTTTGACCATCAATGATAATTCATCAGGCTTGACATTCAGTTGCTGCATGCGTAGCACCAGTCCTTCAAATTTGGCAATATGTGTCACCATATCATCAGCACAATTCTTAGTAAAATTGAAGAATTCGGACTGCAAAGCATGAGCAGCTTGCTTGGTTTGTTGCTCGAAGACAGAGTGTAGTTTGACCCACATGTCTCTTGCTGTATCACACATTACCAACAAAGACAGTATTTTAGTATCAACCGTCTTCGCTATCAGTTGGCAAGCATGTCTATTTGCTTTATCAAACACTTTCAATTTGTCTTCTTCAGCCGGCTTTTTTAGATCTCCAACACAGATTTCAAATGCACCATCACAAGCTTTAAGCATGTGTTTGATGGCGAATTTCCATGTGATCCAATTCTCAGCGCCGCGAAGTTTCTCAATAGTGTTAAATTCCATTTTTAAAGGCTTCATAAATCTTTAACCACACTCTGCTACCATGTTGTGGTTGAATCAAATGAAAACACAACTTGATTACTTTGATATTGTGAGATGTTTTTATTGTAAACTAGCAAGCAAAACAGATACAGAGCAGACTGAGACATAGAAGTGAGAGAGCATCAGGGTTGCCAGATTGTGAATCCAAAATTACCGTACTTCTAGGGAAAAATTTCCGTACAATTACCGTACATCCCTAAAGTGCGCCGTTAGCCACTATCTTCTCGTGTTAAGAAGGCCTTTTCCCGAGTACAGTCGTTTTCGTCCCCCCATGCTCTCATGCTATGTACACGTGATAAACGTCCTTGACCCTTGATGGATACAAAATAGGCCATACTTGTATCTCCAAACCTTCCAGTAAATGATTTGTGTGCCAAATTGCCGTACATTAGTTTTGATTTGAAATTACCGTACTTTTGTCGTACGGTAATTTACTACCGTACGTCTGGCAATCCTGGAGAGCATAGACAAAAAGCATATTGAACATTGATGTAATAAAATAGGAGAGATGTGAACATTGATGTAGTAATATTGGAGAGATGTGATGTGATTTATTTTTAACAACAATTACATATTGATTAATGTAAAAAAATACAAATGTTTTAAGTGTTACATTTTTTAATACCTGGTTTTGACTTAAATAAGTAAAACTTAACCCATTATTGTGTTTTTATACATAATATAAAAACTCATGATTCGAGACTGATATGAACTATTGGCATACCAAAACCTGCCGGTAGATTCTAGTTATTTGAAATCATTATATTTTATGTTCAATGACCATCCATTGATCAGAGATATAATAATGATAACTTTGTAATTAAACTATTTTATGATTTGCGCTGTGTAACATTTAATATTTTCTTATAAATTTATAATTAAGTTATCCTTTTTATATCTGTTTATATAACTATATCCAATAGTGGCTTTATAATAAATTGAATATGCCAAAAAATGTTTCAAATGGATGGGCATGTAGGTGAGGAATGTGTCTGAATAAAACATTATAGATTAAATTGAGCTTTCATTTATTGATTTCCTCAGCGTGGAACTATATGTAAAATCTAGTAAAATAATTTAAAATTAAGAAATTATAATATAACACAAATTATTATTTATAAATGAAATTTAAGTTTTATAATGCTTAAATCATGCAGTAACCCCTTAGTACTTTGTATGAACACGGGCGTAAACAGCATTCATAGATGATGGACCTGCGGAATCTTGGGTGATAAAGGTTTCTGGGTAATACAGAATCCGTAGCGTCATCATCAGAGAAAAATCTCAACTTGTTTTCCGTATTACCTGCTTGATTGGACATTGGATACTCAAAATCCTTCACTTGGCTAACTGCAAAGTAAACATAACATTAAAATGTAAAACTATTTTTTTATTTGTTATTTATTACAATCCATACTGAGAAGAAATTAGGGCAATATTAAATTTGTATTTGAATCTGTTTTTTTTACTAGATTTGTCACTCTGGTGTTGCAATTCAAGGAAAGTTTTGCATTGTTACATAATGTTTTTATTCTTATACTTATTAAACATGTAATTTTTATGACAAGTAAATATTATTTATTTATAAAATTTACAGGATAAATAAAATAAACTTCATTACACCTAAACTGCAATTTCTTTCAACTGACCAAAATTGAAAGATTGTAAATAAACTTCCAATGTTCTGTATGTTTAGTACTTACATAAAGAAATAATAATTATAGCGGAATAGCCATAAAATAAACAAAAGTAGTAACAAATAAGTATAATTATATACATACACCACAAATATACACTGCAAATCATACACAATAAGAGGAGAGGGAGGGGGGTAATGGATTTAAGAAGGATTATTGAAACCAAGATAGTGATGTTTCAGTCTACTTTTAAATGTGAAAATTTTACAAACATACAGTTGAAACATTTATTATAATCATGATATAATTAACAAAAAATATATACCAGTGAAGATCACTAGATTACCCAAACATGCTCTTTAAAAGCCTTTGAAATAATTTCTCAGAATCTATCCAAAACTGTTATAATGTAACAGTTAATTGAAGTTCAGTCATTTTCCTAATTTGGAGTAGGTGTTTCACAAAATATCAATTATATAATATAACCATTTAATTTGTCAAAGAAGCTTGTGATTATGTAAAAAAAACATACAATACCCCCTATTCTATATTGATTCAAACTAAAATTAAGAATGTTCCTAAATTTTATAATTAAGATCACTTAAGTGCACATTGGTATTCTATAAACTCTAAAATATCATATAAAATACGAATGTTAGTTCAATAGAACTTAAGTGACCTTAATTATAAAATTTAGGAATGTTCTTATTAAGAACATTCTTAATATAGAATAGGGGATAATGTGTACTTAAGTATTAATGTTTCGTGAATTTAAGACTCTATGTAGTCGCGGAATTCTAGTTTTGATGAATTTTGTATTAAATAATGCAAAGTATTCACAAAAAATATATTTTATAGATCAACTCTTTTGTCCTTTGTACAGTTTTGGTTATGGTATATTTAACATGTTTATACCTAATTATGTTATTGATTAATATATCACTGAAAAAAGTATTTTTGATGAAAAAATTAGAATTGGATTTAAATGAAATAATATCAGTAATGATATCAAATACAACTAATAACATCAATCAACATTCATAGTATTAAAATAGCAATGATAATAAAACAATAGAACCAAAAATAATAAAATTCAATAAAATAAAGTATCATATAAAATAATAATAATTTAATTATTCATAACTATTAAACAATATATGTAGTTACTATTAATATCTGTATTTTATGTGTACCTATTTATTTTGTGAAATTCCATTTTCCACAACACAAGAAAAAGTAATTTTTTTCAATCAAGGTAGAAGCTATCTCAAATATGATTTAAAAAATATATATATAAATGGCTTAAGTCTACCAAATTTACCATAAAAATTATTGTTATCAAGATGGAGTAAGTCACCAGCAAGATTTACATCCTTGACCACTCAACTGAAGTCCTAGATACTATCACTGAGTTTCCATTTAACACACATCTTTAGTCTATCTATCAATCTATGTATACCATCACAGTACTTTCCACAAGTAGAGCGGCTAGTGAACTAACTGCATGTAATGAACATACCGGTCTTCCTTTCTGTGCCATAAAAAAATAAAGCGATCATTTTGTACAAAGAAAGCTTTACAGAAAATAGTGAAATGTCTATAAACTATGTTATTTAAACTTCAAGGTAAACTTACAGGATGAAACGCTCTTCTTATCATATCCATTGTATGTTCCCTTGCACACGGACATCAGTGCCTCATTTAGTTTGCGGCCACAGACATGTAATTCAGCATTCTGATCATCTTCCCATAGGTCTTGACATGACACACTTATGGCCAAGAACATAAAAGTAAATACACATGTTGACAAGTTCATCTGAAACAAAAACAAAAAAATATATAATTCACTGCAAACTTCTGTAATTCGAAATTCAAGTGATCAGAAAATAATAATTATTGTATAATCAATAAAATGATCATTGACATATTGGGAACATGGACAATAATTTGAAATAATGGGAAGATGGACAAAAATCTGAGTGGATATTAACCTCTACATTTCAAGTTACAGTGGATTTGCTAACTTTTAAGGTGTTAATTATACAAGAATAAATTTCAGAAATATTTTTTATATACAATTTTTACTTAAGATGACCGGAATGTTAGGTACCTATATCTTTTAAATTAATTGTGGCGCATGGTGTTGGATGACAGCTGATTTTTTAATTAACCTTTTTCTGTACTTGTAGTTATTGTCTGTATTGAGCTTGTAAATAAATAAATTAAGAAATAAAATACAATGTAACGAGTTGTAGAGGTTCTACTGTGTTTATGAATTCAGGTGTTAAATGCATAAATACTTATTATTATGTTACCACTTGTGTGAATGGGGTAGCCAGTTGGCACAACGCATGAATGAAATTTACATCCTCTATGTGCCAGAAAAATAAATTATTTAGAATAAGTGGGAAGTTTCACTGTTGTTATAAATATATGTTACCTACTTGACGAAAAAAATGTGAATATTTTACCATACCTAAGATGATTGCATTTATAAGATGTGGTTAAAATGCATGAAGATTCATAATGGTTTACTTTTCGCGATATATTTTGCGACAAATCAAGTCAAATGATATTATACAAGTATAAATGTGCAGAGAGCAGATATTAAAAATAATTATGAAAAAATATCTAAAATATTATCGCTATGACTAAATTATTCAATTTTCGAAGCCGACCTATTTATAAAACGTGGTAAAAATGAGAAATGGCAAAAAAAGGTTCGTCTATAGTAACTACGAAAATATTTTTCGATTTTTTATTATTTTTTTATTCTTTACCATACATTGATTACAAACAATTTTACATAAAAAAATACATTATTTTTAATTTAATAAAATCATACAATCAATGTACAGAGGGCGAGTTTATCGAGGATAAGATCCCTTCCAACGTAAGTAACCGAATCGGCATGGAAAAAAAAACAATATTTAAGTGTAGTAAAATTATTGTAAACATGTTACAGAAAAAATACATATCAATAAATCATAATGATGGCATTAATAACCACACCCACGTATTGATCTAACATTATGAACATTTTTTTGATATTAATTTGTATTTTTTTTTATAAAATAAGTAATCCGTTTTCAATGTGAAATTTTTGTGTCAATTGGAAATTTCAAAATATTCTGATTAAAAAAAATGTTTTTACCATAAAGAATAAAATTGTATTATCTACATCGAGTATAGACAATAGCACGATTTTGATTGTAACATGTTACAAAATATCCCGGGTTAATTGGAAGATATCAAAATAGAGGGATATAATTATATAAATATATGTATTGATTTCCCTGATAACTCGTAAACGAGTGGATGGCCTTTAAAGGTAGAATATGTATTGATTTAGTTTTTGTATTATAATCTCGTATCTACATAAAATGCTTACTGCGAAATTTTAAAATACTTAAATAAATAAATAGTTACTTAGAAGGACGGAGTATTTTGCAATTTGTAAAGAAATTAATGTAAAATTGTAGATATGTCTAACTAATATTTGAAAATTAGGTAAGTATATATACAAGCTTAAATTTTACATTTAGTTGCTAAATAAAATGTGGATTTATTGATGAAAAATAATTAATTTAAAATAATAATATGTATACGTACAATAAATTCCAATCCGTAATTTTGAAGGGAAATTATTTTCTTAGATTTGTTTTTGTTGCCAGGATATTGGTGCACAACACAAAGCACAACCGCACGCACCAACGTCTCGACAGGTAAAAACGAACCAGAAAATTATTGTTTGGCGTCGTCGATATTGTTATAGTTATATAGAATTATTATACTGTGTTATGAAATAATAATGATTTCAAATAGAAAAAGAACTAGAACTATTTTTATTGTTATCTACATAATAATAATAATAACAATGACACAACAAATCAAACAAAATACAAAAACTGTCTGTGAACGGATGTTCGTCATACATCGCTCTGAAAACAACGAAAAAAATGGAGACAAGCATTCGTATTAATAGTTACTTATACCTAACTTTTTATTATAGTTTTAAAGATTTTGTTACAGTTGACCAAACTAAGCATATTTTGCATAGTGTTACGTTTTTCTATTATTTTTAACAAGCTTTTGTAACCCGGCATTGCTCGGGTTTAAATAAACAGAAACCGTGCAAATACATGGGTTAAAATTGGTATTTTTAGTTTGTAGTACCTACATAAATCTTCAAGTGATTTGCCATGAAAAGAAAAATATTAGGCGAAAATAAATAGGTTCTTATGGCTAGTACCGAGGTACTTTTGTATATATTTATACAAAAAATCAATTAACATTGTTTATGGATTTTTTACATAATACTATTCTTATTCTACAGTATGGATTTCTATGGTCTCATAATATCCTCCATTATGAAAATAGCTCAAAATGTCAAAAATATGCAATTTTTATTCTCATAATTCAGGATTTTTTGTCATTAGCAATCACAATGTTTCATTGTGTAAACAGTCCCTAATTATTTAGTTTCAGTATTGTTTTATTTATTGTTACATCCATTTTGAAATTAATTCAATACAATGAAAAATGTTTGACTATAAATATTGGATTTTCATACATTCGCTTGGCAATTTTGTCAAGCGAATGTATGGGAATCTCATTAAAATTGTAATATCTTTATCAATACATAAGATATTTAAAATGTTTTTAGCCTTAAACCTGCCCAGGAGATGAGACCTCGTATAGAGTGTATTATTTTACTTCTGTCTTTCCTTATTTCAGAGTCCATTGAGGACATACGCACATACGAACCGACTCAAATATTTATGTGTGGATTACAAATGTAAAGTTCTTAGGCTGATTAAGCGTTTATTATTGTTTTTAAAAACAAATATAAAGTTCTTAGGCCGACTTAGCCTTTATTTTTTGTTTGTTATTAGTGGAATCCACCTACACTTGTAAGTATTTAAATAAAAAAAAATGTTTATTTAAAATAATAGCTAGGTTTTCTGTGCTTGAAATGCTTTCATTAAGTTATAAACCTAGTCAGATATTTTGTCATAAAAGCTTATAAAATGATTTCTCAGCCTCCATCCAAAACTATCATATAACAATACATTTTCTATAATTTGAACATAATTAATTGTAGTAGGTTAATGTGTTGCATAAAATATTAATTAGGTAATATGACCATTTAATTTGTCAAAGAAGGTTGTGATTACGTAAAAGAAAATCATAGATTGAGTATTTAAAAATTGATCAATCAAATATTAATGAATAACCATTTCTTTGTCTTTTGTACGATTTTTGTTTTATGTGGTATATTTAACATATTTATATGTTATTGATTACTCGATTATAATATAATCGAGTAATCAATAACATATTATGTATATTACTCGAAAAATATGTTTTTGACAAGGAATCACGCAGTTTTGATCTGATAATATTATATTTTGCAACGGTGTGACTTATTTATACGTATGTACCTATATCTAGTTTGCACAGCTTAAGGGACTACATAAATCCATCTATCTATCTATACCCTCATGCCATGTCCCAGGAGGGGTAGGCAGAGAGAACGGAACGCCATATAGATCTATCCTTACAAACTTCTTTCGCTTCGTCCACATTCATCCAGTTTCTCATACTTACATGCACGCCGATTTTTTCGAATTACGATGATTTGGACATGTGGAGCGAATGCAAGATGAAAGAATGACGAAAAGGATGTATTTATCTGAAAGAGGGGGTGTGAGGAAGCGCGGACGGCCAAGAACTACGTGGCTTGATCACGTGGATCAAATCCTCAAGGTTGGTCGCGTGTTGAGTAAAAGAAATCGGCGTACATAAATACCATATGAATTAATTTAAATATCTACAGTTATCAAAACAGTACGCAAATTAAAATTATTAGAGATAGATAACTACCTACATGATATTAAAACAAAAAAATAAGAGGAGTTCAATATATTGCGTCGTATTTTTAAGCAGATTTTTCGTTGGATAATTTTCAATCAATCCTTTCATATTATTCTAAATTTGAAACTTGAGAACTTATAGTATTCACAAAGAATATGTTATAAAATTTACATTGTAGTTCCTTATGTATATAATTATGTACCATAAAAAATAATTTAGAAAACAAAGTAAAGGTAATTCAAACTTATTCTCAAGTAGTTCAATATTGATTGAAATGTAAACTATGTGTGATAAAACTTTGTCTATAGTACAATATTCCTTTTTTGTCAAATAATTTAAAAAACATTAGCAGAAAGTGTTTTGTGGTTGCATCGAACTAAATTTATTATCTACCTCCTACATAAAAACATTTTTCTACAGTGGTGTACCCAAATACCTTTGTCTAGGTAAAAACTGTGGAATGTTGAAGATACGACACATATTCAGACAGTGTTTGGGGATTTTCCATTGCAACTGTCACTTCCAGTACAGTAAAGTCATACTATTATTTAACAAAAAATCTGGATAAGGCATATAAATATTTTAATTATAAATCAACAGAAAAGAGTAAATTTTAGGAAAAATATTGGCTACATTCTCTTCTTTTGAATTACAATCCATTGAATTGGCCTGTAACAAGAAGTTAACAAGCAATATTTTTTCTTCACTCAGGCTTAACTAGTCACAAACTAAGAATTTATGAATTATGTGTACTAACGCAAATAATACACATAGGAATATACAATACACTAAACACACATTCATGCAACACCCG
The DNA here is from genome assembly GCA_947579605.1 of Athripsodes cinereus. Lineage (NCBI taxonomy): Eukaryota > Metazoa > Arthropoda > Insecta > Trichoptera > Leptoceridae > Athripsodes > Athripsodes cinereus. Next base: position 19,620,783 of record OX388310.1, read on the forward strand.
GAACCACTCGGATGGCTAAGAAGTCTGGAAACTTCCATTTATACTTACAAATGTGTCCACAAAGGAATATACAATACACTAAATACACATTCATGCAACACCCGGAACCACTCGGATAGCTAACAAGTCTGGAAACTTCCTCTTTAAAAATATTTGAGAATTCTAAAATTAGGCTAGATGAAATGTCTGTTTGCTAAATTTTTTTAAATTTTCACTTACATACGTGTGAAAAATTCAATCACATAGAGTACCTACTACCAAAAATAACCTAACTTAATCGACTAAAATCAAGTTGGTATTTATGATTGCTTCCCGATAATCTTCCGCCTACTGCATTTCCCATCAGAGTGTGTTTGCTTCAAAGATGTAAACAAAATATTTTACCCATCATTGTCAGCAATAGAAATATGGAAGAATAAAAAAAATGTATCGCTGTTATTATTTATGTATTTTATTTTGTGTTTATAGTCTCAAATTACCGGAATAGTTCCCACACGAGACAAAGTCCATACAAGCAGGACCAAGTTTGTATTTCGAAATATAAAAAAGGTCCATTTTGGACAATGCTGCAGGTAGAAAATAAACCCAAAAAAAAACAGGCAACATTTCATTTCCAAAACAAATTCTTGATGATTCGTGCGACGGATTAGGTATTGTTTTTGATTTGAAATATTATTCCTTATTATGTATTATAAAGTTGGACTAGCTTGAAGGTAACAACTTATAAATTATTTCGCAGAGGATATAATTGTGATTATAATTGATTATAATTAATTAGATAAATCATTATAATTAATTTGACAGAGTAATTATCACAATAAAACGAAAATGATTTACTGTCGAGATAAAATATCGGATGTACGCGTTTTTTATTAACTTTTCAAAAATAATCAAAAATTGACAGATAGGTTCTACCTAATCACAAAAAAAATCCCTGGCTGGTACTCGTATCTGTTGTCATCATTTCTTATTTCTGCATACTTAACTCATTTTGACCAACATATTTTGATCTTAGGATAGTTGTGCATTAAGGTAACGATTAACAATTATTATGTTGAGATAAAAAGACCAGAAAATATTACGTAAAGTGGTAAATTAATGTGTTGTTACTTTCATGAAATATTATGAACTTCCTATGAAACTTTCGCGTGACAGGATTAGACACACTCGGCAGAGTCGAACGCAGTGACCTTTTAAAGCCTTTAATATTTCCGATTCGGGTCTGTTGTCGGCTCCTCTACAGCGGTTTTGTTTATGTAGATGTCATTTTTTCTGATCTGTGGAGCATTCTAGTTCTTAGTGTCCGATATTGTAAATTCATTTTTTATCTACTTTAATGTATATTGTGATCTTCCTTCTTTTTGTACTTTTTAAATTCCCTTAATATAACTGCTTCATCCATTAATGAGCAAGAGTGGATACTTTACTGGTTAGGTACTTATTGCTTATTGTGTACACTAGTAATATTTTTTGCCTCAACTGTTTGTATCTTCATTTTGAAAAAAAAAATAACTGATCATTATAAAGTTTAATTTATCGACCGACGGTTCTTGGCTGAAGTTCATATTCATATTTTTTTAAAAATGAAATACGATATTTAGTTATTCCACTATTGACTTTATTAAATCTTGCGAGCCGGCTTTCAAGACTTTCCGCTCTCATCTTCAGGCAAAAAAAAACTGTAGTGAAAGTGCACGTACCTACCTACTTTCACCCCCTATTACAATATGTATCTACTCGTAACCGGTTTCAACAGATACCTTGTCATTATCAAGCGCCAATTTCAATTTATGAGCTCAGCAAAAACAATTAACCGAAATAAATAGAAACTGCCACAATTTTATCACAGACTCGTTCGAAAAAAAAAATTAAGTAAACAGAGTTGCTCATTCGAAAAATTTGCATGTCTACATGGTGATGACTTGTCAAACAATTCATAGAGACTTTCATGATTCAAGTTTGCATCCCATATTTGTAGATAGGATATAAAAAAATTTAGTTTCATTACAATAATTGAGACAACTTCCTTTATCCTTAGAAGTGTTTAATCATAATAAACTGTAAATGTTCTGGAACCTGATAGATGCTTCCTCTGTTCATGTCGTAGCAGCCTGGTACTGTGATCTGACTTATGCACATTTGAATTTCTGTGTTACCATTTGTACTGGGTTATAATAATTGTCAGATTTCTAAATAAATAATTATATTATTCTTTTTTTGATTTATATGGCTAGCATAAAATTTTATATTGTATAATATTGTAAACGTCTTTATAGTATATTGTAGGTATTGTAAAAGGCTTCGGCCGCTGCTGTGAAATAAATAAATATATCAAACTATGCAAAGTCATATTATAACACGAAGTAGGTACCTATTCAACGCACATTATGTAATGTAGAATGGAAGTATGGAACTAATGCATCCGGGGCAATTACACAATTGCATCTCTCCTAGCTATGACTCTGCACACTAGGCGATAATGTAATTACAATGTCTGGTTTAGAAATGTAAGAGGTACACAGTCATAATATATTATGATATGTTATATTTTAATTGTTGTTCCCAGTATGTTGTTATAAAAGTTGTCAACATCGCCTAGCAGACGCCTTGAATATACAATATATTATGTAGGTAGCTATATAATGTATGGATACAGTGCCCTACATGCACAACACAGTGCACACTGCACACCCAATACATCACCCACACACAGCCTATGATGCAGGGTGGCAAAACATTCTTATAAGGTCACCGAATTTGTTTACTGCTCGGCGAACAAGAATAAGGTTTCTGCCTCTCTTTCCTTTTCTTCTTTGATATAGGAAAGAATGGGGAAGGAAAATAATTATTTTCTTTATCATTCATATAGGTAAAGAAAAGAGAAATTTAATATTCACGAACGAGTCAAATAGAATTCGCATTCTCATAATTTTTATAGGTATGTGAGGTAAAAGGTGCCAATTTTGAACTTATTTATTTATGTAAATTATATCATATCTATAAAAATGTTGAGTACCCCTGAAGTATTATGAAACAATAGGTGTTTATGTCTGGGAACAGAAGAAATAGGTATATCGACTGGAGACTTAAATTCCAGACACTGTGGTATTGACACTATTATTTCTACACCTACATATAATGGATAATAGATGCATAAAGTCAACTAGACAGTCAGTGCTGCAATACTAAATCAGAACAGGTTAAAATTCTGTAAATCGAAGGGAAACTACACAATGTCGAACTTTGGCTAAAATAACTTGTAAGTTATAAACATAGTCATGTCATTATATTTATGCTCTGTTTGATGGCTTATTCATATATCTTGAAGACGCGTTATATTTTTTGATATCCATTGATAAAAATAGGGAACTAATTATTTGTTCGGCTATTAATCCATTCGTTCGGCAAGAAAAAATCAGCATTTAAGTCATTTGCACAGCAAACAATGTTTTCACATTTCACAGCAAAATAAAAAATAAGCGCAACACTTGTTTTACAAACAAACTTGGTTATATCGGCAAATTAACAAATTTTAACAGCTTAATAAATACACGCACAACAAAATAATTAATTGACCAGCAGAATTGTTATTTGAGCAGCAGAATTATTATTTGAGCAGCAGAATTATTATTAGACCGGCAGAAAATATTAGATAAACAATATTTTTCACACACCGATTTACCTTCGGATCCACATGAAGTACCTAGTTGTGATTTCTTACCAAATTAATGGTGACTACGAAAATAATGCCAGTTTCCGCTTTGCTATATTAACGAAATATCTAACTGAAATGTCGAAAATCGTTCATTCAGATGCTACATATAAAATCACATAAAAAGATGCTACATTCAAAGATTTATTATTTGAACAAGATTAAAAATTTAGCTTTCACAAGTTTAATTAAAATTAGCTCACGGTTTGCTGCTCATTTATTTATTTTGCTGGACAAATAATCATTATGCCGGTCAAATAATAATTTTGCCTGTCGATTAAATTTAGATTTTTACAATATCATATTATTTGCAATAGAAATATAATATTCTCGCTGGGCTTAAGTAGCATATCAACATGATATATTTGTCAGCAGAATACATTTTTCTGCTGAACATAACATCAATATTATGCTGATCGTTGAAATGATAGCCATAAAAATATATGTTAATTATGTTAAGGCAAAACAACACCACTTTAACGTGATTTCATTCAAGTTTAAAAAAATGAGAGCTATATTTAATGGCAGTAGGTAATCCACAATCATCTTTAACAGTAATTTTATTGTACCTAACAAACGTTCGTGAAGCAAATGTAGTTTTATTGAAAAATTTGACGACAATACTAAAAATTACTTCGTGTGATAAAATATAATTTCACTCCCAAGTAGAGAGTAATTAAAATTCTAATAACTGAGGAATTGGTCAGTGTCGGGTTCGAATCCAGGATCACACAATTAAGTTTTGCAATCATCAGGAAAGGATGATAATATACGAGTTTATTAAAGTTGGTATTAATTTAGTGTACCTATTTGAAATTATGGTTGACAATAGTAGGAAAAATTAGCATTTAAGTTACAAACATCAAAGTGCGAAGCCGCCCTTCCTTATAAGTTGTACTGAACATAAAGTAGATCTAAAATTCACATACAAAATTAATTACAAGGTGAGGAGGAGTCGTGTATTTTCATAAATTTCTATTTAAAATTTTGAAAATTGAAAACAACAGCAAGAAGACGTGTTTGACATTTTTAGAAAATAAAATCGAAAATATCTTGGGTAAATAATATAATGTTCTCTAATTTGACACTTATTATTGTCTTATTACCTGTGCTAGGCCGGGTTAAAAGTTAATAAATACTCGTCGTAATTTTTAATTATGTTTTTACGTAAAAGTTATCAACAGCATAGTCATATCAACAATAAAAATAATATAATATGTCTAGGTACAATTAGTAATAATAGATTTGTCTACGATCAAAATTACCAATGAAATAGTAGGTAAATTGTATGGGTACTTAGACTTATCTATGTACATATTACGTAAGAACATTATTCAATTGATAAAGTTTTATAAATAATATTATTACATATTCACCGACTTCTCGTTATTTATGTGTTAAATACAAATATCTGATATGTATGTACTTTATTGAGATATTTTTGTAAAATAATTTAATAAGTATGTAGGTACATGTAAATTTGTCAACATTATTTATTTATTTACCTAATTTGAAACGATAATGAAGTTCAATTTGTAAATTTATTTTTATATTTATGAATAATATTACATATTATGTAGACTCTTACAAAAATTCTCTTGGAATACTAAGTGAATACTACTTTGTAGGTAAAATGTCGTCTGATTTGAAGTTGGTAAATATTATTTATTGATGATGAGAATGATCAAATGATTTCTTTACATAATAATTCAAAATGGTACAGGGCAATCAAGTATTTAAATAAGTAGATACTTTATATTTAGGGTAAAATAAATAAAGAGTGCAGACACATGTTATATAATAGGTAGGTACACCTCCGGCACAAAGTAGATCTTTGACGTTCTTAATTTGTCCCTATAAATATATTATGTATGTACTCGTATACCTACTACATAAATCAATAATCACGGAATCTCCCACAAATGATGTAATGAACGGACTAACTGCAAGAAATATAGTACTATATGGTCGTCCTTAGAGTGGCATTAAGACGTTCAGAGTGGATATGGCATTAGGTGATGTTCTACAAAATCTGCATTTTGTCCCTATAAATATATTATGTATGTACTCGTATACCTACTACATAAATCAATAATCACGGAATCTCCCACAAATGATGTAATGAACGGACTAACTGCAAGAAATATAGTACTATATGGTCGTCCTTAGAGTGGCATTAAGACGTTCAGAGTGGATATGGCATTAGGTGATGTTCTACAAAATCTGCATTTTGTCCCTATAAATATATTATGTATGTACTCGTATACCTACTACATAAATCAATAATCACGGAATCTCCCACAAATGATGTAATGAACGGACTAACTGCAAGAAATATAGTACCTACTATGGTCGTCCTTAGAGTGGCATTAAGACGTTCAGAGTGGATATGGCATTAGGTGATGTTCTACAAAATCTGCATTTTGAGTGTGGACTCCATAGATCATGCAAAAGTGAAATATAAATATTTGGATTTAATTAATCGGATTAATTAATTGGATCCTGTGGAGTTGCCGGCGAAGAATAGGTATCCCACCCTTTTCTGACAGTTTTCAAGTGTCTTGTAGGAGAGTGATATTCCTCAAACATTCTGTTTAAAACATTTAATATTTTCAGCTCAGCGATGAGGTATATCACCCATCCTGAATGTCTAAACTTTTACTGACACGGAGAGGACAACTTGCATGCTTGTTACGTGCAGTTGGTCTACTTGTGGGAAATGCCGTGATGATATGAATGAGTGCGACTGAATATGAATGAATGAATTAATTAAAAATGTGTAGCGTAATAATCAATAATTTTTGAGTACTAATGGTTTGTTAAAATATTCGTGTATAATCCTACAAGTAATGCAATTTGAAACAAGTGTTCCTTTCTACTATCGTTTGTTAATTCGCGGAGAGACGTCTTTTGACTTATAAGGTCATTATCAATCAAGATTGATATAAGTGGAAAGACGTCTCTCCGCGAATTAATAAACAATAGTAGAAAGGAACACTTGTTTCAAATTGCATTATTATGGAATTCTACTACGTGTGCACCGACACAATTAATAATATAATATCCTACAAGTAGCTACTATAGAGAGAATAGATTCACGGATAAAAACTATTCCTGTGAGCAATAAATCAAAAGAATAGATACATCGACTTTGCAGACACCTTTTGAACTCCGATGAAACGGCAGCCAATAACCTGAAACTACTTGTAGAATTGATATAATAGATAGCCATTAATTCATAATTTTCAAATTTGGAACAGTCTGTCAAAAATAACAATGTTGCCTTCAACAATTAGCAGTCATATGTAGAAAAAATATGGCCCCCAAAATCTTTTCAGTTAGATACATAATATAACAAACTACCTTATAGGATTTTATAAACAACAAGGTTTTTGGAAATCAATCGTAGACGTTCGAACTTTTAGTTAACTATTTCAGACGCTTTTATTATAGAACAAATAATAAGGTTACAGCACGCATTTGTAAGGTTACGTGATTAATCTTTTAATCTTAGTAGGTACCTACCTAGCGATAAACCCAAACAAAAATTCAAAACACGCTTATACCTACAGAATGACTCTGCTTTTTGGCTTCATTTATTTATTCGTTTCTTTTATAAATAAGTAAAATCAAAGTTATAGAAATTAGTATTAGTCGTTTTTGCATCCTTGAATAGTATTATTCATAGGCGCACCTAGGAATTTTCTAGAGGGAGGGGCAGCAGTATAGCAAAAAAATATTGTTACAAACCCCATCCCCCGTCGTCAAATTTTCAGTCTGATATAGGAATGTAATGAAATGTTTCACGATATCTTAGTTTTTGGTGTTATTCTAATATTTATTCTGATAACAGATCAAATTTGTGAAGCTTCTTTGGTACTTATAGCAATTTGAAATAATTCACTTACTCCTCGTTTTTGTTTTAGAGCCACCTCATAATTATTTTGTATGAACTATAGGGGGGGGGGGGGGGAGCAGAAGCCACTTCGATGTAAATTTTCCATACTTTAATACTAATTTTACAGACTTCCTTCTCTTTTCGAGATCTTAGAGAGGGGAGTCGTCTCCTCTTGCCTGGGTACGCTTATGGTATTATTTGTGAACTAAATTTAAAAAAAAAATATATCTGGGCTTTGTTATAAACCCAAATACAACCTTATACACCTTTCACGAAAGAGGAGTTTGCCGGCACCTGGGATCGAACCACGGTCCCCCTGTTCCCCTGGTCCGAGGCTCTACCTCCCGGTTACCGACGAACTAAATCCTATTTTATTTTTTAAGCCCGATATAATACCCTTGTTGGATAATGTCTAGTTTGGTGATTTCATTTTTGGTGATTAATTGCGGGGAAAAGTTGAGTTATAAAGTAGGTTAATTAATTGTCCATTTATATACTTACGAGTAGGGAATCCAATCCCGCATCAAAATCGCGATCCCGCAAGCCTGCGGGATTGAGGTCATCAGTCCCGCGGATCCCGCGGGATTTGCGGGATTGAGATTTTTTAATAAAAAAACCTGTTTCAAGTAGATACTTAGTTATTTAAAAAATATATTGAATAAAGACGAGTATATTTTAATATTTTTTTTATTATTATGCAGATTTATTACTCATATTACTAATTAACAAGTGGAAATAATGATGTTTTAGAGGTATAAATAATCAGCTTCTTATAAGGAACGATATAATACAACATTTCACCTTATAGATTTGTAATTTGTATGAACAATTGAACATATTTATTAGTTTCGACTTTTAGAGGCATAAAATATAGCTTTTTTCTGATAATACTTTCGAAGAAATGATATTAAGTACCTAAAGTTTCATCTTATAGATTTGATCTTATCTTGTTGCATAAATAGCCAGCGGCGGAAAAAGCACGTTCAGCTTCCATGCTATTAGGTGGAGTTGACTTCATATTACTTGACTATCCATTCTGTACGGAGACTGTGCTCTAATTCATCTTCTAGTATAGACGAAGGCTCATCATTTAATAGATTCGATAAAGGCGTGTCTTCTTCATCGCCATTGTCATCAACTTGTTGGTTTTGAGTTTCCGGTTGTACCTGCGTGTCTGACAACAGTCTCTCGATTGAACACTTCATTTCAGTTCGAAATGTAACTTTGCTTGGATGAAAGAATGGAACGTCCACCACATTTGTAGATCCTGAATCTTTTTCTAGATATTTGTTAGGATTTTCTAAGCACAGTCATTGATGTGCGGCGTTATTTTATCCGGCGAGATAGCGACCCTTCAAGTTCCTGGCTTGAAGGTATTTTCTGGCTGGTATTTTGTCGATCCAGTTTGTTTATTATGAAACGCAATGTGGTTTCTGCAGAAACTAATGTTGCATCCTCGCGGCATAAGACATTTACAGCAAGCTTCACTGGCTGTAAAGCTCGTTCAATATTACTCAATGTTATAAATTCTTCATCAGTGAATGAAAATGAAGATGATGTCAGTTTATGTAAGATCAATAAGTGCTTTAAGTATGTACTGTTTGACTTGGTTGAACCTCGATAACATTGATGCGAGACTGTTCCAGCGCGTTCGGCAATCTAGGATCAGCTGTAATTCTTTGCAGCATTCTGCTTTAATATATATATTTGCAGAAGATCATTTGTTACTGGAGATTTCGAACTAAAAAGCTTGACAATTTTCCTGACTTTTTGAAAAAGTAAAAACAAAAAATGGAATAAGTTATAATGATTTTCATTGAAAAATCTATTGGTCTGACAATACTTATATTGTGGTAGCAAATCTCCTTCTTGAATGTCTTCCTCTACCGACACTTGCTCGTCATCATTTTCATTATCACTCCCACCATCCGGTCTATTTTCGAGTACTTCAACTTGACTTTATTTCTTCTTCTTGTCTCTGATTGCATAGAACTTCAAGAACAGCGAGTTGCATTGCAACCCATGTGCAAAGAATAACTTGTGGTGCGCTGATAATAATCTCCCAACTTTCTTCATGACTGCTGCACCATCGGTTGTTGCTGCGATCACATTTTAGGAAATTTTTTTCGACACACGATTTAGGAAACTCTAATTATTTTCCATACAAATTCTATAGAAAAGTCACGAGATCCAAGGCAAAATAGTTAACTAACTTATCATTGAGGCTGTGCTGGGTTTAATAAATAATCAGAATGTCGTCTGAGCCCATTCTTAAATATTTTTTTCAGTCCCGCACGCGTGCGGGATCCCGCATGAGTAATCCCGCATTTCTGATCCCGCAAAAAAGGTGCGGGATCCCGCATTTACGGGATCCCGCTTTTGCGGGATTGGATTCCCTACTTACGAGAAAAGTGAAGAATGTGGAACAAATTTAATGCAAAAGATAAAAAATAATAAATGTATCTGTATAAAGAGATACCTAAGTAGAGAAATTTACGCCAAGAAGATGAAAACACAGTACATTATTGGTCTTCAGAATCGAGGTTCTAGCGTATTACTTTTGATTGTCCGATTAATAAAGAGAAAAATAAAATTATGATTTTGTTGGTTCATAGCCGCAGATTAGAAATACAACTAGCTATTGTTAAAGGGTTATTCGTAACTTTGATATTTTAACCACCCTGTGCTTTACCGCTATAATGATTTATTAATCTGTTCCACGTTTCAAATATGAACTGTTGTAAGCTTGAGTACCTACATTTGATTATAAATAGGTGAGTAAAACATAATATTATTAGGTGTTACTGAGGTCAATACTAATATAATAGTTGCGTAATAGGTATATTTTATAGGTAATTACCCTTAGAAATGGGTCATTACCCTTTGAGCAATCATTCTTATAATACTCATACGAAAGGATTGATCACCTGGTATTTTTATATAAAAAAATCGACCAAATTATTCGACAAAATGCGTAAATTTCTTATGAAGAATAGGTATTTGAACTGTTCTATGTCTCGAGTAGAAGTTTAATTCTAGGCATATACGCAATAAATAAATTTGTTATTTCTACTGGCACCTAACCAAACTGGAATTGAAATATTTTACATTTATTTTTATTTTATTATTTGTTTTATTTTATTCTTCAACATTATTTCAAATCAATACAAAGTATCACAAAAATATCAATTATACAATTCAATATACAGAGGGCGAATTTATCACTAGAATGCGATGTCTTCCAACCAGTCCGGTAATAAAATTAAAATAAAAAAACGCACAAAAGAAACAAATATATTTATCAACAGAAATAATAGAAATAAAAATAAAACATACGCACACATTAAGACCATAAACAAGCAGTATGCATAATAATATAATTAAGTAAGCATAATATTATATTTAGTAAGCTTGACTTGGTTTAGTTTGGTGATATCGCAGTACATGGGTAAACTGTCCTCTGAATATGAAATATCTTATCACTGCAAACAAAATATGTAACCAATGTACATCTACCTATAGTTAATAATAAAATATTGAGATCTAAGTTGCAGTAAAAGCAAAACATTTCCGCCTGATAATATGCAAAAGTTTTAAATTGTCATTTAGATGCAAATTTCGGTAATAAAAGTCCTAAATATAAATCACTCATCTCATCGCAATTTAGATTTGAAAAATAATGAGTTTATAAAAATTACAAATTCTGGGCAAATTTTTCTGAATCAATATTCACATAGAATTATTTTACAACCCATATCTCTCTGTACTTCTACTACTACTATCCCATCACGGTTAATCTTGCAAGCGAGGTAGCCAGGAGACCACACCGCATGCAAGCTGTCTTCTCTAAGCCAACAAAATTTAAGACATTCAGGATGGGTAGCAAACCTCATTTAAGATGTAAAATTTCTTTACAGAGAATCTTGCAGAACTGTATTTAGCGATTAAGGAATCCTAACCATGGCAATTCTTTATATCTATGAATGTATATTTTATACAAATAATCATTTAGATAACACACGTACATCACTCAAGCAAAAATTGTATTATTATTATTACAATACAAGATCAAAGAATAAAATTAGACCAAAAGAACACAAGTTTAGTTTAGGATCGTAGCTTTCTATGCCTCAGTGTATGACTGTACAACAAACTTCCAGATATAATAAAATGTGATGATGTGTTCTGTCTTCCGGAGAATGGTGAAATCTTATCTAGTTAATAAATCATTTTCGAATAAATCAAACGAAATGCTAAATAAACAAAAAAAAATTGTTTTTTGTGGTAATCTAATTTTGTAATTAATTGGATATTAGACGTTGTGGATTCGAACTCTGTACATTTGTGGTTGCACAAATATTATGATTTATTTAACGATGATGAAATTTTATTCAATGACAACATTTGATACTTATAATTTATAATGAACGTTACATATATTTATGTGTGACGAGTCCAAGCGCCTGGATAATATGAGTCTAAAGACGTATAATACGTATTTAAAAATAAATGATAAACCTTATTTAAATATCCCTATATTGATTCCTATAATATTACAAATCGACATGAATTTGCATAAAACAAATAGACAGAAAAGATTATTTTAACTATACAATAAACAATTAATTATATCGTAAAATATTCTGTATAAATTCGCGGTAATAACAAATAAAAAAACAAGAAATTTAAAGCTTATAAAAGTAACGAATTTTTTTAATTTTCCGTAGCATAATTTATTATAATCTTATTCTATTCAATACATGGTTTTAAAAGGTAGAAAGCATTTTGAGAAGTTATATGATTTATATATTAATAATCACACGTAAACAAATTATTTAGGTAAGTAAAATATTTCTACATATGTATTTAATAATGAATAATATTTTTTAAAAGTCCTACCTTGATCCGTTGACAAGGAGTTCCGAAGAGGAAATGTAATTTAATGTTAAATGTTGTAGCTTTTATACTCAGCTGATGTTGCGAGCCGTGAAAGTTTTAAGTTTTCCGTAATACAGTATTATGATCGCTTCAGAACAAGTATTTTCCGAAACCGTGCGTAAGCTCCATCCCACACATTTATAAGAAGGTTCTACAATTTCATACACCGCAATTAATTAAACGCATTTTTAGAGTACCTATTTGATTCATTCTATAGTTTCGTATTATATCTTGTAGTGTAGAATGGTTCTGAATTTATTGGTAAGTTTTCGAGAGTCTTGTAAAATCGATGACAATCGTAAATTTTCTGTTCGAACTACGAACTGACCCTAATGATTCGCAAACTATTTAATTGTTTTTAAACATAAAATATATGTACATTAGGCACTATTCCTGAAAATCTTATTTTTTACATAGAGTATATAGAAAATACTTACATTTATTGAGCAAGATAGATAGATAGCATAACAAAATGTTAAAAATAGAAATTTAAATAGACTTGTGCCAACAAGAGCTCATTTAATTTATTTTATTTTTTAGGTAATAATGAAATTCAAACAAAATCACCGAAGAAATTAATTACATAAACAACGTATTGACAAAATTTATTCTCAGAATTGGAAATTTTATTAATCAATATGAAATATTAAAGCGGACGAAAAACCTTATTGCTGACATTATTAGCGATTGAACGTAAAGTAAAAACTTCCTCTATATAGAAATACTATTTATGAATTTGATTTTAAAAAAAATATATTCACGAGTCGGTCTGTTTTTGTACAATGAGTGAATGAATCAAAAGTTATATTTTTAATATCATATACTTAAATCATAATTATAATTATTATTAGGTACTTACTCGTTGCAGACCAATCCAATGGATTGTAACTCATTATATATTATACCTACTTACTAATAATAAAAATCTACATAGCTAAATATAGCTGTAACATACTCGTATTAGTAACATTTTCAGTAACTAATCGAATAAGAAATAGTTTAGAAAAATTAAGATTAATTTTTGATGAATGAACAAGTGTTTTTTTTTAAGGAGCGGTCATCATTGTCACATGTCGAAATATTTAACAAAGGAAAGGAGATATGGCTCTTCTGTAAACCTACAAGTATCGGATGAGAAAGACCGTGAAAGTGTACGAACTAAACTAATAGTTATTTCTGCTTACTTATGTTTTCTTAGACAATAAATTAATAGAAAAACAAGTGGGATCAATAATCTTCTACAGAAATACGTGTAAAAGGTTTATTCTATTTGTAAAAACATTTTTTCCTCTGCACACACACTGTACTTATAGTGTCATATAATGAATCTTATTATGTGGAGATATGCATTTCGTTTATTTTTTAGTAAGTATTGTATCCGGTGTACTGAAAAATAATAAATAAATTACATAAATTTTTGGAAAGCAGTTAAGAAACTGCTTTATTAGAGCAGTTGACTGCGTCGTTAACATGTTATAATAAATACATGTATCATTATTAATTTTAATTTCATTTTGTTGAACGTTGAAAGGAATCATTTTGTGCTTCTCGAATTATTCACTTTTAGCTATGTAGATTCCTAAAGCTCTGTTCATATTGTAAACATATCAAAGAGGTATTATGAAACAGAACCTTAAATAAGTCGAAAGATGTCTCTCTCGGAATCAATAATCTATAGGAAAAAGAAACGCTTGTTTCAATTAAATAACTAAATGTAAGAGTTATTTAATTATTTTTTCTTAAATAATGTTGTACTCCAGTAACCGTACTGTTCACCTTGCATATACTTTTAGAGATAAGTATTTGGGGAAATAGAACCTTAAAGTGAAAGAAAGTTAATGTAAAATAATATTACAATAGATTACCTACTATATTATGTTATAATGCTTTATGGTGAAAAGAATATTTAACATTTTTGTACTGATAAATATTATAGGTGGAAACTATTCCATATTTAAAACAATCGAATAGAAACTTTTTCTGGCAACAAATATTTAATTAACAGCTAAGTATACAATTTGTTTCTCAACTTGCAAGCAAGTTGAATGCTTAGAAACTACAAATCACACATTATTCGATGAGTTTTTTCAATCATTACCAGCTGACACAGAAGTTCAGATGCACAAAATAATATATTAATACCAGAGAAGCCCGATATTTATTCTTTTCATATCACTTGCACAATGTTTTTTCTTGTCTTCCCATGCACATATTTATTTTATTTTTTAATTAATAAGATGGATTTGAGTTTTTGTTATAAACCCAAATAAGACTTTATATACCTTTCAAATTAAGCTAAAAGGTTGTCTTGAAAGGAAAGCCACATGGGATCGAACCGTGCACCTCTTTTGCATGGGACCAAGACTACCTAAAACACAAAACTACCATTTATTATAATTGACAAAAATATCCATCACTTGTTTTTTTTTTCATATTGTTTCATTTCTTATTCTGTCTCTCAAACCGATACCCAATATCTGTCTCAAAAGTATGTATGTAAGTAGGTCACCTTTCTTTATAACTGAAATTTGAATAAATACGAGTAGGTACATAGGTATTATGTACATGTCAAATTTTATTTTTTAACTATTGACATCCGAAATCCAAATGACATATAAGCTTCGTCAAATTTAGTTTTGAATTTTCAGGAATAAAAATCACTCGATGTTTTGGAAACATATCTCAAACATCCCTTAGGGAAACAACCTAATATAAAAGTGACGTCGTTGAGTGAATGGAATTATGAATGGAAGTGTCTGATTGGCATATTGATAATATTAGGTAGGTACATTTCCATCATATTTCGACAAACAGATTTTCCAATTTATGGAAATTTCGTAACTTAGCACGTGACGTGAAAATTCAAAAAGTCTTAATATTTTTTCTTAATGGGTTTCCTTTCAAAAACGTTTCCACATTTTGCGTAATACTAAGTCTAAGTAGGTATATAATAATTATCTTCAGTATTATCACATAGTTTTTTCTTCTTAATACTAACCGAAATATTTTCTGTTACACGACTAATGAATATTAATACTATTATTTCACGGAATAAAATAAAAAGAATTTGAGAGGCTTAGTAATGATTTTAAGTATGATTATTCCCGACATAAAGGCGTTTGCTTTAAAAGGCTTAAGGAATATTAAATAGCTACAAGTATTGGAAGTTCACAAAAAGAAAAAGTTATTTTGAAAGATTATATCATAAAACACTGTCTTTCATTTCTAGATATAACCGTATTGAAACATACTTTTGATTCATAATAAATACAGAATATTTTTTTTTTATTTAAAATTATTTATTCCCACTAACTCTACGTAGTTCATCTATTTATGTTATTAACTTGTATTTTGCAATTGAATTACGTTCAAGGAGAAAACTGAATGCTGGTGGGCCACCCCAAAAAAAGCTGGCAACAAAAAGTAATGAACGTGTGAAGTGATCAGAGATCCTGAAAGCAAAAGCAATGGACAGAGATCTTTGGAGGAAATATTTAGGCGTGATGGATTGCCGATCCAACTAGGACAAGGTGAAATGATGTATCTATGTATGAATGTCATCTTCATCATCACTTGATATAGTGCCACTTGTCCTATCCTTGCATACACTTTTCCCTTCAATCACTACCACACTTAATTCTATACATGCTCTGCCATTCAATGTGCCCAATACCTGTCAGTATTCTAGGATATGGTTTATAATTATTATCGTCATTTAATTCTCAGATGGCCACGTGTCCGAGCAACATTCCTCTCAGGAATGTATATTCTTTTAGTCATTCTGTCCTCATTCATTCTTTCCACGAGCCCAAACCACCGTAGTTTATTAACATTCATTCTTGTTATTACCCTAACTTTCATATCCCACTCTTCACGTATGACTGTACTTTAGAGTACTTTATCCTTCAGACTTTTACTACACATTCTTTTCAATGATCTCATTTTTATTACATTTATACCGTTTTCATCCTTCTGCGTACAGTGCACACATTTGTATTGGCACTAGGATGGCTTAGTGAACCAATCTTTTAGGTGTGATAAAAATACATCCAGTCGTAAACTCGTAACTAACTACGGGTCAGATTGCACCATTCATCTTGTTGCCAGCAGTTTATATGTTTGACCTAATTAATCTTTTTTGGGTTAGTTGGAAGAGATCGCACCTTTGCGATAAACTCGCCCTCTGTGTATTGATTGTATCTAACTAGAATGTATACCATAAGTTCGTCGGTAGCCTGGAGGTAGAGTCTCGGCCTTCAGAACAAGAGGTCCGTGGTTCCTCTTGTTCTGAAGGCCGAGACTCTACCTCCAGAAAAAAAAAAAAAATTGTTTGTAATCAATGTACAGTAAAGAATGAATAAATAAATAAAAAATGTTTAATACGTAGTATGCTCCATGTGAGAAAAAATGCATTGTTTACCCGGAATTCAACTTAGTAGTAATACCAGGAACAATGAAAAATGGGTAAAAATAACAATGGGGGTTATTCTGAACATTCGACCGGTTTGCGGTAGGTATTGCGTTCCATCCAACTTTTTAAACGACAGTCGAATGATAATGTATTGAAATATACTCGTATGGGTGTCGCATGGCAACCGATAGTATCGAATCAGATGCAATTCGATACTGTCGTATTTTCAGAATAACCCCCAATGTATGATTTTGAATGTTAAGCTTTTTCCAATGAAATCTCTATGGTAAATTCAATCATTAGTATTTTTAAGCTGTAGAGAAGAAGCTTACTAACGAAGATGCACGATATCAAAAAAGGTAAAAACAAATAAGTATCTTATTGATAACTTAAAAATAAAAAAGGTTCCCAAAGAAAGTCGTAATATTTTACTCAAAGATTTACCAGAAAATACCACAAAACGCTTTGACGTAAATATTATTATAAGAAAAATTACGCAAATAAATTGAATAGATAGATACTTTCGATGGATACAAATATTTTCGATAATTTTTCGTAATGTACGTGCTAGAAAGTTTTTATGTATTTTACTTGTAATACCTAGGTGATTGGCACTCGAGACTAACGAATAAACTATTTCGAGTTTGATAATAATTTGACTCCTCTTCAAATATTTTTTTATTACGAAATCGATGTTAGTATTTCTTTGTACCTAATATTTCTCAAAGTAGAAATTTCTCCAGAAAAAATAGTATATTTGATATTCACGTATGTATCAGATAATATTTAGTTTCTCTGAGTTTTGGCCAAAAATTACTAACTTTTTCTTGAGTACGGTGATCGGGTAGCTTACCTACCATTCAGAATATATTCTAGTTTATCACGTAGAGTATATACAGCCTGCAATGTGGAGGTTCTATGGAGAATATTTTTAAGTGATCACTTTAACGATTGGTACCTATATGAATTATGACAACTCCCAAGTAAAACAAACCAAAACGTTTTAAAGACGTTACGTTCTTAGAAAAAATATTTATTTTGTTGATCATACGAAACAATGTTTTCGGCTTATATTATTTATAGCTTATTGACGTTTATTCATAGAAGCGTGTGTTATGCCTATTAAATAACATGTTATAAAATAAATACAAAGTAGACCTAGGCACAGCTGATCTATGTATGTACTGTATACAGACCTACAATTAACATATAAATTATAGGTCTTTACTCAAAGTTACTAGGTACATAAGTAATGAGAATTAAAAATCGCACCGATTCAAAGAAACGGAAATTCTTCTAATAATTAAATACATTTGCTGATCTCCCATATTAAAATTACTCTGTTCATTTTTTGATTATTTATTTGTATGTAATGTAAAAATATAAAATGAACACGAATAGACTAATAAGATTTATGCATTTAATAAATTTTCAAAAATCCGTAAGTTTACGAGTGTCCTTAAAAAGGTAGGTGTTCGAAAAATAAAGACAAAATCTTTTTTAAATTCAGTGATAAAGTTTTTCAGGAAGAGGACAGCTTGCATTACTTATATTTGTATAACATACACATTATATACCAAATTGTATAACAAAAGTAAATACAATATCCATTGCTATTCAAAACCAGATGCTAAAATACAGAATCTTCGATCGGACATAACGAGCGCATTAACCGGCACAAAGAAACCAGAGATCGTGGTGTTGATCACCGGTAACTGTGAGAATCCGAAATACTATAATTATTATTTAAGGAATATGCGTGAGATTATAGAGGATATAAACGGGCATGGAGTCTCACTATATATCACTACAATATATTATAGAAGAAGGCATTCAAGTAGCATAAATGAAAGCATCTATAAATTGAACTGCCAACTATATAATTTATCAAATATGTTTGACAATGTACATATCATAGAGGTAAATAATTGTTGCAGAGAGTTTACACTCGCACAAAACATTTTAAATAATTTAAATTTTCCAGCACAGAGAAGTGCACTGATAAGGGTGTCTGTCGGGAGCAATGACAGTCAAAGACCGGGGGAGATTCCTGATACAGATGGTGCTTTTTTAGATATGGATCAGGATCCTCTCGAAAGGCCCAGTTGCAGCACATAGGCGTACCTCAAGAAAAAATATTGACAGTTGGACACCAAAACGCCCAAGGACTACGTTCTAAGAAACATGAACTATGTACTGATCCGATATTGAACGATATAGATGTGTTGTGTTTAAGTGAAACTTGGCTAAACGAAGATGAAATTGTAAACCTAAATGTACCTAACTTTAATATCGCCAGTTATTTTTGTAGGAAAAATGCTATTAGGGGGGGAACAATGATTTTAATCTCACAAAAATATAAATATAAAAATAGAAATGACATCGTAAAATTATCGATTGAAAAGGACTGTGAGCTGAGCTGTATAGAGTCCAATAACGTCGTAATAGTAGCTATATATCGATCACCTAGTGGCTGTTTTATGAATTTTTTGACCACCTTAGAAAGTGCACTTAATAAAATCTCGTATAGTAATAATAAATATATTGTAATTTCTGGAGATTTCAACGTTGATTTTAATACTAACTCAAGTGAAAAAGATAAACTTATGGATATTATGAATAGTTTTCTATTGAAACAGTGCATCTTTCAGGCTACAAGAGTAACTGGCGGATCGGCTACCTGTATCGATAATATCTTTACTGACCTGACGACCCGCGTTTCCCAGTTGTATAATTTTATAAGATCTGATCATTGTGGGCAGATAACAAAACTAAATATTGACTTTTGCCCCGATACTCATAGTAACAGTTGTAACTACATAAACAAAAGATGTTTTGATTCCAGTAACCTCGAAAGCTTTCTTCAGTCGACGGAAAAAAAATTAAATGGTGTTTTGATCACAGAGAACACAAATCCTAACATTTTGTATGATGATTTTTTTAGAAATTTGACACTAGAGTTAGATAACCATTTGCCAGTTAAAAAGATAAAGATCAAAAAGAAAAAATCCTTTGAAAATTGGGCAACGCGTGGTATCAGGATATCCAGAGAAAGGTTATTTGAATTGTATGAATTGAGAAGGAAGGACAACTCAGAGGAAACACGAAAATTTGTAAGTAGATACAGTGCATTATTTAAAAAAGTCTGTAGTGAAGCGAAACAAATATTTTTAAAGAACAAAATTAAGATATCCAAAAACCCAGTAAAAACTACATGGGATATTATTAAAGACGAAACAGGTAGATCAAATGACACACGACATGATAAAATTGAATTTGTTGTTGACGATAAAAAAATAACAGATCTAGAACTAGCCAATCATTTTAATGATTATTTCATAAATATAGCATCCTCTTTAACAAAAAATCTTTCGTCGTCAGTCGAAAATTCTATGAGGCATTTGAGTTGCCCCAGAACAGAAATACCACAGTTTAAATTTAGAGAAATATCAGCAAATGAAATAAGAAAGACTTGTAAACAAATAAAAACAAAAAACTCAAATGACTTGTGGTACTTGTCTGCCAGATTGTTGAAGCAAATCATAGATAGGTTGGCTCCACATCTGGCGGATATCTTCAACATATGTCTGAAGCAAGGAAATTTTCCAAATAAATTAAAAATTGCTAGAGTGATACCTATTTTTAAAAAAGGAAACAAAAACGACTTAGGTAACTACAGACCAATTTCAATATTGCCAGTTATCAGTAAACTTTTTGAGAAAATTGTCGCGGAACAGCTCACCCACTTTCTCGTAAGCAATAATATTATTCACCCACAACAATTTGGTTTTCAAAAAGGTAAAAATACATCTACTGGTATAGCTTCCCTAACCAAAAATATACTTGAATCTTTGGATCAAAGGTGTGATACATATGGCATTTTTTGCGATTTATCCAAAGCTTTTGACTGCGTCGATCACGAAATACTGTTAAAAAAGCTTGAGCACTATGGAATTAAGAGTACAGAGTGTAATTTCTTTAAGTCTTATCTAGAACATAGACAACAAATTGTTGAAATTAATAGCAGTAGATCAGACATGGCCGAGGTGGGTTGTGGAGTCCCACAAGGATCAATCCTGGGCCCTCTACTGTTTCTTATTTATATAAATGACTTGCCTAATTGCATAACTGAAAATAACCACATTGTAATGTTTGCTGACGACACTTCATTGTTAATTAGAGATGAAAACAATAAAGATGAAACAACTAAGAATATTTTAAAGACATTGAATGATGTGGAGGCGTGGTTCAGCGACAACAATTTAGTTTTAAATATGACCAAAACGAATGCTATTCATTTCTCCTTGAGACAAACTGCGAATCCAGATACGGTTGTTGCGGCGCTCTCTGAAAAGGGACTGGAGGTTGTAGTTCTATGTAGGTTTCTGGGTGTGACGATCGATAGGCGATTGCAATGGTCGTCACATATAGAGGAATTATGTAAGAGGTTAAGTTAATCTATTTACGCAATTAGGAAAATAAAAGAATCTTGCGGATCTGAAGCAGCAAAAACAGTTTATTTTGCATACTTCCATAGCATTATGAGCTACGGAGTAATGTTTTGGGGTTCGGGTGCCGATTGGAGACGAATATTTATCCTCCAAAAGCGGGCAATCAGAACTTTGCTTAACATGAAACCCAGGGAGACCTGTCGTAACATTTTCAAAGGGCTGGGTATTATAACCTTACCTGGTATGCTCATATACGAGTGTCTATGTTATGCACGGTCAAATCTTTCAAATACCCCACTAAACTCAGATGCACACGACTATAATACTCGCGCAGGTGGCCGCGTTCGGCCCATAGAGCACAGATTGGCTAAAATGTCAAAAAGTTTCGTGTGTTTGAGTGTGCGCCTATTTAACGTTCTGCCTGACGATTTGAAACATCTGGAGCCTGCGGTGTTTCGAAGGGAGGTGAAGAAGCATCTCGTAGATAAAGAATTTTATACTATTGACGAAATGCTAACCGGGACTAGAGATCCTGTTTAGCGGGGATCTATATTATCTTTGTAATATAGTAAATATACCTGCTTATTATCGTTATCTTAATGCGAGCACATTCGCACATTTATATTGTTCGCGGTGATTCCTCTGGTTGTCTCGGTTGCTTCACTGTATTTATAATATTATATTTCATATAAAAATCATCGACGTGAATGCTGGCCTAAAACTTTTACACTTAGCCCAGCATTCGATTCCACCTATTCATCATACTGTTCTGCCAATGTTATATTATTTGCTTTATTTAGATAAATTGACGAAATGCTGTTCGGAGCCATTTACACTCTGGTCAGCATTGATTTTGAAATAAATTTTACCAATTATTGTTCTCTGACGTCTCTCTGAAAAATTTTATGCTTTTGATATGTACATGTACTAATTGTTATTTTGACTGACGATTCCAAGTGTCCGGTTGGACCTAGGGATGATAAACAAATAAATAAATAAATAAATAAATAAATAAAAATAAATTTATTGGGTGAAGCTAAATTACTGGCTACCCCACTTGTGAGATATGCCGTTTTGGGATAGTACCTAGTAGAAGATAATAAATTTCTCTTTCAATCTTAAAATCCAACTGATAAGTGGATGAATATATGAAAAAATGTGCATCATCACTCTTCTAAAACATAAGATTTGAGATTTCTGAAAGTTTTGAAAAAACTTGCAATGATAAATCCTCCAGTATAGGTATAAAAAAATTGTCATTTCGGATTTATATATTGTGTAGACACTTTAATTTGGGTACTGGCAAGATTTGTATAGGTAGACGTTGTAAACCACTAGCAGCAACCAGAAGCATGGGTAAACCCCTAATGAGGTGGAGGGATGATATCACTCGACACGCTGGGGTCAACTGGATGCTGACGGCCCAGGATCGAATGGCGTGGAAGAAAATAGAGGGGGCCTTCGTCCAAGAGTGGAAGGGAGTGAGCTGAGAAGAAGAAGAAAAAGGTAGTCGTTATTAGAAGACTATACATTTCTTTATATACACGATCAAAATACAACATGTACCCTGTATTATAGTGAGGTGTTGGGGTTTTGATGATGTAATATTGCTTTTTTATATTGTTTATACTTAACTAAAAACAAATACTACGTGAAACCAAAACTATGTCGCTGAGTCATAGTTACAATATGTGTATATTGACATAAGATTGAAATAACAAAAAATTGTTTTGATGTTATATAACAATCTATCTATTATATAATAGTACTAATAATACCTATGTGAATTCCCTATTAGGTACCTATAGGTGTTCTTGTGTTTGAGTCCGTTCACATGTAGGTAGGTATCTATGTTTTATTATAAATCAGCTGCCTTTCCTCTCCATTTTAAAGTCCCGTCTAAAGTCATATTGGATGAGCTTATATTCAACTTACAATGAAGAACAAAAAAATCAAATATCGTTCAATAAGAGAAAGGTTATGCCAATGGCGCTATCGTGCCTCACAGAGCTTTGTCCCCTTGACTTGAACATTAGAAGACCTCTGCGGTCTTCGAAACTCGAATAGACTAACTGATCCCAATGGAGCCGGTAAATCAAACTTCTATGAGAGGGCTCTTGGTGTTGTTGGGCCGATTACGTGGAATCGCCTATACCGGTGCCATTGAGAGAAAATCAGACCGTCACCAGCTTCAGAAGCAAATTGAAAACTGCACTCTTCACCGGCGCCCTTGTGACGGTCTAGCGTCAAAACAAAATCATCCAGAATCATCATCATCAACGTCGACCTTTTTGCTCCGACATATTTTATTTATTCATTCCATATTTGTCTCTGGACACCTTATTTCGGCCTCTGGTCCAAATTAGAAAAGTTGTGAAATAACTCATGCATATTTTTTTCGAATATCTGATTTTCACTGTACACCTGAATACTAACTTATGGAAATTATACAAAAAATATGGAAAAGTGTCGGGGACCTATTTACTTTGGAGTCTCTATTAGAAGATACATATATATTATACATAATAATAGAAGTTGCTAAAATTCAATTGAAGTATACGTATGAATAAAGATTTATCTGTTTCCTATTTTTGTAATATCTTTTCCTTGTATCGCTAATGACGATATCTATATTTAGACACGGATATTGAACGAATAATGGTTTTTCCCGATACTCAATTGTTGATTAAGGCATATTTATCCTGTTTTATAATTGGAACTATTTACACTATTAAATAATATACATATGGCGCTGTTTAATGATCCGTGGCCATTTCAAGGACTTTGATTACAATACACGTTTATTTTTATTACAAGTTTCGAAATGATCAGAAGTTCATGAGATGCCGGGTTCGATTCCTTCCTCTGTCAATCTACTTCGCATATCAAGAAAATTACTAAGTACGAGGGTGTTTGTTACGTACACGATTTAATCACAAACTAAGATTTATTTTATTTAAAAAGAAGTATTGATTGTTCAGCGAATTGACAAATAGTCCTATGTAGAAATACTCAAAAGAAAAATATTTCTGAAAAAGTAGAAAAATTTAAATACATATTCCTCCTTAGAGAAAAGCTTGATACCAATCTGTGTTATTTCTGTAAAGAGCTAAGTTGCGTGTGTAGATATTAGGTATCAAGATATTTAGTGTATATACGGCTGTTAAATATTATTTTTGAATAAAAGCCGCTATCTATCGATAAACAATATAAGCTCACATCAAAAAGTAAGTGCCTACTTCTTCTAACCTAACCATTAGCAAACTTATCCAAAAGTACAAGTATTAAGAGAAAATACCTATACAACCAACTTTCTCACAAACAAGTCTTCTTAGTCACTGAGAATTTCCACGATATTTCCATAGATGAACGATTCTTCGAATTTATCGTTTTTACACGAACTTTTATTTTATAATATTTGTGATAATTCGGCGATTATGTTTTAGGAATACTTAAAAGCTACGAGAAAAAACTTATCTAAATTCAATGTGGGAAAATAAAAATATAATATATGCAAATAAATGTAACTCACACATACTCGTACATACAATATTTATATAATAAAATCTACAATTGAAGTCATTGCCTGTATTGGCGTAGTATGATTGAATTGACGAATGCGATTGATTTTTTTTAAATGCACATTCAGACATATTCTAATGTCTGAATGTGAATAAGTAATGACAACAAACGTGTTACTGAACATGAACTTATTTCGTGCATATCCTCTCCCTTTGATGGAGGCGATTTTTCAAACACTATATCCCTTGTTCTTTTTTTAAACTTTTCTTGTCAATTGTTTGTTTGCTCCCCTTCATCATGCTCTAACTTACGAAGTTTTATATTTGGTTGCATTTTTCCTCCTGAGAGGAGCATCGAAGACGTAAATGCAGCATGAAAGATTCCCCGAGGCGGTACTGACCTGCCGGTCCTTCAGGCTGCCCATTAGGACCCGCCCGTGAGGACTAAAGTTTTGATTAGAAGAGTGGATAAATAAATGAGTTATCCGGGTATGGGAGGGAGACTTCAATGTCAGACGTTTTAAGTATCTCTTCCCCTTTCCTTATTTCCTTAGAATTCAACAAGGAGGAAATTGCATGTATTGAGGTGATTATGATCGGTAAGTAGATATTATTATATTGAATTGTACCACTACATACATAGAAAACTCTTAAGTTTTTTTTAGTACATAGCAATGAGTATCTGTAAGAACATAGTTTGTAAGAATATTGTAGTAGTGAATACCTACTTCAAGGGACATTAAGAGTTGTGATTTAGGCTTAAGGCAAATCCTGAACCCACCCTTTAAAAAAAATTTCGTTGAGTCTGGATGATGTAAAAGTTCAGGTTTCAGGTGAGAAACTCTTAATATAATAACAACTTCAACTTATTTCACGCTATCACTACCACTCTAACGATTATCCTGTTCCAGCTTGATCAGCTTCTTCACTCTCGGGATTCCTGTCCATTCTCTAATACATCTCAGCTGGGACATATTAAAAACTAAATAGACAGAAAAAATACTGGAGACGTAAAAAAACCTTTATATGTTAAAGATTTACATACAATACCCGGTAATTTCTTCCCACCCCTTCATATATCTACTCGTATGTACGTACAATAATTATTTACACTGTACAGTTGTTTACATCAAGAAATACCTATAAAATCTTAGAAAGCTAAGTAGATAAGTAAATACTGAGTTATTTTAAAATCTGAGAGCAGTATTTTTGTATAGCAATTATTTTTTATTGTCATTCTTACGTAAATGAGTGTACCTATGTTATTATAAATGATATGTTGTTATTTCCAAAATCATCCAACTTGAATAATGTCGTCCTACATGTTGTTTACAAAACGTACGTAAAGCAAGACTATTCACACTACATGTTTTGTATCATAAATACAATATGTTAATGGAATATCCATCCCAAGGGTGCGGGAAGCTCTCTTGGAAGAACGATGTCTTCAATTTGCTGCTGAACGTTGTTATAGGCTACTTTAACCGAAGGTCCTCGAGAAGTCGATTCCAGATGGCAGGTTATGCGTCGCTAAAAGCTCTTTCGTAGAAGCTGGCCTTCTTGATCTCGTTTAACCTATTGGTGGATATTTTTGCTGTGGGTAGCGATCTATTTATAAATGTCTTAAGAACACAGAGTTCATCAGAAAGTGATTGAGGTGCCTATTATTCAAAGCCTTGTAGACCATAAAACACAGTTTGTATTGGACATTTTAACCACTCTCAGCCACTGAATCACGAGTCACGATGTCCCGACAGGAGCAAAAAGGAAAGTGACCATTTTCAAGTTGTCTTATGTCTGGGTCTGATATGTATATTTATATTTGAACATTATATTATGTATCGCCACGTTATTACCCATAAAACAATATTCATTCCTTAGTGAGGTACTAGTTTGATGTTGATCTGTGTGAATGTGAATATGTTGTGTTATTAAATTCCCAATATGTATAGTATACAATGTATTTTACCGTAAATCTAATGGAGTTCGCAAGACTAATGGAGTTATTTGGGACTACATTGTATAAAATACCAATCATTTTATAAAATATAAAATGTCCATACCGTGATGAAAAGTCAGTAACTTGGACCATGCCCAAAAAATAGTTGCTATTAATAGTTCTTTTTTTGAAAATAATAGCAAAATAAAACCTAAATCGTGCGAATTGAATTTTTTTACCGGAGTAAAATCTCATTATTGTCTTAGAACAAAAAATAATCTACATGCTACACTTTTTTTTTAATCGCACCTTCCACATAAAAATAAGACATTCAGTATTATGTAGCATTCCTCAACCTTACAGAAAAAGTCCCATTAAATTCTTTGTGTGAAAAGGTCCGCTTTTATTACTCGCAGTGTGTACCTATGGCAGATGACGAGTGTGAGGACGTCCTACGTGAAGGAGGCAAGTGTAATAATCACGTCTCAAATGGAAAGTGCATAATATGACAAGACGGCTTCGGTGAAAGCTCGAGGGGATGTTCGTTTGCTACTGTTGAAATAATAAAAAAATATACTTAAAAAGTGTACAAATTTACAAACCTGCTTTTTTTCGTAATTTTTTTTAAGAAGAATCTGAATTTTAAATAAACCCAAATACTCTCACAATAAACAATAGGTATGCTTGTGACATTTTCGTTTATCACTCTTGAAATTTTTGAAATAAAATATATCAAACAATTATTATAATAGTTTTCTTGTATCCTGCAAAAGGCAGATGTATTCAATTCATAAAACTTTATCAGAAATAAATTATTACATTGAATTTCAGCGGTGTTTTTTATAGGGAGAATCAGACATGTATGTATATTTTTTGTTTGTGAATAGTTACAGTAATGAAGTGAGAAGATATGTACATACCTACGTACCTTCTTTAAAATGTATGTACTTAGTTAATTTATTAATAATATCCTAAATCTAGAGGAAACTAAATACGTTGCTCTCAAAAAAATCACACACGTTTAATTTCTTTTCATTTGGATGCGTTCATTCGAAATGCTACTAAGCACTAATTTATAAATTAACTTTACTGATAAAAAATATTTTAAAAGACGTAAGAATATAAATATATTCTCCGTGTTATTTCTACGAGCCAGCGTGTTCATTGAGAAAATTTCCTATGATTTTGATTACGCACAATCTTTCTGAAGGTCCTGAATTGTTTATACTTTAGTATATAAGGGGATGGAAAACAATACCGCTATCACTTCAGGATTAGATCTTCCTGGAATAGAAACCATGGTAAGCTGAATCTATGAATTGTATCATTTTTGTAACACTGATTTATTTTTTTGTTCGTATCGATTTATATTTACTCTTTGCTAACTGACTTTCAAAAACTTCATGTAATAAATACCCATTCATTTACATTTTCAGATGAGCCCTTTGTGGTTGTTGGTCATAGTATGCACCACCTTCATGGCTGTCAACTGCCAGCATGGAGAGGAGATGAAGACTTATTGTGGCGGGAACTTGGTCACTGCTCTATCGCTAGTCTGCAGGGGAAAGTATCGAGCTTTGATTAAGAAGGATAATGTCTGTAAGTACATATTGTATTATATACATTATTTAAAATGATGTTACACCTATTTCTGTATTTAAACTTAACCAATAGCAGCTCGAATTTTATGATAGGGTTAAATTAATTCATTCCGTTTATATTTATAGAAACTATAAATGCATTTGATTAGGATCCATTGTCTCTGTATCATTAAAAAATGCGTATTTGGGTGAATGCCAATCTCTTATCTTTAAATATAACTTTTTTATTGCCTTTTCTTCAAAGTTATCTACGAATTACTAACTAAATTTCCACACCTCGTCCCGGGATCATAGCAGGCTTTTATGGTTTTTGGAACGTTCATATAATTTGTAATTTATTAACTTATTTGTAACTAGCGTACGAATAATTTGTAACTTATCCCTAATTCTTACATCTTATTGATTTCAGATGATGACGATGACGATAACATGCCCGTGGATGATTATATTTATAACCTACTTGATAAGGAATCAAGGTGGCCGCTGTTCCCCCTGCTTAGACCCCACAGCCTCACTGGAAAATTGGATATCTACCGGCGACTTCGACGAGGCGTTGTCCAGGAATGTTGCGAGAAGGCCTGCACTCACAATGACATGTTACGGTACTGCGAGTAGCTAAAACATGCTTCCTCTAACCATTAGCTCAATAATAGGTACTATTCTTCTGATTCCAGTATGTCAATATCGCACATTATTTATATTAATATCTATGCCATAATCTTATATCGGTAGAATAACATGAGTAGTAGATTAATTTGTAGTTTTTCATAGTTTGAAATATTATCAATGAATTAAAATTATGGGAATGTATCTAGTGTGTAGATTATAAGAATTGATTAAATCAGCGTTCACTGCCTTAAAAGTAGCCAACGATGATAATATTCTCATTTACCATTGAAAATTTGAATGCTTGAAATAAGGGATGAAAAGTTTAAATAACTTACAAAGTAAGTTTATTTTTATTTACCGGTAGCCAGAGAAGTAATGACGTGTGTCTGATTGAAAAGATATAAAGTTTTTCTCTTCATTAATCTAAATAGATCCTTTGTTAGTTTGTATATATATCTAGATCATAAAGAAATATAAAGCCAACCTACGAGTCTCATCAATACCTATTAAGTAAAAATATTTTACAGAACCAATCATCATAAGAAAAATAATAAATTTATCATTGAACCTATGACTTTTTGTATTTGATAATTAACATCGCTTTTCTAAAAGTTCTACTACCAGTGATTACAATTATATTTTAAAAAAAAATATAGTTTTAAAATTTTGAAAATAGGAGGAAGAGAACGTACAAAAGGCTGATTCACTTTTTTCATATAAGCTTACACCAGCACTTGTCACATACAGTTATCTACTTCTTGGTTGAAAAGAACTTTCAGTATAGATATGTATTTATTTAATTTATTAGAAAACCACCGAAAAAGTGTCCAGAATGATTCAGGATTTGAATTATTTGCCCTTACATTATCAGATATATTCTAGGTGCTTTTAATTATAGAAATATTATTATAAGATGTATATTGCAAATTGCTCATTGAAGATACTGTGTTATTGATAATACTTAATTAGATAGGTGAACTATTACATACACCATTTAGAATAAAATTATAAAGAATAGATAAATAATAAATTTATGTATAAACCTTCAGTAAAAAAAAATCCATGTCCTCCAATGTCAAACTAAACCTCTTGTAATGTAACCGAAAAACAATATTGGATTCTCATTGATACTTTTCTATTCGAAACACTGCAATCTTTTTCTAATATATTCTCGTAAAATATGGATATAAAGTTTTGAGAGTGCCGAAAAATTATGAAAAATATTTTGTAAGTGTATAATTATGTACATTTGATTGTTTAAATGATTATCTAAAAAAAATCGGTCGTATTATCAAATCTCAATTATATTGTCTCCTTTCTACACGAAAATAATGATCTTTTGCATTTATTGGACAAAGTATTCAGAATGCAGTTTTTTGGAAAAAAAAGAACATAATATTATACACAGTTGCATAATATGTATTTATAACGAAGGTTTCATGGCCTACTATTATTGTGATGATATAAACACTTGCGATGAGATATTTTTTCTTTTTGACTATGTACATTTATATACTACTAGTTACTACTATAGTTCAAATAGATAAAAATATATAAATATGAGTAACGTTTTTATTTGCTGACTCAAATACCATTGGTCTAAAAATACTTTTGAAACACGATGTTCAATTTTTACATGTATGTTTACTCGAGCGTAAGCTTCTTCTATCACTTTCTCATAATATTTGTCTCAAATTTTAAATGTTATCTGCTTATGTCAAATGTTAAAGAAGAGACTGGCTTTTATATTTGGCATCAGATAAAATCCACTAGACTTCTTATTTTGCTCTTCTTAATAAATACAAAATAACAGATTGCAAAGCTTCCGTTTATCTCACACATTTTTTAAGGATCATCTTAATTATTTACTCTCGTGAACATGTATAAAACATAATAGTTTGTATTATTGACACAATAGAACATTCTTCAGAACACCACTCGCATCTTTGTTCTTCAATCTTTTAAAGTATCATGTGTACTTTTGATAAACAGTTCAATAAACCAGCTTTCCCTTACTAAATAATCATCACTTATTTATCATAAACTGATAAATCATTTGCTTTCAATATTATACCCAATACTTGAAAAGCTACAATATGAATGAAACTGAGCTTTTTCTCTGTTTTTTTTTTTAGTTATAATCATATTTTAACTTCCTTATTTAATGTGTTGCTCCATCTAATTGTACATAGTTGTTCAAATATTGTGTTTTATACAAAATACACTAATGTATTTTGATATTGAAAATGATATTTTTGATATTTGTTGTAACACTTACGCCAGTACTATGTATGTGAATAAATGAATATCTTAATTTTTCGAATGTTTCGTGATTAACACTATGGAATTCCATATTCATTATTAATTTAAAATAAAATAAACTTTGTATTTTCCACTAGAATAACTTTAATTAGAGTTAAACGTTTTCGGAACTACTTATTTCATCATCAGTAACAATACTTATTGTATTATATTACAATAAGTATTGGAAGTAATGGAACAAGTAGTTCCGAAAACGTTTTAACTCTAATTAAAGTTATTCTAATGGAAAATACAAGGTTTATTTTATTTTAAATTAATAATAAATATCTTAAATATGTATATATGTACAATTATAGTAATGATGTCTGTCTTCATGATAGATATTATTATTTCAAGAAACCAACATTCTTCTAGTAGGAACATAATACCCATTACTAAAATAAAATATACATTACAGTTATTTTCACATGATTAGTTGTTAAGAGTAGTACTGTACAAAATAACGAATTTTATAAGTTAAACTGTCTACCTAGATATCCTTAAAATTATGAGTTTTAAACTTATACGATTTGATTTTATCTAGCTGCTTTATTTATGATTTGTTTAATATAAAAGACAAAAAGTTAATCAATGACATAAGAAACAACCATAACGAGCCCTATGATATGTTTCTATTGTCATTTTATCGTGTCTTTATCAGGAAATTAATCTTTCTTAAATTTTTTATCTTCTTTCCTTTTTCGCTCAATAATTTTGAAAGATACATACCTCAACCAAGAGTAAAATCGCTTAATCAAGAGAGTACAAAGTGATTCCTAACTTGACTGCGTGAGTGAGCGAAACAAAAAAAACCTTCGTAAGAAAATATACGTGTTAAAAAATTAGACATCGCATTGAATTCACCTTCATGAAATCCATATTTTATGCATTATTAAATATTATATAAGTATCTATTTTTGCAAAATCACTCCATATTTGGTGGAGCGCCTAACGAATAATAAAAAAGCGCACTTTCAAAATTAATTACTTTTGTAGAGCTTAAAATTTCATTTCATCGCAAGTGTTGTATTCCAAGAGAGAGAAAATTAGATTTATGTAATAAATCTTTGTATGTCTAACTTAAATGACTAAAAAATGGACAAACAAGGTAATGAGGAAGTTAAATGAGATATGTTTAATAAAGATTTAGATGTTTTAAATTGTAAACTTTATACCAATGAATTTGTAAGTAATGATATTATGGGTATATTAAATGTATTAGGCTTATTTTTATATACTATTGGCTTTCTTACGCTTTCCAGCTTACTATAATTCTTCAAATACATGTGAGTAGATATTATGTGTAATATAATGCATACAATATTATTATATTACATTTAAGTCGTACTTATATTATGATATGCAATAAAATAATGCATTTCACGTGCATACCTTTTTCATAATCGACGGTAAACGAATAAGTTTCATTATTAAAATACACAACAATAATTTATGCTATTGCAAAAATCTTGTCGAACGCCTTCCTATAAAATTATCCACCGATGATTTTAATTTGTTAATAAGGTGCATACAAAACAATAATCTGATACTTAATTTCCCTGCATAAATTCTCTTAAGCGTGTTTTAAAAGCAATTCATAAAATATCTACAAGAAACTCTTGAATATATATAAAATAATAGTTAACTTCGTTTTTGCTATTCATAATGACAAACTATAACAATAATAATGATCATTGGTTTGATCGTATGAACTTCAGTTTGGTAAATTTAAAGTTACAATGTTTCTAACGTCAGTATGTTTCTCAAAAACTTTTCCAAAATATTGAAGAGTTAATTATTAATGATTTACTATCCTTTAATTATTGAGAAATAACAAGTTTATCAAATAAATAACTGAACCATATTTAAAAGAATTGTATCAGAAATAGTCAAATACCGTAGGTATTCTATTAGACTTAGTTTAATGAGCTGAACACTGTTTCAGTAAAATATTATATTGTATTGAAAATTGTAAGTAAGAAATGTGTATGTTCATATGGAGATAATTATTTATTTATGTATGTAGGTATATGTATTTTATAGATTGCCAATCTGAAGAGAAATAGAAAAAATACTTTCCAACGAAACTTTTGTCTGTCGAATACTATATTATTTCTAAGCAACAAAATTGTTATCCATGCTGTGTAAGATATTATAGACGTGTTTAAGAGAAATGTGAGGAAGAAAATAAGAAATTATTTCAATTGTAAGCAAATATGGTAAAAAATCCCTTGATTGTAAACAATAATTATAATTTAAATAATCAGCCTGATATTACAAAATGCAGGTATGTTACAAAATCAACAATTAAAATCATCTTCACGTTTAAAAATACTTTATATATATATATTTCCATTTTCACACTTATTCCAAGTTTCGTACCTAGTTAGTTAATTATTTATGAGTAAGAAAATAAACTATAGGTATAAGAAAATAAGCACCTATAAAGTACTTGTATTAAATATAGGTACTATACTAAACCATCACGGCATATCCCACTAGTGGGGGGTAGCCAGCAGATCGGCACGTGTAATAAACATGCAAACTGTCTTCTCCGTGCTAAAAAAAATTTAGTCATTAAGGATGGGTGGCAAACATCGTCGTTGAATTTAAGATGTAAAATGTCTTTATTGTGGTAAATAGCATATTCTTCTTATTAATATTTACGAGTTATTAATAAACTATTGTATTCTTATGATAACCATTATTATAGAATAAGGTTCTATATTAATTAATTAAACTTTTATTATACTATTATTTATAAACTATATATGCAAACCTATTAATCACAAATAAATGTTTTATTATGAGAAAAATATGTTTCCTTCATTCCTATCTACGTATTATATAAAATCTATCAATCTATGCTATGTATACCATCATGCCATATCCCTCAAGTAGTGTGACCAGTAAACGAATAACTTCTTGCAATAAATGCTATCCAAAAATAATAAACATATTTTGGAGGGCGTCTGGAATCACTATCAGGAAGAAATGCTGCCTTTTATTGGCCGATCACCCCAATTATTCCAAAAGAAAGATAAAATATATAAGGAGGATGTTGGATGCTAAGTGATAAGAACATATTACATATTAGGACAGGGCAACCTAGTGAGGCTGCTGCAACATAATCGTATCCATATTGGTGATGTATTGTCTCTGATTTTGTGTGTATATTGATTGAATAAAGTATTATTATTATGAAATATATATATAATGAGTTACAATCCACTGGATTGGTCTGCAACGAGTTTGGTTTTTCTTCTCCATTCGTCTCTATTCTCAGCCAGTCTTTTTAGCCCTACGTATGAGCCACAGTTCATGTCTCTCTTCAGTTGGTCCATATATGCGTCTCTTGGTCGGCCTCTGCCATTTGTCCCCTCGGTCTTACCCTCTGCGATGGCGATGAGTAGTCCTGGATGCCTGATGTTGTGGCCAATCCAGTTAGCTCGTTGTTGGCTGATTCTCTTATGGAGTTGCCTTTTTTCGCCTACCCTGGTTAATACTTCTTCATTTTCGACGTGCTCCGACCAATGGATCTTGAGCATGCGTCTGTAGCACCACATCTCAAAGGCCGCCAGCCGTCCGCTTTCACTCTTGCTGATGGTCCATGTCTCACAACCATAAAGCAGAATGCTCCATACAAAGGCTTTAGTAAGGTTCTTCCTTACGCTTAAGTCAATATTTGGGGATTCCAATATCTTTGATTTTTTGTTAAAGGCAATCCTTGCCTGGTTTATTCTGCTTACAATTTCCGATTTGGAGCGTCCATCCTGGTTTATTCTGCTGCCCAGGTACACGAATTCACTTACTTGTTTGATGCTCACTCCATTTATGGCAATGTTCGCAGTCGCTTCCTCTTTTCCAACGACCATACATTTTGTTTTTTCTTTATTTATTTTCATGTTGTACTTTGACAACAGAATACTTTCCATTTTTCCTAAGGCTTCGTTCAGCTCCATCTCGGAGTCTGCGAGCAGTGCTATGTCGTCAGCATATCTGATCATGTCGACCTTTTTCCCATTTATTTTGACTCCTGTCCAGTTCTTCATTTCTTTTCTCAGTTCATCAATGGCTCGCTGTATATAGCAGTTAAAGAGAGCTGGCGACATTGAGCATCCTTGTCTTACGCCTTGTTCGACCCTTGCTTCTGCGCAGCTCTCTCCGCTTTTAATTACGGCCATTTCGTTCTTATATAGGCTCCAGATTGCTCTTCTGTCTTTGTAACTCATTCCTATTTCGTTTAGGATGTTAAAAAGTTGAATATGAAAGGATGTTAAAAATTATGAAATACTGTCTAGTTATTTCGCCGCTCTAGAAAAAAAAAATATTTTCCGCCCTTTGTTATTCTATACTCCCCAATTTGGTACTGTTTATCAATTTTCCAAATGAGGACCTTTTTTCAGGTCTCAGATTCCGAACTTTGATGATTTCCTCTTGACACTCAAAATTTCCAGCCTCATGTCGCCAAATTTTCGAAAGTGTAGACATTTGAAATATTTAACA
Organism: Athripsodes cinereus; assembly: GCA_947579605.1. Taxonomy (NCBI): domain Eukaryota; kingdom Metazoa; phylum Arthropoda; class Insecta; order Trichoptera; family Leptoceridae; genus Athripsodes; species Athripsodes cinereus. The sequence continues at coordinate 19,656,670 of OX388310.1, forward strand.
ATCTCTTCAGTTTTGTAAAAGAATATTTTCACGTTCTCAGGAATTAATTTATGCCGCTCTTGGTATTTGACCAAGCAAAAGCTTGGTATTTGACAAAGCACTAGAAGCAGAATATGACGTAGAAAATAATGGAGATGACATCTTAAGAAGTGAATTTGATATTGCCTTAGCAAAGTTGAAAGACGGCAAAGCACCAGGTATTGACCTGATTCCATCAGAGCTGCTTAAATACGCGGGAAAAGGCATGCTCGATACATTGTATAAGCTTGTCTGCAAAATATATGACACAGGAGAGATACCTGAGGACTTTGCCAAATGTCTGATACGAGCGCTTCCTAAGAAAGCAGGCACTACAAAGTGCGAACAACACAGAACCTTAAGCATGATATCACACGCTTCTAAGATACTCACCAACATTATAATGAAAAGGGCGGAAAATAAAATAAACGAAACACTTACAGAAGATCAATTTGGATTCCGCAAAGAGACAGGTACAAGAGATGCAATCCTGAGTCTCAGACTTACTCTAGAAAAGAGAATAGCAATTAATAAAAACACATACATAGCATTCATCGACCTTGAAAAAGCATTCGATAAAGTAGAATGGGAACAACTTTTTAACACCCTCAACCAGATAGGAATGAGTTATAAAGACAGAAGAGCAATCTGGAGCTTATACAAGAACGAAATGGCTGTGATTAAAATCGGAGAGAGCTGTGCAGAAGCAAGGGTCGAACAAGGCGTAAGACAAGGATGCTCAATGTCGCCAGCTCTCTTTAACTGCTATATACAGCGAGCCATTGATGAACTGAGAGAAGAAATGAAGAACTGGACAGGAGTAAAAATAAATGGGAGAAAGGTCGACGTGATAAGATATGCTGACGACATAGCACTGCTCGCAGACTCCGAGATGGAGCTGATCGAAGCCTTAGGAAAAATGGAAAGTATACTGTTGTCAAAGTACAACATGAAAATAAATAAAGAAAAAACAAAATGTATGGTCGTTGGAAGAGAGGAAGCGACTGCGAACATTGCCATAAATGGAGTGAGCATCAAACAAGTAAGTGAATTCGTGTACCTGGGCAGCAGAATAAACCAGGATGGACGTTCCAAAGCAGAAATCGTAAGCAGAATAAACCAGGCAATGATTGCCTTTAACAAAAAATCGAAGATATTGGAATACCCAAATATTGACTTAAGCGTAAGGAAGAACCTTACTAAAGCCTTTGTATGGAGCATTCTGCTTTATGGTTGTGAGACATGGACCATCAGCAAGAGTGAAAGCGGACGGTTGGCGGCCTTTGAAATGTGGTGCTACAGACGCATGCTTAAGATCCATTGGTCGGAGCACGTCGAAAATGAAGAAGTATTAACCAGGGTAGGCGAAAAAAGGCAACTCCTTAAGAGAATCAGCCAACAACGAGCTAACTGGATTGGCCACAACATCAGGCACCCAGGACTACTCATAGCCATCGCGGAGGGTAAGACCGAGGGGACAAATGGCAGAGGCCGACCAAGAGACGCATATATGGACCAACTGATGAGTGATATGAACTGTGGCTCGTACGTGGAGCTGAAAAGACTGGCGGAGAATAGAGACGAATGGAGAAGAAAAACCAAACTCGTTGCAGACCAATCCAATGGATTGTAACTCATTATATATATGGTATTTGACCGGCACCCCTACCCCAGCCCCACCCTAGATTGGGCCCTGGATACTCTGTTTTACTTGCGATGATATACATAAGAAGATAAGAAAAGATGAAATTGACTGCAAGCATTATATCTTACAGAACCACATTGTACGTAGGTATCCGTAAACCCAATAGGGTTGGAGTACATTTTTTTTATTTTTTTTATTATTTATTTGAAAAATATCATAAAGATACATATATATTACACAATGTCGTAGTTAAAATAACAGTACAAAAATATTAGAGTATTTCCATATTAAATTTACATAGTTACTGTTTGACTTTTTGAAAGAAAGAATCCCGCTAAATATTAATGTAAACTTTGATTTGACTTCTGTTAAAAATCTCTTGGTTGACCATCTGCAACCAACTTCACTTCTCTTCCCTCTCGCCCGCCAACCGCTGCCTGGCGTATCACGCCGGGTAGCGGCCGAAATAAATAATTAAATAACTTGATAAATTGTCGTCAGAATTAACTTATAACCTTTACTGTGTAGTATAAATGTGACAGTGAATCATCAATAATATTAGTATTAGAACCTGTTGATTAATAATAATTCTTGTGTATATGTAAAAATCTCTGTGTGTGTGTAATGGAGTTGAACCGGGCTGTGTTGTAATTTGAACTTTCAATAAATGTTTTTTTGACTTAAACTGTGTTTTTTCTATCTATGAAACCATTCTAGTAACCTTACGATAACCCTGATTGAGACTCATGCCCTGCAGACGGAGTTAGCTGGTGAATATAAGTGTATAAGTTGGAGTTTGGAGTGTAGGAGGAGGAGGGTTTATTATAAAAGGAGGGTTGATTATTACAACATTTACTAAAATACACTTAAAAATCTATTGTTTACTATCCCATTGAAAGAGTTATACTTGTGTATGGGATAGATTTACAGAATTCTTAATTTTACACATCTAAACAATAATATACTTACATAACTAATACTTACTCTAGATATATTCTACTTGACAATTAACTTTTTTTTCAATAAACCTAATACTTGTGAAGACTTGTAATCTCTGCAATACAGAAGAGCCAATGTTCCTACTGTTCTTCTTTGGTACATAAAGTTTCCGACGACCCTCATTCACAATCCACCATTCTTATGAAAATATATCAGAGCGTCAAGGATGTCGTGTAACTAACAGTTCTGAACGGGGCTTGTTTTTACACTGTGTGCTTCCAAGAGGAGCTTTAAAGAGCGGAATAAATAAAGCATTTCTGATTAAACATAACTAGCAGAATAAAAACTACCTACTAAAAACCATGATGCTCACGTACCTACATATTAAAATATATGATTATTATTTCATTTAAAGTTTTATTGCATTATTAAATTAAATATTAAAACATTAAATGCTTATTATAAAACACAATGTCTATAGAGAACGAGATTATCGCAATATAGGGAGAGTGGTAGTAGAAATAAAGAATGTTCCTATTATTCGTATAAGATTAAGAATATGCCTATCTAATATAAAATATCTACATCTAATTTATTCCCTGCGGAGTCTTCAGAATAGAATAGTTTTGCACCTGCAAGAATTCCAGAGTTCTGTAATAGAAAATATTTGTTTAATATCTCGAATAAAATAATCAACATCTATGATTCGACGATGAGGCGTGTTATATCATCTTATTTTCATGCCACGAAGAAGATAACCTGTGTGTTTATTATATACAGTGAGTCCGCTGGTTACTCTACTCCATTTGCGGTGGTATAATTAAATAAATAAGACAGGATGAGACTGATGATACCGCTAACATTATCTTACAGCACCACATAATACGAATCTGTAAACAAGTATGAATTTTATGTTACCATAAATTAAGTGATAATAGCGTCATTTTGGCACCACCAGGATGACGTCATTTTTGGATCACAAGTGTTTTACGCCTGTGGCACTGCTCCGTGTGTAATATTATGTGACACGATGACATCTGACTTACTTTATAGTAACGTAAACATAATATTCTTGCACTGATTGGGCAGTGGGCGTCAAACTATTTACATAGGTACATAGGATAGCTATATGCATATGTGGACTAGTACTAAAAAAATATCTGAATTTTAATATAATATCTTATTGTGACACATTTGAACCTTATGCCTTAAATTTAAGTCTCAAATCTTAAAATGTTTATTTTTTATATTCTCTTGAATAAAAAAAAGTTTTGGAACCATATAACGTGCCTGTACCCTATATTATACCAATAAAGCTATTTTTTATATTATTGTCAGTCTTTAATTTTTAGACATCAAACACAGTTAGAGTAAGGTTGGTAACCTTAAGCCGTGGAGCACCCGGCAAGGAATAAATTGGTCTCCCACTCTTTTATGTAAGTTTTCGAGGGTCCTGTAAAAGGCAGGTGTTCGAAGAAATAAAGATATTTTATATCTCTAGTTTGCCACCCATCCTGAATGTCTTAATTTTTGTTGGCACAGAGAAGACGCCTTGCATGTTTATTACATGAAGCTGGTCTGCTGGTTACCCCACTTGTGGGATATGCCGTGATGGTGTAGCAGTAGCTCTTGAGTACAGACTGTGCTGATTATTATGAAAATAGTTATACCTACGACCTATGTATATTTATTTGTAAACAATTTTCAAATGAGACATGGGACAGATTTTCTATTTTAGATGAATCTGAATTCGACATAACCCAAATACATCCGTCTTACCCTCAGGTACTAAGCAATATATGCAATACATGAAGGCGGAAACAGCAGGAGAAATCAAACCCAGGATATCTCGAGATAGAAAGAGCCCAAGACTCTGCAATTGGGCTACCAATGGGCATTTAAAATATCCTATTTATTTCCAAAAGAATCAGTTTGAGGACTCTCACAATAATATTATAATTAATATACGTAGCCTCGAAATGTTATAAATAGTAAGACGCAGACGATTTGACATAACCTCGTTGCTTATTCAACTGGAAAATTGGTATAGAACATCCTCCTACGTAATTGTGCAACCATCTTTCAGAAAATGGAAGTAAGGAGGTGTCAACATGATTATGCCTAAGAGTTGTAAAATGACAACTTTTCCAAAACGTTGCATTCGATTCATTTGTATATTTGGTTATTTAAGAAAGATCATTAATATTCATGTCGAGTAAAATAAAAAATGAATATTTTAATTTCTTGTATAATGGAAAGAAATTATGGTCTCGGTTGTATCGCGTTTTTTAACATTTACCAATAATGATAATTTATCCATAGCACTGCAGTTCTTTTTGGTTAACAATAAGTTTTGGGTTAACTACCCAGCTGAGACCATTATCTCAACTGTATCATATAAAATACAAGGAATTTACATAATACGTTACAAAACAAACATAATTATGTATTATTTTATTTGCTTAACTATAATTGACGAAACATCTGAAATTATGAGTTCGTCGGTAGCCTGGAGGTTAAGGAATTTCGGTCTCGTGAACAAGGGGTCCGTGGTTCGATAACAGGTGCTGACAAACTCCCCTTTCACGACACAAGGTTTTAGTAGCTTACTGTGAAAGGTTGTATTTAGGTTCATAACAAACCGAGGTTTATCTTTTTGAATTTTTTTTTTTGTATTTATTTAATGTACAAAATTTATATTTAACTTATATACACAGAGAAAAATACTAACGAAATTTCACAACGAATCATTGGCACGTACTATCAGATTAGGACCAGTGATGATACAAACGATTCATTAATACGAATCTATAATATTAACTTTTCGCAAAAAAAATGTTAGTAAATTTACCAATGATTTGTACCAACGTACCAACGATTCGTTGTGAGTATATTTCTCAGAGTAGGTACGCAAATAAAGTCATTCAGAAACCAGCAACCATCCAATCAGCAGTCAGATATATGATTAGGTACATATCATAAATAAGATAAGAATACACATTCGCCAGGAGTATTCGGAATATGTGGAAAAATGTTGTCTTCTAACTCTGTATCCGTCCCTACCCTCCCCCTCCCCTTCCACTTTTCAAACCATTAACCTTACTAGTTGTTGGGTGTGTGTAAATATTACTTATTGTGGTTTAAATTTTTTTATATTCTGTACGTGTACACATTGTATTTTTAAATTTTAATATCTTTTATATTGTCTTTTATAAGTTCTTATATCTTTGACATTTGTATATGTAGGTTTGTGTTTTACTTTCAATTTTATTGACTTAAATATTATTTATATATAATAATAATAATAATAATAAAAATCTTTATTGCACAAAAAAACAAACATTATTAAAACACAAACATTGCAGAACTAGACAAATAAATTTGTGCAATGGGCGAGTTTATCGCAGAAGCGCGATATCTTCCAACTAACCCAACATATATAACATGTATAAAGGCTTTTTCTGTAGATAAATAAATAAATATTGTTGCACCACACCATGAAAATTCGTTCCAATATAAAGAAAATATCATACAGGATAAGTCACTCAAGACCTAGATCTAGACACACGAGACATCAAGGTGTAATAAATTCAAAATATTTGCATATTTTCAAAAATTTATACTGTATATACCAGCTTTGTGGATCCTACCATCTTTACGCAGATGATCTCCAACTCTATATTCATTTTGATCTTGATAACATTGTTTCTTCTTTTCAAATCATGAACCAATACCTCCAATATATTAGTTCGTGGTGTAGGGAGCATGGACTACTTGTTAATCCTTCAAAGTCCCAAGCAATCGTTATAGGTAGTTCCAGGCTTTTGACGTCTCTCAATCTCGCCCCTTTGCCATCTTTGATCTTAGACGATTCCATTATTCCCTTCGCTGATACAGTCAAAAATTTGGGTATATACTTTGATAACGGGTTGTCCTGGTGGAGGCAGATTAATGAAGTCAGTAAAAGGGTATTTGCTTCTTTACATTCGCTTAAAAGACTTCAAAACTTTCTTCCTATTGACACAAAAAAACTTCTCGTTCAATCCTTAATTCATCCTATATTTGACTATGCAGATGTATGCTACTTAGATCTCTCAGTTGAGGCGCTGAATAAACTGGAACGTCTTCAGAATTCATGTATTCGGTATATCTTTGGTCTAAAAAAGCGTGATCACATTTCTGAATTCCGGCAGCGCCTTGGCTGGAAGACAATAGCCCAGCGTAGAGATGTTCATATTCTCTCTCTTCTTTTTAAAATTCTCTTCGATCCAGTCGCACCCTCTTATCTAAAGGAAAGATTTGTCTTCTTGCAATCACACGGTTTGTCACTTCGTTCAGCTACAAATAATATTCTATCCATCCCACCTCATCATTCTAGTTTTTATACGGATTCATTTACTGTTCATGGTGCGAGGCTTTAGAACAGACTCCCACATAAGGTTCGTACTTCTTCAACATTATATTCATACCGTAAACAAATGAATTGTCTCTAGTCTTCATACACATTTTTCGATTTCTTTTTTTTACTTTTTTACACTTTCGCGTAATAATTACGCCGAGCAGATCCTCTCCTTTTCCCCTTTCCCTTCCTATTCTTGTTGTATGTGTGCTTTTTATATTTTATCTTGTTTATATTATATATTTCATTTGTAGTTTTTTTTATAACATCTTGTTTTAATATACTTTTATCTATATGTATTTTCTATTGTTTTATTTATTATTTTATTTTTTTCGGGTTGGCTGGAAGAAATCGCATATGCGATAAGCCCGCCTTTTGGTAACTTATTGGAACAAAAACTTGTACACATTATAATTGATGCCAATAAAGTTTTATTTATTTACATATATCTAACACATTGATAATTTTTATTTATTAATTTTATTCTTCACTGTACATTGGTTACAATGTTACCTAATAAAATAGTGTCATAAAAATAACAGTTTTACAATTCAATGTACAGAGGGCGAGTTTATCGCTAAAATGCAATGTCTTCCAACTAACCCGGTAACTATAATTAAAATAAAATAAAAAAACACATTATACATATATATACACCCTTACATATCAACAGTCATAATAGAAATAAAAATACAATATATAATAAAATAGCCGATCAAATAATTAGTTCCCGTTTTTATCATTTATCAATTAATTCTTTCATAGAACATTTATTATGAAAGTAATGTGAAAATGTATTCCCATTCATGATCCCACTTTTTCTCAATGAGCCTTCTATATAATATAATACCTTCGTAAGATATTATACACCGTATTACATACCTTCCAAAGTTTCATGCACACTTCGGACATTTTTTGTTTAGTAATTAGGTAATCCAGCAAACCAGAAGTCATCTATACAACCTTTCCAATTATAATCAAAATGAATACCTATCTGCAGCATTTCAATATGGTTTTCTTCATATATTATGTAGCTCACTTTCCACATTTATATTTTCACTCAACAGTTTTCTCTGTGATGTTACTCTGAACCTGGTTTCTATGGACAATGTCAATACTGTATCTCGATTCTAGAACCACAAATTTGTATATCCCACGTAGGTACATAAACATCTTATTGAGTAGGTATAGGTATTTTAGAATTATAATATTATTTTACGCATCGCCATCAATTCATTATTGAAGCAAAAGATGGATGTTCCTATATAAGAGAACTTATTTTAGACGATAAATTACTCTAGACCTAGATCTTAGTCACAAAAGACATCAAGGTACATGCAGTGAATTTACGTAACAATAATATTATTCAAATCATCTATTTATGTATACAATTTTGATGTTAAATATTTTCTTGGTAATTTAGTTGATAGTTTATATCAAATCAGATTTGCCTTCATCTAGTCCAGTGATTCCCAAAGTGGTCCAGGTGGACCCCAAGGGATCCACGAGAGACTCGACGGGGGTCCACGATAGCGCGACTACAAAATGGGGGTCCACGAGTTGTAAATGAGGGTTCACAAATTCATAGTTAAAGTATCGGATATTCGGTAAAAGCACCAGATATTGACATAAACAATAGTCTGTACAAATACGCGTTACATTGTAGAAAAAGGTACTGTGAGAAAATATTCTGTAAGAAAACCGAGGAGTTTTTGAAACATTTCAAATTCCTATACCATTTCGAAAATTTAGCGACGGGGGGGGTAGAATTACAGGGGGTCCACCGGAACCAGCAAATTATTGAAAGTGGTCCGTGAGGAAAAAAGTTTGGGAACCTCTGATCTAGTCTTTCACCTTACTGCGTTATAAAAATAAAATACAATTTCACATGGTACAAATGGCGGGTTTATTGTGCATACATTTTATTTATATATATTTACGACATAGTAAAAGTATAAAACACAAAATAAAACCATTATAATATTATCTATAATGACTAAAATATTAGTATAATAAAATCCTGATTTTGAGTCCTCGTCCTGTAAATCGGCGGTTTGACTATTAATGTAGTTAATATCATCAGGAATCACATAACGATTTAATACTGTTTTCAGATGAACTCTCTGTCCTTGTTGGTCCTGATTAGCATTGCTCTTGTGGCTGTCAACTGCCAAATGGATGACTCAGAACAGGGAGTTCAGAAAAGAGGTGAATCAGCACAGAAGTATTGTGGAGCTCGACTCGTAGATAGACTCAGCTTGGTGTGTAAAGGCGCTTTTGCAGGATGGCACAAAAGAGACTATCAATGTAAGTTGGTGCCATCAATGTATGTATTGTATAACTAATGGCTTATAGCTATATAGTTGAGTCATTCGAAATGTTTCTTAGAAAAACTTAAATAGCATTCAATTTATTGGCTTATCTACTCATCATAACATGTTTGCAAACAAAGGAACAAAGATATTATATCTCTTGATTGTTTTTACTTATAGACGACGACAACATGCTTGTGGACGACCTGTACAACTACGATACTGAAGATGATTCCAAATGGCCATTCCTCTCACATCTGAGTTCTTCCAACTCCCTTATGCCAAGATATGATAATCACGTACTAAGATTCAAGAGACAAGGAATTATTAAGGAGTGCTGTGAGAGAAGTTGCACCATCAGACAATTGAGACAGTACTGCCAATAAATTTTCCTTAAACATTTTGGAAGCAAGTGTTCACGATTCAAATAAAAAATAAAAATTATGTAAAACAAATGTATAAAAACATATTAATATAATACTTATAGACATATGAAACGCTTATGACATATAATATTTATATACTTAAGATATGTATTATTAATATCATATTTATAAATCGGTATATTTATTAAATTATATAAATAAATTAATATATAAATCTGAACTCTTATGTATTTCTAGATTGCAATTATTTAAGATTACATCAATAGTTCAAATCTTATGAGCAAATACCTCAATTGTAGAATATAGCATGATTGATACTTAATCTATACAGTCACTTGTTATATTTGCTGCATCTCTTATGATAATATCTATATAAGTATGTATTGTAAAAATGTTTAAGTATTATGCTTTTAAGCTTGTACAGAAAATATTTTGATAAGTATAATCATTACCTAGATCTTTATTATGGCACATAGTACAGTTTCATAATCAGATAGTGGAGACAATAATGTAAAGATTGTAAAGGGCCACATATTTACTATGGAGCACGTATGCGATGTCACACATTACGTTCCGTTCCGTTCCATATTTTGTCTTCGATTTTCAAAATGACTATGAGTAAAGTATTGTAATTATATGATTACAAATAAATTTCTCCACATCCAAATATTTCATAAGTCTTTTGTTTATTTCACTACTCCTTGTAATAGTTCGATACTGCATATAAGCAGGATTCTCAAGAGCGAATCTCACCTCTCTAGATGATTATAAACAGTGAAGCTAATGTGTGGAAGAGTATGGAAAATAAATATCGAATCAGATCAGCTTCTCCCCTCTAGAAATATTCTGGACACACCCTTGAGGCATGGGCGTACCCAACATTTTCTCCAAGAGTGGGCATAAACAAAGTAATTTGGAATACTTCACTCTTCGCTGCTTCATTTTAGAACCACATATTTTTAGTCTCACTGTTATCACGTTTGTGAACCTCTTTTCTAGATCTCAGTTTTCACAATAAGATTAAATGACCGTTTTTGAGATCCCTACCTCCGGCTTACCCGCACAATTTCTAATCCCGCTCGCCAAATTTACAATATTTTATTTTATTTTTTTATTTTATTTTTACAATATTAAAGAATCAAACAGTCATAACATAACATGTTAACAATTAATACACTCAACATGTGGACCAGCAAAGATTCCACTATTACCAAAAATGTCTTAGTCTTGAGAAAAAAAGCAAAGTTAAAATTTTCTAAAAAAAGTCAAAGTAAATTTAAAAATAAAAAATCCCAAAATACTAAAATCAGTCTTTCAGTCTCATTAGTCTTGAGAAAAAAAGCAAAAGTTAAAATTTTCTAAAAAAAGTCAAAGTAAATTTAAAAATAAAATATCCCAAAATACTAGAAATCAAAATAAAATCACCAATCCAGTATGAGTTACAAAGCGCAATTAAACACACAGCCAATATCCAATGTCCCAAGGATGCTATGATCGAGAGAGCGATGCATTCAAGCACACCTATCCACCCCCCGCTCAAATGTAAGTGATCCTATATTGCCAAACAGTGAGAGACCGAGATCAGTCCACGGGGAACGCTGATGACAACAAGGCCCCAGGCACTCCCGCTCTAAAGTCTTGCTTATTCATGACGAGTATGTCAAGGTTTTGAAAGAATTCTGCACATAGTTGATGGCACACATTGGAAATTTGAACAAATGATGGAACCGCGTGCTTCGCGTCGTACAATTAAATGGTATATTCTGTACTAGACCAATCGAATCGACCTCGTTATTATACAGATACATCATAATTATCACTTACAGTTCTACGATTTTCAAGGGTCGAAATATGATAAAAACGTGTAGGGGAAGGTTACCTAAGACGGGACAAGCTAAATTCTCTGATCCTCTTATAGATGGCAGACTATTGTCAACACAGAAATGTAGATACTAGACGCAATGAAAGTAATCCTAAATCAGATCGCAATTTGACTGAGGTTTGAGTGCATGCGTGTGTAATTTGTGATTTCTGCATTATTGAATCAATATTTATCTTCGAAATCTTGTCTACTTTCGCCTCAAAACTACAAGTTAGGCAATGTTTTTATGCATCGACGTATAAGTATTACATTCTTTTAATATATTATATAACCTTTTATTTATAAATTATGAAGGCGTAGGAACACGATAACAAATAATTATTTTTGTTACGGTTACCTAAAACGAGACAAACACGAGTTACTTAAGACGGGACATCTTCCGTCTATATACTGAAATTATTTTCCTATGCAAAATTAAGTAATGAGGAATAAATCAAATTAGTTGAGTAGTTTTTTCAACTAAATGTACATCTTTATTTCTCTTTTGTTTCATATAATTGCGATTTTTTCAAAATATGCAATGAGTGGAACGCCGAAAACTGTTACTGATAATGATCGTCTCTAAACTATGTTCTAAGACTTTATATGTTTATTCATGAAATATTATTTTTTCTAATTTTTATGTTTATAAACGTTTTTATTGATAAATTATAGCAAAAGTAATTAAGGAACCTTTTTGTACTCATGTTCCTTCTTTGGTAACACCTTGTCCCGTTTTGGGTAACCGGTTACCTAAAACGGGAAAAAGACAGATTAAAATAAAAAAGATATTGTGTAAAACTACAAAAAGCAAAACTCAATTATTTTATCTCGGTCGATTGACCACTCCTTAAACTTTAATATTTAATAAAAATATTTAAAAAAAATTAATTCACGACTAAATTACAACGTTTCAAAAAAAAATGTCCCGTCTTAAAGTAACCTTCCCCTATATAGATATACCTAGTTTAAATTGAAATAGAAATTCGAAATGATTCACGTCCTCCTCATTTTTGTTAAAAAAAAGAGTGCCACTTTATATTTAGTTTCTTATAGGGGGGAGGGAACTTCTTACTGTGATGCCAATTTCCTATACTAATTTAACACTTCTTAATTTTCTTTTTCAAAAAAGCCTATCACCCAGCCTAGCAGCTATGAATCATTGACTGTTCAAACTAACAATTCCACTAGAATACTCGAGATCGAAGAAGTCAGATGACAGTATTAATATTCCTAACATATAATATCTATTATTTTACTCTTACTCATGCTAGGCACTAGAATCTCGTGTTTTTAGAGGTACTCTTTCATATTTTTTGTCCTCCATTAGTCACAACCTAAATAACTAGCCAATTTCTTTGTAGTTTAGATTTCAGATTTAATCAATATTTTTCATTACCTCACTCTGAAAAGAACACTATATACTCATGACATTGTTTTTAAGCAAACTTGTTCATTTTAAAACCATTTCAAAAGTTAAAACAGATGTATTCACAATGTACTCACAAACTATGTATTCAAGAGCATCTTATTATACGGTTTATTCATTCATTCTTTTTTGTACATTGATTACAAACAATTCCATAGAAGATATACAATCAAATTAGACACAATCAATATACAGAGGGTGAGTTTATCGTAAAGGCGCGATCTCTTCCAACTAACCCAAATCTACATTGTTCAAGAATAGAATGAAACCAACATCTTACTTACAAAACAATTTGTTCTATAGATCAACCTACTCAAATACAGTTTGTCCACTTCTATTTCAATTTTGTTCCATAATGAATTTTTATTTTTTTCAAATGACAGCTGTTCTGGAGTTGAAAAAGCAATCGGTAGTCAGCAATCATTTATTTTAAATGATAAAACTACTTTGAAATAATATTGTTTATTTTAATGTTAAAACATAGTTTTTGCATTCTACCGGATTTTCAGACCTACGTGAGTGAAGATATATAGGATATTATTCAACAGACAACACATCCACACAACCAACAGACTGTGCAAATTCTCTTTAGTAGGAAATAGGAAAGATGTTCCGATGCATACGAATCGGCTTAGACTGGTTTTAGTGCACTTCAACCATGGTACGTTCACCAGTCCCTAATTGAGTAATATTTTAAGGAATAAATTTAGCAAGACATATAGTCCAAGCAGCGCTAGTCTTTGTTTGAGAAACCTAACACTTAGCCAGACACGAAAGTTGAAATAGTGCCTACCTAGTTACTCCGAGATTGTGAGTAAGAGTAAGAACATATGAAATCAATTTGTAATTGTTCAGAAATGTACCTACACCTAACTGAAATATTTCTCATTCACATAGGGTTGTTCTACACTATGAGTAAAAGTCTACTGCGCTAATGTTCAAGTTATTGGTCGAGAATACTTTAATGAATATTCGTAGTACCTATCTGATAAAGTAATATTTATTGTGTCGGTGTACACATAGTAAAATTCTATAATTAGGTAAATTGGATCAAGTGTTTCTTTGTACTATAAATTATTGGTCTCTCTTGCGATCAATAATTTATAGTAGAAAGAAACACATGTTTCAATTTACCTACCTAATGATATAGTAATGGTATTAACTAATTCACCTGACTTTGCCGATACTATGTAGGTATGTTATAAAAATATTGACAAATGGAGACACAAAGCAGAATAAAAACTGTCTCATGAGAATTTTATATCAAACATGGTCAATCTTAATTTTTATTATGCGTTGCTGTTGACCGATCTTATATAGGGGAAACCAAAGCATCTACATATTATAATACTCACCTCACCTTTGATTTTCTACCTTGAGTGTACTTATTTAATGCGTTTACATTACTTATGTCGTATAACTATTTTCTCAAAAACTCTTTTGCCTGATTTGATTCATTTTCCATCTTGAGACTGTACAATGGTAATATATACCTACGTGGCAGCAGCGTGATTTCCATATAATGATATAAATAAATAACATACAGACAATTAACAGAGATCGAGCTAGTCCCAAACTTAGATGAATCTTTTATTATGGGTACTAACGCGACGATATACACATGTACAAAATGCACTAAACACATATACATGTAACACCCAGACCCAGGACAATTATTTGAAAAAAGTCATTCTTCACTTTGCCCTGGCCGGGAATCGAATATGCAAAAATACCGCACGTTAACACTCGATGGTGTGTCTTTTATACAAAGAGAATAAAAAAATTACGTAGGTACGTGATTGATATTTTTTTTACTTGTTGTGCATTCCGTTATGTTTACTTGTTGGGTTATGGAGCTGAACAGTCGGTATGTCCGACTTAATTCTCTAAGGAGTAGCATAAGTAGGTAAGCATTTATTTTAGTATTTTTAAAAATTCTTTTCTCATTTTATTAATCTTAGCAACAATATTAAATATAATTTTAAAATATTTATCAAGACAATGTTCAGACAAGTTAGTGTTTCCTCCCACACCATCAAACAGACAAAGTGGAAAGAGACGGTGCCGATGGTTTCAACATGACCTTGACAATATTTGAGAATAATATGTCAAGTTTCAGATTTTCACACGGATTAACAATTTCTTATACCTACTGAATAATTTTCAAGAAAATTTATTTTAATTATTTTTATTTTAACAGTGAGATGTCATGATTATAGACAAGGATACAATAATTAGGTACGAGTGTCGTATCGCAGGAGATGAAACTTTATAATAGAATCGTAAAAATTACAGTTTTCAAAGTGGAATATTCTAACATTATCTAATGAAGTATTATCTGTCTTTCTGAATCTACGTTACCATGACATTGGTTTCAGGCAGCCAGTTATTAGTCGGCATGTTTGATTCAGTGCTATATCCACTTGTTTCGCAAGTGAGGAGCGTGCCCATACTGGACACGCATATTCTGCAGTGGAATAGCACAATGCCAAAGCTGTTGTGCGAAGGGTATGTGCTTCTAACTACCTTTTTCTAAACTACCTTTTTCAATAGTTTCGGGTCTAACGACAGCATATATCCTGAGGCAGATTGGTCTATGTTGTGATTTAGGGATTGCATGGAGAACTGTTTTATTGCATTGTTGTTTGATACTACTACTTGAAAAAATTATGTCTGGGTTGTATCTTCTTTTCCATCTACCGCTGTTAAAAGAATGTGGTAGTTTTGGGTCATGTATTAGTGCTAGATCTTCCGATTCAGCCCACGACTCTACAAGTTCTCCGTTTGCGTCATCATTATCATATCCCTAAGTTGTACTATGGCTATTCAGATCTCCCATGATAATTTTCGTATTCTGCATGTCGAAATTTGATGGCTTTGCAAAACCGAAAACTTCACCAAGAGGTTAGTATACTGATGTTACTGTACAGCCAGCCAAGTCCACAGTCAATATTTCCATGTTGTTTACATTTGTATAAGCAGTGGATTTAATGGGGAGATTCTGCCTAGCAAAGATGGAGCTACCGTGTTTTTCATGTGGAATCTCAATGAGCATACGCATTCCGTTTATTTTTGGGCGGTTGGTGGTTACAGAACGATGGGTCTCCTGGATACATAGAATGTCACATTCAGTTTCTTTGCACAGGTTTGACAGTATGTCTTCCTTATTGCTAGATATACCTTCGATGTTTATAGAAATCAGCGTCAGTTTTGGCCCTGAAAAGGGCCTTTTGGGTCTCATTATTTGTGAGGACATTTTTGTATTTCAATAGGTTTTTCTGGTTCATATTGGAAGGTTTGGTTCTTGGTAACTTTGCAGTTGAAATTCCGTTTGCATTCGAGTAAAAGATTTAGTTACCTTCCAGCGGCACCACTTGGAGGTTTCTTCCTTGCCCCCTTAAAAAAACAATAAATGTTTTGAAATGTGTCGTTTTGTGGAAAACCATTCCATGAACCCATAACTCACTTGGATTTTCTGAAAGCATGCGGAGTATTTTTTGCATTATGGAAGGCACGTCACTGCCAGTAGGGTACCCAGTGTACTACTTGAATATTATACTAAAGGTGCTTGTTGACCTCTTTGGACCAGTAAAAAAATCAAGACCTGCATGCAGTGGATAGGTTGGTTCTGTTTCAATATGATAAATTGTCTACTGCAGGGCTAATTTTGACACAATCTAAATACGATCTTAATCTAGTCTTAGTCTTATTATACGACGAAAATTACGGTAGAAATTCTTTGCCGAAGTCTAAATACCACAAAATTGTATAAACTGAAAATTAAAAAGCAAATGTTTTCTGATAGATCGTGAGAAACTGCTATACTAAATCCAATCTCAGAGAGGGAGGTTGAAATCATGGGTGCATGTGAAATCATCAAATTCTGAAACCTAAGAAAAGTCCACCGTTTCATCACAAAAAATTGGTCATCTTAGTAATGTTTCATAATTTTTTTATCTTTCTCCCATCTAGCCTTCAATATTAGTCTACTAATGTAAAATTGTTGTGTCTGTCAAAGCATATTTGATACCTTCTATTAAAGTCGTTTTTTTTTTAAATTTTATAAAGCAACCCGGTTAACCAGATATGATTTGTTTCAGTTGCAAAACCTTCCCGAACATGATCTGTAGCAATTCATTATAATCTTTCTTTATATTCAATTTATTTTCCAAATTTATATTTTCCCACGACAGCTTTCTCTGTAATGTTACTCTGAACCTATTTTCTATTGACGATACCGATGTCTTGCTTCTGGATCAACAAATATAATATACACATGAACTTACACCGTATTATGTAGGTATATTTAGAAATTATAATATTACTTTATGCGTCGTTCTCGCCCTCAATTCATTGTTGAAGCAAAACATGAAAATTCCTATATAAGGGAAATTATTTTACACGATTAATCACTCTAGACCTAGATCTTAGTCACATAAGACATCAAGGTACATACAATAATTTCCTACAACAAATAATATACAAATATTACTTTAATAGTCTACTAATTTATTTACATATAGTTTTGCAGTCAGACGCATTTTGATAATAGACTTGTCAAACGCTTATGTTCAAATCACATTTGCCTTCATCAATTATTCTACCTTGTTGCACTCGAATACATTAATATAAAACGCAGGACGACTCAGTCTTTACTGCGATATTATAAAGATCAGTATTGTAAAATCCTGATTTCGAGGCTGTACTTAGTATTTGAGTCTTATTGTAACTTGGCGTTTTGTCAATTCATGTAGTGAACGCATCTTCAGAAATTACATTACAATCTTTATCCTTCATCGATTTTATTTCATACGAATTGTCTGATTGTGTAATACTGTTTTCAGATGAACTCTCTGTCCTTGTTGGTCCTGATTAGCATTGCTCTTGTAGCTGTCTACTGCCAAATGGAGGAATCAGAACAGGGAGTTCAGAAAAGAGGTGGATCAGCACAGAAGTATTGTGGATCTCGACTCGTAGATACACTCAACTTGGTGTGTAAGGGTGCTTTTGCAGGATGGCACAAAAGAGATTATCAATGTAAGTTGAAATATATTATTGCATGTATTGTCTTAGAATATGCCAGGGCCCCTGGAGACAAGAAAAAATTGGGTCCCCCTCGGTAATAAAAAAAATTAGTGAAATGACAAGAAAAATAGTTAGATGAAAGAAATCACCAATATAAATATAAATAATCTCTCCACAGTATTATCATCATATTTTTATGTAAAATGCTATGTAAATGATGATGTTCAAAAAGAATAAAATATTTTTCTGTTACTAATTTACATTTACTATGGTTTATTGGTACAAATCAAATGCATGTTATTAAATGATTTAAGAAATGGAGCTTAGGTTTGAATTGATTATGTTAATTTGATAATATTTTTTTCTAGATAATATGTTCTCAAAGTTTTATTTTTTCAATCACTGCACATATTTATTATTATTGAAATATTCACTGTTTACTATTTGGATTTTTTAAAATCTGTCGATAGTTTCAGTAGGCATCTACTTAAAAGCAAGAAAAAAAAGCTCCTGTTTGTCTAGATCAATAAATTACCATTTTGAGGCATCCATGCGCTCGAGGGCACTGAAATACCCATGGCTAAGAGCCCCGTGTGCCCCTATGGTAAAGACGGTACTGATTGCGTGCAGAAGAACTATGTAGCTATAATTCTAACCTGATATAGTTGGCTCCATGAAAATAATCCATGGAGTACATTAAACAACACTTAATTGAAATGTGTTAAAATGAACATTCCTGATCATATGAAATCAGAACATAGAACAGAAATATATTTAATTATTTTTACTTTTAGACGATGACAACATGCTTGTGGAAGATCTGTATAACTACGACACTGAAGATGATTCCAAATGGCCATTCCTCTCACATCTGAGTTCTTCCAACTCCCTTATGCCAAGATATGATAATCACGCACTAAGATTCAAGAGACAAGGAATTATTAAGGAGTGCTGTGAGAGAAGTTGCACCATCAGACAATTGAGACAGTATTGTCAATAAATTCTACTAAATGATATGTTTAATTGTTGCGCGATTCAAATAGAAATGTAAAATTACGTAAAATAAATTTATATATATATATATATTAATAGTAATTATAGATACTATGATACGCTTAATATGTTTATATACTTAACATATTTATTATTATCAATTGTATAAATAAACAAAAATGTAAAGCTGAATTCTAAAGTGCTTCTAGATAGTATAGTTATAATTATAAGATTACATTAGAAGTGCAAAGCTTATGAGCTAATACCTCACCTGTAGAATATAGCATGATTGGTACTTAATCTCTATAGTCACTTGTAATATATGCTGCATCTCTTATGATAATAATTATATAAGTATGTATTTTAAAAATATTTAAGTATTATTGCTTCGAAGCTTGTACAGAATGATATTGATAGTTAAAATAATCACATGTATTTTAGCACATAGCAATTTTCGTATTTCACTTCTATTGCACAATCAGATAGTGGAGACAATAATGTGAAGGGCCACACATTTACTATGGAGCATGGATGGGATATTACACATTACATCTTTGCTCCATATATTTTGTCTCCTCTGCATCATAAATACCTTATTGTTAACAATATTATAAATAATAAATATCTGTTATATCAAATTTATTTTGATTTTTTTTTATCTTACACATGCTTACCAATAATATTTATTTGTATTAGATGCTGAATACAATATCTTTAACAAAGTGTACAACACTATCAAAGTGTACCAACAGACATAATATGACATAAAATATTACCAATTTATTGCTCCCTTTATAGGCAAACCTATAGGTATGATATATTATATACATGTATATAAACAAAGTATAAAACACAAAAAGTTAAAAATTAGTACACAAGCACTCATTAAATATATAAAAAAATATAAAACTCATAGAATATTTGATTTGAACCTAGTGAAAACGGAGGAAAGATGGGGAGAAAAAATACTCAGTTTCCAAAGGGAATGTGGTGAACACATTTTTTGTAGTTAACAGGTTTTGAATTAAACATATCCAGTTGCTTATACTTGTCATTATAATTGCTGTTCATTCTGTACAGAGGGTTAGAAGTTCTAATACTTGCGTTGCTAAAAGGAACTCTCATATAAAACAAATTATCACTTCGCGCTAGTGAAGGTTCTCTAACGTTTAATTGGTTCAATAACGATGGAGCATCGAGATATTTCTTATAAATATATTTAACACAACAACACATCTAACAATTCTCTCTTAAGTGAGCATCCGAAGTGACATGAAATCTCCGCAATACCTTTTGAATTTTTCACTGCAGTTTTTCAATATCTTCCACATACATTCTGTTGAAAGAATTCTACACCACTGAACAATATTCTAATTTAGAAGGAATCAAATAATTAAGCAATATAATTAACGAGTTAATACTTTTCAATGATATTGAGTATTTCATTATAAACCTTCCCCTGATCACTCGTAAACGAGTGGATGGCCTTTGAAAATAGAATAGAATACAATTATAAACCTTAAAGTTCTATTGCAATAATTTAATGTTGCATTTAGGTGTTCATCAAAATATAAATATTATCAAAATTTATGTAAATTCATTATATACTTACAGTATTTTACATACATTGCATAATAGCAGAAAAGAGTAAAATCAAATTAGATATCATAAAATACTTTAGGTACAAATGTGTCTAAGATAATTAAATAATTGTTATTCTCAATTCTTAAAATAGATTGAGTAAATAAAAAAAAAATCATCACGTTTTTTATTTTCTAAAAAAATATCGCCACTCACTTCTGCAGTGAGTGATGTTCACATATTATGGCACATTATACCTAAAACAAAAAAATATTCACATTAGAATTATAAAAATAAATATTAAGTAAAAAGAGTTTAGCAATAGATACTTTTCCCCCCTTGCATACTATGGTCTATGAGAAATAAAATATCCCATGTAATGAAAAAACAAATCAGGTCAGCAAATGCTTATATTATGAGCATTGTTTTTTCGATACATAGAAATTAAATTAAATACAATACAAACAAATTAAAGTAATTTGTAAGTCGTTGAAATTGGTTGCATAATTCTCTATTTCTCAATGTCTACGACTGTGCTATCTAGACAAAGCTTTCTGTAGTAATAATGTAGCTTTTTGGCTGGACCGCAAAACAATAGCATGATTTTTATGATCACAATCATTAATGCTATAGGGGAAGGTTACCTAAGACGGGACAATTTTTTTTGAAACGTTGTAATTTAGTCGTGAATTGATTTTTTTAAAAAATTGACAATAATTTCCAAAGCGACTTTAAACAAGTTCAGTCTAGATTTTGTAATACTTGTCAAAAGAAATAGCTGTCCTTTTAATTTTTATGATGAAATTGATGAGCAGACCAAAGGGAACACTATAGAAAATTTACTAGAAAACTTACACAACGAAAACTTTGGTGATTTCGGTAAGAGATATGAACATTTGAAGGAACAGATGTCTGGCTCTCTATATGTTAGGTAGTAGTAATAATAATAATAATAATAATAATAATAATAAACTTTATTGTGCCTTAAAAAAACATACATATAAACAGATTATAAATACAAATAATTATCATGCACAATGGGCGAGTTTATCGCGTGCAAGCGATATCTTCCAACTAACCCAAGTAGTGTTCAATTTAATATGTTAAACCATGTAATTTTTATATATTCTACAAGTAGCCTTAATGTTTTTGTAGGAAAAAATGAGTTATTTTGTATGCGTCAAGAGCAAAGATTTATTTTCACAACTAAAACTTGACAGCAGTTTCCTTCAATAAGGTGTATTCTTCGTTAAAAGAAAACGTGGCATTTGTGGAAGCTAAGAAAAAGATATCTAGCTTAAAAGCAGTGAATGACACAGCTGGAAAAGCTGTTAAACTAATCCAAGGCTTTCATGATTTGATAACTGCAAACAAAGAATAGAAGCAGTTCTTATTACGTTGTTTGCATGAACATAGAAAAATGTCAAATAAAATAAAATAAATATTTATTATTTTTGTTTCGTGTTACACGAAACAAAAATAATAAATATTTATTTTATTTTATTTGATAATTTAAAATGAAGTGTTACAAAGTAAATGCCGATACAATTAATGAAATAGAAAAATGTATCCAGACTGTAAAAAAGAGACTTATAAGAGGATTTATCCAAATTATGTAATATAAATTTTGTATTTTTTTTTTATAATTACAAGAAATGCACCATATAAATTTGTGTTTTCATCAATATTGAGTTGAATAGTGGTATTAAGTGATGATCTACAGCTAAATTTAAAAGACGCTTTAAGCTTCTATTTTCTAAAACTTTGAGGCTCTGTCGGCACGGGTTCCAATCAACGTAGAAAGCTTAAATTCTGTATTTGGGTAAGTAGTTGGCTAATACTTACTTATGGAGCCCTTGCTGCATAAGGTCGTTCACGTGGACGAAGCCTATATGCGGCAGTGGGTGCCCCCCGCGGGTCCTGAACCAGTTCCGACCAGCTCCTCCAGTTGGCCAGAGATTATCGCAATATAGAGAGAGTGGTAGTAGAAATAAAGAATGTTCCTATTATTCGTATAATATTAAGAATATGCCTATCTAATATAAAATATCTACATCTAATTTATTCCCTGCGGAGTCTTCAGAATAGAATAGTTTTGCACCTGCAAGTATTCCAGAGTTCTGTAATAGAAAATATTTGTTTAATATCTCGAATAAAATAATCAACATCTATGATTCGACAATGAGGCGTGTTATATCATCTTATTTTCATGCCACGAAGAAGATAACCTGTGTGTTTATTATATACAGTGAGTCCGCTGGTTACTCTACTCCACTTGCGGTGGTATAAGAAGATAAGAGAGGATGAAACTACTGATAATACTACTAGCATTATCTTACAGCACCACATAATACGAATCTGTAAACAAGTATGAATTTTATGTTACCATAAATTAAATGATAATAGCGTCATTTTGGCACCACCAGGATGACGTCATTTTTGGATCACAAGTGTTTTACGCCTGTGGCACTGCTTCGTGTGTAATATTATGTGACACGATGACATCTTACTTACTTTATAGTAACGTAAACATAATATTCTTGCACTGATTGGGCAGTGGGCGTCAAACTATTTACATACATAGGATAGCTATGAGATATTTTTATTTAAATGCATATGTGGACTAGTACTAAAAAATTATCTGAATTTTAATATTTATTTATTTTATTTATTTTAGATGAATACACGGCGTGAGCCTTATAAAATAACCTTTAATATAATATCTTATTGTGACACATTTGAACTTTATGCCTTAAATTTTAGTCTAAAATCTTAAAATGTTTGTTTTTTATATTCTCTTGAATAAAAAAAGTTTGTAACCATATAACATGCCTGTACACTATATTATACCAATAAAGTTATTTTTTTACTGTTTGTCAGTATTTAATTTTTAGACGTCAAACACTTAGTTATGTTGGTAACCTTAAGACGTGGAGCACCCGGCAAAGAATCGGTTTATCAGTCTTGACCGTAAGTTTTCGACTAACTAACCAACTAACTAACAACTAACCCAGTAACTGAAATTAAAATTAAAAAAAAACACATTATACATATATATACACCCTTACATATCAACAGTCATAACAGAAATAAAAATACAATATAAAGTAAAGAAAAGAAAAAGGACACATGCAAGCAACAACGTACTTACGGACACAAAATAATAAAAAGTATAACATTATATTGCAGCGTGCACATGCATAGGGAAAGGGAAAAGGATTTAGGAGTCAGATGCTAAATTCAATGAGAGGAAATGATTTTTGACAGGTTGTCTGAAAGAATTAAAGGTTGTTGTCATCCTGATTTTCGGAGGAAGATTGTTCCAACAGCGAGCACCATGAACAAGGAATGAGTTAGATAAAAAGCTTTTACTGTGTGCTGGTATTGCTAGAAGACGCTCTCTGTTAGATCGCAAGGGTAAACCATGACTCGCTAGATACTCGAATTTGACTTTAAGATAGTAAGGGGAAGACTCTAAAAATAAAGTTTTAAAAACTAGACATAGAATGTGAGGTTCGCGACTTTGACGTTTGGTGGTCCACTTCAGCTGGTTTTTGTACGAGGTTATGTGATCAGTTTTTTTGAGGTTAAAAATACAACGCATGCCTGCGTTTTGAAGTCTCTCAACTTTATTCAATAGAACCTCATTTAGATCAATATAGGCAATGTCTGCATAGTCAAGGATCGGTATTTATAAGGATTGAACGAGTAGGATCATAGTCTTCATTGGCAAGAATCTTTGGAGTCTTTTGAGATAATAAAAATGGATATTTGACTACTCGACTATACCTAGAAAATACTTTTCAGGTTTCAATCATTATACATACATCATCATTGTGGAATATTTACATTGTTTTTAGATAAGTTCCATGTCCTTGTTGGACCTGATAAGCATCGCTCTTATGGCTGTCAACAGCTAAATGAAAATGTCATAGCAGAAAATTTATAAATGGACTGAAAGAGATGAAAAAATTGCAAAGATCTTCTTTGAGACTTACTCAGTACGCAGTGTTGAAACTTACTCATAAAGTGTGGGGCAAGAGGAACTATCTATGTAAGTATAAATCCGTTCTGCAGACTTTTTTACCACATAGCCGTTCTCAGCATCATTCTAATACATATGTACGTAACAGCAAATATTTAAAACCTTTTATACTTTTTGAAAACTAGTTTTATGAATGATTTTGAAATCATTTGCAAATGATGTCAAGTTTAATAAAATCTCTTGAGTTTGCTATGATTCCGTATTCACTGTATTAATTGCATATTGATAAAGTGTATTTTAACAAGAAGAATAACCAAGAGATTGTGAAACATTCGTTTAGTAGGAAACTGGAAAGGTGTTCCAATGCTTGTGGATCGGCTTAGGCTGGGTTAAGTGCACTAAACCATGGTACGTTCACCAATCCCACCAATTCCTATTTTAAACCACTATATTCGACTTTTTTTTAGCATACTTACATTGTGAACTAACAGCAACTATCTTTATAATTGTGTTCGAAGCTGTTGACATTCTATTGTTGTATGTCAACCTGAAATACTAGATGGCGTCAGAAAATATCTTTAGATCTCTGAGTCTATAAATTAATAATTAATAAAACTCGTACACACTACACACTATGCAAGTAAAGGCAATGTTAGTATAGTTCTGAAACCTACACAATGTGTGATGCATCTATCTACTAAATATATTTATAAAATCATAATCTCTTTCTTATTAAACTTAAGCAACAATTTCAGTAATAATTTTAAATATTCATTAGGACAATATTCAAACAACGGTTTCTTCCCACGCCATCAAGCAGACACGTCAGAAGAAAGTCAAATGAGCTAGAAGTAACAAAAATGACCTTGAAAATATTTAAAAATGATATGTCAAGTCGTAAATTCTCACACGGGTTAACAATTTCTTATAAGTACCCACTGGATAATTTTTAAGAAAATTTTCTTTAATTATTTTTATTTTAACATTGAGATGTAATGATTATAGACAAGGAAACAATGATTGTGGGTTTCGTATCGGAGATGAAAAAATCTTAAAATAGGATTATTTTATTTATTTTTTATATATACCTACAAGACATTAATTCAACGATAAAACATTAAAATGACATTTGAAATTCTACAAAAAAACAAAATTCGGCCGCAGGCAGCATCATAAAGCTGGTATTAGGGGCTAGAAGATCTTCAAATAGATTTGTCCTCTAAAAAACAGATAATTTATATCTTGTTAAAATCCTGACAAAAAAAATTAAAATTAAAAAAAAAAAAACCGGCGATCAAATACTAATCAGTCAATATCTCTTCTTTCTATTGTTCTTTTCTTCAACTGCCTCTTGAAGGTATAATAACTATTTCCATTCTTAAGCACTTCCGGTAGATCATTGAAAACCCTTAATAATAAAATTCTTTTTTTTTCTTTGTCAGTCCTTGATCACAAAAAAAATCTGTTTGTATGATCAAATTAATTATCTATAACAACTCTGAACCAATTGTATCTAATAATTGATTTGACATTCCATCTGATTAGGAATCTACAAAAAAATATGTAAAGTTTTGTATAAATATGAACAATAAATTAATTACATTATAAACTGAAGACTTGCCCACGTTTGATATGAGTTGATCTGATCAGCCATGTTAACAATTCATTATTGGTTTTAGGTTCAGCCAGTAGTTTTTATCATTTATCAATTAATTCTTTCATAGAACATTTATTATGAAAGTAATGTGAAAATGTATTCCCATTCATGATCCCACTTTTTCTCAATGAGCCTTCTATATAATATAATACCTTCGTAAGATATTATACACCGTATTACATACCTTCCAAAGTTTCTTTCACACTTCGGACATCCATTGATTGTAACACACATTTTTTGTTTAGTAATTAGGCAATCCAGCAAACCAGAAGTGATCTATACAACCTTCCCAATTATAATTAAAATGAATACCTTTCTGTAGCATTTCAATATAGTTTTTCTTTAAAAAAATTATAAGTAAAAAAAATACTTTAGAGTTTGAAATTTGTTTAATCGACAGTTACACGTGTTTCGGGTTACAGGCCCATATTCATACCTAATCATAGTTTTTCTTCATATGTAGCTCGCTTTCCACATTTATATTTTCAATCAACAGTTTTCTCTGTGATGTTACTCTGAACCTGGTTTCTATGGACAATGTCAATATCTCGATTCTAGAACCACAAATATGTATATCTCACGTAGGTACATAATCATCTTATTGAGTAGGTATATTTAAGAATTATAATATTATTTTACGCATCGCCTTCAATTCATTATTGAAACAAAAGATGGATGTTCCTATATAAGGGAAATTATTATACACGATTAATCACTCTAGACCTAGATCTTAGTCACAAAAGACATCAAGGTACATATACAGAGAATTCACGCAACAATAATATTATTTAAATTCATATATTTATATAATTTTGATGTTAAATATTTTCTTGGTAATTTTGTTGATAGTTGATATCAAATCACATTTGCCTTCATCTAGTCTTTCACCTTACTGCGTTATAAAAATAAAATAATCTTTATTTTACAATTTCACATGGTACAAATGGCGGGTTTATTGTGCATACATTTTATTTATATATATTTACGACATAATAAAAGTATATAACATAAAATATCTCAGTCTTAAAACCAATATAATATTATTTATAATGACTAAAATATTAGTATACTAAAATCCTGATTTTGAGTCCCGTAAATCTCGTAAATCGGCGTTTTGACTATTAATGTAGTTAATATCATCAGGAATCACATTACGACTTAATATTGTTTTCAGATGAACTCTCTGTCCTTGTTGGTCCTGATTAGCATTGCTCTTATGGCTGTCAACTGCCAAATGGAGGACTCAGAACAGGGAGTTCAGAAAAGGGGTGGAGCACAGAAGTATTGTGGAGCTCGACTCGTAGATACACTCAGCTTGGTGTGTAAAGGCGCTTTTGCAGGATGGCACAAAAGAGACTATCAATGTAAGTTGGTGTCCATCAATGTATGTATTGTATAACTAATGGCTTATGGCTATATAGCTTATTGCTATATAGTTGAATCATTCAAAATGTTTCTTAGAAAAACTTAAATAACATTTAATTTATTGGCTTATCTACTCATCATAACATGTTTGCAAACAAAGGAACAAAGATATTATATCTCATGATTGTTTTTACTTATAGACGACGACAACATGCTTGTGGACGACCTGTACAACTACGATACTGAAGATGATTCCAAATGGCCATTCCTCTCACATCTGAGTTCTTCCAACTCCCTTATGCCAAGATATAACAATCACGTTCTAAGATTCAAGAGACAAGGAATTATTAAGGAGTGCTGTGAGAGAAGTTGCACCATCAGACAATTGAGACAGTACTGCCAATAAATTTTCCTAAAACATTTTGGAAGCAAGTATTCACGATTCAAATAAAAAATAAAAATTATGTAAAACAAATATTTAAATACATATTAATATAATACTTATAGACATATGAAACGCTTATGACATATAATATTTATATACTTAAGATATGTATTATTAATATCATATTTATAAATCGGTATATTTATTAAATTATATAAATAAATTAATATATAAATCTGAACTCTTATGTATTTCTAGATTGCAGTTATTTAAGATTACATCAATAGTTCAAATCTTATGAGCAAATACCTCACTTGTAGAATATAGCATGATTGATACTTAATCTATACAGTCACTTGTTATATTTGCTGCATCTCTTATGATAATATCTATATAAGTATGTATTATAAAAATATTTAAGTATTATTGCTTTTAAGCTTGTACAGTATAAAATTTAATAATTATAATCATTACCTAGATCTATATTATGGCACATAGTACAGTTTCATAATCAGATAGTGGAGATAATAATGTAAAGATTGTAAAGGGCCACATATTTACTATGGAGCATGTATGCGATGTTACACATTGCGTTCCGTTCCGTTCCATATTTTGTCTTCGATTTTCAAAATAACTATGAGTAAAGTATTGTTATCATGTGATTACAAATAAATTTCTGCACATCCAACTATTTCATAAGTTTTTTGTTTATTTCACTTCTCCTTGTAATAGTTCGATACTGCACATAACTAGGACTCTCAAGAGCGAATCCCACCTCTCTAGATGATTATAAACAGTGATGCTAATATAGAAATATGTGGAAGGGTATGGAAAATAAATATCGAATCAGATCAGCGTACCCAACATTTTCTCCAAGAGTGGGCAAAAACAAAGTAATTTGGAATATTTCACTCTTTGCTTCTTCATTTTAGAACCACATATTTTTAGTCTTGCTGTTATTACGTTTGTGAACCTCTTTTCTAGATCTCAGGTTTCACAATAAGATTAAATAAAAAAAATAAAGATTAAACAAAATAAACAATAAATAAAATAAAAATAAAGATTTCAGATTTAATCAATATTTTTTTATTATCTTACTCTAAAAAGAACACTATATATACCTATGACATTGTTTTTAAGCAAACTTGTTCATTTAAAAACCATTTCAAAAGTTAAAACAGATGTATTCACAATGTACTCACAATCTCACAAACTATGTATTCACAAACATCCGTACACAACTAGAGGGCTATTTTTCCCGGATTATTTTCGTTCCCGGGAAACGGGAAATTGAAAAATTAAATTTGAGATAGAAATTGTAAAAGTTTTACGGAAAAGTTAATTAAATGTTGTTTTTGCAATTTAAAAGAGTTTATTTTAACTGAAATGATACTTCCTCAGTACGTGTGACCGAATTTTCTGAAAAAGCCATAAAAATAACTTTTATCTATAGTGTCCGAATATAAAGTTGTGGTGGTTTTTGTATCTTCGTTTATTTGTTTACATTATTAGTATTCCGACTTTTTCAAAGAAAACATTTTTTTTCTCATATTGTTTTTATATTCATTAAGAATTAAAAACATACCATAGGAATAAAAAAAAGCAAATTGGTAAATTTATGGATTCCTCTTAAACTTGTATGCTTTTGTGTCTGAATATCAAATTGAGTAACTGTACCATCAGGCCGAAAGAATCACGTGTCAACATTTTATAATTTTTCCACTTAAAATAAATAATAAATTTATTTTTGTTAGGCGATGTTTTTTTTTCTTCTTATTTTATTCTAATAATTTTGTTTTTTAAAGTGATGAATGCTGATTTGATAAGTGTGTTATAATATGTTGATTATGAAATTTTATATTTATTACGATTATTAGAACGACACGTTAATAAATTACGATTCTACAGTTAACTTAACAAAGATTTCGGTATCGGTAGGCAATCTGCATGACTCATAATTTGTGTTTTTTTCCCGGGAAATGTTTGACTTTTTCCCGGGAAACGGGAAATAGAAATCAAAGAGATTTCCCAGGAATTCCCGGGAATAACCCTCTATACACAACTATACATTTTTAGAACAGCGCAACAAGCCATGTCTACTCGTCAACCAATATTGTTGTTCTATACCAATGGTGGCCAACCCGCGGCCCGCGACCAACATACAATGACTTTATCGTCAGGATGTCCTTTGATTATGTTGTTCCTTTTGTGTTTATTTCTATTCTTGATCGCCTTGGCCAAAAGTTATTATGGTCTCAGTGAAGGGTGTCATTTTTAAGATAATAAAAATAATACAAATGTGTCTATTTGTTTATTCATTCATTCGTTTCTGTACATTGATTACAAACAATTCCATAGAAGATAATATATACAATCAAATTAGACACAATCAATATATAGAGGGTGAGTTTATCGCAAAAGGCGCGATCTCTTCCAACTAACCCAAATCTACATAGTACAATCCCTTATTAAACTTACATCTTACTTGCAAAACAATTTGTTCTATAGACCATACTTACTCAAATACAGTTTTCCATTTCTATTTCAATTTTGTTCCATAATGATTTTTTATTTTTTTCAAAGACGGCTGTTCTGGAGTTGAAAAAGCAATCGGTAGTCAGCAATCATTTATTTTAAATGATAAAACTACTTTGAAATAATATTGTTTATTTTAATGTTAAAACATAGTTTTTGCATTCTACCGGATTTTCAGACCTACGTGAGTGAAGATATATAGGATATTATTCAACAGACAACACATCTACACAACCAACAGACTGTGCAAATTCTCTTCAGTAGGAAATAGGAAAGATGTTCCGATGCATACGAATCGGCTTAGACTGGTTTTAGTGCACTTCAACCATGGTACGTTCACCAGTCCCTAATTGAGTAATATTTTAAGGAATAAATTTAGCAAGACATATAGTCCAAGCAGCGCTAGTCTTTGTTTGAGAAACCTAACACTTAGCCAGACACGAAAGTTGAAATAGTGCCTACCTAGTTACTCCGTGATTGTGAGTAAGAGTAAGAACATATGAAATCAATTTGTAATTGTTCAGAAATGTACCTACACCTAACTGAAATATTTCTCATTCACATAGGGTTGTTCTACACTATGAGTAAAAGTCTACTGCGCTAATGTTCAAGTTATTGGCCGAGAATACTTTAATGAATATTCGTAGTACCTATCTGATAAAGTAATATTTATTGTGTCGGTGTACACATAGTAAAATTCTATAATTAGGTAAATTGGATCAAGTGTTTCTTTGTACTATAAATTATTGGTCTCTCTTGCGATCAATAATTTATAGTAGAAAGAAACACTTGTTTCAATTTACCTACCTAATGATATTGTAATGGTATTAACTAATTCACCTGACTTTGCCGATACTATGTAGGTATGTTATAAAAATATTGACAAATGGAGACACAAAGCAGAATAAAAACTGTCTCATGAGAATTTTATATCAAACATGGTCAATCTTAATTTTTATTATGCGTTTAGTTGACCGATCTTATATAGGGGAAACCACAGCATCTACATATTATAATACTCACCTCACCTTTGATTTTCTACCTTGAGTGTGCTTATTTAATGCGTTTACATTACTTATGTCGTATAACTATTTTCTCAAAAACTCTTTTGCCTGTTTTGATTCATTTTCCATCTTGAGACTGTACAATGGTAATATATACCTACGTGGCAGCAGCGTGATTTCCATATAATGATATAAATAAATAACATACAGACAATTAACAGAGATCGAGCTAGTCCCAAACTTAGATGAATCTTTTATTATGGGTCCCTAACGCGACGATATACACATGTACAAAATGCACTAAACACATATACATGTAACACCCAGACCCAGGACAATTTGAAAAAAGTCATTCTTCACTTTGCTCTGGCCGGGAATCGAATAATATGCAAAAATACCGCAAAAAAATTACGTATGTAGGTATGTGATTGATATTTTTTTCAGATTCAATTTACATTTCTGGACAAGTTGACGTCTAGGTACGAGAATTTACTTAAATTGCTATATCAAATTGAAACTTTGACTAACGACGAGGCGTGGAATTAAAAGTTGTATTAGAAACACACACACAGTAGCGATTCTACCTTTTGTGATACCCCTGAAACAATTTGGTATAGAAAATTCAAAAGCCTTCCTAAATTTCATGGTTTCCCTTATATATTTAGCTATCGAAACAAAAAATATCTAGGTACCTATTTTTAAATATAGCAAAATTACAAAGATGACAATTTCTCGAATATAAGACAATATTATATTTAGGTACTTGTTGGGTTATGGAGCTGAACAGTCGGTATGTCCAACTTAATTCTCCAAGGAGTAGCATAAGTAGTTAAGCATTTATTTTAGTATTTTTAAAAATCTTTATCTCATTTTATTAATCTTAGCAACAATATTAAATATAATTTTAAAATATTTATCAAGACAATGTTCAGACAAGTCAGTGTTTCCTCCCACACCATCAAACAGACGCGACAGAACAAAGTGGAAAGAGACGGTGCCGATGGTTGCAACATGACCTTGACAATATTTGAGAATAATATGTCAAGTCGCAGATTTTCACGCGTATTAACAATTTCTTATACCTACTGAATAACTTTCAAGAAAATTTATTTTAATTACTTTTATTTTAACAGTGAGATGTCATGATTATAGACAAGGATACAATAATTAGGTACGGGTGTCGTATCGCAGGAGATGAAACTTTATAAAAGAATCGTAAAAATTACAGTTTTCAAAGAGGAATATTCTAACATTATCTAATGAAGTATTATCTATCTTTCCTTATACCATCACGGTATAATATACCGTTCAGGTATATTATACCCAGTAGGCAGTGGCGGGACTAGGTTTTTATATAAGTCATGCTTATAATATTATAATATTTATTTATTCAATAATAAAACAACAATACAAAAATATTATATAGTAGACAAATATTATATTACAGTGCAATGGTATTTTTTTTTTGTAATTTCCTCAGTCAGTAGTTGAGCCACTGGTATGAGAGGAAACGGTTTTTTAAACATATAGAAAATTTGGGTCAAATTACAGGTGTCTATTGTCAGTGTTGAGTTTTAATGTCCTTGCGTATCTTTTAATTCTTCTTTTGAAAATGTTAAGACTCCTAGAATCCTTCAAACATGCAGGTAGACTGTTGAATAATTTGATGGATGTATGGAGGAATCCATTACGCCTTCTATTTGTTCTCGGGAGGGTGGTTCGTAGGTGGTTCTGTCTCGTGTTGTGGGTGTGTATTTCAGTGTTTGTGGTTAGTTTCAGGTCTGATTTTATTAGATTATTCTTTATTTTATAGAGGTGTTTGGCTTTTTCAACAAAGATAATTTCTTCTAAGTTTAATTCTTGAGTTATTTTGTAAAGGTCAGTTGTTCTAGTTAGTCTATGCAGTCCAAAGATTACTTTCAGTGCTTTGTTTAAAAGTCTTTGCATTATTGTTAAATTATGGGAACTGCTATGGGCCCATGCTAAAATGCCATATGTAATATGAGGTAGTATAATAATAATAATAATAATAATAATAATAAGAACACTTTATTGATCAGGAAAAAAAAATCATGTGCAATTGGCGAGCTTATTGCCTGGAGGCAATATCTTCCAGCTAACCAAAGATAAAAGCTTATTGCCTGGAGGCAATATCTTCCAGCTAACCAAAGATAAAAGATAAGTATAAAAGAATTATAAATTATATGCTTAATCTTTTTATCGAATAGATCCCTACGCCTTAGCACTCCAACAATAGGTGAAAGTTTTTCTATTTTATTTTTTATGTGGATCGTACTTACATAATGTTACCTGCGTACTAGTTGCATACTCGCAAAATAGTCTTAGAAAATATACGTTTACCATCACGTCGTCACCTACAAGTCATCCTCGCCATGTCATAAATACCATAAGATATCCAGAATGTGTGACATACCGCATTGCTGAGTATAGGCATTTATAGGACACTTGAAAACTAACATAAAGAGTAAGAGATCTTTTCTTTACTGAAGATTCCATGGCATAGTCTTTAAATAAATAATCTCTTAAATAACAAGTGTAATATACAACTTATTTGTATTGGTAAAAAGCCACAGTTAAAAAAACAATTAATGTTTTGAAATGTGTCGTTTTGTGGAAAACCATTCCAAGAACCCATAACTCACTTAGATTCTGAAGGCATGCGGAGTATTTTTGCATGTATGGAAGGCACGTCACTGCCAGTAGGGTACCCAGTGTACTACTTGAATATTATACTAAAGGTGCTAGTTGACCTCTTTGTACCAGTAAAAAAATCAAGACCTGCATGCAGTGGATAGGTTGGTTCTGTTTCAATATGATAAATTGTCATACTGCAGGGCTAATCTTGACACAATCTAAATACGATCTTAATCTAGTCATGGTCTTATTTTACGACGAAAATTACGGTAGAAATTCTGTGCCGAAGTCTAAATACCACAAAATTGTATAAACTGAGAATTTAAAAGAAAATATCTTCTGATAGATCATGAAAAACTGCTATACTAAATCCAATCTCAGAGAGGGAGGTAAATATCATGGGTGCATGTGAAATCATCAAATTCTGAAACCTAAGAAAAGTCCACCGTTTCATCGCAACAAATTAGTCATCTTAGTAATGTTTCATAATTTTTTTATCTTTCTCCCATCTAGCCTTCAATATTAGTCTACTAATGTAAAATTTTTGTGTCAGTCAAAGCATATTTGATACCTTCTATTAAAGTCGTTTTTTTTTAAATATTTTTCAAAATTTTATAAAGCAACCCAGTTAACCAGATATGATTTGTATCATTTGCAAAACCTTCCCAAACATGATCTTTAGCAATTCATTATAATCTTTCTTTATATTCAATTTATTTTCCAAATTTATATTTTCCCACGACAGCTTTCTCTGTAATGTTACTCTGAACCTATTTTTTATTGACGATACCGATGTCTTGCTTCTGGATCAACAAATATAATATACCTACACATGAACCTACACCGTATTATGTAGGTATATTTAGAAATTATAATATTACTTTATGCGTCGTTCTCGCCCTCAATTCATTGTTGAAGCAAAACATGAAAATTCCTATATAAGGGAAATTATTTTACACGATTAATCACTCTAGACCTAGATCTTAGTCACGTAAGACATCAAGGTACATACAATAATTTCCTACAACAAATAATATACAAATATTACTTTAATAGTCTACTAATTTATTTACATATAGTTTTGCAGTCAGACGCATTTTGATAATAGACTTGTCAAATGCTTATGTTCAAATCACATTTGCCTTCATCAATTGTTCTACCTTGTTGCACTCGAATACAAATATAAAACACGACTCAGTCTTTACTGCGATATTATAAAGATCAGTATTGTAAAATCCTGATTTCGAGGCTGTAGTTAAAACTTAAAGTAAACATTATAAACCTCAATAAAACAAATAATTAAACAAAATAATCAATGAGTTAATACTTTTCAATGATATTGAGGATCTCATTATAAATCTTAAAGTTCTATTGCAATAATTTAATGTTGGATTTAGGTGTTCATCAAAATATAAATATTATTAAAATTTATGTAAATTCATTATATACTTACAGTATTTTACATACATTGCATAATAGCAGAAAAGAGTAAAATCAAATTAGATATCATAAAATACTTTAGGTACAAATGTGTCTAAGATAATTAAATAATTGTTATTCTCAATTCTTAAAATAGATTGAGTAAATAAAAAAAAAATCATCACGTTTTTTATTTTCTAAAAAAATATCGCCACTCACTTCTGCAGTGAGTGATGTTCACATATTATGGCACATTATACCTAAAACAAAAAAATATTCACATTAGAATTATAAACATAAATATTAAGTAAAAAGAGTTTAGCAATAGATACTTTTCCCCCCTTGCATACTATGGTCTATGAGAAATAAAATATCCCATGTAATGAAAAAACAAATCAGGTCAGCAAATGCTTATATTATGAGCATTGTTTTTTCGATACATAGAAATTAAATTAAATACAATACAAACAAATTAAAGTAATTTGTAAGTCGTTGAAATTGGTTGCATAATTCTCTATTTCTCAATGTCTACGACTGTGCTATCTAGACAAAGCTTTCTGTAGTAATAATGTAGCTTTTTGGCTGGACCGCAAAACAATAGCATGATTTTTATGATCACAATCATTAATGCTATAGGGGAAGGTTACCTAAGACGGGACAATTTTTTTTGAAACGTTGTAATTTAGTCGTGAATTGATTTTTTTAAAAAATTGACAATAATTTCCAAAGCGACTTTAAACAAGTTCAGTCTAGATTTTGTAATACTTGTCAAAAGAAATAGCTGTCCTTTTAATTTTTATGATGAAATTGATGAGCAGACCAAAGGGAACACTATAGAAAATTTACTAGAAAACTTACACAACGAAAACTTTGGTGATTTCGGTAAGAGATATGAACATTTGAAGGAACAGATGTCTGGCTCTCTATATGTTAGGTAGTAGTAATAATAATAATAATAATAATAATAATAATAAACTTTATTGTGCCTTAAAAAAACATACATATAAACAGATTATAAATACAAATAATTATCATGCACAATGGGCGAGTTTATCGCGTGCAAGCGATATCTTCCAACTAACCCAAGTAGTGTTCAATTTAATATGTTAAACCATGTAATTTTTATATATTCTACAAGTAGCCTTAATGTTTTTGTAGGAAAAAATGAGTTATTTTGTATGCGTCAAGAGCAAAGATTTATTTTCACAACTAAAACTTGACAGCAGTTTCCTTCAATAAGGTGTATTCTTCGTTAAAAGAAAACGTGGCATTTGTGGAAGCTAAGAAAAAGATATCTAGCTTAAAAGCAGTGAATGACACAGCTGGAAAAGCTGTTAAACTAATCCAAGGCTTTCATGATTTGATAACTGCAAACAAAGAATAGAAGCAGTTCTTATTACGTTGTTTGCATGAACATAGAAAAATGTCAAATAAAATAAAATAAATATTTATTATTTTTGTTTCGTGTTACACGAAACAAAAATAATAAATATTTATTTTATTTTATTTGATAATTTAAAATGAAGTGTTACAAAGTAAATGCCGATACAATTAATGAAATAGAAAAATGTATCCAGACTGTAAAAAAGAGACTTATAAGAGGATTTATCCAAATTATGTAATATAAATTTTGTATTTTTTTTTTATAATTACAAGAAATGCACCATATAAATTTGTGTTTTCATCAATATTGAGTTGAATAGTGGTATTAAGTGATGATCTACAGCTAAATTTAAAAGACGCTTTAAGCTTCTATTTTCTAAAACTTTGAGGCTCTGTCGGCACGGGTTCCAATCAACGTAGAAAGCTTAAATTCTGTATTTGGGTAAGTAGTTGGCTAATACTTACTTATGGAGCCCTTGCTGCATAAGGTCGTTCACGTGGACGAAGCCTATATGCGGCAGTGGGTGCCCCCCGCGGGTCCTGAACCAGTTCCGACCAGCTCCTCCAGTTGGCCAGAGATTATCGCAATATAGAGAGAGTGGTAGTAGAAATAAAGAATGTTCCTATTATTCGTATAATATTAAGAATATGCCTATCTAATATAAAATATCTACATCTAATTTATTCCCTGCGGAGTCTTCAGAATAGAATAGTTTTGCACCTGCAAGTATTCCAGAGTTCTGTAATAGAAAATATTTGTTTAATATCTCGAATAAAATAATCAACATCTATGATTCGACAATGAGGCGTGTTATATCATCTTATTTTCATGCCACGAAGAAGATAACCTGTGTGTTTATTATATACAGTGAGTCCGCTGGTTACTCTACTCCACTTGCGGTGGTATAAGAAGATAAGAGAGGATGAAACTACTGATAATACTACTAGCATTATCTTACAGCACCACATAATACGAATCTGTAAACAAGTATGAATTTTATGTTACCATAAATTAAATGATAATAGCGTCATTTTGGCACCACCAGGATGACGTCATTTTTGGATCACAAGTGTTTTACGCCTGTGGCACTGCTTCGTGTGTAATATTATGTGACACGATGACATCTTACTTACTTTATAGTAACGTAAACATAATATTCTTGCACTGATTGGGCAGTGGGCGTCAAACTATTTACATACATAGGATAGCTATGAGATATTTTTATTTAAATGCATATGTGGACTAGTACTAAAAAATTATCTGAATTTTAATATTTATTTATTTTATTTATTTTAGATGAATACACGGCGTGAGCCTTATAAAATAACCTTTAATATAATATCTTATTGTGACACATTTGAACTTTATGCCTTAAATTTTAGTCTAAAATCTTAAAATGTTTGTTTTTTATATTCTCTTGAATAAAAAAAGTTTGTAACCATATAACATGCCTGTACACTATATTATACCAATAAAGTTATTTTTTTACTGTTTGTCAGTATTTAATTTTTAGACGTCAAACACTTAGTTATGTTGGTAACCTTAAGACGTGGAGCACCCGGCAAAGAATCGGTTTATCAGTCTTGACCGTAAGTTTTCGACTAACTAACCAACTAACTAACAACTAACCCAGTAAC
This sequence comes from Athripsodes cinereus, assembly GCA_947579605.1. Taxonomy (NCBI): domain Eukaryota; kingdom Metazoa; phylum Arthropoda; class Insecta; order Trichoptera; family Leptoceridae; genus Athripsodes; species Athripsodes cinereus. The sequence goes on from OX388310.1 coordinate 19,695,284, forward strand.
TGAAATTAAAATTAAAAAAAAACACATTATACATATATATACACCCTTACATATCAACAGTCATAACAGAAATAAAAATACAATATAAAGTAAAGAAAAGAAAAAGGACACATGCAAGCAACAACGTACTTACGGACACAAAATAATAAAAAGTATAACATTATATTGCAGCGTGCACATGCATAGGGAAAGGGAAAAGGATTTAGGAGTCAGATGCTAAATTCAATGAGAGGAAATGATTTTTGACAGGTTGTCTGAAAGAATTAAAGGTTGTTGTCATCCTGATTTTCGGAGGAAGATTGTTCCAACAGCGAGCACCATGAACAAGGAATGAGTTAGATAAAAAGCTTTTACTGTGTGCTGGTATTGCTAGAAGACGCTCTCTGTTAGATCGCAAGGGTAAACCATGACTCGCTAGATACTCGAATTTGACTTTAAGATAGTAAGGGGAAGACTCTAAAAATAAAGTTTTAAAAACTAGACATAGAATGTGAGGTTCGCGACTTTGACGTTTGGTGGTCCACTTCAGCTGGTTTTTGTACGAGGTTATGTGATCAGTTTTTTTGAGGTTAAAAATACAACGCATGCCTGCGTTTTGAAGTCTCTCAACTTTATTCAATAGAACCTCATTTAGATCAATATAGGCAATGTCTGCATAGTCAAGGATCGGTATTTATAAGGATTGAACGAGTAGGATCATAGTCTTCATTGGCAAGAATCTTTGGAGTCTTTTGAGATAATAAAAATGGATATTTGACTACTCGACTATACCTAGAAAATACTTTTCAGGTTTCAATCATTATACATACATCATCATTGTGGAATATTTACATTGTTTTTAGATAAGTTCCATGTCCTTGTTGGACCTGATAAGCATCGCTCTTATGGCTGTCAACAGCTAAATGAAAATGTCATAGCAGAAAATTTATAAATGGACTGAAAGAGATGAAAAAATTGCAAAGATCTTCTTTGAGACTTACTCAGTACGCAGTGTTGAAACTTACTCATAAAGTGTGGGGCAAGAGGAACTATCTATGTAAGTATAAATCCGTTCTGCAGACTTTTTTACCACATAGCCGTTCTCAGCATCATTCTAATACATATGTACGTAACAGCAAATATTTAAAACCTTTTATACTTTTTGAAAACTAGTTTTATGAATGATTTTGAAATCATTTGCAAATGATGTCAAGTTTAATAAAATCTCTTGAGTTTGCTATGATTCCGTATTCACTGTATTAATTGCATATTGATAAAGTGTATTTTAACAAGAAGAATAACCAAGAGATTGTGAAACATTCGTTTAGTAGGAAACTGGAAAGGTGTTCCAATGCTTGTGGATCGGCTTAGGCTGGGTTAAGTGCACTAAACCATGGTACGTTCACCAATCCCACCAATTCCTATTTTAAACCACTATATTCGACTTTTTTTTAGCATACTTACATTGTGAACTAACAGCAACTATCTTTATAATTGTGTTCGAAGCTGTTGACATTCTATTGTTGTATGTCAACCTGAAATACTAGATGGCGTCAGAAAATATCTTTAGATCTCTGAGTCTATAAATTAATAATTAATAAAACTCGTACACACTACACACTATGCAAGTAAAGGCAATGTTAGTATAGTTCTGAAACCTACACAATGTGTGATGCATCTATCTACTAAATATATTTATAAAATCATAATCTCTTTCTTATTAAACTTAAGCAACAATTTCAGTAATAATTTTAAATATTCATTAGGACAATATTCAAACAACGGTTTCTTCCCACGCCATCAAGCAGACACGTCAGAAGAAAGTCAAATGAGCTAGAAGTAACAAAAATGACCTTGAAAATATTTAAAAATGATATGTCAAGTCGTAAATTCTCACACGGGTTAACAATTTCTTATAAGTACCCACTGGATAATTTTTAAGAAAATTTTCTTTAATTATTTTTATTTTAACATTGAGATGTAATGATTATAGACAAGGAAACAATGATTGTGGGTTTCGTATCGGAGATGAAAAAATCTTAAAATAGGATTATTTTATTTATTTTTTATATATACCTACAAGACATTAATTCAACGATAAAACATTAAAATGACATTTGAAATTCTACAAAAAAACAAAATTCGGCCGCAGGCAGCATCATAAAGCTGGTATTAGGGGCTAGAAGATCTTCAAATAGATTTGTCCTCTAAAAAACAGATAATTTATATCTTGTTAAAATCCTGACAAAAAAAATTAAAATTAAAAAAAAAAAAACCGGCGATCAAATACTAATCAGTCAATATCTCTTCTTTCTATTGTTCTTTTCTTCAACTGCCTCTTGAAGGTATAATAACTATTTCCATTCTTAAGCACTTCCGGTAGATCATTGAAAACCCTTAATAATAAAATTCTTTTTTTTTCTTTGTCAGTCCTTGATCACAAAAAAAATCTGTTTGTATGATCAAATTAATTATCTATAACAACTCTGAACCAATTGTATCTAATAATTGATTTGACATTCCATCTGATTAGGAATCTACAAAAAAATATGTAAAGTTTTGTATAAATATGAACAATAAATTAATTACATTATAAACTGAAGACTTGCCCACGTTTGATATGAGTTGATCTGATCAGCCATGTTAACAATTCATTATTGGTTTTAGGTTCAGCCAGTAGTTTTTATCATTTATCAATTAATTCTTTCATAGAACATTTATTATGAAAGTAATGTGAAAATGTATTCCCATTCATGATCCCACTTTTTCTCAATGAGCCTTCTATATAATATAATACCTTCGTAAGATATTATACACCGTATTACATACCTTCCAAAGTTTCTTTCACACTTCGGACATCCATTGATTGTAACACACATTTTTTGTTTAGTAATTAGGCAATCCAGCAAACCAGAAGTGATCTATACAACCTTCCCAATTATAATTAAAATGAATACCTTTCTGTAGCATTTCAATATAGTTTTTCTTTAAAAAAATTATAAGTAAAAAAAATACTTTAGAGTTTGAAATTTGTTTAATCGACAGTTACACGTGTTTCGGGTTACAGGCCCATATTCATACCTAATCATAGTTTTTCTTCATATGTAGCTCGCTTTCCACATTTATATTTTCAATCAACAGTTTTCTCTGTGATGTTACTCTGAACCTGGTTTCTATGGACAATGTCAATATCTCGATTCTAGAACCACAAATATGTATATCTCACGTAGGTACATAATCATCTTATTGAGTAGGTATATTTAAGAATTATAATATTATTTTACGCATCGCCTTCAATTCATTATTGAAACAAAAGATGGATGTTCCTATATAAGGGAAATTATTATACACGATTAATCACTCTAGACCTAGATCTTAGTCACAAAAGACATCAAGGTACATATACAGAGAATTCACGCAACAATAATATTATTTAAATTCATATATTTATATAATTTTGATGTTAAATATTTTCTTGGTAATTTTGTTGATAGTTGATATCAAATCACATTTGCCTTCATCTAGTCTTTCACCTTACTGCGTTATAAAAATAAAATAATCTTTATTTTACAATTTCACATGGTACAAATGGCGGGTTTATTGTGCATACATTTTATTTATATATATTTACGACATAATAAAAGTATATAACATAAAATATCTCAGTCTTAAAACCAATATAATATTATTTATAATGACTAAAATATTAGTATACTAAAATCCTGATTTTGAGTCCCGTAAATCTCGTAAATCGGCGTTTTGACTATTAATGTAGTTAATATCATCAGGAATCACATTACGACTTAATATTGTTTTCAGATGAACTCTCTGTCCTTGTTGGTCCTGATTAGCATTGCTCTTATGGCTGTCAACTGCCAAATGGAGGACTCAGAACAGGGAGTTCAGAAAAGGGGTGGAGCACAGAAGTATTGTGGAGCTCGACTCGTAGATACACTCAGCTTGGTGTGTAAAGGCGCTTTTGCAGGATGGCACAAAAGAGACTATCAATGTAAGTTGGTGTCCATCAATGTATGTATTGTATAACTAATGGCTTATGGCTATATAGCTTATTGCTATATAGTTGAATCATTCAAAATGTTTCTTAGAAAAACTTAAATAACATTTAATTTATTGGCTTATCTACTCATCATAACATGTTTGCAAACAAAGGAACAAAGATATTATATCTCATGATTGTTTTTACTTATAGACGACGACAACATGCTTGTGGACGACCTGTACAACTACGATACTGAAGATGATTCCAAATGGCCATTCCTCTCACATCTGAGTTCTTCCAACTCCCTTATGCCAAGATATAACAATCACGTTCTAAGATTCAAGAGACAAGGAATTATTAAGGAGTGCTGTGAGAGAAGTTGCACCATCAGACAATTGAGACAGTACTGCCAATAAATTTTCCTAAAACATTTTGGAAGCAAGTATTCACGATTCAAATAAAAAATAAAAATTATGTAAAACAAATATTTAAATACATATTAATATAATACTTATAGACATATGAAACGCTTATGACATATAATATTTATATACTTAAGATATGTATTATTAATATCATATTTATAAATCGGTATATTTATTAAATTATATAAATAAATTAATATATAAATCTGAACTCTTATGTATTTCTAGATTGCAGTTATTTAAGATTACATCAATAGTTCAAATCTTATGAGCAAATACCTCACTTGTAGAATATAGCATGATTGATACTTAATCTATACAGTCACTTGTTATATTTGCTGCATCTCTTATGATAATATCTATATAAGTATGTATTATAAAAATATTTAAGTATTATTGCTTTTAAGCTTGTACAGTATAAAATTTAATAATTATAATCATTACCTAGATCTATATTATGGCACATAGTACAGTTTCATAATCAGATAGTGGAGATAATAATGTAAAGATTGTAAAGGGCCACATATTTACTATGGAGCATGTATGCGATGTTACACATTGCGTTCCGTTCCGTTCCATATTTTGTCTTCGATTTTCAAAATAACTATGAGTAAAGTATTGTTATCATGTGATTACAAATAAATTTCTGCACATCCAACTATTTCATAAGTTTTTTGTTTATTTCACTTCTCCTTGTAATAGTTCGATACTGCACATAACTAGGACTCTCAAGAGCGAATCCCACCTCTCTAGATGATTATAAACAGTGATGCTAATATAGAAATATGTGGAAGGGTATGGAAAATAAATATCGAATCAGATCAGCGTACCCAACATTTTCTCCAAGAGTGGGCAAAAACAAAGTAATTTGGAATATTTCACTCTTTGCTTCTTCATTTTAGAACCACATATTTTTAGTCTTGCTGTTATTACGTTTGTGAACCTCTTTTCTAGATCTCAGGTTTCACAATAAGATTAAATAAAAAAAATAAAGATTAAACAAAATAAACAATAAATAAAATAAAAATAAAGATTTCAGATTTAATCAATATTTTTTTATTATCTTACTCTAAAAAGAACACTATATATACCTATGACATTGTTTTTAAGCAAACTTGTTCATTTAAAAACCATTTCAAAAGTTAAAACAGATGTATTCACAATGTACTCACAATCTCACAAACTATGTATTCACAAACATCCGTACACAACTAGAGGGCTATTTTTCCCGGATTATTTTCGTTCCCGGGAAACGGGAAATTGAAAAATTAAATTTGAGATAGAAATTGTAAAAGTTTTACGGAAAAGTTAATTAAATGTTGTTTTTGCAATTTAAAAGAGTTTATTTTAACTGAAATGATACTTCCTCAGTACGTGTGACCGAATTTTCTGAAAAAGCCATAAAAATAACTTTTATCTATAGTGTCCGAATATAAAGTTGTGGTGGTTTTTGTATCTTCGTTTATTTGTTTACATTATTAGTATTCCGACTTTTTCAAAGAAAACATTTTTTTTCTCATATTGTTTTTATATTCATTAAGAATTAAAAACATACCATAGGAATAAAAAAAAGCAAATTGGTAAATTTATGGATTCCTCTTAAACTTGTATGCTTTTGTGTCTGAATATCAAATTGAGTAACTGTACCATCAGGCCGAAAGAATCACGTGTCAACATTTTATAATTTTTCCACTTAAAATAAATAATAAATTTATTTTTGTTAGGCGATGTTTTTTTTTCTTCTTATTTTATTCTAATAATTTTGTTTTTTAAAGTGATGAATGCTGATTTGATAAGTGTGTTATAATATGTTGATTATGAAATTTTATATTTATTACGATTATTAGAACGACACGTTAATAAATTACGATTCTACAGTTAACTTAACAAAGATTTCGGTATCGGTAGGCAATCTGCATGACTCATAATTTGTGTTTTTTTCCCGGGAAATGTTTGACTTTTTCCCGGGAAACGGGAAATAGAAATCAAAGAGATTTCCCAGGAATTCCCGGGAATAACCCTCTATACACAACTATACATTTTTAGAACAGCGCAACAAGCCATGTCTACTCGTCAACCAATATTGTTGTTCTATACCAATGGTGGCCAACCCGCGGCCCGCGACCAACATACAATGACTTTATCGTCAGGATGTCCTTTGATTATGTTGTTCCTTTTGTGTTTATTTCTATTCTTGATCGCCTTGGCCAAAAGTTATTATGGTCTCAGTGAAGGGTGTCATTTTTAAGATAATAAAAATAATACAAATGTGTCTATTTGTTTATTCATTCATTCGTTTCTGTACATTGATTACAAACAATTCCATAGAAGATAATATATACAATCAAATTAGACACAATCAATATATAGAGGGTGAGTTTATCGCAAAAGGCGCGATCTCTTCCAACTAACCCAAATCTACATAGTACAATCCCTTATTAAACTTACATCTTACTTGCAAAACAATTTGTTCTATAGACCATACTTACTCAAATACAGTTTTCCATTTCTATTTCAATTTTGTTCCATAATGATTTTTTATTTTTTTCAAAGACGGCTGTTCTGGAGTTGAAAAAGCAATCGGTAGTCAGCAATCATTTATTTTAAATGATAAAACTACTTTGAAATAATATTGTTTATTTTAATGTTAAAACATAGTTTTTGCATTCTACCGGATTTTCAGACCTACGTGAGTGAAGATATATAGGATATTATTCAACAGACAACACATCTACACAACCAACAGACTGTGCAAATTCTCTTCAGTAGGAAATAGGAAAGATGTTCCGATGCATACGAATCGGCTTAGACTGGTTTTAGTGCACTTCAACCATGGTACGTTCACCAGTCCCTAATTGAGTAATATTTTAAGGAATAAATTTAGCAAGACATATAGTCCAAGCAGCGCTAGTCTTTGTTTGAGAAACCTAACACTTAGCCAGACACGAAAGTTGAAATAGTGCCTACCTAGTTACTCCGTGATTGTGAGTAAGAGTAAGAACATATGAAATCAATTTGTAATTGTTCAGAAATGTACCTACACCTAACTGAAATATTTCTCATTCACATAGGGTTGTTCTACACTATGAGTAAAAGTCTACTGCGCTAATGTTCAAGTTATTGGCCGAGAATACTTTAATGAATATTCGTAGTACCTATCTGATAAAGTAATATTTATTGTGTCGGTGTACACATAGTAAAATTCTATAATTAGGTAAATTGGATCAAGTGTTTCTTTGTACTATAAATTATTGGTCTCTCTTGCGATCAATAATTTATAGTAGAAAGAAACACTTGTTTCAATTTACCTACCTAATGATATTGTAATGGTATTAACTAATTCACCTGACTTTGCCGATACTATGTAGGTATGTTATAAAAATATTGACAAATGGAGACACAAAGCAGAATAAAAACTGTCTCATGAGAATTTTATATCAAACATGGTCAATCTTAATTTTTATTATGCGTTTAGTTGACCGATCTTATATAGGGGAAACCACAGCATCTACATATTATAATACTCACCTCACCTTTGATTTTCTACCTTGAGTGTGCTTATTTAATGCGTTTACATTACTTATGTCGTATAACTATTTTCTCAAAAACTCTTTTGCCTGTTTTGATTCATTTTCCATCTTGAGACTGTACAATGGTAATATATACCTACGTGGCAGCAGCGTGATTTCCATATAATGATATAAATAAATAACATACAGACAATTAACAGAGATCGAGCTAGTCCCAAACTTAGATGAATCTTTTATTATGGGTCCCTAACGCGACGATATACACATGTACAAAATGCACTAAACACATATACATGTAACACCCAGACCCAGGACAATTTGAAAAAAGTCATTCTTCACTTTGCTCTGGCCGGGAATCGAATAATATGCAAAAATACCGCAAAAAAATTACGTATGTAGGTATGTGATTGATATTTTTTTCAGATTCAATTTACATTTCTGGACAAGTTGACGTCTAGGTACGAGAATTTACTTAAATTGCTATATCAAATTGAAACTTTGACTAACGACGAGGCGTGGAATTAAAAGTTGTATTAGAAACACACACACAGTAGCGATTCTACCTTTTGTGATACCCCTGAAACAATTTGGTATAGAAAATTCAAAAGCCTTCCTAAATTTCATGGTTTCCCTTATATATTTAGCTATCGAAACAAAAAATATCTAGGTACCTATTTTTAAATATAGCAAAATTACAAAGATGACAATTTCTCGAATATAAGACAATATTATATTTAGGTACTTGTTGGGTTATGGAGCTGAACAGTCGGTATGTCCAACTTAATTCTCCAAGGAGTAGCATAAGTAGTTAAGCATTTATTTTAGTATTTTTAAAAATCTTTATCTCATTTTATTAATCTTAGCAACAATATTAAATATAATTTTAAAATATTTATCAAGACAATGTTCAGACAAGTCAGTGTTTCCTCCCACACCATCAAACAGACGCGACAGAACAAAGTGGAAAGAGACGGTGCCGATGGTTGCAACATGACCTTGACAATATTTGAGAATAATATGTCAAGTCGCAGATTTTCACGCGTATTAACAATTTCTTATACCTACTGAATAACTTTCAAGAAAATTTATTTTAATTACTTTTATTTTAACAGTGAGATGTCATGATTATAGACAAGGATACAATAATTAGGTACGGGTGTCGTATCGCAGGAGATGAAACTTTATAAAAGAATCGTAAAAATTACAGTTTTCAAAGAGGAATATTCTAACATTATCTAATGAAGTATTATCTATCTTTCCTTATACCATCACGGTATAATATACCGTTCAGGTATATTATACCCAGTAGGCAGTGGCGGGACTAGGTTTTTATATAAGTCATGCTTATAATATTATAATATTTATTTATTCAATAATAAAACAACAATACAAAAATATTATATAGTAGACAAATATTATATTACAGTGCAATGGTATTTTTTTTTTGTAATTTCCTCAGTCAGTAGTTGAGCCACTGGTATGAGAGGAAACGGTTTTTTAAACATATAGAAAATTTGGGTCAAATTACAGGTGTCTATTGTCAGTGTTGAGTTTTAATGTCCTTGCGTATCTTTTAATTCTTCTTTTGAAAATGTTAAGACTCCTAGAATCCTTCAAACATGCAGGTAGACTGTTGAATAATTTGATGGATGTATGGAGGAATCCATTACGCCTTCTATTTGTTCTCGGGAGGGTGGTTCGTAGGTGGTTCTGTCTCGTGTTGTGGGTGTGTATTTCAGTGTTTGTGGTTAGTTTCAGGTCTGATTTTATTAGATTATTCTTTATTTTATAGAGGTGTTTGGCTTTTTCAACAAAGATAATTTCTTCTAAGTTTAATTCTTGAGTTATTTTGTAAAGGTCAGTTGTTCTAGTTAGTCTATGCAGTCCAAAGATTACTTTCAGTGCTTTGTTTAAAAGTCTTTGCATTATTGTTAAATTATGGGAACTGCTATGGGCCCATGCTAAAATGCCATATGTAATATGAGGTAGTATAATAATAATAATAATAATAATAATAATAAGAACACTTTATTGATCAGGAAAAAAAAATCATGTGCAATTGGCGAGCTTATTGCCTGGAGGCAATATCTTCCAGCTAACCAAAGATAAAAGCTTATTGCCTGGAGGCAATATCTTCCAGCTAACCAAAGATAAAAGATAAGTATAAAAGAATTATAAATTATATGCTTAATCTTTTTATCGAATAGATCCCTACGCCTTAGCACTCCAACAATAGGTGAAAGTTTTTCTATTTTATTTTTTATGTGGATCGTACTTACATAATGTTACCTGCGTACTAGTTGCATACTCGCAAAATAGTCTTAGAAAATATACGTTTACCATCACGTCGTCACCTACAAGTCATCCTCGCCATGTCATAAATACCATAAGATATCCAGAATGTGTGACATACCGCATTGCTGAGTATAGGCATTTATAGGACACTTGAAAACTAACATAAAGAGTAAGAGATCTTTTCTTTACTGAAGATTCCATGGCATAGTCTTTAAATAAATAATCTCTTAAATAACAAGTGTAATATACAACTTATTTGTATTGGTAAAAAGCCACAGTTAAAAAAACAATTAATGTTTTGAAATGTGTCGTTTTGTGGAAAACCATTCCAAGAACCCATAACTCACTTAGATTCTGAAGGCATGCGGAGTATTTTTGCATGTATGGAAGGCACGTCACTGCCAGTAGGGTACCCAGTGTACTACTTGAATATTATACTAAAGGTGCTAGTTGACCTCTTTGTACCAGTAAAAAAATCAAGACCTGCATGCAGTGGATAGGTTGGTTCTGTTTCAATATGATAAATTGTCATACTGCAGGGCTAATCTTGACACAATCTAAATACGATCTTAATCTAGTCATGGTCTTATTTTACGACGAAAATTACGGTAGAAATTCTGTGCCGAAGTCTAAATACCACAAAATTGTATAAACTGAGAATTTAAAAGAAAATATCTTCTGATAGATCATGAAAAACTGCTATACTAAATCCAATCTCAGAGAGGGAGGTAAATATCATGGGTGCATGTGAAATCATCAAATTCTGAAACCTAAGAAAAGTCCACCGTTTCATCGCAACAAATTAGTCATCTTAGTAATGTTTCATAATTTTTTTATCTTTCTCCCATCTAGCCTTCAATATTAGTCTACTAATGTAAAATTTTTGTGTCAGTCAAAGCATATTTGATACCTTCTATTAAAGTCGTTTTTTTTTAAATATTTTTCAAAATTTTATAAAGCAACCCAGTTAACCAGATATGATTTGTATCATTTGCAAAACCTTCCCAAACATGATCTTTAGCAATTCATTATAATCTTTCTTTATATTCAATTTATTTTCCAAATTTATATTTTCCCACGACAGCTTTCTCTGTAATGTTACTCTGAACCTATTTTTTATTGACGATACCGATGTCTTGCTTCTGGATCAACAAATATAATATACCTACACATGAACCTACACCGTATTATGTAGGTATATTTAGAAATTATAATATTACTTTATGCGTCGTTCTCGCCCTCAATTCATTGTTGAAGCAAAACATGAAAATTCCTATATAAGGGAAATTATTTTACACGATTAATCACTCTAGACCTAGATCTTAGTCACGTAAGACATCAAGGTACATACAATAATTTCCTACAACAAATAATATACAAATATTACTTTAATAGTCTACTAATTTATTTACATATAGTTTTGCAGTCAGACGCATTTTGATAATAGACTTGTCAAATGCTTATGTTCAAATCACATTTGCCTTCATCAATTGTTCTACCTTGTTGCACTCGAATACAAATATAAAACACGACTCAGTCTTTACTGCGATATTATAAAGATCAGTATTGTAAAATCCTGATTTCGAGGCTGTAGTTAAAACTTAAAGTAAACATTATAAACCTCAATAAAACAAATAATTAAACAAAATAATCAATGAGTTAATACTTTTCAATGATATTGAGGATCTCATTATAAATCTTAAAGTTCTATTGCAATAATTTAATGTTGGATTTAGGTGTTCATCAAAATATAAATATTATTAAAATTTATGTAAATTCATTATATACTTACAGTATTTTACATACATTGCATAATAGCAGAAAAGAGTAAAATCAAATTAGATATCATAAAATACTTTAGGTACAAATGTGTCTAAGATAATTAAATAATTGTTATTCTCAATTCTTAAAATAGATTGAGTAAATAAAAAAAAAATCATCACGTTTTTTATTTTCTAAAAAAATATCGCCACTCACTTCTGCAGTGAGTGATGTTCACATATTATGGCACATTATACCTAAAACAAAAAAATATTCACATTAGAATTATAAACATAAATATTAAGTAAAAAGAGTTTAGCAATAGATACTTTTCCCCCCTTGCATACTATGGTCTATGAGAAATAAAATATCCCATGTAATGAAAAAACAAATCAGGTCAGCAAATGCTTATATTATGAGCATTGTTTTTTCGATACATAGAAATTAAATTAAATACAATACAAACAAATTAAAGTAATTTGTAAGTCGTTGAAATTGGTTGCATAATTCTCTATTTCTCAATGTCTACGACTGTGCTATCTAGACAAAGCTTTCTGTAGTAATAATGTAGCTTTTTGGCTGGACCGCAAAACAATAGCATGATTTTTATGATCACAATCATTAATGCTATAGGGGAAGGTTACCTAAGACGGGACAATTTTTTTTGAAACGTTGTAATTTAGTCGTGAATTGATTTTTTTAAAAAATTGACAATAATTTCCAAAGCGACTTTAAACAAGTTCAGTCTAGATTTTGTAATACTTGTCAAAAGAAATAGCTGTCCTTTTAATTTTTATGATGAAATTGATGAGCAGACCAAAGGGAACACTATAGAAAATTTACTAGAAAACTTACACAACGAAAACTTTGGTGATTTCGGTAAGAGATATGAACATTTGAAGGAACAGATGTCTGGCTCTCTATATGTTAGGTAGTAGTAATAATAATAATAATAATAATAATAATAATAAACTTTATTGTGCCTTAAAAAAACATACATATAAACAGATTATAAATACAAATAATTATCATGCACAATGGGCGAGTTTATCGCGTGCAAGCGATATCTTCCAACTAACCCAAGTAGTGTTCAATTTAATATGTTAAACCATGTAATTTTTATATATTCTACAAGTAGCCTTAATGTTTTTGTAGGAAAAAATGAGTTATTTTGTATGCGTCAAGAGCAAAGATTTATTTTCACAACTAAAACTTGACAGCAGTTTCCTTCAATAAGGTGTATTCTTCGTTAAAAGAAAACGTGGCATTTGTGGAAGCTAAGAAAAAGATATCTAGCTTAAAAGCAGTGAATGACACAGCTGGAAAAGCTGTTAAACTAATCCAAGGCTTTCATGATTTGATAACTGCAAACAAAGAATAGAAGCAGTTCTTATTACGTTGTTTGCATGAACATAGAAAAATGTCAAATAAAATAAAATAAATATTTATTATTTTTGTTTCGTGTTACACGAAACAAAAATAATAAATATTTATTTTATTTTATTTGATAATTTAAAATGAAGTGTTACAAAGTAAATGCCGATACAATTAATGAAATAGAAAAATGTATCCAGACTGTAAAAAAGAGACTTATAAGAGGATTTATCCAAATTATGTAATATAAATTTTGTATTTTTTTTTTATAATTACAAGAAATGCACCATATAAATTTGTGTTTTCATCAATATTGAGTTGAATAGTGGTATTAAGTGATGATCTACAGCTAAATTTAAAAGACGCTTTAAGCTTCTATTTTCTAAAACTTTGAGGCTCTGTCGGCACGGGTTCCAATCAACGTAGAAAGCTTAAATTCTGTATTTGGGTAAGTAGTTGGCTAATACTTACTTATGGAGCCCTTGCTGCATAAGGTCGTTCACGTGGACGAAGCCTATATGCGGCAGTGGGTGCCCCCCGCGGGTCCTGAACCAGTTCCGACCAGCTCCTCCAGTTGGCCAGAGATTATCGCAATATAGAGAGAGTGGTAGTAGAAATAAAGAATGTTCCTATTATTCGTATAATATTAAGAATATGCCTATCTAATATAAAATATCTACATCTAATTTATTCCCTGCGGAGTCTTCAGAATAGAATAGTTTTGCACCTGCAAGTATTCCAGAGTTCTGTAATAGAAAATATTTGTTTAATATCTCGAATAAAATAATCAACATCTATGATTCGACAATGAGGCGTGTTATATCATCTTATTTTCATGCCACGAAGAAGATAACCTGTGTGTTTATTATATACAGTGAGTCCGCTGGTTACTCTACTCCACTTGCGGTGGTATAAGAAGATAAGAGAGGATGAAACTACTGATAATACTACTAGCATTATCTTACAGCACCACATAATACGAATCTGTAAACAAGTATGAATTTTATGTTACCATAAATTAAATGATAATAGCGTCATTTTGGCACCACCAGGATGACGTCATTTTTGGATCACAAGTGTTTTACGCCTGTGGCACTGCTTCGTGTGTAATATTATGTGACACGATGACATCTTACTTACTTTATAGTAACGTAAACATAATATTCTTGCACTGATTGGGCAGTGGGCGTCAAACTATTTACATACATAGGATAGCTATGAGATATTTTTATTTAAATGCATATGTGGACTAGTACTAAAAAATTATCTGAATTTTAATATTTATTTATTTTATTTATTTTAGATGAATACACGGCGTGAGCCTTATAAAATAACCTTTAATATAATATCTTATTGTGACACATTTGAACTTTATGCCTTAAATTTTAGTCTAAAATCTTAAAATGTTTGTTTTTTATATTCTCTTGAATAAAAAAAGTTTGTAACCATATAACATGCCTGTACACTATATTATACCAATAAAGTTATTTTTTTACTGTTTGTCAGTATTTAATTTTTAGACGTCAAACACTTAGTTATGTTGGTAACCTTAAGACGTGGAGCACCCGGCAAAGAATCGGTTTATCAGTCTTGACCGTAAGTTTTCGACTAACTAACCAACTAACTAACAACTAACCCAGTAACTGAAATTAAAATTAAAAAAAAACACATTATACATATATATACACCCTTACATATCAACAGTCATAACAGAAATAAAAATACAATATAAAGTAAAGAAAAGAAAAAGGACACATGCAAGCAACAACGTACTTACGGACACAAAATAATAAAAAGTATAACATTATATTGCAGCGTGCACATGCATAGGGAAAGGGAAAAGGATTTAGGAGTCAGATGCTAAATTCAATGAGAGGAAATGATTTTTGACAGGTTGTCTGAAAGAATTAAAGGTTGTTGTCATCCTGATTTTCGGAGGAAGATTGTTCCAACAGCGAGCACCATGAACAAGGAATGAGTTAGATAAAAAGCTTTTACTGTGTGCTGGTATTGCTAGAAGACGCTCTCTGTTAGATCGCAAGGGTAAACCATGACTCGCTAGATACTCGAATTTGACTTTAAGATAGTAAGGGGAAGACTCTAAAAATAAAGTTTTAAAAACTAGACATAGAATGTGAGGTTCGCGACTTTGACGTTTGGTGGTCCACTTCAGCTGGTTTTTGTACGAGGTTATGTGATCAGTTTTTTTGAGGTTAAAAATACAACGCATGCCTGCGTTTTGAAGTCTCTCAACTTTATTCAATAGAACCTCATTTAGATCAATATAGGCAATGTCTGCATAGTCAAGGATCGGTATTTATAAGGATTGAACGAGTAGGATCATAGTCTTCATTGGCAAGAATCTTTGGAGTCTTTTGAGATAATAAAAATGGATATTTGACTACTCGACTATACCTAGAAAATACTTTTCAGGTTTCAATCATTATACATACATCATCATTGTGGAATATTTACATTGTTTTTAGATAAGTTCCATGTCCTTGTTGGACCTGATAAGCATCGCTCTTATGGCTGTCAACAGCTAAATGAAAATGTCATAGCAGAAAATTTATAAATGGACTGAAAGAGATGAAAAAATTGCAAAGATCTTCTTTGAGACTTACTCAGTACGCAGTGTTGAAACTTACTCATAAAGTGTGGGGCAAGAGGAACTATCTATGTAAGTATAAATCCGTTCTGCAGACTTTTTTACCACATAGCCGTTCTCAGCATCATTCTAATACATATGTACGTAACAGCAAATATTTAAAACCTTTTATACTTTTTGAAAACTAGTTTTATGAATGATTTTGAAATCATTTGCAAATGATGTCAAGTTTAATAAAATCTCTTGAGTTTGCTATGATTCCGTATTCACTGTATTAATTGCATATTGATAAAGTGTATTTTAACAAGAAGAATAACCAAGAGATTGTGAAACATTCGTTTAGTAGGAAACTGGAAAGGTGTTCCAATGCTTGTGGATCGGCTTAGGCTGGGTTAAGTGCACTAAACCATGGTACGTTCACCAATCCCACCAATTCCTATTTTAAACCACTATATTCGACTTTTTTTTAGCATACTTACATTGTGAACTAACAGCAACTATCTTTATAATTGTGTTCGAAGCTGTTGACATTCTATTGTTGTATGTCAACCTGAAATACTAGATGGCGTCAGAAAATATCTTTAGATCTCTGAGTCTATAAATTAATAATTAATAAAACTCGTACACACTACACACTATGCAAGTAAAGGCAATGTTAGTATAGTTCTGAAACCTACACAATGTGTGATGCATCTATCTACTAAATATATTTATAAAATCATAATCTCTTTCTTATTAAACTTAAGCAACAATTTCAGTAATAATTTTAAATATTCATTAGGACAATATTCAAACAACGGTTTCTTCCCACGCCATCAAGCAGACACGTCAGAAGAAAGTCAAATGAGCTAGAAGTAACAAAAATGACCTTGAAAATATTTAAAAATGATATGTCAAGTCGTAAATTCTCACACGGGTTAACAATTTCTTATAAGTACCCACTGGATAATTTTTAAGAAAATTTTCTTTAATTATTTTTATTTTAACATTGAGATGTAATGATTATAGACAAGGAAACAATGATTGTGGGTTTCGTATCGGAGATGAAAAAATCTTAAAATAGGATTATTTTATTTATTTTTTATATATACCTACAAGACATTAATTCAACGATAAAACATTAAAATGACATTTGAAATTCTACAAAAAAACAAAATTCGGCCGCAGGCAGCATCATAAAGCTGGTATTAGGGGCTAGAAGATCTTCAAATAGATTTGTCCTCTAAAAAACAGATAATTTATATCTTGTTAAAATCCTGACAAAAAAAATTAAAATTAAAAAAAAAAAAACCGGCGATCAAATACTAATCAGTCAATATCTCTTCTTTCTATTGTTCTTTTCTTCAACTGCCTCTTGAAGGTATAATAACTATTTCCATTCTTAAGCACTTCCGGTAGATCATTGAAAACCCTTAATAATAAAATTCTTTTTTTTTCTTTGTCAGTCCTTGATCACAAAAAAAATCTGTTTGTATGATCAAATTAATTATCTATAACAACTCTGAACCAATTGTATCTAATAATTGATTTGACATTCCATCTGATTAGGAATCTACAAAAAAATATGTAAAGTTTTGTATAAATATGAACAATAAATTAATTACATTATAAACTGAAGACTTGCCCACGTTTGATATGAGTTGATCTGATCAGCCATGTTAACAATTCATTATTGGTTTTAGGTTCAGCCAGTAGTTTTTATCATTTATCAATTAATTCTTTCATAGAACATTTATTATGAAAGTAATGTGAAAATGTATTCCCATTCATGATCCCACTTTTTCTCAATGAGCCTTCTATATAATATAATACCTTCGTAAGATATTATACACCGTATTACATACCTTCCAAAGTTTCTTTCACACTTCGGACATCCATTGATTGTAACACACATTTTTTGTTTAGTAATTAGGCAATCCAGCAAACCAGAAGTGATCTATACAACCTTCCCAATTATAATTAAAATGAATACCTTTCTGTAGCATTTCAATATAGTTTTTCTTTAAAAAAATTATAAGTAAAAAAAATACTTTAGAGTTTGAAATTTGTTTAATCGACAGTTACACGTGTTTCGGGTTACAGGCCCATATTCATACCTAATCATAGTTTTTCTTCATATGTAGCTCGCTTTCCACATTTATATTTTCAATCAACAGTTTTCTCTGTGATGTTACTCTGAACCTGGTTTCTATGGACAATGTCAATATCTCGATTCTAGAACCACAAATATGTATATCTCACGTAGGTACATAATCATCTTATTGAGTAGGTATATTTAAGAATTATAATATTATTTTACGCATCGCCTTCAATTCATTATTGAAACAAAAGATGGATGTTCCTATATAAGGGAAATTATTATACACGATTAATCACTCTAGACCTAGATCTTAGTCACAAAAGACATCAAGGTACATATACAGAGAATTCACGCAACAATAATATTATTTAAATTCATATATTTATATAATTTTGATGTTAAATATTTTCTTGGTAATTTTGTTGATAGTTGATATCAAATCACATTTGCCTTCATCTAGTCTTTCACCTTACTGCGTTATAAAAATAAAATAATCTTTATTTTACAATTTCACATGGTACAAATGGCGGGTTTATTGTGCATACATTTTATTTATATATATTTACGACATAATAAAAGTATATAACATAAAATATCTCAGTCTTAAAACCAATATAATATTATTTATAATGACTAAAATATTAGTATACTAAAATCCTGATTTTGAGTCCCGTAAATCTCGTAAATCGGCGTTTTGACTATTAATGTAGTTAATATCATCAGGAATCACATTACGACTTAATATTGTTTTCAGATGAACTCTCTGTCCTTGTTGGTCCTGATTAGCATTGCTCTTATGGCTGTCAACTGCCAAATGGAGGACTCAGAACAGGGAGTTCAGAAAAGGGGTGGAGCACAGAAGTATTGTGGAGCTCGACTCGTAGATACACTCAGCTTGGTGTGTAAAGGCGCTTTTGCAGGATGGCACAAAAGAGACTATCAATGTAAGTTGGTGTCCATCAATGTATGTATTGTATAACTAATGGCTTATGGCTATATAGCTTATTGCTATATAGTTGAATCATTCAAAATGTTTCTTAGAAAAACTTAAATAACATTTAATTTATTGGCTTATCTACTCATCATAACATGTTTGCAAACAAAGGAACAAAGATATTATATCTCATGATTGTTTTTACTTATAGACGACGACAACATGCTTGTGGACGACCTGTACAACTACGATACTGAAGATGATTCCAAATGGCCATTCCTCTCACATCTGAGTTCTTCCAACTCCCTTATGCCAAGATATAACAATCACGTTCTAAGATTCAAGAGACAAGGAATTATTAAGGAGTGCTGTGAGAGAAGTTGCACCATCAGACAATTGAGACAGTACTGCCAATAAATTTTCCTAAAACATTTTGGAAGCAAGTATTCACGATTCAAATAAAAAATAAAAATTATGTAAAACAAATATTTAAATACATATTAATATAATACTTATAGACATATGAAACGCTTATGACATATAATATTTATATACTTAAGATATGTATTATTAATATCATATTTATAAATCGGTATATTTATTAAATTATATAAATAAATTAATATATAAATCTGAACTCTTATGTATTTCTAGATTGCAGTTATTTAAGATTACATCAATAGTTCAAATCTTATGAGCAAATACCTCACTTGTAGAATATAGCATGATTGATACTTAATCTATACAGTCACTTGTTATATTTGCTGCATCTCTTATGATAATATCTATATAAGTATGTATTATAAAAATATTTAAGTATTATTGCTTTTAAGCTTGTACAGTATAAAATTTAATAATTATAATCATTACCTAGATCTATATTATGGCACATAGTACAGTTTCATAATCAGATAGTGGAGATAATAATGTAAAGATTGTAAAGGGCCACATATTTACTATGGAGCATGTATGCGATGTTACACATTGCGTTCCGTTCCGTTCCATATTTTGTCTTCGATTTTCAAAATAACTATGAGTAAAGTATTGTTATCATGTGATTACAAATAAATTTCTGCACATCCAACTATTTCATAAGTTTTTTGTTTATTTCACTTCTCCTTGTAATAGTTCGATACTGCACATAACTAGGACTCTCAAGAGCGAATCCCACCTCTCTAGATGATTATAAACAGTGATGCTAATATAGAAATATGTGGAAGGGTATGGAAAATAAATATCGAATCAGATCAGCGTACCCAACATTTTCTCCAAGAGTGGGCAAAAACAAAGTAATTTGGAATATTTCACTCTTTGCTTCTTCATTTTAGAACCACATATTTTTAGTCTTGCTGTTATTACGTTTGTGAACCTCTTTTCTAGATCTCAGGTTTCACAATAAGATTAAATAAAAAAAATAAAGATTAAACAAAATAAACAATAAATAAAATAAAAATAAAGATTTCAGATTTAATCAATATTTTTTTATTATCTTACTCTAAAAAGAACACTATATATACCTATGACATTGTTTTTAAGCAAACTTGTTCATTTAAAAACCATTTCAAAAGTTAAAACAGATGTATTCACAATGTACTCACAATCTCACAAACTATGTATTCACAAACATCCGTACACAACTAGAGGGCTATTTTTCCCGGATTATTTTCGTTCCCGGGAAACGGGAAATTGAAAAATTAAATTTGAGATAGAAATTGTAAAAGTTTTACGGAAAAGTTAATTAAATGTTGTTTTTGCAATTTAAAAGAGTTTATTTTAACTGAAATGATACTTCCTCAGTACGTGTGACCGAATTTTCTGAAAAAGCCATAAAAATAACTTTTATCTATAGTGTCCGAATATAAAGTTGTGGTGGTTTTTGTATCTTCGTTTATTTGTTTACATTATTAGTATTCCGACTTTTTCAAAGAAAACATTTTTTTTCTCATATTGTTTTTATATTCATTAAGAATTAAAAACATACCATAGGAATAAAAAAAAGCAAATTGGTAAATTTATGGATTCCTCTTAAACTTGTATGCTTTTGTGTCTGAATATCAAATTGAGTAACTGTACCATCAGGCCGAAAGAATCACGTGTCAACATTTTATAATTTTTCCACTTAAAATAAATAATAAATTTATTTTTGTTAGGCGATGTTTTTTTTTCTTCTTATTTTATTCTAATAATTTTGTTTTTTAAAGTGATGAATGCTGATTTGATAAGTGTGTTATAATATGTTGATTATGAAATTTTATATTTATTACGATTATTAGAACGACACGTTAATAAATTACGATTCTACAGTTAACTTAACAAAGATTTCGGTATCGGTAGGCAATCTGCATGACTCATAATTTGTGTTTTTTTCCCGGGAAATGTTTGACTTTTTCCCGGGAAACGGGAAATAGAAATCAAAGAGATTTCCCAGGAATTCCCGGGAATAACCCTCTATACACAACTATACATTTTTAGAACAGCGCAACAAGCCATGTCTACTCGTCAACCAATATTGTTGTTCTATACCAATGGTGGCCAACCCGCGGCCCGCGACCAACATACAATGACTTTATCGTCAGGATGTCCTTTGATTATGTTGTTCCTTTTGTGTTTATTTCTATTCTTGATCGCCTTGGCCAAAAGTTATTATGGTCTCAGTGAAGGGTGTCATTTTTAAGATAATAAAAATAATACAAATGTGTCTATTTGTTTATTCATTCATTCGTTTCTGTACATTGATTACAAACAATTCCATAGAAGATAATATATACAATCAAATTAGACACAATCAATATATAGAGGGTGAGTTTATCGCAAAAGGCGCGATCTCTTCCAACTAACCCAAATCTACATAGTACAATCCCTTATTAAACTTACATCTTACTTGCAAAACAATTTGTTCTATAGACCATACTTACTCAAATACAGTTTTCCATTTCTATTTCAATTTTGTTCCATAATGATTTTTTATTTTTTTCAAAGACGGCTGTTCTGGAGTTGAAAAAGCAATCGGTAGTCAGCAATCATTTATTTTAAATGATAAAACTACTTTGAAATAATATTGTTTATTTTAATGTTAAAACATAGTTTTTGCATTCTACCGGATTTTCAGACCTACGTGAGTGAAGATATATAGGATATTATTCAACAGACAACACATCTACACAACCAACAGACTGTGCAAATTCTCTTCAGTAGGAAATAGGAAAGATGTTCCGATGCATACGAATCGGCTTAGACTGGTTTTAGTGCACTTCAACCATGGTACGTTCACCAGTCCCTAATTGAGTAATATTTTAAGGAATAAATTTAGCAAGACATATAGTCCAAGCAGCGCTAGTCTTTGTTTGAGAAACCTAACACTTAGCCAGACACGAAAGTTGAAATAGTGCCTACCTAGTTACTCCGTGATTGTGAGTAAGAGTAAGAACATATGAAATCAATTTGTAATTGTTCAGAAATGTACCTACACCTAACTGAAATATTTCTCATTCACATAGGGTTGTTCTACACTATGAGTAAAAGTCTACTGCGCTAATGTTCAAGTTATTGGCCGAGAATACTTTAATGAATATTCGTAGTACCTATCTGATAAAGTAATATTTATTGTGTCGGTGTACACATAGTAAAATTCTATAATTAGGTAAATTGGATCAAGTGTTTCTTTGTACTATAAATTATTGGTCTCTCTTGCGATCAATAATTTATAGTAGAAAGAAACACTTGTTTCAATTTACCTACCTAATGATATTGTAATGGTATTAACTAATTCACCTGACTTTGCCGATACTATGTAGGTATGTTATAAAAATATTGACAAATGGAGACACAAAGCAGAATAAAAACTGTCTCATGAGAATTTTATATCAAACATGGTCAATCTTAATTTTTATTATGCGTTTAGTTGACCGATCTTATATAGGGGAAACCACAGCATCTACATATTATAATACTCACCTCACCTTTGATTTTCTACCTTGAGTGTGCTTATTTAATGCGTTTACATTACTTATGTCGTATAACTATTTTCTCAAAAACTCTTTTGCCTGTTTTGATTCATTTTCCATCTTGAGACTGTACAATGGTAATATATACCTACGTGGCAGCAGCGTGATTTCCATATAATGATATAAATAAATAACATACAGACAATTAACAGAGATCGAGCTAGTCCCAAACTTAGATGAATCTTTTATTATGGGTCCCTAACGCGACGATATACACATGTACAAAATGCACTAAACACATATACATGTAACACCCAGACCCAGGACAATTTGAAAAAAGTCATTCTTCACTTTGCTCTGGCCGGGAATCGAATAATATGCAAAAATACCGCAAAAAAATTACGTATGTAGGTATGTGATTGATATTTTTTTCAGATTCAATTTACATTTCTGGACAAGTTGACGTCTAGGTACGAGAATTTACTTAAATTGCTATATCAAATTGAAACTTTGACTAACGACGAGGCGTGGAATTAAAAGTTGTATTAGAAACACACACACAGTAGCGATTCTACCTTTTGTGATACCCCTGAAACAATTTGGTATAGAAAATTCAAAAGCCTTCCTAAATTTCATGGTTTCCCTTATATATTTAGCTATCGAAACAAAAAATATCTAGGTACCTATTTTTAAATATAGCAAAATTACAAAGATGACAATTTCTCGAATATAAGACAATATTATATTTAGGTACTTGTTGGGCTATGGAGCTGAACAGTCGGTATGTCCAACTTAATTCTCCAAGGAGTAGCATAAGTAGTTAAGCATTTATTTTAGTATTTTTAAAAATCTTTATCTCATTTTATTAATCTTAGCAACAATATTAAATATAATTTTAAAATATTTATCAAGACAATGTTCAGACAAGTCAGTGTTTCCTCCCACACCATCAAACAGACGCGACAGAACAAAGTGGAAAGAGACGGTGCCGATGGTTGCAACATGACCTTGACAATATTTGAGAATAATATGTCAAGTCGCAGATTTTCACGCGTATTAACAATTTCTTATACCTACTGAATAACTTTCAAGAAAATTTATTTTAATTACTTTTATTTTAACAGTGAGATGTCATGATTATAGACAAGGATACAATAATTAGGTACGGGTGTCGTATCGCAGGAGATGAAACTTTATAAAAGAATCGTAAAAATTACAGTTTTCAAAGAGGAATATTCTAACATTATCTAATGAAGTATTATCTATCTTTCCTTATACCATCACGGTATAATATACCGTTCAGGTATATTATACCCAGTAGGCAGTGGCGGGACTAGGTTTTTATATAAGTCATGCTTATAATATTATAATATTTATTTATTCAATAATAAAACAACAATACAAAAATATTATATAGTAGACAAATATTATATTACAGTGCAATGGTATTTTTTTTTTGTAATTTCCTCAGTCAGTAGTTGAGCCACTGGTATGAGAGGAAACGGTTTTTTAAACATATAGAAAATTTGGGTCAAATTACAGGTGTCTATTGTCAGTGTTGAGTTTTAATGTCCTTGCGTATCTTTTAATTCTTCTTTTGAAAATGTTAAGACTCCTAGAATCCTTCAAACATGCAGGTAGACTGTTGAATAATTTGATGGATGTATGGAGGAATCCATTACGCCTTCTATTTGTTCTCGGGAGGGTGGTTCGTAGGTGGTTCTGTCTCGTGTTGTGGGTGTGTATTTCAGTGTTTGTGGTTAGTTTCAGGTCTGATTTTATTAGATTATTCTTTATTTTATAGAGGTGTTTGGCTTTTTCAACAAAGATAATTTCTTCTAAGTTTAATTCTTGAGTTATTTTGTAAAGGTCAGTTGTTCTAGTTAGTCTATGCAGTCCAAAGATTACTTTCAGTGCTTTGTTTAAAAGTCTTTGCATTATTGTTAAATTATGGGAACTGCTATGGGCCCATGCTAAAATGCCATATGTAATATGAGGTAGTATAATAATAATAATAATAATAATAATAATAAGAACACTTTATTGATCAGGAAAAAAAAATCATGTGCAATTGGCGAGCTTATTGCCTGGAGGCAATATCTTCCAGCTAACCAAAGATAAAAGCTTATTGCCTGGAGGCAATATCTTCCAGCTAACCAAAGATAAAAGATAAGTATAAAAGAATTATAAATTATATGCTTAATCTTTTTATCGAATAGATCCCTACGCCTTAGCACTCCAACAATAGGTGAAAGTTTTTCTATTTTATTTTTTATGTGGATCGTACTTACATAATGTTACCTGCGTACTAGTTGCATACTCGCAAAATAGTCTTAGAAAATATACGTTTACCATCACGTCGTCACCTACAAGTCATCCTCGCCATGTCATAAATACCATAAGATATCCAGAATGTGTGACATACCGCATTGCTGAGTATAGGCATTTATAGGACACTTGAAAACTAACATAAAGAGTAAGAGATCTTTTCTTTACTGAAGATTCCATGGCATAGTCTTTAAATAAATAATCTCTTAAATAACAAGTGTAATATACAACTTATTTGTATTGGTAAAAAGCCACAGTTAAAAAAACAATTAATGTTTTGAAATGTGTCGTTTTGTGGAAAACCATTCCAAGAACCCATAACTCACTTAGATTCTGAAGGCATGCGGAGTATTTTTGCATGTATGGAAGGCACGTCACTGCCAGTAGGGTACCCAGTGTACTACTTGAATATTATACTAAAGGTGCTAGTTGACCTCTTTGTACCAGTAAAAAAATCAAGACCTGCATGCAGTGGATAGGTTGGTTCTGTTTCAATATGATAAATTGTCATACTGCAGGGCTAATCTTGACACAATCTAAATACGATCTTAATCTAGTCATGGTCTTATTTTACGACGAAAATTACGGTAGAAATTCTGTGCCGAAGTCTAAATACCACAAAATTGTATAAACTGAGAATTTAAAAGAAAATATCTTCTGATAGATCATGAAAAACTGCTATACTAAATCCAATCTCAGAGAGGGAGGTAAATATCATGGGTGCATGTGAAATCATCAAATTCTGAAACCTAAGAAAAGTCCACCGTTTCATCGCAACAAATTAGTCATCTTAGTAATGTTTCATAATTTTTTTATCTTTCTCCCATCTAGCCTTCAATATTAGTCTACTAATGTAAAATTTTTGTGTCAGTCAAAGCATATTTGATACCTTCTATTAAAGTCGTTTTTTTTTAAATATTTTTCAAAATTTTATAAAGCAACCCAGTTAACCAGATATGATTTGTATCATTTGCAAAACCTTCCCAAACATGATCTTTAGCAATTCATTATAATCTTTCTTTATATTCAATTTATTTTCCAAATTTATATTTTCCCACGACAGCTTTCTCTGTAATGTTACTCTGAACCTATTTTTTATTGACGATACCGATGTCTTGCTTCTGGATCAACAAATATAATATACCTACACATGAACCTACACCGTATTATGTAGGTATATTTAGAAATTATAATATTACTTTATGCGTCGTTCTCGCCCTCAATTCATTGTTGAAGCAAAACATGAAAATTCCTATATAAGGGAAATTATTTTACACGATTAATCACTCTAGACCTAGATCTTAGTCACGTAAGACATCAAGGTACATACAATAATTTCCTACAACAAATAATATACAAATATTACTTTAATAGTCTACTAATTTATTTACATATAGTTTTGCAGTCAGACGCATTTTGATAATAGACTTGTCAAATGCTTATGTTCAAATCACATTTGCCTTCATCAATTGTTCTACCTTGTTGCACTCGAATACAAATATAAAACACGACTCAGTCTTTACTGCGATATTATAAAGATCAGTATTGTAAAATCCTGATTTCGAGGCTGTAGTTAGTATTTGAGTCTTATTGTAACTTGGCATTTTGTCAATTCATGTAGTGAACGCATTTTCAGGAATTACATTACAATATTCATCCTTCAGCGATTTTTTAATGACTTATTTGATTGCGTAATACTGTTTTCAGATGAACTCTCTGTCCTTGTTGGTCCTGATTAGCATCGCTCTTGTAGCTGTCGACTGCCAAATGGAGGAATCAGAACAGGGAGTTCAGAAAAGAGGTGGATCAGCACAGAAGTATTGTGGATCTCGACTCGTAGATACACTCAACTTGGTGTGTAAGGGTGCTTTTGCAGGATGGCACAAAAGAGACTATCAATGTAAGTTGAAGTATAGTATTGCATGTATCGTCTTAGAATATGCCTGGGCCCCTGGACACAAGAAAAAATTGAGCCCCCCTCGGTAATCAATAAAAAAATAGTGAAATGACAAGAAAAATAGTTGGATGAAAGAAATCACTAATATATAGATAATCTCGCCACAGCATATCATCACATTTTTTTTAATGTAAATTGCTTTGTTGATTTTGTTGTCTAAATGATGAAGTGCAAAAAGAATAAAATAAAGAAAATACTTTTCTGTTAGTATTTTACATTTATTATGGTTTATTGATACAAATCAAATGCATGTTATTAAATGCTTTAAGAAATGGAGCTTAGGTTTGAATTGATTATGTTAATTTGATAACGATTTTATCTAGATAATATTTTCTCAAAGTTTATTTTTTCAATCACTTAATCAATTTTTTCAATGCAAGTATTTATTATTATTGAAATATTCACTGTTTACTATTTGGATTTTTTAAATGTGTCGATAGTTTCAGTAGGCATCTACTTAAAAGCAAGAAAAAAAGCTCCTGTTTGTCTAGATCAATAAATTACCATTTTGAGGCCTCCATGCGCTCGGGGGCACTGAAATACCCATGGCTAAGAACCCCGTGTGCCCCTATGGTAAAGACGGTACTGATTGCGTGCAGAAGAACTATGTAGCTATAATTCTAACCTGATATAGTTGGCTCCATGAAAATAATCCATGGAGTACATTAAACAACACTTACATAATTGAAATGTGTTAAAATGAACATTATATATAATAATAATAATAATAATAAAGCTTTATTGACAGAACATAATACAAAGTTTGTACAAGAAACGAAAAATAAATAGAAACAGTGCTCTGTCAAATGGCGGACTTGTTGCAGAGCAACATCTTCCAGTCAACCATTCGAAAGAAGAAAAAAAAAACTACAAAAAAGAATAAATACTCAAAATAAAAATATATACAAGAAAATACATACACATATAAAATATAAAAAGATATAAGAATAAATAGTAAATTAAGTAAATTAATTACGATGTCTGTGCAAAAAGAGAGGGGAAGGGGAAAGGGAAGGAATGCTACCTTAATCGACCAAAGACAAAAAAGAAAAAAACCGAATAAGTGTCAACGCCGTGAAATAGACCATTAAAGGATGACGTCACAGAAAAATCATTGAGGGGCATCAGGCATCCCAACACAACAGACGATTACGGTGTAGGTAATATTAGGTGGAACGCCTAAAGAATACCTAATAATAAAAAAAACTGTCAGTGTCGATTTTGTTATTATTTTGTCGTCTGACTTTCTTTTTTTTCTCTTATGGCATAACATCCTACAAGGATGATTTGCGCAATCTGACTGTTTGCCCCCCAAGCAAAAGCAAATCCATAGACAAGACCACGTGACCTTTAATGGTCTATTTTATTCTTGAAAACCAAAAATGATGAAAACATTCCTGATCATATGAAATCAGAACATAGAACAGAAATATTATATATTTAATTATTTTTACTTTTAGACGATGACAACATGCTTGTGGAAGATCTGTATAACTACGAAGATGATTCCAAATGGCCATTCCTCTCACATCTGAGTTCTTCTGACTCCCTTATGCCAAGATATGATAATCACGTACTACGATTCAAGAGACAAGGAATTATTAAGGAGTGCTGTGAGAGAAGTTGCACCATCAGACAATTGAGACAGTATTGTCAATAAATTCTACTAAATGATATGTTTAATTGTTGCGCGATTCAAATAGAAATGTAAAATTACGTAAAATAATTGTATATATATATAATAATAGTAATTATAGATACTATGATACGCTTAATATGTTTATATACTTAACATATTTATTATTATCAATTGTATAAATAAACAAAAATGTAAAGCTGAATTCTAAAGTGCTTCTAGATAGTATAGTTATAATATTATAAGATTACATTAGTACTATTAGTAGTGCAAAACTTATGAACAAATACCTCACTGCGTCTTCTAGGATATAGCATGATTGATACTAATCTATACAGTTGCGTGTTTATATGCTGCATCTCTTATGATAATAATTATATAAGTATGTATTATAAAAATATTTAAGTATTATTGCTTCGAAGTTTGTACAGCATGATATTGATAATATTAAAATAATCACATGCACATAGCAACATTAGTATCTCACTTCTATTGCACAATCAGATAGTGGAGACAATAATGTGAAGGGCCACACATTTACTATGGAGCATGGATGGGATATTACATATTACACATTACATCCTTGCTCCATATATTTTGTCTCCTCTGCATCATTAGTACCTTATTGTTAACAATTATTATAAATAATAAATATCTGTTATCTCAAATTTATTTCGATTTTTTTATATCTTACATTACATGCTTACCAATAATATTTATTTGTATTAGATGCTGATTACATCTTTACATTGCTCACCCATTTCGATTTTTTTTTATTTCAACATATTTGCTACTACCTTTATTTACTTATATCAAAGTGTACAACACTATCAAAGTGTACCAATAGACAAAATATGACATAAAATATTACCAATTTATTGCTCCCTTTATAGGCAAACCTATAGGTATGATATATTATATACATGTATATAAACAAAGTATAAAACACAAAAAGTTAAAAATTAGTACACAAGCACTCATTAAATATATAAAAAAATATAAAACTCATAGAATATTTGACTTGAACCTAGTGAAAAAGGAGGAAAGATGGGGAGAAAAAACACTCAGTTTCCAAAGGGAATGTGGTGAACACATTTTTTGTAGTTAACAGGTTTTGAATTAAACATATCAAGTTGCTTATACTTGTCATTATAATTGCTGTTCATTCTGTACAGAGGGTTAGAAGTTCTAATACTTGCGTTGCTAAAAGGAACTCTCATATAAAACAAATTATGACTTCGCGCTAGTGAATGTTCTCTAACGTTTAATTGGTTCAATAACGATGGAGCATCGAGATATTTCTTATAAATATATTTAACACAACAACACATCTAACAATTCTCTCTTAAGTGAGCATCCGAAGTGACATGAAATCTCCGCAATACCTTTTGAATTTTTCACTGCAGTTTTTCAATATCTTCCACATACATTCTGTTGAAAGAATTCTACACCACTGAACAATATTCTAATTTAGAAGGAATCAAATGAGTTAATACTTTTCAATGATATTGAGTATAAACTATTACTAAACATTATAAAACTTAAAGTAAACATTATAAACCTCAATAAAACAAATAATTAAACAAAATAATCAATGAGTTAATACTTTTCAATGATATTGAGGATCTCATTATAAATCTTAAAGTTCTATTGCAATAATTTAATGTTGGATTTAGGTGTTCATCAAAATATAAATATTATTAAAATTTATGTAAATTCATTATATACTTACAGTATTTTACATACATTGCATAATAGCAGAAAAGAGTAAAATCAAATTAGATATCATAAAATACTTTAGGTACAAATGTGTCTAAGATAATTAAATAATTGTTATTCTCAATTCTTAAAATAGATTGAGTAAATAAAAAAAAAATCATCACGTTTTTTATTTTCTAAAAAAATATCGCCACTCACTTCTGCAGTGAGTGATGTTCACATATTATGGCACATTATACCTAAAACAAAAAAATATTCACATTAGAATTATAAACATAAATATTAAGTAAAAAGAGTTTAGCAATAGATACTTTTTCCCCCATGCATACTATGGTCTATGAGAAATAAAATATCCCATGTAATGAAAAAACAAATCAGGTCAGCAAATGCTTATATTATGAGCATTGTTTTTTCGATACATACAAATTAAAATAATTTACAAATTAAATAGGTACAATACAAACAAATTAAAGTAATTTGTAAGTCGTTGAAATTGGTTGCATAATTCTCTATTTCTCAATGTCTACGACTCTGTTTTCTAGATAAAGCTTTCTGTAGTAATGATGTACGTAGCTTTTTGGCTGGACTGCAAAACAATGGCATGATTTTTATGAGTACAATAATTAATGCTATACTTGTTTTATATCTAATTTTCTTTTCTTAATGTTCCTTATAGTCTTATAGCTAGGGGATTCGATCCCGACCCTTTTTTCTAATCCCGGGATTTCGGGATTATCTATAGTTGATCCCGGGATTGTATTGGTAATGTAAAGTGGTAACAAAAAGTCAGTAGGCCATGTCAAAATCACTTTTTTTTATTTATCTGGCAATGAATTTAAGTTTTGAATCTGTAAAAAGTCGGTTAAACAAAATTACACTTCAAACTTATTCTAAAATAAACAAACAAGGCACTTCTGTTTTTGATTTATAAAAGTAAAAATTTAACTTTTTATATTCTTAAATTGAATTCTTGTATTTGTATTTATTTCATAGTTTTAACCAGAGATGTGACGTATTTGAAATTAAAGTACTTAAAACACAAGTACAAAATACAAAGTACGTATTTTCATTTTGTATTTCAAATACGTTTTCGTAAAAAATATTTTGTATTTTATTTGAAATACTTTTTTTGAGTATTTTGTATTTTACACAAAATACTTTTACAAAATACCTTTTTATTTGTTTGAAACAAAATTCTGACATTAATTGATATGCGCGTATGTAAGCTTTTTTTTGTCAATTTTTTGAATTACGAATACGTTTCCATTAGAGTACTCCATATTTGAGATATACCTACACACATAATAATGATGATTGAACTAATTATACATGACGCCGTTGAATGATCCATGACCATTCCAAGGGCGCTGTGATTTCTTCTGAACTGCAGCGTTTTTAACTTTGTCTGCAGGCAATCTGTTCCAGGCAATTGACGCTGAGACTCTGGTTCTCCTTTCTGTAAATTTAGAGGTATTTGCAATATTGAACACTACGAGTTTGTTCACGGCATTAGAAGCTGAGCACAGTCTTCAGTCGTGGTGTGCTACCTTGTGGACAGTGAGACACAGTTTAAACTCCACTCTCTCTGAGACTCTCAGCTAGCGTAGACTTCTTATTAGTGAAGTGATGTGGCAGCTCTGATTCTCTCTGTAAATGATTCGGAGGCAACATTAAAAACCATCTGAAAAAGATCGAGAAAGGTCTGGAGCAGTCCTGTATATAATATGATGTTACAGTAGTCCGTAGTAGTCCGTACGATTTCAGATTCGGAGTATCCATCCTGATTTATTCTGCAGCCCAAGTTCAGGAATTCTCTAACCTGCTTGATACTCACTCCATTTATGACTATTTTCGCAGTCGCCTCATCACTTCGAATGACCATACATTTTGTATTGTCTTTATTTATTTTTTATGTTGTATTTTGATAGTTCTTCCTAAGACTTTATTCAACTCATCTTCATTATCTGCAAGCAATGCTATATCGAATCATGTCAACCCTTTCTCCATTTATCTATACCTACTCTTGTCCAGTTATTCATTTCTTCTATCTATTCATCAATGGCTCGCTGTACATAATAGTTAAAGAGTGCTGGAAATATTGAATACCCCTGTCTTACACCTTGTTCGACTATTTGTAAAAGGTATTTTAAATAAGTATTTTAAAATACGTATTTTGTACTTAAATACCATTTTGAAAAAGTATTTTGTATTTGAAATACAAAAATTCAAAAGTAGGTATTTGTATTTAAATACTTTTTTGAAAGTATTTTGCACATCTCTGGTTTTAACCCAGAACAGTTTTAGTTTAGTGGGGCAATAGGTATATTCTATAATGTTGTTATTTATGTTTGTTTGTATGTACTATTTTGGAATATTTTTTTTTAAAAATCAACTTATTTAAATTTAGCTTAACCCATAACAAAAAAAATATATACTACAGGGATCAATGTTAAAACTCGTATTTTTAAATCAAATTGACCAGATTTTATGAATTATTTATTCGAATGAGGTCGATGAGTGATTTTTTGATGCTATTTTTTAAAATATCAAATCACTCGAGCATTGTTAAAAGACTATTCCAACGCGATTTGCAGCTAAACAATAAACTAAGCTCTCTTCCATGTTCCTTTTCAATAAAGTTTTGAAGCATAGTATCATTCTTCAAAGATGCTTTTTTTATATACTTTTATTAATAAAAAATATGTTAACAAAGTCTATATTTTTGCCTAATCCCTTATGGGGATTTTGGGCTGTGATCTTAAATATCTTACATTACAATAATAAAATTAAACAATCAAAAAATAAATATTGTACATATATTATGTTTATACCTATAATAAACTATCCGCCCCACAAAGTCCAGAACAACCCGTGCCCGATTCTTAGATAAAAATAAGAACAACTACGAACTTTCTTTACGACTTCATTAATATTCAGGTCATTGGTCAAACTCACCATTACCGATTTTAATGACTAATCCTGAGTCCAGTTCTTCATTATCACCATCCAAATCATCAATAAAAGGCGATAGCCGTTTATGTATTAAATAAATAAATAAATAAAATATCATCACTGATAGGTTCATTTGCAGGTATTTTTCTATACAATAAATCACAAACGGCTAAGTGAATACCGTGTGCAAAACAAACTAGGTGCTTTGCATTAACTGTAATTTGAACCATCAGTAACTATTGCCACAATATCGTATCTAGTGAGATATCGAACTCAGAATAACGCTCTTTTAAGATACTAACACAAGCTTCGGCTGCCAGTGATTCATTGATGTGCTTGAGTACCAAATATTTGACTTATTGTATTAATCCCGAAAATCCCGGGATTTCTTAAATTTAATCCCGAAAATTTCGGGACTAAAATACGACCGGGATCCCGGGATCGAATCCCCTACTTATAGCACAAATAATTTGGTGAATATTTCAAAACTGTATATTTGGTATATTGGAGATGTAAAAATTATATCAGACTAAATTTACTACTCTTTTTGGGTAAATTTCTACCTCGTAAAAGAGTACCTACTCATGATACTTGCTATTTCTTATGTCATGAAGCTAACCTTCAATGAAACATGTGAAATATATTAACTGCATTATATATTTAGCATACCTGCCTTCAACTTAGAAAATTTATTATTTGGGGAATGGAGAAAAACACATAATTTTGAATATCACAATATTATTCAAATAAATAAATACAACATAATATCTAATATATAATTATATACCTATTATAAAATAAACACATTTAAAAAAACAATATGCATAATTAAATCCAAATAAATGCCAACGAAGTAGGTATATCCAATAATTTTGGAAAATAATTTTATAGGTTTCATCTGTAGCTCTTACTGACCAGCATAGTATGTCCTGGAGGTAATACTTTTATAAACGATATTTTACTTACATTGCTATGAATGCATATTAAGAACCGACGGTTTTATAAAGAGTAAATGTAAACTCAAAAAAAACCACTCAGTACATTGAATAATGAAAATATTAAGTTTTATTAACATTTTCATGAGAAAACCTTTAGTACTTAGAACATTTCAAAATATTCCGTTCAAATTCTACAGCAAATAAATATGAAAAAATGTAATGTACGATTAATAATACTATAAAGCTGCACAAGAAAACTCAAGGATAACGATCAGTTGCATAAAAAATAAGTCTCTTTAAATTTTCGCAGAAAAAACTTAGTTGTAGTAACCATATTAACTAATAGAATTGACAGAATTTTTTTTCTGTGAAAATTAAAATACCAGCTCCGGCGGTAAGTGTATCATTACGATGCAAAACTGTATAATACGATTGTTATATGAGCAAATTGGAATGTGCTCACCACATATATCATCATGTTGTGTGTAGTCTAATGTAACTATTTTCAATAAAAAAACAACAAACATGACCAGTTCCGTACGGTACATTCTCATCTAATATGGCACAAATTAAGATATTGACTACTCGATATTTCACAATGTAACTTGTCTAATCTGCAGAGGTGTACCACCAATTGTGACTGTCTGTGGCTGCATGGTGTGATGTATGATGGCCTGTTGCTGCATCGGCTTTTCCACCTTTGTCTTCTTTTTAGAGATAATATCACTCTGTTCAGTCAAGTAAGATGCCATTCTTGTTTTAATAGCTGCCCATGTTGGCCCATTGATTTCCTCATGAAATAAACTGCTGTACCTCCACTGTTTTACAGCGGGACCTTTCTTTTTCTCCTTCATTTTATTATTCATTACAGACAGTTCTTTGTTGGAATCATCTTTCATATTGTTGCTGTGGGTTTGATTTGTTTGCGGGAGAGATTGTAGGATTACGTAGGTGTTGGAATCTGAAAGAGGAGTTGCTATGGGTGCAATTGTATCGGCTCGTATTATTTGTTGTACTCCTGCTGGTTGTACGACTAACTGCCCCTGTTGATAATAGCCAAGTTTGTCTGCATGAATATAGTTACCCACACTCATTGGCTGTGGCTGATACGGTGTCTGGGAGACCATGGCCTGAGCCAGGTAGCTTTCTGCTATATTAATTAAATGCCCACTGCCCGGGTAAGTGAAAGAGTGGAACGTTTCTCCTCCGCAGGTTCCTGGTATTTCTTGAGTGTACGTATTTTGAATAATGGTGGCGCTTTGTTCTGGTAGTTGAGTATTCTTTTTGCTCTTAGAAGCTACCATAGATGCATACTCAGGATCATAAATTGCGATGTAATCTTTCCACATTTTGGATATATTCACCACCAGTCCATTTACTTTATCCATTCGCATGTAATCTTTAAGTTTGTTAGTGTGAACTATGGAAAATATGTGTTCTTTGATTTGATCAATGACTTCCGGAGGCAGCCTCACTTCTCCAGCTCTGCCACCACTGTTCTTCCCTCTATTATCACTAGGGTACATCACTCCATCATCCATTTTCTTGCACAATACTCGTACTTTACGCTCAGTGATAGCGTGTATATTCTTGAAAGCAGTTTGACATACCTGTGTTTCTCTACCCCTCACTCTTATAAAATATTCAAATGTGCATGTTCGTCTGTTGCTTTCTTTCTTCCGTTTCCTCTTGATATCAATTTGTCTCATAAGTCCAAATAAGTAAGCATTTTGTGCATCGTGAGACTTTAAGGAATAGAATCCTTCAAATGTTTTCATTCTAACCTGCTCAGGTATTCTCTGGTAACATTTTCTTCTACATAAACAATCAGGTCCTGGCTTCTTTGCAGGGATTAATTTCCCTGTTGTGTTGACATGTTCCTGACCTGCAATTCGCAACCTTTTCTGCTTTTGTTTTTGCCATTCTAAAAACATAATGAAAATGAACTAATTAGAAGACATGCATACAATTTATAAAATAGATACTCCATGTCATCATCAAAAAATATCATACTTTCATAAATAGCGCCAACAAAGTAAACAAGAAAAATAAACGGGAGGACGCCAAGAAGGTTGTAAGAGTCATAGCCCTACTGTCAAGATAACAATGTTTAACTGGTGCTGGATAAGTTATTAACAAGTCAAAAATTTTAAAAGACGTCAGAACTATTAGGGTAATATTATATTTATTTACCTTCAGGATTTCTCGAACGTTTATTGCTTTGTTTGGCGGATTTTGATGATTTTGTTTTCGTTTCAAGTACTGCGACATCCGCCATTTCCGCGATCACATAATAATACAGTATAGTGTTGCCGCTACAAATAATTTATCTCACATGAATATTTTTGAACTCTGTTTTATTTTTTTCTCTCTGAAATGGAAGTTATTAATTTGAAAGATCAACACGTCTAATAATTTTTATTATATATTTATTGTTAAATGATCCTTTTGTCACAATATGTTCTAAATATAAAATTTATTGTCCAAATAAATAATTCATGCTAGAAACACTCATCTGTTGATTTTTCTCAAAGATCGCACGCAAAAGCTAAACAAACTTACAAACACCTGGTTGATTATTGACGTTTCATTCCCGGAAAGAAAATATTTTCTAATTACAATAGGCGGGCGAATAAATTTTGGACTCCAGTTTTTGAGTTTGCATAACACGAATATAAAGAGAAAATAATTTAAAAAAAATGATGTCCAAGTCAGCGGTTAGACCCCTGGAAACTTTGTAAGTATTTCTAGTAAGAATGTTAACCGATTTTTCCAGTGTTAACTGGAAAATCATGTCAAATAATCATAAAAAAATACAATGGCTAGATGATTATAAAAGAATTCGCAAAAAATACTACGGATTTACATACCTAGGTATACAAAACTTAGCTATTGGATCTGTCAGAAAAAATATTTTGTTTCTAGATGTATTAGAAAAATTGCCACGGATTTCCACAAATACAAACACAGCTTCAGATATTTACCCCAAGGGGTGAGAAATGATTTGAACAGTATTGCTGGCCAAAGAGAGCGCTTATTAGAAGATGTGGAGTTGCTGAGGGGGTTGTTAAATTCACAGACAGAGATGGTTGCATTAGATAACTGTCATGTTACTAATAGGATGCTTGAACCTGTTAGGGTTTGCAGATTCCTTAAAGTGTTAAATATTGGAAGTGGTGCTACTGTCACATCACAAGGTAAGCTTTTACATTTAGTATGATGTCCAAAGAAATTAAAAAATCATATAAAATACATGGATTTTTTTAAAAATTTTGTTCCCCGCTTATGTCTTCCTTAGTGCCTAGATTATTCTTTTTGATGTTCATGAATATGTCGTCCATCCAAAATGTTTTAACTTTTGATGGCACGGAGAGGACAACTTGTATATTTATTACATACAGGTAGTCCACTAGCTACCCCACTTGTGGGAAATGCAAAGTAAAATGTTTATGCTTTAGAATTATTTTGTACATGAAATGGAAAGAAAATCACTTTCTACATGTAATGATAAACCAAATTTTGGAGATTTCTAAGTTACTGACCTAGATGGAACTGGGTGAACTAGCAACCAGTGTGGTGCAGAGGTAACACTCTTGCCTTCAAGTTATGAGGTCTCGGATTCGATTCCCAGTCAGGGAAAAATGAAAAATGGCCTTTTTCAAATGGTACTAGGTCTGGGTGTTACATGTTTATGTGTTAGATGCATTGCAAGCCTTGAAAAGGCAATGCCACTTTATTTTGTAGTTCCCCAAATGAGACTTGAAACCACAATTCATCCTACTCATGAGGTGTCCAATTGAGCCACCTGGCGACATGTAATGCTAATATGAATATCTCATCTGGGAATCTCCAAATACTATGACATTGTCTTTTCTTGGCTTATGGATGTGTTGAATTTACTAGTAGGTATTGTAAAGTTTTTTTTTTTCTTTTAGCTTTGTGTGAAATATTCCCATATGTACCAGAATTAGAACATTTTTCAGCTAAAAAATGTCCTGCAGTAAATGATGAAGTTATCAAAACTTTAGCATACTGCTGTCCTAAGATGTCAATTGTTGATGTATCCGACTGTATAGATGTCACAGACAAAGCACTGATCGACTTGGCAGACAAACCTCTTATAGCAATCAACGTGTCAGGGACCAAAGTAAGTAGTTTGTACGTTATTGAGGAGATATAAAGAAGATATAGGCCTTCCACTCTTTTCTTTAAATTTTCGAATGTCCTGGAAGAAGCAAGTGTTTAGATAACTTTGTGTAACTAACATCTACAATTCAATGATGAGGCATGCTTCCCATCCTGAATGTATTATTTTTTATAGAGATGTTTATATTTCTTAGTATTGAGTATATGTAACAAAATGGTGTACTAATAAATAATACTTTAGAGATATAATGCATCGTTGCATTGGTTCATGTTGTAAAATCATGCTCTGTATTATATTTGTGTACATCATACATGTATCATATAGGCAGGGCTCGATCTACATGTCACAGTGCCCTGATGCAAATATTCTTCATAACCCCCACCCCTCAAACTATTTCATTCATTCATATCTATTCAAACAGAACGCTACCTATCATTAGATAAACATTTTTTATTTGTTTAGTTTCATAAGCAGTGGAAATGTATTTTTTTTAAACTTCTCATATTGCTCAGGTATCAGATCATGGTGTCACTCATATAGTGCAAGGCAGCGCTAAAGAGACTATACGAGAAGTCAACTTGGACCATTGCGACATTACGGATAAGTCTGTGGAACTTATCATTCGAATGTGTGAACGTCTCTCCATTTTCTCATTTAAGAATAATAAATTCTCTGGTAAGTATTTGATTCAAAGTATTCTACTACATATTATAGCGAAAGTTGGTTAACATGTGAATTAATAGGGAAATGAAAGACACAAAATAATGAATATAACGAAAACCAATTAAAGAGTTTTAAAAACTAAACTGTTTGGCCAATTCTGAATCATAAAATAGTTTAATTGCACTACCTAAGTGTGAGGAGATAGTTGGGTCATGATAGTTAGTTCTAATTCGTATTCACAGTTTTCCGTACTAAAACTAATTTAGTTCATTTTGACACCGTAGTACAACTATAAATTTTGTCGCTCAGAATGAAATTTTAGTTGACAACCGACGACTAATATAAGTTGGATTTGGCAGAATTTTATTCGCGACTTTTAATGTGCGACTATTATTAGTTGCTGTCATTTAGCAAGTGTAAAGTTGTTTTTTCAATTAAAAGTAAAAAATGGATATTTTTAGAGCCCTCGCAACTCTTAGCATCTATAAATTTATTGTAAAATTATACCACCACCGACGCAAATACGAATGTCAAAATATAGCGGCAAATCTGACATTTCACGGGTGACAACTATTAAATTGTTGCCAGAAATGTAAATCGGATCGTGAAAAACATTTTGTATTGTGGCATCACCGACTAATATTAGTTTGTCCCATAGATTTTACAATTTGTCCTTGATGGTTATTGAGTTTATAGTTGTTTATAGTTCATAACTAATGGTGAATATGAATTTGTACTATAATAACTCATATTTGTCAACTATTATTAGTTTGTTTAGTTAGTTCATTATGATTCAGAATTAGCCCTTGTGTCTCTTCCTTATAAAGATTATTTAATTTGTGTCTACGTGTGCCATCATGGTATTTCATGTGGGGTAGTCAGTAGACTGACTGTAAGTAAACATACCGATCGTCCTCTCGATGCCAAGAAAAATTTAAGGCATCTAGGATGAATGGTATTATTCAATCAATGCAAATCACGTGGATATAATGTTATTTAGTTTGCATGTAGAGTAGCAATAATTTTGATATATTTGGCTTATTCTTCTTTTCATGCTCTATGTTCTTCAGGTTATTTCTGTTTTTACTTTTTTGCTCTCATCAATCTTTCTGTTTTACAACATTAACCTGATTGTAATATAATTTATTTTTATGCATTATTTACTTCTTTCTGGCATTTATAATTTTTTTTTGCTTCTGTGTATTTTTATTTTACCTATTTGTTTTGTTTTTCTATTTTAGGCGACTTCAGTGCCCCTGATACATTGAAATTAAAGCAATTGGTGTGGACTATTCTTTAGTGTTTCTTTTTATAGGTATGGTGCAGCAATACATCATGAGCGATCTAAAGTTTTATGTGCGCTTTCGTAAAAATGGAAAAATTCACATCAAAACAATTCTGCATACAAATGATTAAGATACAAGTACACACAACTGATAACTATTTAGTGATATGAAAATAGAAGATCTCATGTTAATTTATTTATTGATGAAGATTTGTTTTAAGTTTATTGTTTTTAAGTTCATTAAGATTGTGAAAAATAATTGATACTCAAAATACAATATTGACATCCACCATAAAACACAAAATAATGGTATACTAACACTATACTCCCAACACACTTCAAGTTAACATTTCTACCTATAGACATAGAAGAATTTCCAACTACAGCCAATTCTTTGTGGGATGTAATTATGGTCATACAACAAAGGCAAATAAAAGCAACGGAAGAAATATAGATATCAAATGAAGTAGTGTCCTGAATAGGACCTTTATGTTATTAATTTTCTTAACTCATAGACCCTTAATTAAGGCACCACTCCAAGTGTTCTTTTATAATACAGTGGAACCTCTCTTATAATACTTTGCACATAAAAAAAATTACTGATAATATCAATACAAATTTTGGATTAATGGGTGATCACATGCGAAACCAACGCGCTAATGGAGCAAGTGCTAAATACATACTGATATACTGGCACGGAAGTCCTGGCTCACAAGGTCACAAGTGAATGTCGTGAAAGAGGGACTTACCCTTTCTCTGTAACTCGTTATGCGAAATGTCACAATTTTTTTGCTCTTTATGCAAATTACTCGCTATGAAAGGTGCCTCGTTATGAGAGGTTCCACTGTATATCATTCTTATTAGTTTTTAAAATTTGTTGATAGAATTGCTTATGAAATGGTGGTATAATTATCAGAAAATTATTGGAATCATTTAGACTTTTGAGATCTTATCAATACTATATCCTAGGAACATTTTATCTTCAAGATAGGATTGTTCACATTCCATGTTTATTCCTAAGAGACAATTTTCAGGTACAGCTCTTGTGTAAATACTATTTCCTTTTTACTCCCGCACATAAACAAACATATTAAATTATTTATTCTTATTTATAGATATATTACATATCCACTTATCCATCAGTCAAAAAATTGACCACAATACAAATGTCATTATCTAAATATCATTTAATAGCCTGATAAAATCAATTAGTTTCATGTTCATTGACTATACACAAATCTAAAAATACCAAAAAAAATTGATCGACTGTGGCATATTTTTTAAATTGATTGGCAGTAAATCTTTCTGATAAACATATTTTGTGTAATGTTTATATAACATGGAACAAATTTATATTTTTAAGGTAAAATCATAAGCCACTAGGGAAGAATAATGATATGAAGAATTTGGATCTATTAGTATTCTCTTTGTAGTTGCTAATCGATCTTGAGATATATTTTTTCTATGTAATTTATTATTATGTATTTTAATTCATTATCAGCGCGTACTAATGAACAATATTCAATTTTTAATATGTGGCTATTTATTTTTGGTATAATTATTCATAGTAATATAACTGTGTTTATTAGTGACACTCTTGGTAAAGACATTGTCTTATTAATGTTTTACACAATGCATATTATTATATTTAGGATAAAATCTTTAGAAATTGATTGATGAATATTGTGAGAAATAAATAATAAAAGCACAAATTTAATAGTGCCAAAGAAATCAATTTTATAAAAATTGCATTATTTACTATTCTATTTCCAAAGTGGTGAGTCTGTGCCAAAACAACAATGGTTTAAATGGCAATTTCCAATTTCACGCTGTTCAACAACTCTATACAACAAATAAATCATCATCATGAGCTCGACAGCTCTGGGTGGGCCTTGGCTGTATCCAGTAGTCTCTTCCACTATCATTGTAATATTAAATGAATGTTTGTAATATTTTATTAATGTCAGATAAATTTGTTATGTACTAAAATTCCCAGCTAATAATATTAAGACTTGTCCTAAGAGTACCATCTGGATTTTTTTAGATTGTAAGCTGCACCGGTAATTCATCAATGAAATCAATAATTGTGTGATGTTGTAGTTGTAAAACTTGATTAGCACATTATTTTTAAATCAGTTAGTATTTTTATCAATGATATATCTCCGACACTACGCATGGAGCCAACATGCAACTGTAGTTAACGTGTAACTATGTGCTTTGATGTTAAATCATAATTAGACACATAATTCAAACAGTATTATAAATATAATTTGCAGATACTCAAGCTTACAATTATGAGAAAAGAGTGCAATCATTTCATTTAATGATAATTCTCAAACTCAAATTATTTGAAATTAAAAGTGAGCATTGTCTTCAAGTCATAATAATGTAAAGATTCTATTTATTACTGAATTATTCAATCACCATAACTGGGATAGCCAGCGTACTCCTGTTCCCATATTCGTGGTATTCCCAAAATAACTCTTGGATAAAGAAGGTTTTTCTAAAACTATGTTATATTAATGTTAGATAATGATTCATTCAAATTATCACAGCATCTTCTACATGTGGGGTATTCAGAATGCACAATGGTAACTATTATACAGTATAAATATTAGGCACTATGTAATTAATATTGTCGACCAACAGTACTTGGTGGAATTTCATGTTATATTAATAAAAATAGATATCAATATAGTGTTTTATTTTTATTAATTTAGCGCTATTCTCAGTTTTTATAAATCACGACATAAACTCTAGTCATTTAATGTTTTAACTTAATTTCTAATCTCTTTAGTTAGTAATGTAATGTGTCCCATATTCAACCTAATATAGGTATGACAACAAGTCATTAATTTTATTCCTTAGCATATACGCGTAGCTAGGAACCCCTGAATGTTTATTTTGGTCTACCTTTTATCAATTTAATATGATCATTCTATATTTTTACAGGTTTGTTCAAATCACACGTTTTTATTATGGCATTCCACCATTATTGAGTCAAAAACTTTACTAATACCACTAAAAAATATATAATACAAGTCAAATACTGCACTCGAGAAACAGGATCCCTGTTGAAACCTCGGGCACGCATTTAACGTTTTTTTGTAGTGATAGTAAAATTTTTGACTCTAATCATTTGCAATAATACTGCCAAAGACCACCAGAATGATACTGCCAAATCAATCAATTTTAGCATTCCATCTTGTCTGTAACATACTAATCTGTGTTTTATCAAAGACAATTTGCATTATGACACAATTTTGTCAGATTTTGATTCTTAAGTTCTTGAATTCCCTGATCTTTGTAATTTAAAAATTCGTATGTTAAGGAAAATTAATGTATTGAAACAAAATGATCATTATATATTTGTTTAATTTATTATAATATATATGTTCAATATAACAGTCTGATACACAAGACAGTTTATACATATATCTGTACTCATCTTAATATATAAACACATAATATAATATATAGTGTAATAAATGTTGATGTCATCAATCTATATTTTTCAATGTAACAAATAATTATTGTTAACATATTTTTCTATGTTGTAAATTATGAAATAAAGCAAAATCTTAAAAATATGTTTAAACTAGTTTCAATAAAAGAAAACAGTGTATCATATCAACCTAGTAAACTGAAATCAGTAATAACACAAATTGTATGTAGTACGACCACCATCACAGTGTAAAAACTGGAATATTTTGTTTTACGTCTTCTCCCACAAGATGGGTAGCCAGAGATCTAAGTGCATGTAATGAACATAAAAGTACATTTTTCCCAGTAAAATATAGTGTACAAAATAAATTTGATTTAATTAGAACAGAAAAATAGTAACGACTTTATACAATACTTCAGAGACTGAAGAAATAAATACAACTGATAGTAAAATCAGACATGCTCTGCTAATATGAGTAACATGTTTTGGA
Source organism: Athripsodes cinereus (assembly GCA_947579605.1). Lineage (NCBI taxonomy): Eukaryota > Metazoa > Arthropoda > Insecta > Trichoptera > Leptoceridae > Athripsodes > Athripsodes cinereus. The sequence continues at coordinate 19,739,774 of OX388310.1, forward strand.
CAATTTTGAGAAATGTATAAGCCATAATCTCAAATGCTGCATAATTATATTATTTGCCTTTACTCTAAATACTCTCTTTTTAACAAATAACATATGATGAACACATGAATTAATTGTATCGATTAGGGGAACTCATTATTTTATGCAAAATACACAAGCAATAAAACATATAGGTGCTAGTAACCTATCTATATACAGTTATAACTTTTCAAATCTTAAAATATAATATTCTATAACTCCACTTGTACCAAACTTTATTCAATAGTTTTTATTTCCGATTAATCATGTTACTAGGTAGACATATTTTTTGTTATAACACATTTGTTAACTAGCAATATCAAAAACTAATGAATAAGATATGGTGCAAACTAGAGTAAAAACGTTGAATCCCAAATAATTATGGAACACACTTGAAATATTTGTAGTGGTATTGTTACAATTCAGTGACCGAGATTATAATCTGTGTGTATGTCTATTTAATGAGACAGCATCAACATTTTACAGAAATAAAATAGATTGTTTCTAACAACATAACATTATAAATGTATTAGATTCATAAACGCAACATTTATGAATGCTGTAAGGAATGAGAGATAGTATAAGTTTGGAATAATTGTTTTGTTTATATAGTCTCATGCTTTTTTAGGAGTAACCAATGTGCCCTGTTTCAACTGTAAGATAATCGATCTCATTCTAGAAATATCTTTGACAGATTTACTTGATTTAGGATTGAACTCGCAAAGTTTAGCAATTCTTTCCCATTCTGTTCCTGGTTCCATCTCATCACTTTCAGCAACAAACTGTTTTTCAGCATTCCTGAAATATAATTGAAATAAGTAAAGAAATAATCTTACTAAATTAACAATAATCTAATGACTCATGCAAACATATTTGGTAAATTGTAATCTTTTTTCCTTACTAAATACTACCTCACTATAAATCAGTTCCTATTTTCAATTTTTTTATAACCAGTACAAAAAACATTGTTTTATATGAATAACCACTACATATGTGCAAATGACATGCAACATTTCAATAAATAATAGTACTAGCGTTTAAAACATTAATGTTGTCGACCGAAGGTACTTGCTGGAAGTCCATTTCAAGATAATTGAAAAAAAAAAAACAACACAATATGTAGTTAACTTCCAAATGACTTTGTTAACTTCGCGTACTAGTATTCGGAGACTCTCGTCTCCATCATCAGGCGATTAGTAAAAAAGTAAAATAAGATACAGAGACAAACAGTATTTATAGGATTTGAACAAAAGAAAGTTTGGAGAAGCCCG